>OY992540.1:205359882-206044754 GCA_963921195.1 Pegoplata infirma
AATCCAAATATAATTGTAGAACACGTTCATGGATAACAGGATAAGCAGATGCAATTTGTTTTTCTATATAAGGATAGCGGTCTTGGGGTTGACTAAGAACGCGACAAGTATCAGTACCAAACTGAAAAAAAAAATTAAATCAATTAACTTTTGTTTCCAATAAACTCCCCTAGATTTATTAATAAATAAATTATTAATTTTGTCCAGACGACGTGTAGTTTTGTATGAATAATGCATTTATAAAAAGGTGCCGTATGCGTCATACCTTTAAAGGGAAATTTGTTGATTTTCGTTTAAATTCCTCTATATCCACTTCTTTCGTTTCGGGTTTTTTAATTTTTTCACATTTTTTTAATAATTTTTTACCAAAATCGGTAAGTTGTAAGGATGAACCGGCTTTTGGCCATATTTGTTCAAATTCTGCTCCAAATATTGACATTGCCTGTATATTTTTTTTTAATTTTAAAAATGCCTAGTAAATTTCTTTGTAAATGATGAAATTAAATGTATCCACTGTTTTTTGTGCCGGAATAAAGTTGTTTATACTTTCAATTTGCAATCTCTGCTTTCTATTTCGTATTTTGTTTTCTAATTGTTTATGTATCTCTGATTGTGAATAATCTTTTTTTTTTTTGTTGTTCTGCATCAACAGATGATTTTAAGCTTTTTAAAAATATAAGCAACGTGGTGAGTTTTTTTTTAGTTAAAGCTTTTGTAGTTAAACAAGTGCTGCCAGTTAATTAGAGTTTTGTGGGCACGATTATGGGATTTTGAAATATATTATGTGGGGAAATCTATAAAAGAGTTGAATGCAGAGTCACAGACTAATACAGACCCGACATAAGTGACAGGTTTAAAAAAAGTAGTCTGGAACCATATGGTTATTTTTTTTTTCTTATTATTTAACGAATTAGCACAGACTAATACAGACTCGACATAAGTGACAGATGTCAAAAAAGTAGTCTTGAATTATATGGTTAATGTTTTCAAATTATTCTACGAATTAGGTTAGAAAGAGAAAGCAAATATAATGCGCCATTAGAAAAATGGATTCCAGATCGGTTTTTGTTGTTTCACTCACTCCTAAGTCGTAGAAAGTGTTGCCATGCTAGCGTAAAACGGACTAAAAACCGCTGTGTTTTCTCCTAAAATCGCTTAGTTTTTCCCCATTTTTTCTTATAAAACTCTACTGTCGAGTCTGTATTTAGTCTGTGCCTAAGCGCAGCAAATGTTGCCATGTTAGCTTAAAACTAGCTGAAAACCGCTCTGTTTTCTCCTAAAATCGCTTAGTTCTTCCCCATTTTTTATTTAAAAACTCTACTGTCGAGTCTGTATATAGTCTGTGGTTGAGTGGTTGACTCCAGAGTCACAGACTAAATACAGACTCGACAGTAGAGTTTTATAAGAAAAAATGGGGGAAAACTAAGCGATTTTAGGAGAAAACACAGCGGTTTTTAGTCCGTTTTACGCTAACATGGCAACACTTTCTACGACTTAGGAGTGAGTAAACAACAAAAATCTATCTGGCATCCATTTTTCTTATGGCGCGTTATATCAGTTTCTCTTTCTAACCTAATTCGTAGAATAATTTGAAAATATTAACCATATGGTTCAGAACTACTTTTTTGACACCTGTCACTTATATCGAGTCTGTATTAGTCTGTGCCAGAGTCATAGGGTAATTTAACAAATGGCGTTTGAAAAAGTAATAAACAAAAACCATATGGTATTGTTTACGAAATTTTATCACAAATCGAAATGTGAGCGAGATGGAAGATACCAGTTTTACAGTGAGAATGCAGATTGTTTTTTGTCTCTCTTTGCTTTACGTTCGAACTTTAGTTTGGCATTGCCAGAATTTTCCAATTATCTTTGGTGATGCCAGATCTACAAAACGGTCGATGGATTACTTTATGACTTTGTTTGACTCACTGACATGCTCATTTATTATCGCTTAGCCAAAACCACTGAGGGTAGAGTCACAGACTAATACAGACTCGACATAAGTGACAGGTGTCAAAAAAGTATTCTTGAACCATATGGTTAATTTTTTTAAATTATTCTACGAATTAGGTTAGAAAGAGAAAACTGATATAACGCGCCATAAGAAAAATGGATGCCAGATCGGTTTTTGTTGTTTCACTCACTCCTAAGTCACAGACTAATACAGACTCGACATAAGTGACAGGCACAGACTATATACAGACTCGACAGTAGAGTTTTATAAGAAAAAATGGGGAAAAACTAAGCGATTTTAGGAGAAAACACAGCGGTTTTTAGTCCATTTTACGCTAACATGGCAACACTTTCTACGAATTAGGAGTGAGTGAAACAACAAAAACCGATGTGGCATCCATTTTTCTAATGGCGCGTTATATTAGCTTTCTCTTTCTAACCTAATTCGTAGAATAATTTGAAAAAATTAACCATATGGTTCAGAACTACTTTTTTGACACCTGTCACTAATGTCGAGTCTGTATTAGTCTGTGTGACAGGTGTCAAAAAAGTATTCTTAAACCATATGGTTAATATTTTCAAATTATTCTACGAATTAGGTTAGAAAGAGAAAACTGATACAACGCGCCATAAGAAAAATGGATGCCAGATCGGATTTTGTTGTTTCACTCACTCCTAAGTCGTAGAAAGTGTTGCCATGTTAGCGTAAAACGGACTAAAAACCGCTGTGTTTTCTCCTAAAATCGCTTAGTTTTTCCCCACTTTTTCTTATAAAACTCTACTGTCGATTCTGTTTATAGTCTGTGGTAGAGTCTTAAAATTTGGATTTACTGAGGCTGGGTTTTTGGAAATTCCAATATTAAGGAGTAAAAAAGTGTATTTTTGGTACTTTTTACATTTCCAAAAATAATGATTCTAGAAACTTAAAATTTGGAATGTAGGATCTTCCGACGAAACAAATATTCTAAAAAAGTACTTTTTAAAAATTCAAATTTTAAGGGGGTAAAATAATCTAATATGGTACTTTTTTATCTTCTGAAATGAAGATCATAAAAACTTGATTTTTGAAATGTTGGATCCTCCATCGAAACAAAACATTCCGAGAAAGACATTTAGGAATTTCTGATAAAATTACTTTCCAATTCTAAGGGGGCAAAAGGGGTAAAATAGTGTAATTTGGTACTTGTTTTATTACCGGAAATTTTTCAATTCTTACGGGCCAAATTTTTTATTTTTATCATCCTGCAAAAAATTAAACTTTTGAAAATTAAAATTTTAAAAAAGGGTCAATAATTGTACTTTGGTACTTTTTCTTTATCCAAAATTAATAGTTCAAGAAAATAAATAGGGGGAAAAAATGTACTTTGGTACTTTTTCGATTTTCTAAAATAATGGTCCCATAAACTTGAAATTTTAAATCTAGAATCCTAAAGCAAAAAAAAAAAAACAAGTAAGAAAATTATAGTCGGTCAAGACCGACCATATAATACCCTATACCAGAGTTCCCCGGAAAATGGGTCCCAAGTTCAAACATGGACTGATTAGATCTATATTTTGTCAAATCTTTAATAAGTGTATAATCACTCACAAATCAAATTTGAGTGGAATATGCTTCTTTTTGTTGGCACACTGAAAAAATGACATAAATAAAATTAAGGAAAAAAATGTCTTTGAAAATTTATCATGAATTTTCCTAAAATTTAGTAAAATTTAACTAAAAAATGAGAAATGTTCTTAACTATGAGGAAAAAAGCTTAGTTCACTATGAGGAAAAAAGTTTAGTTCATTTACTTATAAGTAGTTAATAGTTTTCTTTAAATGGAATTTTTAAATATAAGGAAAAAAATTCTTACTGCCAAAGAAATTTTCCACAAATCTAAGAAACGTATCTTTATTTTTAAGACATATTTCTTAAAAAACAATTTAGTTCCAGTTTAGTTAAAATTTACTAACAAAAACATCATCGTATTTCTCTTCTTTGAATTGAGGAAGTGTACTTAGAATTTAGTTAATAACTTCTGAGAATTTAGTAAATAACTTCTTAGAATTTAGTTAAAAATTCAAAATGGCGATATCTCGAAAACTAAGCGAGATAGAGCGAAACGGACGAAATTTTCAAAAGAAAGATTACAAGGAAAAATATGGAACCTAATTTTAGATCTCGAGTTTTTTTATATACACATATCTTGGTAAATACTGCCAACACGAGAAAAGGTCCAACGGCATTTTTGTAGCTCTTGACTCGTAGAACACTTCCGCAAAATACCCGAAAGCCCTCCGATAAATAGTTTTTGAGATATCAAGTTTTTAAGATTCTCAAGACCCTATCAGACCCGTATCTACTAAGCATGTTAGAGCGAAACGGACACAAATTTTGGGTCAAAATCTATGGGGACCCTTAAAGGACCTGGGTCTTGAGTTAACAAGGGGCTGGACCCATGGGGTCCGAACCTATGGGTCCAGGGTCTAGACCAGCGGTTACCAACCTTTTTGGCTCGCGTACCCCTAATTTTAAATTTTATCAGCCACGTACCCCCTAACAAGTTTTTTTATTTATTAAAATACTTCACATAAAAATATGTGGAGATTCTCATACAAAAATTCGGGTTGATTGGAGTACATATAGTACAGGAATAGTCATAGTTTTTCTTGATCATTTCTCTTCAATTAGTGCTTGTTTTATTAGCAAATGTGTTGAAAAACTTAAATTCTTAAATAAAGGCCTCTGTTCTGTCTCAACTTTTCAATTCACATGAATTTTTCCAAATCACATGAAATCGAATTCGGCGATCCCTTTTTACGTATTCATTCGAAGTTTAAATCGGATAACTAAAAGCTTAAAATCATTTTACTTTTACCAAAAATGTTTTTTGTGAAACAAAACGAATAAAAATATTCGCAAATTTTCACTTTCACATTTTTTATGTGAAAACAATTTATTTATCTTCAATCACAAACCATTAATAACAAACAGAAATGGCATACGCCGATAAAAACACTAAAATTTATTTTTTTTGTTGTCTACCCAGCAAAAACTTGGTAATGAGTACTCATTCCCAATTGGATTACCTGGTAATGAGTACTAATTACTCGCTGCGTTACTTTATACCCAAAAAAAGGCCTTACGTTTGTAAATAGATTTGCATTCTGAATTTAAAAACCCAGTTAAGTTTCATAAAAATATATTAAAAACCATTTTACTGTTCATTTTTTTCTCTCATTTTATAAGAGCAACTTAACAAACAATTCAGTTACCTTTTCAGCTTTTCGTAAGCGAGCTAGGAATGGGCTATTATTTTTTTAGCATTTTCGTAAGCGAACTAAGAAGGCCTTGCCTCCAATGACATCGCCTTGTTAAAGTAATTAACAATGAAATTAGGACGTAACTAGTTACTCATTTTCGTTATAAACCCCAAAGTTAATTACTTGGTAATGGAAGTTTTTGCTGGGATTGAGAATCGGTGTAAAATTAGCTGAGATACGATCCACTAAATTAAAAGAAACACACTTTTCCAAAAATGTTCACTTTCTTTTTACTCTGAGTATATCGTGAGTCATTAAAATATTTTATTTTTGTAAAAAGTATGGTACATTAACTTTCCAAAATATTAAAAAATATAAAAATCGATCAAAAAATTAATCAGTAACGCTAAGTTTTGTGTATAAGATAAACCATAGATTTTTGTGGGGTACTTTCAAAGATTTTTTTTGGTGTAACATAGTGTTATTATTAAATGTAATTACTTAAAAAAATTAAAAGAAAAAATGCGCAAAAAATAACTAAAATTTCGCGTACCCCCTAGTGGTACGCGTACCATAGGTTGGTAACCGCTGGTCTAGACCCAATCCAGTTTTAAAATGTGAATGAACTAAAGTGTAATATAATTTTTCCCATTTTCTAGTTAAAATTGGCTTAAAATTAATTAATTTTGTTTTCCTTATTTTTGGGAAAATTATGAACTAAAACCGAGAAAAAAAATCTTTGGAGCCAAATCATTCCCTCTTTTTCTTAAAATTAAGTTAGTTTTCCCAGATTTTAGTTCACTTTTTTTTTTGAGTGCAATAAACCGTTTCAACTGAATATCGGGCGAAATTTTCACATGGGACCAAGTCCAAAAATAGTCCGAGGATAATCAGATTTGATAAGGTTATTAAAGTACGCGTTTAACATACACAAACAGAATTTTAATTAAATATTTTCTATTTTCATGAAATTTGAGAGATTTATGTGAAAATCGGGAAGGTGGTTTGTATGGGGGCTACAAGAAGAACCGGTCCGATTTCTTTAAAATTACTTGATTTGTGTAGATAAAACATGATTACCTGCCAAATTTCGAAAAGATACCTATTATAATGCGGTTATAAGAATCATTTGAGCCAAAACTAAAGAGGACCTTTGTATGGGGGCTAGATCTAAATATGAACCGATTTTTTCCAATTTCAATAGGCTTCATCCTTGGGCCAAAAGAGGCTTAAGTTTCAAATTTCAAGTTAATTGATTTAAAATTACGACCTGTTCGTGCTTACAACGTTTACATGGACAGACAGACGGACGGACGGACGGACATCGCTTATTCGACTCAAAAAGTGATTCTGAGTCGATCGGTATACTTAAAAGTGGGTCTAGGACCAATATTTCGGGTAGTTACAAACATCAGCACAAACTCATTATACCCTGTACCACAGTGTGGTGTAGGGTATAATTACACTCGAAAAAAATTTTACACTCAAAAAAAAAATATTTTTTTTTTTTACAAAAATGACATTATTTTGTGTACATACGTACGTGCATTCACTCAGAAATATTTGTACAGTAAAACAAACATTACACTCGAAAAAAACTTTACACTCGAAAAAAATAGTAATTTTTCTATTTTTTAAATGACAAAAAAAGAGTCTTTTACTCAAAATAAAATATTTCTAATCAAAATTGTTAATTTTTTTCACATTAAAAAATGTACTATCCTTTAAAAAAGACATTGTGGGGGGTATTTATAGATTCAGCAAAGTCGAATTTAACTTTTCTACTTGTTTGTAGGAATTTACACACGGACTTTTTTCCTTGCATGTCTGCTACTGCATTCGAGTTTGTGGGCAAAAGATGTAGAGTAAGAGAAGAGAACGAAGAAATTTCAAAAGGGAATTGAAAAAAAATCAAGGAAAAAAGTCTGTGTGTAAATTCCCACTTTGAATTGTTTGGAACGGAAAATTTAGCTAGATGCTTGCCTGTGCGTAATTTTGTTGTTTTAATAATTCTATACAGTTCTTTAGAAGGACTTAATTAAATTCCCACAATTAAATAAAATAAAGTTAACGTAGGGGAGAATTTTTCAAATTAGAGCGGGAGTGATACTAGATATATATATTTTGAGTAGATTTATTCTAGCTCGAGGTCATAATTTCCTTTACTAATTAAAATTATGAAATTCTCATAGAATAATTTTCAAGATTTAGATATATAATTTCAGAATAAGATACATATATTTAAAATCATCTTAAAGTTAATATTTGGTATTTACAAAAAAGAAGATAACATTCAATTTAAGATTTTCTTAGCATAATCACTTATATGCACGATACCATATTCCGAGGTAGCTATATGTAAATTGTTTCCATTAACATAATCAGTATTTATATGAGGATTATGTAGTTCTGTTATTAAAGTACTGCAAGCTGTAGATGGATCACAAGAATCCGATAAATGACCCTAAAAAATAATAATGTTTTCAATAATATGATCGAAATTAATAAAATTTTAAATCTTTACTTACATACCAAAATTCATTGCCTGGTAAAGCATTACCATCCCAGGCATATGAAATTAACAAAAGCATATTTTCAAATTCATGACCTCTTAATTTATCAGCCGGATTACGATTTTCCAAAAATGTTTTGATACCACCTAAAGGATGTACGGCAGATTTTATAAAACCATTATGTTTTAAATCCTGCCATTCTGTTTTATTAAACCAGGAAAAGTGTAAAACTCCTATATTGTTGAGTTTTGGTAGCAGGTGTTTAACACGTTGGTTAAAACATTCTAAAAAGATTTCCGTTTGTTGATCGGCCTCTCTCCAAGCACCTAAACCAATGCCCACTATATGAACATAGGCCTGTTTATTCAGTTTTTCAGCTCTCGATTGACTTTCCACTAATAATGTATCAAATGTTATGGCATAACGTTTTTTCATCATAACATTATCAAAGATTTCATCAGAATAATGAGTTAAAGTTGCAAATCTGGGATTTTCTTTGGGAACATTCTCAAAAAGTAAGTCTTTGTTGTCATAAAATTTTTGCCATAATTTACGATATTCAATAATACGTCGAAAACTAGGATAATCAATAGCTTTTTGGGGTATTTTACTATCAATACTATAACCATAACCTCTTTCTTTGATATTTTGATCAGCTGTTATAACAATATCCTGATATTCCATATAGAAGGGTTTTTGAAATCTGGCACCTATGATACCCATTACTATACCTTCACGTTCTATTTTGGATAAATCTTTTTCGATAACACCTTTGTTTTCACGATTGCCATCATTTATTAAATCAGAATAAGATGAAATGGAAAGAAAAACTGAAAGTTTCACTTCATCATATGAAATAACCTTATTCAAAATAAATGGTTCTTCCTCAAGATTTGTGCCAATGTAAGTATAATTTTCAGCAAAACCTGTTTCTCCAGACATTAACTTGTAATAATCGTGGAAACCCACAAACGAAACGCAACGTTTAGTTAGTAATCTATCTATGAAATCAGTTAGGGACATATTTTGATACAGTGGTTTTTCTAAAGGGAAACCTAAAAAAAAATTATAAAAAATGTGATTAATTTATAAATGATAAAATTTTTAAGAAAAATATTTGATTATCCCAGCAAAATTTACCGTTCTAAATTATCGGTTCTAGAACGTATCAAATTGTCCTGCAATCCATTCTACTTAACATTCCAGAATTATTTTGATTTTTGTTTGAAATTGTCCCGAAAGAAATCGTTTTTTAGAGCAGGTAGTTTTTTGGAAAAATTACACTACACACTTAGAAAATTATTGCAGTTACTACATGATGGTCAAACTGGGTGAAATATAGGGAGACTTTTTCTTTGCTTTTGGGTAAAGTACCGTTATCTGAACCGCATAGTCTTGCGGAAACTGACTGGTTGACCATATAACAAATGTTTGTAATAGGTGCCTGGATGCGTCTTGCCCTTCTGCAAAACCTATAGGGAAAAAAAGCCACCTTGGTGGTTAAATGAGTTGCAGACGAGCAGAGATTCCTGCAGAAAGCTCTTTAAAAAGGTTAAATTTTCAAGAGCGGACGAGGACTGGTCTGCATACAGGCTGCAACTTAAGAGTTATAAGAAGATGATCAGAAATGCAAAATGTGATTCTTGGAAAAACTTCTGTGGAAACATAGAAGACGTTTCTGAGGCATCCAGGCTGCGCAAGGTTCTGGCTTCTTCACCTTGCACTCTAGGATACCTGAAAGATCCTAATGGGGTGTGGTCTTCCTTCAGTGGAGAGTCGCTGGATCTCCTTTTAAACACGCATTTTCCGGGCAATTCCATGACGCCGTTTCAAGCTTTGGAACGTTCTGACGCCCAAGCATCTGAAATTGCTTCGGAAATAATAAATATGCCAACATTAATCTGGGCGATAAAAAGCTTCAGGCCCTATAAATCCCCGGGACCTGATGGTATAATCCCGGCTGAGTTGCAGCAAGTGTCGGACTATATAGCCCCGTTGCTGTATAATCTATACACAGCATGCATCAACTGGTCGTATATTCCTTTAAAATGGAGGGATACCAGAGTCGTCTTTATCCCGAAGGCTGGGAAAAGTTCCCACACAGCTCCGAAGGATTTCAGACCAATTAGTCGGCTGCATTAGAAATCCTCCTTCACCTGATACCATTGGACATATTGTGTAGGCAGTATGCGGCTGCGTCGGCAATTCGACTCACTAGCACGCTGCAATGGAGGAGCAGCGATTGTGGCCATAGCGCGATCTTGAAGAAGATAACAATACCACAAAATGTGGACTGTGCTCCCTCTTTGAGTCTCTTTGAGCGCCACTTTAGCACTATGATACCATCCAGGGAGTCTTGGATGGGGGACATTCCGGGTAGTGGAGCCACCATAAATTTTTACACAGATGGATCGAGGCTGCACGAACAAGTGGGCTTTGGAGTCTATTCGGAAGAGCTTGGATTGAACCTGGCTCGAACATTGCCAGATCATTGCAGTGTTTACCAGGCAGAGATGCTGTCAATAAAGGAAGTGGCTGATTGGTTGAGCTGCGATGTCTTGTCTACAACCGCAGTCAACATCTATACTGACAGTCAAGCCGCGGTAAAGTCACTGGATTCAATGTTTCTGAAAACAAGATCTTAACTGCCGCAAGTCTTTAAATGAGATGGCCAAGCAGTTTAACATATGGCTCATATGGGTCCCAGGGCACAGAGACATTCCAGGGAATTGCAAAGCCGATGAGCTTGCAAGACTAGGAACTACCTTACAGGTTCCAACAGAATTGGAATGTGTTGGTATGCCTCTAGAAAATTTCAAGCGAAACCTACAGCTTTGTTCTGCGACGGAGACCAATCAAAGGTGGGCAAATGGATGGACGTGTGAGACAACACGTCTGATTTGGCCTTCTCTTAATCAGGGGCGCACAAGTGAGCTGATATCACTTCCAAGAGGAGAGATTTCGATGGTGGTTTCTATGATTACCGGACACTGTCTTATAGGGAAGCACTTTTGCCGAAGTTGCATGAATAAAGAGGAGTTGGAAACTATCGAACACTTTATTTGCCATTGCCCGGCACTTTCTGGTCAGAGACTTGCTTCACTGGGATCTAGGGAGCTGTACGATCTTTCTGATTTGTCGGATGTCAAAATTCAACATCTAAGGAGTTTCATAAGAAGCTCAAACTGGTTTAACGACAGGGACTAGTAGGGAAACCTATTACGGTCCCGTGGTATCACAATGAACCTCAGAGTCTACGTGTGTTGAGGTAAAACGTCAGCAGCCACTTACAACCTAGCCTAACCTTTGTCGTTCCTCTGGTCTGGTTCGTATTGAATTTCAGCCAAATCGCTCCAGTGGTTTAAAAAATATTAGCAAAACCGTGAATGTCAATTAGTTTCGCCTTATTACACTCGTAAAAAAAAATACACTAACAAAAAAATTTGTATTTTTTTTTTTTTACAAAAATAACAAAAAAAGTTTTTTACTCAAAATAAAATATTTATAATAAAAATTACTATCCTTTAAAAAGGGCATTGTGGAGGGTATTCATAGATTTGGCCAAGTCGAATTTAACTTTTCTACTTGTTTGAAGTTCAATTGGATTACAGAATTTTAATTGGGATTCTCTGAATTTCAATTGGATATTTTGTTGAATTTATGATCTTGGTACCTTTAAAAACCCAGGATTATTAGAGCGTTGTTTCTGAAAAAAATTTTGCTTTTGTTGAGATTTTCATACACAGTAACTAAAAACATTATTTAATTATTATTTTTTATTATTTCCATTTCCTAAAGACATTTTTTTTACATAATCACTAACATGCATGATACCATATTCCATAGAAGCTATATGCAAATTATCACCATTCATATAATCTGTATTTATATGAGCATTATGTAGTTCTGAAATCAAAGTACTCCAGGCCGTGCAAGGATCACCAGTATTATCTGGTAAATTGCCCTAGAAAGAAAATAATATATAAATACAATTTTTGAGATATCCTCTAGCTCTCTCTGTCTTTCTAATATCATCATTTAATACTTACACACCAAAATTCATTACCGGGTAAAGCATTACCATCCCCGGCATAAGTAACCACCAAAAACATATTCTCAAATTCTGGTTCTTTTAATTTATCAGCCGGATTACGTTTTTCCAGCAATGTTTTTATACCACCCAATGGATGAGTTTCAGATTTTATAAAATCATTATATTTTGAATCGCCCCAGGAAAAACTTAAAATCCCTATATTATTGAGAATTGGCAATAAGTGTTTAACCCGTTCGATCATACACTCTAAAAAGATTTCCTCTTGATCGGTGGTTTCACACCAAGCACCTAAACCAACTCCCTCTACATGAATATAGGCATGTTTTTGAAGTTTTTCAGCTCTACTTTGACTTTCCAACAATAAAGTATCAAGTGTTAAGGCATAACGTTTTTTCATCATAACACAATCCACTATATCTTGAGCATAAAATGTGGAACATGTAAGTCTCGGAGAATCCTCAATCTCTATAGCGTCATCAAACAAAAAGTCTTTATGATCATAAAATTTTTGCCATAATTTACGATATTCAATTAAACGTACAATTTTAGAATCTTCTATAGCTTCTTGGGGTATATCATCTTCCAGACTATAGCCATAACCGTTTTCTTTAAAATTTTGTTCGGGTGATATAACAATATCTTGATATTCCATGAAAAAAGGTTTTTGAAATCGTGCTCCTATTATACCAACTATTAAACCCTCACGCTCTATTTGGGAGAGATCTTTTGCAATGAGGCCAGCATTATTGAGATTACCATTATTTAAGAATTCGGAATAAGATGAAAAAGATAAGAATGCTGAAAGCTATGAATTGAAGCTTAGAATATTAGTTTTCATAAAAAATTATATATTTTTGTTTTGGTTTACCTTAATTTCATCATATGAGATAACATTTTGTAAAACTAATGGCGGTTTCTCAAGTTCTGATCCAATATTCGTATAATCATCCCCATTACCCGTTTCACCGGAAAGTAATTTATAACTATCATCAGCACCCACAAAAGATGCACAACGTTTAGTTAGTAATCGTTGTACCAAATCGATTAGGGACATATTTTTATAAAGCTGTTGTTCCAAGGGGAAATCTACTCGGAGAGAAAAATACACAAGTAAAAAAAAAAAAATTAAATTTGGCTTGGCCGAATCCATGACTATCCTCCACAATACCCAAAACTTTAATGAAAAACAATTTTTTTAGTGATTTTTATTTTTTAACTAAAAAAAAAATAAAATTTTTGCTTAGCAAAAATTTATTTTGAGTAAAAAACCTTTTTTGCCTTTTTTGTAAAAAAAAATTTTTAGTTAGTTAAAATTCAGAGAATTCAAATCAATATTAAATAAGTCAGAAAGTTATAGTCGGTCAAACCTGACCAAATAGTAAACTATTCCAGTGCTTTCCGAAAAAATGGGTCCCCTGAAATCGTTGCTTATCTCACCCGTTCCTCAATATTACGCCTGAAATTCAACTTCCTATCTAGAAATACTCCAAGATACTTGCTCCATCTCAGAAGGTGACTTCAGTGCCGTCCAGAGAAATAGAATCAAAAGCAAGATTCTTATTTTTCCTTGTAAACCACAGTACCACAGTCTTCTGCCCATTTTGACAGATATTTCAGAGAACCCCGAAGAATGTCCCTCAATGTTGGCACAGGAGATTTCCCTTAACCGCTATCGCGAAATCGTCAGCATATGCAACCATATGACAACCACGCGCTTCTAGAGAGAGCAGTATTTTATTCTGTGCCAGGTTCCAAAGAAGCATTATACGTCTATTGGAAAGTAAATTTTCCACCATTAAAACGATCTTACGCTTACTCACCGGCCAAATAATGCCACAATTATCGAGTCTGCGATGATATCATTAAAAGCTGCGATGATATCATTAAAAAGAAAGAGGTACGATCTCTCGATGCTACAAACGAGCTTTTGAAGAGCAGTTTTCATTGATCTACCCTTGCTGTATGCATATTGCCTACTCAAAAGCAACCTCGGGTCAATCACTCTACGCAAATATCAGTCTGTCATTCGTTCCATTGTCTTTAACAAAAAGGAAGACAGACTTATTGGTCTAAAATCCTTGGGAGCCGTGTGTGAATTTTTTCCAGCCTTTGGGGTAAAAACGATCCTCTATTTTTAAGGAATATAGAGACCAGTTTATGCATGCCGTGTAGAGATTATACAGCCGAGGGGATTTTACCATCAGTTCCAGGGATTTATAGGGCATGAAGCTCTTAATCGTCCGGATTAATGTTGGCATGTTTATCATTTCCGAAGCAATTTCAGATGCTTGGGCATCAGAGTGTTCCAAAGCTTAAAACGGCATCATGGAATTGCCCGGAAAATGAGTGTTTAGAATGAGATGCAGCGACTCTTATTTGGAGGTAGACCACACCCAAGTAGTATCCTTCAGGTTACTAGGAAGCAAGGAGAAGAAGCTAGAACTTTGCGCAGCCTGAATCGGAGGTAACAAAACTCCGCATTCTTTACTGTTAAATAAGCTTTGTTCTATGTACTCACAGAGGTCGCATTTATAACCAGATTTGGTTGCGAAAATGTCAGATGCATCTCCCATCGGTCTAGAAACGGTGCCATCAACACCATCCACATTCAATACTGTAAGGGTGCTCACCTGACTACCAACCTTTTCCGAATTTTCCTCCCTAGCCGATTGAATATCATTAACCAAGATCACTGCTCGACGACGACCGACCTCCAACCCAATCTCATAATTTGCCAATTCTGAGTTGAAAGGTCAGGATTGCAGACCCTGATCGTGCTCAGAATGACTACTGTGTCACTTGTAGCCATCGGAATCCATGCAAAAGCTCTGAGCTGCGACGGGATATCATATTGGTTCACGACCTTCAGTTTGGCTCCAGGCCATATCGCTCCCACTTGTCTTATCGTAACCTTAAACATGGCTGCTGATCTTTCGTTTCCTTGACACTAACCTGAGTTGACAGTAGTAGGTAGAAAATCAGGCATGCTCTCATGATTCTAAAGCAGAATTAATTTAGTTTCTACTAAACTCCCCTGTTGATGACAGCCACCTCACTAATGGACTGAGTCCAGACGTTGCCAGTCATTTAGACCTCTTGGGTAAAAAAAAGATGCGCGCATTGCCGAAAGTTTGTTCTATACTTCAATGACTCCTTTGGCCCAAAATAGCGATGTCTTCTCACGTTCGGAGAGCGTCGCTTCATGGCGTAATCTTAGTCTGTTAATAAATTTCAAGCAAATCCTTCTTTGTAGAGCTTCCAATCGGGATTGGTTTTTCTAAATCCAGGGATTCGGAATTGAAAAAAAATTTCGGAATCCCGGTATTTTCAGGATATTTTCAATCCCGGGGTTCACGGGATTTTTTGAAATTTTTCGGGATTTTTAAAAGTTTTCAAAAGTTTTTGTAACTTTAGCACATCCACGCATTTGTAAAGTGTTAAGAAGTTCTGTTGTATAATTCAAAAAAGGTAGAGATTCCTCCTATGAACAATATCCGTATTCGGTTATCCTTTTAACCTTTCTTCGTGGCTCATCGTTATCAACTTTTAGCGTTTTTTTATCTTATGAACTAAAGATGGGTGCTAGTCACGTGAACCACGCTTGAGTGTAAGTGATTTTCATTTCAATCACATAATTGTGAGGAGAGTAAGTTAAAAAAATCTACGACAGTGATTCGTGAGTAAAATTTTTGCGTAAGTGATTCATTTTGTTGCGGATTTTATTTTTTAAATAACAATATATTTGTTGTTTTAGTTTATTGCCAAAAAAATTTTTTAGCAGTGTTTTTTTTTGGTAAAAAAAATTATAGCGTGAGTAGTGTTTGCGTGACTCACGCGTGATCTAATCCGTCGTGAATCATGCGTGCGGATGAGCAATTTTTTGTACATTCTTGTGCGAGAATAATGAGTGATCGTGAATAAGTGTGTGAGTCACGTCTTCAAAAAATTTTGTTTTAGAAAAAACTAAAATTAAAACATGTTACAATTTAAGGAATGTGCCAAAAAAAAAAATCGGGATCCCAAAATTCCCGGGATTGAAAATCAGAAATCACGATATTCGGGATTTCCATAATCCCGAAAATCCCGGGATCGGGATTTCCGATTGGAAGCCCTACTTCTTTGGTTGTGCCTGACCTTTGATGGCTTAAGCACAGAAAATTCCGAAAAGCTTAATTAAACTACGAAAAGCCCAATTGAGATTGCAAATTAAAAATCAGAAAAGACCAATTAAAAATCAGAAAAGACCAATTAAAATTCTAATTTTAGAAATGTGCAATTGAAATTTAGGAAAAGTGCAATTAAAATTCGGAAAAATCCCAACTGAAAATTCAGAAAAGCCCAATTGAAATTAAGAATCTATTAAATATAAATTTAGTAGTAGTATTAAATTTTCTAAAAATATTTATAATTCTTTTTAATTTTGGCAATTTTATTTCGTTACTAGACTTTAATTTCTGTCTGTTATTTACAATAGATTTGAAATATTTCTAACATAATCACTTATATGTATAATTCCGTATTCCGGGGAGGCTATATGCAAATTATTTCCCTGCACATATTCGCTATTTATATGTGGATTGTGTATTTCCGATATCAAAGTACTACAAGCTGTAGATGGATCACAGGAACCCGCTAAAGAACCCTATAATTTAAAAAAATGAGAATTATCATTGCCAAGTTTAAATTTAAATGACTTGTTATAAATTTACTTACAACCCAAAATTCATTACCGGGTAAAGCATTTGCATCCCAGGCATAAGAAATTACTAAAAGCATATTTTCAAATTCTGGTTCTTTTAATTTATCAGCTGGATTACGATTTTCCATAAAAGTTTTGATACCACCCAAAGGATGTGTTTCTGATTTAATAAAACCATTATGTTTTAAATTATGCCATTCCAGTAAATTAAACCAGGAAAAGTGTAAAACTCCTATATTATTAAGTTTTGGCAATAAATATTTAACCCGTTGGGTAAAACATTCCAAAAAGATTTTCGTTTGTTGATCACAGACTTTCCATTCACCTAAACCTATACCCACTATATGGATATACGATTGTTTATTTAGTTTTTCAGCTCTTGATTGACTTTCCAGTAGTAGAGTATCAAATGTTATGGCATAACGTTTTTTCATCATAACATTATCCAAAAATTCGGCATTATAATGACTTAAGGGTGTAAATCTTTTCAAATCTTTAGGAACATTATCAAAAATAAAATTTCTATCTTCATAAAATTTTTGCCATAATTTACGATATTCAATCAAACGTAGAAGATCAAAATTATCCACAGCTTCTGGTGGTATTTCATCCCCCAAATTATAACCGTAACCTTTTTCTTTTAGATTTTGTTGAGTTGTTATAATAATATCTTCATATTCCATAACACCTGGTTTTTCAAATCTGGCTCCAATAATACCCACTACAACTCCCTCACGATCTATTTTAGATAGATCTTTTTCGATTATGCCTTCGTTAAAACGATTTCCATCGTTTAATAACTCGGTATGCGATGAAATAGATAAAAATGCTGAAAGCTTAAAGCATTAAAAATGAAAATTGGAATTGAATTTTTTCAATTAAATATATTTAGTGAATACCTTAATTTCGTCATATGAAATAACATTTTTTAAGATTAATGGCGGTTCTTCTGAATTTTTACCTATTTTCTGGAAACCATTTCCATTTCCACCTTCATTGGTTAATAATAAATAACGATCTTCAGAACTTGCAAATGATGCACAACGTTTTGTTAGTAATCTTTGGACGAAATCGGTAACACTGAAATTTTTGTACAGTTGTTTTTCCAACGGGAATCCTAAATTAATGTTTAACAATAAAATCGATAAATTTGAAAAAATTATCACAGTTCTAAAGAAAACATTTTTTTTTTTCATTTTTAAACTATTTATTTATTTCTACGCCCTGAAAAGGGGCGGGCCGAACAAAAATTACATTATTTTATCCCCTGCGTCCAAGTGCGGAACTTTGAACTTCCTCTAGCATAAAAATGTTTAATTTGTTTAGCAAATGAAACATTTTTTGTCAGAGGTTGGGTGAGCTCTTAAAGGATCGAAATAGATCAATTTAATTTTAAAAAGATCGATTGTTATTTGAAAAAGATCGATTGTAATTGAAAAAAGATCAATTGTTATTCGAAAAAAAGGTCAATTGTTATTCGAAAATGGTTAATTGTAACTCGAATAGATAATTTGAAAATTCCATTTGTTATTCATAAATTCGACTTGTTATTCGAAAATTCCTTATGTAATTAGAAGATTCCAATTGTAATTCGAAATAGATCAATTGTAATTCGTAAAAAATCAATTGTAATTCGAAAAATATTAATTGTAATTCGGAATAGATCAATTGCAATTCGAATATTTCAATTGTAATTCGAAAAAGATCAATTGCAATTCGAATATTTCAATTGTAATTCGAATTACAACTCAAATATTCGAATTGCAATTGATCTATTTCGAATTACAATTGATCTTTTCGAATTACAATTGATCTTTTATAATTACAATTAATATTTTTCGAATTACAATTGATTTTTTACGAATTACAATTGATCTATTTCGAATTACAATTGGAATCTTCTAATTACATAAGGAATTTTCGAATTACAAGTCGAATTTTTGAATAACAAATGGAATTTTCGAATTATCTATTCGAAAAAGGTCAATTGTAATTCGAAAAAGAACAATTGCAATTCGAAAAAGATCAATTCAAAAAATATTAATTACACTGTGCAACAAGAAAAATGAGCCTCAATGGCTTCAACGCCACATGAAAGTAGACCATCAAGTGAACAAAATCACCAAAGGGTTTTGCAAAGTCAGTTCGGATTTCTTTTTTATAGCCCACTGAAGTTTTTATATTTTTATCAAAGGCATTTGGAAAACGTCAAAAATACTACAATAAGAACACATCTGAGCTTCAAAATATGATTTGATGGCTGCAGTGAAATTTTATGGCGGTTCTTTTCTTAGAACATTTTAACCCTCTAACTGCCATTTTAAGGGGTCATTTTAGTCCTTTTTCAAAAACTAAACACAGAAGTCCAATAAAACGTCCATTTAGAGGGTTAAAATGTTCTACGAATATTTTCCTCATAAAATTTCACTAGGGGTTGTCAAATGGTAAAAGTTTGTGCGACATGCACAAAGTGCTTGAAAAGGGTCAAGTATAAATAATCAATGTTTGTTATTTTTTTTTACCAAAGCAGTGTTAAAAAATATCGACAAAAAACAGTGCAAATATACATTTGAGCTAAAAATGATGTTCTGATGGTTTTTATACAATTTTATGATGATTCTTTTCTTTGACCAAATTAACCCTCTAGCTCCCGTTTTAAAGGGTCATTTTTGTCCTTTTTTAAAAGAAATACAAAAAAGTCTATAAAAAAAGGCAGTTAGAGGGTTAAAATGTTTTACAAATATTTTCTGCATCAAATTTTTCTAGGGCACGTATAAGACAGAAAGTTCGTCCTGCATATAGAAAGTGCTTAAAAATTTTTAAGTATTCAAATTTTTTTTTTATTATTTTTTTTGGGCCGAAATAAAAAAAACACAAATAAAAAAGTTAAAATCGACTTTGTCGAATGTATTGATACCCTCCACAATGTAAAAAAAGTTTACTTGCTAAAAAACAAAACAAACATTTAAAAAAAAAAATCGACAAAAAAAAATTTTTGGTAAAAAAAAATTCGACGAAAATATTTTTTTTTGTAAAAAAATATGTTAGTACTTGTTTAAATACCATTCGGTGATCAATTCTGTTCACATGTATTAAGCAGCAGCCGAATGAAAGTCGAATACAAAAAAGTCCATAAAAAAGGCAGTTAGAGGGTTAAAATGTTTTACAAATATTTTCTGCATCAAATTTTACTAGGGCACGTCTAAGACAGAAAGTTCGCCCAGCATATAGAAAATGCTTAAAAATTTTAAAGTATTCAAATTTTTTTTATATTTTTTTTTGGGCCGAAATATAAAAAAAACAAGTAACAAAGTTAAATTCAACTTTGTCGAATGTATTAATACTCTCCACGATGTAAAAAGTTTATTTGCAAAAAAAAACAAAGAAAAATAAAAAAAAAAAACTGCGAAAAAAAATTTTTGATAAAAAAAAAATTCTACGAAATTTTTTTTTTTTTTTTTTTAAATACGTTTGTATTTGTTTAAATACCATTCGGTGATCAATTCTGTTCACATGTGTCAACCAGCAGCCGAATTAAAGCATTTTGTGTTTTTAGGTTATGTTGAATGTACCACAATTTTCGAGGTATTTTTATATTTTCGTTCATAACTTTTGAACCGCTGAACCGATTTCGCTCAAATAGAGTACCAAACTACTTTGGGCAAGAACAAGTAAATATGCTAAGTCTTATTGTTAGTTATATCTGTTAATACTTTGGCCGTGATAACCATTTCCACAGACGGACAGGCATCGCTAGAATGTCTTAAAATCGATCACTGATCAATAATATATAAGGGGGTTTTCGTGTCAACTGACACAACTTTTGATACCGATCTACTATCCTATTGGATAGCAGTGCAGACACAATTTTTCAACGAGATCTGTCAAGGACTCTCTGAGTTAGATGGGTCGAAATTTGACATTTTGGCCAAGAAGTGTTTATTCTCATCCATATAACTTCTTACCAATTGATTTTAGCAAAATGTGTCCCAAACAGTTTAGATAGCTATTTCTTCAATCTTGCAAACAAGTCTTGGATTTTTTAAATCCAAAACTTGTTTGACTTTTTTGTCAAATCGGGCCCTTTTTTTGACTCAAAAGAAAGCTTAGGTGTTTTCCCCACCTAATTCTTCTTCGCCTCAAATATATTTTTGCTCCACCAACAAATTTCCGCTAGAACGGCATCACGCGACTTTTTCCTATGATATCTGATATGGTGATCACGGCCAAAGTATACACTCAAAAAATTATGTAGGTAAATTCCAGTGAATATTCACTTAAAACAAATGAAATTTTATTTAAAAACCATTCCACTGTTTTTTCATTTAAAATAAAAACACATTGCAGTCAATTTTAAATGTTATTATAATGACTAACCAAAACATTAAAAAATTACTGAATATTCACTTATTTTGTATTGAAAAACAGTAAAACTAAAGAAGAAATTTTTTACTGCCGAAAATGAATGTAACAGGAAATTCGTTAAAAAAAATTGGAATACTTTAAAATTTTTAAGCATTTTCTATATGCTGGACGAACTTTCTGTCTTAGACGTGCCCTAGTAAAATTTGATGCAGAAAATATTTTTAAAACATTTTAACCCTCTAACTGCCTTTTTTTATAGACTTTTTGTATTTCTTTTAAAAAAGGACCAAAATGACCCTTTAGAACGGGAGCTAGAGGGTTAATTTGGTCAAAGAAAAGAATCATCATAAAATTTTATAAAACACATCAGAATATCATTTTTAGATCAAAAATATATTTGCACTGTTTTTTGTCGATATTTTTTAACACTGTTTTGGTAAAAAAAAAATAACAAACATTGATTATTTTTCCTTGACCCTTTTTAAGCACTTTGCGCATGTCGCACAAACTTTTACCATTTGACAACCCCTAGTGAAATTTTATGAGGAAAATATTTGTAGAACATTTTAACCCTCTAAATGGACGTTTTATTAGACTTCTGTGTTTAGTTTTTGAAAAAGGACTAAAATGACCCCTTAAAATGGCAGTTAGAGGGTTAAAATGTTCTAAGAAAAGAACCGCCATAAAATTTCACTGAAGACATTAAATCATATTTTGAAGCTCAGATGTGTTCTTATTATAGTATTTTTGACGTTTTCCAAACGCCTTGGATAAAAAAATGAAAACTTCAGTGGGCTATAAAAAATAAATCCGAACTGACTTTGCAAAACCCTTTGGTGATTTTGTCCACTGTATGGTCTACTTTTATATGGCGTTGAAGGCATTGAGGCTCAATGCGATGACCCAAAATTTGTTGCACAGTGTTATAATTCGAAAAAGATCAACTGTAATTAATACATTTTTAAAATTAACCTAGTACCCGCTAAGCCACGGGGCTTGTCTGCAGGAAAGTAAAATATTTTGTAAATTCATTTATAAGGTTGTAAGTTCGAAAGAGATCAATTGTAATTGGAAAAAGATCAATTGTAATTCGAAAAAGATCAATTGTAACTCGAAAAAGATCAATTGCAATTTGAGCAAGTAAGAGTGTTAAATTCGGCTGTGCCGAATCTTTTGTTTTGGGGGGGGGGGGGGGGGGGGTGATGAGGGTCAGTTGGGGACGTTGGGAGCACCTCCGAATCTCGATAAATATACAAAATGTTTCATTCATTTAACAAAAATACAAAAAACAAGAAAAAAAAGTGTATTTTTTTCAGAGGTCTTCAAGGGGGAACTTTTCCCCCTGGGCCGATTTTGCCCATTTACGAACTTAACCTGTCTAGGACCATAAGACATATTCATGCCAAATTGCAGGAGGCTAGCTCTTTTATTTTGGACTGCATCGTGCCATCTACAGACAGACGGACGGACGGACATTCACAGAATGTCTTAGAATCGATCATGGATCAATAATATATATACTTTATGGGGTCCCCGACCGATATTTCGATGCGTTACAAACGGAATGACAAAGTGAGTATACCCCCATACTGTGGTTGGAGGGTATAAAAAGATCAATTGTAATTAGAAATATGTAGATCAATTGTAATTCGAAAATGATCAATTGTAATTCGAAATAGATCAATTTAAGTTGAAAGATTCCAATTGTAATTCAAACAAGTAGAAAAGTTAAATTCGACTTGGCCGAATCAATGAATACCCTCCACAATGCTCTTTTTAAATGTGATAGTAAATTTTCTAACGTGAAAACAATAAAATTTTTGATTAGAAATATTTTATTTTGTGTAAAAAAACCTTTTTTAAGTAATTTTTGAAAAAAAAAATACTTTACTATTTTTTTTTTTAGTATAAAATTTTTTTTGAGCGTAAAATTTTTTCGAGTGTATTTTATTTTTTTTAGTGTCAAAATATTTTTGAGTGACAGAAATACTTTGTAAAATATTTTTGTGACTTACCAATGTTTTTAAAACATGTTTAACGGGTTTTTAACACGTGAATTTAAAGTGAAACCAATCTGAAATTCACGGTTTTGTTAATAACGTTTGAACCACTAGACCGATTTGGCTGAGGTTGAATACGAACCAGGCCAGAGGCACGATAAATGTATATGCTAAGCTTCAGCATCCTCAGAATTGTCTTTCAAAAGTTAGCGCGTTTTTATCTCGTAAATTTCCGAAAAACCCTTGCCAAAATTCACTCTTTTGCTTAAACTTTTGAACCACTGGACCGATTTCGCTGAATTGCAATACCAACCGGACTAGGTAAATGTCCAACATATATGCCAAACTTCAGGAGCCTCCCTAAAGTTTTTCAAAAGTTTGCGTGTTTTCAACTGACAGACAGACGGACAGACATCGCTAGATCGTCTTAAAATCGATCGAGTATCATCAATATATATACTTTATGGGGTCCTAGACCAATATTTCGAGGTGTTACAAACGCAATGACAAACTTATATATACCCTCTATCACTAGAGTGGAGGGTATAAAAAAAATTTAAAATAAAAAAAAAAAAATTTCTTATTTTCAAAATAAATGTTTCAAATTTTAAACAGTTTTTGAAAGAAATAAATTTTAATTTGTGTTTTTTGCTAATTTATGGCAAAATATGCACTTAAAAATTGGAAATATGCACAAAATATGCATTTAACATCAAAATACATATACATTTTTACCAAAATATGCAAAAACAAATTGATGCCATTTTAGAGCAAATTTTTTGATTCGGAAAGATAATTGGTCGATATCGTTTTTAGACTATCGACAAAAAACATGCATTTGCATGGAAATCTCATACCTACTTATGATCATAGGCACTTTAAGTTTAAAAATTTGTTAAATCGAATGTTTTCTCTCGAAGAACTAAACCATTGCAATTTTTCTGTGGAAAATGCTATCACGGACAAAATATTGCACAGAGATGACTGAAACTTAACATATTTATTGGAAGTTCTCCCGAGAAGTTTGGTATTGCATTTGAGCGATATCGGTTCAGCGGTTCAAAAGTTATGAACGAAAATGTAAGCACACCTCAAAAATTTCAGTACATTCAAAAATAGAAAATGCTTTAATTCGGCTTATGGTTAACATATGTGAACATAATTGAACACCAAATGGTAGTTAGACAAGTACGAACATATTTTTTGACAAAAAAAGAAAAAAATCGCGGATTTTTTACCAAAATTTTTTTTCGCGGAAATTTTTTTTTTCAATTTTTTTTTTTTTAAAGTAATTTCCTTTTAAATTAAGTTTTTTGCAATAATCTTTTTGAAATTGTGGAGGGTATAACTACATTCGGCAAGGCCGAATTTAACTTTTTTACTTGTTTTTCTTGTTTTCTTTTTATTTTTGTCAAACAAATGAAACCATTTTTTGCCAGGGGATTAGAAAATGTCGTTTTTCAGTCCGCCCCTTTTGTGGGCGTGGATAAACAAATTAATTAAAATTGTATTATTTGTTTTGAAGGCATTGAAAATTTGCCACAGCCGAATTTGAATTTTTCACTGTTCCCAAGACTTTTTCTATTCGGCAAAATGTTCCCGAGTTCTTAAAATGTTTTTGTATTGTTTGGGAATTTTATGACAGTTTTTGTGTCTACTTTAAATTTTACAACTGTTGCCAACTATTTTTTACCAAAACCCTCTAAATTTCACTAAAAAAGCGCTAAAAACCGCCAAAAATGAATTTAGCGGGGAAAATTTAAAATTCTCCCACTAAATTACGAAAAAGAACGCTAAAAACCTGAAAAACTTGGCATTTTTGATTGACAAAAAAGAAAAATTAAAAAAAAAAATCCAAATTATTTTTTCTACGAAAATTGACTTTTCACTAAAAACGCGCAAGAAACCGCCGAAAAAAATTTAGCTGGAAAATATAAAATTCTCCTGCTAAGTTACAAAAAAAGCGCTAAAATTCGACAAAATTGGTGTTTTCGATTGAAAAACTGGAAAAAAAAACTAAATTTTTCCCACTAAATCCAAACAAAAAGCTCTAGATTTTCCCGCTAAAGCACCGTTTCCGCTAAAACCTATTTTCCAAACAAAAAGCGCTAGATTTAGCGGGAAAACCTCCAACTTGGCAACAGTGAATTTTAATAGGAAAATGATCCCAGAAACTTTACATAAAACATAAATCTGGTAACTCCTTTTTGTCAAAAGCTTTTTTTATACAGGGTCCTGCACTCAAATTAACTGAAAAAAATATTTTTAAAAAGTTTTTTTTTTTAATAAAATTTATTTTTAATAACAGAATTTAATAAATATTCATAAATTTTTAATAAATATTGCACAAAATTTTAATTATCACAAATAAAAAGATATTTTCTTTAAAAAAAATTATTCTACCAAATTTTTTACATAGTCGGTAACATGAATTACCCCATATTTTTCCGAGGCAATATGTAAATTATCACCACTAACCCAATCCGAATTAATATGAGGATTGTGAATTTCGGTAATTAAAGTACTGCAAGCGGTAGAAGAATCACCAGTAGATTTTAGCATTTTCTGAAATTGAAAAATAATTAATAAATGCTTTTTATTTTTTTAATTTCCCAGCTTACCATCCAAAATTCATTACCCGGCAAAGCATTACCATCCCAAGCATAAGATATTATCAATAGCATATTATCATTTTCGGGGGATTTTAATTTATCAGCCGGATTTCTTTTTGATATAAAACATTTAATGCCACCCTGGGGATGGGACTCAGATTTAAAGATGCTGCCATTTTTAAGTTCACCCCATTCATTTAAATGAAACCAGGAAAAATGTAATACACCAATATGTGATAATTTTGGTAAAAGATATTTAACTCTTTGTGTAAAACATTCTAGAAATATTTTTTCTTGTTGTTCAGCTGCCTTCCAAACTCCCAGACCAATACCCACTACGTGTATGTAGGCCTGTTTGCCCTCAGCTTTAGCTCTTGCCTCACTTTCCAACAATAATGTATCAAATGATATAGTATAACGTTTTTTCATTATTAAATTATCAAATATATCATTTTGATTGTTAGAATTATCAAAACGTTTGCCATCTTTTTTAACATTTTCAAATAAAAAATCTGGTTCTTCATAGAATTTCTTCCAGATATGACGATAATCTTTAGATTTATTATCTGAGGCTTCTTCTATGGGAAAACCATAACCATTTTCTAAAGTGTTTTGTTTCGAAGCAATAATATCTTGAAATTCCATAACATCACGTCTGGTTAATCTGGCGCCTATAATACCCATGACCACACCTTCACGTTCTATAAGTGACTTGTTTTTTTCTGCAACACCACAATTTTGTCGATTGCCATTATTTGTTAATTCAGAATATGATGAAACCGATAATAAGGCAGAGAGCTTTGAAAGAAAAGGGAGTTATTCAAAGAAAATTTTAATTTTTAGGGGCCTGTCAGAGAGTCCATTCCGTTTGGAAGTGTTTTCAAAGTTTTTTTTTTTCAAAAAACGTAAAACGAAAAAATTTTTCGATATGAAACCATTTCCACACAGAAAAAAAATTTTCCAATGAACGACTTTCATAGATTTTATGAACAAATTCATAAAATTTATAAACTTTTTCATAAAACTTATAAACTTTTCATATTATTTATGAAAAGTGTTAAATAGTTCTTAAATTTCACATATTATGATTTATTCATAAATACTATGAAAAAGTTTATAAATATTATGAAAAAGTTAATAAATTGTATGAATTTTTTCATAAATACTATGAAAATCGTTTATGGGAAAAAAATTTTTTGTGTGTACAGAAAAAAAAATGTTTCGAATGAACGACTTTCATAGTATTTATGAACAAATTCATACAATTTATTAACTTTTTCATAATACTTATAAACTTTTCATAGTATTTATGAAAAATGTTAAATATCTTAAATTTCACATATTATGATTTATTCATAAATACTATGAAAAAGTTTATAAGTATTATGAAAAAGTTAATAAATTGTATGAATTTGTTCATAAATACTATGAAAATCGTTCATTGGATTTTTTTTGTGTGCATGCATTTCAATTCCACTTTGATTTTTGAAAGTGATTTCATTCCACTTATATTACTTCCGAACGGAATTGAGTCTGTGACATGTCCCTTTAAATCTAAAGAACTCCAGTTTGTTCATTTGTGCATTTGAACAAGCACCGGAGCTCTTGTTAAATTTAGTTTTCTTACCTTAATTTCATCATAGCTTAATACATTTTTTAATAATAGTGGGGGTTTCTGTTGTGTGGTTCCCACATCCATAAAACCACTGCAACCACGTTCACGTGTCATTAGAAGAAATTTGTCATTTTTACCAAAGAAACTTGCACAACGTTGTGTTAAAAGTCGTTGTATAAACTCAGTTAATGTTAGATTTTGATAGATTTCTTTTTCAATTGTATTGCCTGTAAAGTTATTAAAAAGCAATTATTGGAAAAAATTTTTTTAATTCTATTAAACATCTTAAGCGTGAGTGAGTTTTTATTTACGACTTTGCACACTCACGAAAAAAAAAATTTCAAGCACGAATTTTATTTTTAGCTCACGAGAATTGAAAAAAATAGTCACGATCATTGTAAAAATAGTCACACGCTCGAATCAAAAAAAAAAAATGTTTACTCCGTTTGTAACTCATCGAAATATCGGTCTGGGACCCCATATATTTATATATGATTGATAAGTAACACAGTGATACAAAATCGAACTTTCGGAATCGGAATGGGATGAAACCAAAAGCAAATGAAAGCTGACGTTTTCCATAACAAAACCCTCAAGGCCTTTTTTTAGGTCAGAGCTAGATTTTATTTGACACGAATTTCAAGTTGGTGATTTTAAAGCAATTAAAGTTTTTGTGTACTAAACATGTCCTACTTTAAAGGCCCCTGGTGGTGCCCTCATTGGACATGTAGGGTCCAGTTTCCAAACTTAAGCTCAAAATTACTTCAGCTATGACTGGTATGAATTTTGCTGCAATCGGTCAAGTACCTATTTACTGAATAGCCAAATTATTAAAATAAACCACTGTACACCGTTGCGTATGATTGTTATTTAAAGGCAATTACAATATTAATCATTCGCCACTAATACAGTTTTCAAGCATTTATTATTATAATTATAATAAAAGTTCACTAACTTCAAATGTGTGTAAAACAAAATCTAGCTCTGACCTAGAAAAAGGGCCTTGAGGGTTTGTTATGGAATATGTCAACTTTAATTTGCTTTTGGTTTCATCCCATTCCGATTTTGGGTGTTGCACTGTGTAATCGATCCTACGGCATTATAGCGATGCCAGTCTATCTGTCCGTCTGTCTGTTGAAATGGCGATCATAATAACATAACACACAAAAAAAAAAATCCAATGAACGACTTTCGTAGTATTTATAAACAAATTCATAAAATTTATTAACTTTCTCATAATACTTAAAAACTTTTTCATAGTATTTATAAATAAATCATAACACCGTCCGATAAATTTCAAATTTTGTCTGTACACATGAACCGAACTAAAAAATTCTGAGAGTACGGCCGAAAATAAAATACCCATGTGTCCCAGTTTTTCTGAATCAATTCGCGTTTTCGCGAAAAATGAAAAAAAAAAAACTTTCGCACTATAGAAAAAATTCACTCCAGTCAGAATAAAAATAAAAATGGTTATAAAAATAACATTCCCGTGTCTCTCAGATTTTTTAAATCAATTCGCGTTTTTCGCGAAAAATTCAAACAAGATATAATGTTAAATTGTGTTTCACAAAAGAAGTGTGAAAGAAGTCGGAAAAATGTAGAAAATTTACTTATGAGAAAAATAGTGTTAATGGATGTGTTCAGCAAAATTTAATGGCGATTTGTTTCTTGGAATATATTAACCCTCTACCTGCAATTTTTAGAGTTAATTTTTGTCCATATTTCAAATACTCTCCTAGAAAACCATTAAATCGTGCGTTTAAAGGGTTAAAGTGTTCCACAAAATTGTTTTGCATCAAATTTCACTAGGGGTTGTGCATCAAATTTCACTAGGGGTTGCTAACATCGCACAAATTATTGACCTTTTACAACTCCTAGTGAAATTTGATGCGAAACATTTTTGTAAAACATTTTAACCCTTGAAATGCACGATTTAATGGTTGTCTAGGAGAGCATTAGAAATGAGGACATAAATGACCCCTAAAAATGGGAGATAGAGCTTTAATATATTCTACGAAAAGAACCGTCTTTAAATTTCACCAAAGACATGTTAACAAATTATTTAGTTCACAAGTAGATTTAATAAATTTTTCGACTTTTTTCACACTACTTTGGAAAAACACAACTTTTTTTATTGGCGTTTTTCGCGAAAACGTGAATTGATATAGAAAAACTGGGAGACACGTGTATTTTATTTTCAGTCCTACTTTCAGAATTTTTCGGTCTCGTTTATGTGCACAAAAGTGTGTCGGACGGTGTAATATGTGAAATTTCAGAACTATGTAGCATTTTTTCATAAATATTATGAAAAAGTTCAAAAATTTTATGAAAAAGTTCATAATTTCTATGTATTTGTTCATAAATACTATGAATTTTGTTCATTGGCAAATATTTTTTTACATATTTAAAATATTGCATATTGCATATTTAATTGTTGTTGCTTCGAGAAGTTGGGTATTGCATTTGAGCGATGTCGGTTCCGCGGTTCAAAGGTAGGAACGCGATGGCAAGGACACCTCAAAAATGTTGGTACATTCTACATAACCTAAATATACAAAATGCTTTAATTCGGCAGTATGGGATACCAAAAAGTATTTACCCAAGTACAAACATATTTTTTTACCCCAAACATTTTTCCGCGGATTTTTTTTAGAAAACATTTTTTTTCGTGGAAACTATTTTTCAACAAATTTTCTATTATCAAAATTTACTCCATTACCCAAATATAAAAAATGCTTTAATTTGGCAAAATTGGATACCGAAAGGTATTTTAACAAGTACAAACATATTTTTTATCCCAAACATTTTTAAACGGATTTTTTTTAGCAAAAATTTTTTTCCTCGAACACAATTTTGAACAAATTTTTTATTTAAATTTTTTTTTAATTTTTTAACCGAATTTTTTTTTTTTAGTTTTTTTACCAAAAAAAATTCTATTCAAATACGATTCTAAGACAATCAGTGAATGTCCGTCCCTCTGTCTATAGAAGGCACGATGCAGTCCGAAATAAAAGAGTTAGCCTCCTGAAAGAGGCAAAATCGAACCAGGGGGAAAAAGTTCCCCTTGAGGAACTAAGGAGTGAGATCATAAAAATGTTAACACACATTTTTGCCTACAACTTTGGTGTAAAGCTTCCAAATTTTTTTTTTTTTCGGCAGTTTACATTTTAAAAATATGTCAGTTAATAAATTAATTTACATCATGAGTTTTAATTTGCAATTTTTTACACAATGGACGATGAAAGAAAAGTGCGTTCAAAAATAATTAAATATTTTCAACAAAACCAAACATGGACATACAAAAAAATTGCCAAAGAAACTAATGTATGCCGCCAAACAGTTTCAAAAGTGGTAAAAAGGTATCTGGAACACCTAACAATTGAAAGGAAGCCGGGAACAGGAACAACGACTGGTTATCGTAACATTGGTAAGGCATATAAAGTTAAAAGCATCCTTAAGAGAGCTCCTAACACATCTGGCAGAAAAACAGCTCGGTTAGCCCAATGCTCAGACTTTTTTGTACGTAAAGTGAAACGTAAGGCGGGACTAAAGTCCTACAAAGTTCAAAAAGTTCCCGATAGAAACGCTTTTAAAAATTTGGAGGCCAAAACCAGAGCTAGAAAATTGAAATCAAATTTTATAAAAAAATACAACTGTTGTGTAATGGACGACGAAACTTAGGTCCTGGCTGATTTTGGGCAGCTCCCTGGTCAAGAATTTTATGTTTCCGATGTTCGAGGAAATGTTGCGGAAAAATTTCGGTCAAAAAAGCAAACGAAATTCCCCAAAAAATTCCTAGTATGGCAAGCCATATGTAGCTGCGGCCAAAGAAGCCAGTCATTTGTGACATCTGGCTCTATAAACAGCGAAATTTATATCAAGGAGTGTTTGCAGAAGAGACTTCTTCCGTTCTTGAGTCAGCACAATGTATCCACTTACTTTTGGCCCGATTTAGCATCTTGTCACTACAGCAAGAAAGCGCTGGAGTGGTATAATGATAATAATGTGGTTTTTGTACCAAGAGAGGCAAATCCACCAAACTGCCCGGAGCTCAGGCCAGTGGAGAGATATTGGGCTCTTGTTAAAAAAGAATTAAAGGGCACAAAAAAGGTCTCCCAGGACAAACGTAGATGGACCACCTGCTCTAAAAAGGTGACAGAAACTACCATAAAAGCCTTAATGGGAGGGTTTCCGGAAAAAGTGGATAACTTTGTTCGTAGTGGTTAGAGTTCCATGCGGTTTTTTTGTTATGATTTTGTATTAAATTTTATTTAATAAAAATTTGGTTTGAAGTCTTAAAATTCAGTAGTCTGTTTTTTATTTAACTTTATGTGTGTTAACATTTTTATGATCTCACTCCTTAAACCAACCTCTGAAAACACAATTTTTTTATGTCTTTTCTTGATTTTTTTTTTGTTAAACAATGAAACATATTTATGCAAGAAGAAGTTCAGAGTCCTGCAGTAAGACCGGGGTGGGGCTAAAATATGTTGTTTGTGTTTGGCCCACCAAAAGGGTGAACCGTTTTCGAAATGTAAAGCTTGAAAAAAGATTCTTAAAACTAATGATGTTTCGACGAAAGGGCTTTTGACACATCTTAACTCCTTTAGTTGTAAACAATTTTAATTTTATGGTTTTTTTAAAAATTTTTTAAAATTTTCAAAAAATCCCGGCATTCAAAATATCCTGAAAGTCCCAGGATTCCGAAATTGGATAACCCTATCCCGAATGAAAGTCCATTCGGCAAGGTCGAATTTAACTTTTTTACTTGTTTTATATTATAAAATCAAAAATATCAAGCGTTAAGTAAATTTTACAAGATATTTTTATGGTAATATTGACCCAAATATTTTTTCAAATATTGATTGTGATTTATTATTAAATCAGTATTTTCTAAAATTTTAAAAATCACAAAAGGTCAGTTAGGCACTCACAATCACGTATGTACTTTTTTTTCACACGCTCATTTACGCTCACAAGAATGAAAATAAGTTTACTCTCGATCCAGCGTGATTTTTGTGACTCAGGACTAGAGATGGGCTCGTGAGTTAATTTTGACTCACGCTCTCGAAATTGAAATATTGCACGATCACGCATGAAATTTCTTTTTTTCTGCTCACGTTCACGCACGCTCACGTGAATAACTAAAAATTTGCTTACGCTTCCAAAATAATAACGCTCACGAAGACTCACGAGATTAAAATAGACAAATATTTATTTTAGTTTTTTCAAAAATAATCTTAATTTCTAAAAACAATCATAAACATTTATTTAAATCACAATTTGGTATTAATTACCCTTTAAATTCAATATGATGACGATTTTCTTACTTGTTTTCGGTTTCAGACAGCACAAAACAGTCACTCAAACTCACGAAAAAAAAAAAAATAACTCACGCACGTTCGCTCACGAATCTTTTTTTTCTAATCACGCGCACTCACGCATGAATCGCTTGAATCACGAAAAATTTGTGTTACGCGCGCATGTCTACTCACTACAATCACGTGACCAGTCCGCATTTCTAGTTTGATTAGCCGTTGTTTTTACTACTTTCAAATATTTTGTTTACTTTTTGCATTAATTTTTTTTAATTTTAACAGAAATGGTAAAAAAAGTTCTTGTTATCGAACTAACCTTATATGTGTATAAATTTAATTCCCATTCAAATAATTTTCATTTACTAAATTTCTCCTATAATGGCAACCCTGTTTACCAAACATTTGTTCTCTTTGTCTCTTTTTCCAAAGTAAACAAAATTTACTTTTATGACTTTATCAACAATTAAAATATTGTGAAATTATTTCTGTTAAAGTTCCGGTATGGTGGGTCTCCCTCCTTCCCTTAACAAATATTTGCCTTTTTCATTCATAAATGTATGTATAACAAAACTTACCATATTGACATTTATGTTCCAAAAAATCTAAATATAATTGTAGAACACGTTCATGAATAACAGGATAAGCCGAGGCGATTTGTTTTTGTATATTAGGATAACGGTCTTTGGGTTGACTTAGAACGCGACATGTATTGGTGCCAAACTAAAAAAATTATAAAAATTAATTAATTTTTGTTCTCAATATTCAGATGCAATGAAATTATACCTCCAAAGGAAAATTAGATGACTTTCGTTTAAATTCATTTATATCCACTTCTTTTATTTCCGGCTTTTTAATTGTTTCACATTTTTTCAATAATTTCTTACCAAAATCGGTAAGTTGTAAAGGAGAACCGGCTTTTGGCCATATTTCTTCAAATTCCGGACCAAATATTGACATGATTTGTGTTTTTTTGTTTAATAAATGCTCAACAACTTCTTAACAAAAATTATGAAATTGGTTTTTGTATGAAGAGAATTTAATAATAAAAAAAATCTCCGTATTCGTTGTGTTAGTTACCGGTAAATATTTGTTGATTGACCAATAATTGCAAACGTACAAAGAAGTATATTTTTTATGCATCTGATAAATCTAATAACTTTTAAATTAAAAATAACTTAATTATCAGCTGTTTAAAGCTTTTTTAAAAGCTTTGTTTTAAAGCTTTTAAAATAGGTTTGTTCCATAAATTTTTAAGGTAAAAATTTCACTTTATTTTAATTTTTTTGTTATTGATTCTGAAAGGTCTCCCAATGAACTTTCCAACAAGCCCAAAAATAAAATCGGACCCCTGGTTCAGAAGTAATCAATTTTACCCTACTACCCTCCGACCACCAATCCGAAAATTTTCAAACCGCTGCCATTTCGCACACTTGCATTTTCGGTGATGGTCGTAATGGACATATTTTCATGAAATGAGCCAAGGAATACGCTGGTAAAATTCGACGGGTCGTGACTGAATCACCCTGTATACTTTATGGGGTCCCCGACCGATATTTCTATGCGTTACAAACGGAATGACAAAGTGAGTATACCCCCATACCACAGACTAAATACAGACTCGACAGTAGAGTTTTATAAGAAAAAATGGGGAAAAACTAAGCGATTTTAGGAGAAAACACAGCGGTTTTTATTCCGTTTTACGCTAACATGGCAACACTTTCTACGACTTAGGAGTGAGTGAAACAACAAAAACCGATCTGGCATCCAGCTTTCTTATGGCGCGTTATATTAGCTTTCTCTTTCTAACCTAATTCGTAGAATAATTTGAAAACATTAACCATATGGTTAAAAAATACTTTTTTGACACCTGTCATATATGTCGAGTCTGTATTAGTCTGTGCCCATACCACAGACTAAATACAGACTCGACAGTAGAGTTTTATAAGAAAAACTGGGGAAAAACTAAGCGATTTTAGGAGAAAACACAGCGGTTTTGAGTCCGTTTTACGCTAACATGGCAACACTTTCTACGACTTAGGAGTGAGTGAAACAACAAAAACCGATCAGTTTTCTCTTTCTAACCTAATTCGTAGAATAATTTGAAAATATTAACCATATGGTTAAAGAATACTTTTTTGACACCTGTCACTTATGTCGAGTCTGTATTAGTCTGTGCCCATTCTGCGGTTGGAGGTATAAAAATAGGTAATAAAGGGGTATTTTAATGAACAAATATGCTTATTATTTTGTTTAGTTCTTTATAAATGGAGTTGTGATTTTCATGCACTAAAAAATAAAAAATATGCATAAAAAACTCAAAATATGTACTAAAAAACCTAAAAATATGCACTAAAAAAATAAAATGAGTGCAATAAAAATCTTGTTTTCATACGATCATAGAAAAAATAGAAGTGTAACAGAGTCGTATTTCGCTTGAATAAGTATTAGTGACAGCACATTATGTAACTTTTGACGTTTAATAAAAACAATGCAACATAAAGGAGAACAACAACAAAGAAAACAACAAAAGAAAAAACAAAAGGTTTTAAACTATCAATAGTGCATATTATCTTTAAAAAAACGTTGATTAAAGCAAAATAAATAATAAATTTAATTAAATGAAAGACAAATTCCATTTTTTATAAACAAATAATATAATTTGATATCAAATACGTGTGAGATGAGGAAGAACAAGCATTTTGCCACCATATAGGAAAATACATCAAATACAACACTGCGTACCTTCTAATCTTTTCTATGCATACGATAAACTTTTAAAAAAGCGAAACAAATAAATTTCAATTTGTGTTTTTGCTAATTTATGCCAAAATATGCATTTTAAATTAAAATATGGAAAATATGCATTTAAAACCAAAATATGCTAAAATATGCAATTAAAACCAAAATATACTAAAATATGCAAAGGCTAATCGATGCCATTTTAACGCAAATTTCTTGATTCAGAAATATAATTGGTCAATATCGTTTTTAGACTATCGATAAAAAACATTTCAATTTGTGTTTTTGCTAGTTTATGACAAAATATGCACTTAAAATTTAGAAATATGCACAAAATATGCATTTAAAATCAAAATATGAAAAAATATGCATTTAAAACCAAAATATGCAATTAAAACCAAAATATACTAAAATATGCAAAAACTAATCGATGCCATTTTAACGAAAATTTCTTGATTCAGAAATATAATTGGACGATATCGTTTTTAGACTATCGATATAAAACATTTCAATTTGTGTTTTTACTAATTTATGACAAAATATGCACTTAAAATTTATAAATATTTACAAAATATGCATTTAAAATCAAAATATGGAAAAATATGCATTTAAAATCAAAATATGAATTTAAAACCAAAATATCCAAAAATATGCAATTAAAACCAAAATATACTAAAATATGCAAAAACTAATCGATGTCATTTTAACGAAAATTTCTTGATTCAGAAATATAATTGGACGATATCGTTTTTCAACTATCGATATAAAACATTTCAATTTGTATTTTTACTAATTTATGACAAAATATGCACTTAAAATTTATAAATATTTACAAAATATGCATTTAAAATCAAAATATGGAAAAATATGCATTTAAAACCAAAATATGCAAAAATATGCAATTAAAACCAAAATATATTAAAATATGCAAAAACTAACCGATGCCATTTTAACGAAAATTTCTTGATTCAGAAATATAATTGGACGATATCGTTTTTAGACTATCGATATAAAACATTCATTTGCTTTTTTAGGAAATCGTCGGGGTTGAAATAGTTGCATTTTTAGGTCAATATTCAAAATTTTCTTTGCAATAAATGTTTATTAATTCATTTATTATGAATTTTGCACTTTATTTGTTCAATTTCATTATTATTTAATTTATTTTTTTTTTATCCACGCCCACAAAAGGGGGCACACCAAAATTATAAAAAAAAACAAGCAAAAAAGTTAAATTCGACTTGGCCGAATATATGAATACTCTCCACAATGCCCTTTTTAAGTGATAGTTAATTTTCTAACGTGAAAAAAATAAAATTTTTGATTAGAAATATTTTATTTTGTGTAAGACTAATTTTTTTAGTAATTTTTGAAAAAAAAAAAATTATTTACTAAATTTTTTTTTTTTTGAGTGTAAAATTTTTTTCGAGTGTATTTTTTTTTTTGAGTGTAAAAATATTTTTGAGTGACAAAAATACGTTGTAAAATATTTTTGTGACTTACCAAAGTTATTACATCATGTTTAACGGGTTTTCAACATTTGAATTTATGGAAAATCTAATCAGAAATTCACGGTTTTGCTAGTAACTTTTGAACCACTAGACCGATTTGCCTGAAATTCAATACGAACCAGGCCAGAGGAACGCAAAATATATTTGCCAAGCTTCAGCATCCTCAGAATTGCTTTTCGAAAGTTATAGTGCTTTTTATCTCAAAAATTCACAAAAAACCCTTGCCGAAATTCAGTCTTTTGCTCATAACTTTTGAACCACTGGACCGATTTCGCTGGATTGCAATACCAACTTGACCAGGTAAATGCCCAACATATATGCCAAACTTCAGGAGCCTCCGTTAAGTCTTTCAGAAGTGAGCGTGTTTTCAACAGACAGACAGACGGACGGACGGACATCGCTAGATCGTCTTAAAATCGATCGAGGATCATGAATATATACGCTTTATGGGGTCCTAGACCAATATTTCGAGGTGTTACAAACGGAAGGACAAACTTATATATACCCTCTATCACTAGAGTGGAGGGTATAAAAAAATTTTTTGGAAAAAAAAATTTCCACAAAAAAAAAATCCGCAATTTTTTTCCTTTTTTTGTCAAAAATATGTTCGTAGTTGTTTAAATACCATTTGGTGTTCAATTATGTTCACTTATGTCAACCAATATGCTTTAAGCATATTGTATTTTTAGGTTATGTTGAATGTATTAAAATTTTTGAGGTGTCCTTACATTTTCGTTTATAACTTTTGAACCGTTGAACCGATATTCGTGAAATGCAATACCAAACTTCTCGGGAGAACTTGCAATAAATATGTTAAGTTTCAGTCACCTCCGTGCAATATTTTGGTCGTGATCACCATTTCCACAGACAGACGAACATCGCTAGAATGTCTTAAAATCGATCGGGGATCATGAATATATATACTTTATGGGGTCCCAGACCGATATTTCGATGAGTTACAAACGGAATGACAAACTTATATATATACCCTCTATCACTAGAGTGGAGGGTATTAAAAATCAAAAGGGGTATAATGCACTTAAAAAATGCATTTGCATTTAGAATGCATTTTTTTAATGACACAACTTTTTTGAACTTTGCGATTTTGATCTTCTTCTGAGGTAAGAATGTTGCATTTGCTTAGCAAAAGTACAAAAAACCCTACAAAAAAAATCCGGTTTTTCTTAGGTAGGCTTAGTTCTCCTAGGGGAACTTTTTTCCCCTTGGTCCGATTTTGCCCATTTCCGAAATTAACCTGCTTAGGAATATAAGACATATTCGTGCCAAACTTCGGAAGTCAAGCTCTTTTATTTTGGACTGTATTGTGTCCATTACAGACGGACGGACGGACATTGCTAGAATGTCTTAGAATCGATCACTGGTCAAAAAAATATATACTTTATGGGGTCCTAGACCGATATTTCGATGCGTTACACACGGAATGACAAAGTGAGTATACCCCATGCTGAGGTGGGGGGTATAAAAAATCAAAAGGGGTATAAGTTGACGAAAATGCACTAAAAAATGCATTCGCATTTAGAATGCATTTTTTTAATGACACAATTTGTTTGACCTTTTTCGCCCGGTGAAAAATTTTCGTATATGGAAACATATACGAGGATATATGGCTACATATATGAAGATATATGACCATATATGAACCATATATGGACACATATGTACATATATGAACATATTTGTAGGCATACAGAATCATGTATGAATCATATACGTCCATTAGAGTGTCCCTTATTTTGGAAATGTTGGAAATCTTGAGACGGTACCCGCTCATTTTTTTCCTTTTGACTTAAAAATAACTCAGGAAAAATTTTACGCCCCTAGGACCACGCCTTCCCTACGCGACGGGGCCTTAAAGAGCGGGGCCTAAAAAATCATTTTTCCATACAAACCAAAAATTTTTTTTTTTGATTTTTAATTTTTTTGTTATTATTTATTTTATTACTTGGTTTGCTTATTCACGACAAAAAATTTGATTTTGGTGGGATAAGTCTTTCAGCGCTAAAAAATTTTTCGCAAAAAAAAAATTTGAGCCGCCGGGGTCCTGCAGTAAAAAATTTTTAAAAAATATTTTTTTTTAGTTTTGACCAGCAATGGTTTTAGTTGTTATGTTGCTTTTAATGATATATATTCCAAAAAAAAAATTATTCATACCTGTGACATCTTTATCTTTTTCGAAAAAAAAATTTTTAGCCGTAGGGATCCTACGGTAAAAAATTTTTAAAAAATATTTTTTTTTAGTTTTGAAAAGCAACGGTTTTAGTTGTTATGTTGTTTTTAATGATATATATTCCAAAAAAAATATTATTCATATTTGTGACACCTTTATCGTGTATCGAAAAAAAATCAACAATGCATTTTGTACCCTTTTTTAGAACACGATAAAGATGTCACAGATACAAAAAATATTTTTTTATGAATATATATCATTTAAAGCAACATAGCAGCTAAAACCGTTGCTGGTCAAAACTAAAAAAAAATATTTTTTAAAAATTTTTTACTGTAGGACCCCGGCTGCTCAAAATTTTTTTTTGCGAAAATTTTTTTAGCGCTGAAAGACTTATCCCACCAAAATCAAATTTTTTGTCGTAAATAAGCTAAGCAAGTAATATAATAATTAACAACAAAAAAATTAAAAATCAAAAAAAAATTTTTTGGTTCGTATGGAAAAATTATTTTTTAGGCCCCGCTTTTTAAGGCCCCGTCGCGTAGGGAAGGCGTGGTCCTAGGGGCGTAAAATTTTTCCTGAGTTATTTTTAAGTCAAAAGGAAAAAAATGAGCGGGTACCGTCTCAAGATTTCTAACATTTCCAAAATAAGGGACACTCTAACGTCCATATACGTAAAGTGAACCCATATGTAAATATATGGCATACATGTACATTAGGGCGGGTCGATTTGTATGGATCGAAAAAAACTGAAAAATCGTATAGCAAAAACAAAATCTACAAGAAATTCTAAGAAACTTTTTCAAAGAAACCATTGGTCTAAAATCAAACCCTATACCGCGCCTAACGACATGAAAATCCGTCCGTTCGTCTGTCTTTCTGTCTGTGTGAAACACGCCAACCTTCAAATGTTAGCGGAAGAATGAAAAATATATACGGTAAGCTGCTGAAGCGTGGCGTATATATTTGTTATACATCCGGTCAGATTAATACTAAATTTCAGCGAAATCTGTCCAGTGGTTCATAAGTTATAAGCAAAATGGGGAATTTCAGATGGGTTTTAACCCGAACTCCAGTGTTGAAAAAAACGCTAAACCCGTTTTGAAAAGGAATGGTAAGCCAAAAAAAATATTTTAGAAACTGTTTTTGTCACTCAAAAAAACTAAAAAAAAATACTACACTCAAAAAAAATAAAAATTGCACTCAAAAAAATTTACACTCGAAATTTTTTTTTTTTACAAAAATTAAAAAAAAAAAATTTACACAAAATAAATCAAACACTGATGTAAAAAAAATATTCAGTTATCAAAAATTTTTATCGGACACACATTTTTTCCTCTCCGATAAGCAAATCTCCAATTTCATCCCACAAAAGTATCTGTGTTTTTTTTTACGAAATATTATGATCGTCAATGCAATACTTTTATTTACTAAGAAAAACGAGCTTCCCTTTGTAATTAACATACAAAGGCTTTGGAGGGAATCGAACCTTCAACCCCTGCATTTACTTTCAGAGTATCACTCTACATGTTAGTATACTGTCTAATATACTTGCCGGTCATAATCCCACAAATTGTTTGAATTATATCCAGCGGCAATTAGTAAAACATTGCCGCTGGATATGTTCTTGCAGCATATCGGTATATAAAACTATGATTTCTTTACATCTGAGGTGTAGGGTATGTTCAGCAATTTTGTAGAAAATATTATGGCAAATATTTTTGTGAAACATATTAACCCTCTAACTCCCTCTCATAACGGTATTTTTTGGCTCTATTCTAACAAATCGCAAAAAACACCCCGAAAGATAGGGAGGGTGGGGATGAAATGTTCTACAAATATGTTGCCAATAAAATTTACTATATACCTCAGAGCACACCAAAGCCCAAAAATTAACACAAATACCAAAAAAGAGTCAAGTTCTATGTTTTGCTTATGAAAAAAAGGACGGACGGACAAATCTTCATGTCGTTAGGCGCGGTATAGGGTTTGATTTTAGAAACATGGTTTCTTTGGGAAATGTTCTTAGAATTTATTGTAGATTATGTTTTTGCTATACGATTTTTGACAAAAAAAATCGACCCGCCCTAATGTACATACATATATGAAGCATACATGATCATATATGCTCACAAATATGTTCATATATGTACATGTATTCCATATATTTACATATGGGTTCACTTTACGTATATGGACGTATATGATTCATACATGATTCTGTATGCCTACAAATATGTTCATATATGTACATATGTGTCCATATATGGTTCATATATGATCATATATCTTCATATATGTAGCCATATATCCTCGTATATGTTTCCATATACGAAAATTTTTCACCGGGCGTTTAAAGTAGACGACTTTAGCTTTTAATTTCAATTTTAATTATAAAAATCCGATATTTACTTAGGAAATTATAGCTCTTCAAGCTACACCACTTTTTAATTTTTTTTGTGATTTTTAAAAATAAAAATCGCGAATAAAATCGCGAGTTTTTGGAATTTAATTAAACAGTGAATGGGAATGTCTAAATGGCTCCTTAGGGTATCTTTATACACAATATGAAGACATGAAGACACCAGGTCAAAAAATACCCTATTTCTCGTGCTGTTTGATGTAAAAGGCTGTATTTATCTTTTAAATACTAAAAAATACTTTATAAAAAATATTTATTCTTCAATATTTTTTAAATAATCTGCAATATGAATTATTCCATGTTCTGGCGAAGCAATATGTAAATTTTCACCATTTACCCAATTTGAGTTGATATGAGGATTATGAAGTTCAGTTACCAAAGTACTGCAGGCTGTCGGAGAACCACTGGAAAATTTTAACATTTCCTGCAAGAGTAAAAAAAAATAACTAAGCTATAAAATTCCACACTAATAAACAGTAATTATTACATACCATCCAAAATGCATTACCCGGTAATGCATTACCATCCCAAGCATAAGATATAATCAATAGCATATTATCACATTCAGGTGATTTTAATTTATCGCCAGGATTTCTATTTGATATAAAACATTTAATACCACCTTGAGGATGTGTCTCCGATTTGAATATATAGTTATTTTCCAATTCCTGCCATTTATCTAATTGAAAACAGGAAAAGTGTAATACTCCAATATGTTGTAATTTTGGTAATAGATGTTTAACTCTTTGAGTAAAACATTCTAAAAATATTTTTTCTTGTTCGGTCACTTTCCAAACACCCACACCTATACCCACTACGTGTATATAGGCTAGTTTGTGTTCTGCTTTAGCTCTGGCCTCACTTTCCATTAATAAGGTATCAAATGATATAGCATAACGTTTTTTCATAATTAAATTATCGAAAATATAATTTTTATTTGTATTCTCCATAAAACGTTTATTGTCTTTATCGACATTTTTATATAAAAAATCCGGTTCTTCATAGAAATTTTTCCAAATACGACGATAATCTTGAAATTTATTATTTGGTTCTCGATCTATCGTAAAACCATAACCGTTTTCTAAAGTATTTTGTGTTTCATTTATCATAATATCTTGAAATTCCATAACATTGGGTTTGATTAATCTAGCTCCTATAATACCCACAATAACAGCTTCCCGTTCTATGAGAGATTTATTGCTTTCTATAATACCACAGTTTAGACGATTACCATTATTTATTAATTCAGAATGTGAAGAAACGGATAGAAATGCTGAAAGCTTAAGTAATAAAATTGGATTAAATTAAAAAATGTAAAAGAAAATTTAATTTCTAAAAATTATAGACATTTTTGATGTTCCTAAATCCGGTTTTAAACACCCTAGTTCACAGAAAATAATATCGTATATTTTATTTTAATTAAAATTTTAATTGTTTTTTAATTTAATATCAATTAAATTTTTAATTAATATAATTAATTGTTTAATTAAATTTTTTAATTAGTAGTATTAAGTTTTTAATTAACTAAGTATCCAATTATTTTTAATTATAATAAAACTGTAATGTTAGCAAAAAAAGCTTGTAAACCTACAAGAAAATTTGCTGATTTTGAACCCACAATTTTTTTGGTAAAGTTAGCAAAAATGTTTTTCCAAATATTAGTTAACTGAAATTTTTTTTTTAACTTAGTTCAGACACATTTGAGGACCCCATTGGGTTGGAACCCGATAGGTCCAGACCCTGATTTGCCTAGACGTAGTTAGGTTCCTTAAAACTCGTCATAGTTTTTGATCCAAAATTTGTGTCCGTTTCGCTCTACCTTGCTTAGTTTTTGAGATACGTGTTTTTAGGGGACCACCGGGGTTTTGAGAATTACAAAACTCGATAACTTCAAAAATATTACTCGGAGAGCTTTTGATTATTTTGCGGTCTTGTTCTACGTGCTGAGAGCTACAAAAGAGCTTTTGGACTTTTTGTTGTGTCGGCAATATTTATCGAGATATGAGCATTTTAAAATTTTCGGGAATGCTAACTTTTTTGGATCCAAAGTTCGGACCCATTAGGCTCGACACATGTGAAGAGGACCGGCGATACTATGGAGAGCCCCGAGAACCAAAAATGACCTCCATTTTGCTCTATCTGGCTTAGTTTCCGAGATAGCGCCATTTAAAGTTTTTTGAAAATTAAAAAAAATTTACCATTATTTTTGCTAATATTAGCAAAAAATCTTGTAAAAATGTTGTCAACTCAATTTCAAATCTTTGCAAAAGAAATTAGTTCAACGTTTGTTTAAAATTGCTAATGTGCTAAATGAAGTTTACAAGAATTTTTTGCTAACATTCTAATCTCAACTAAAAATTTGTTAAAAGTTAGCTAACAAGCATTAGCAAAAAAAAAATTAGTAAATCTACTAACGTATTTTTTTGAGTGTACCATTAACAATTCAGACTGGTAGGCACTTTAGCCCACACAGCCACCGCATTGTTAGAATATGTTATAAAATATTACTATTCGGTTTGCATTACATCGTTTGCGGTTTAGCTTACCTTTATTTCATCATAACTTAATACATTTTTTAAAATCAAAGGTGATTTTTGATCGGGAGTTCCTACGTCCATAAAGCCATCGCAACCTCGTTCACGAGTTACTAGCAGATATCTATCTTTTCTAGTTAAGAAACTTGCGCAACGTTTTGTTAAAAGACGTTGTATAAAATCGGTTATTTTAAGATTTTGATAAATTTCTTGTTCCAGTGAATTTCCTAAAAAAAAAATACAACAGTTTGAGATTAGATTTTATACAACTAGACCTTAAACACAGACTAATACAGACTCGACATAAGTGACAGGTGTCAAAAAAGTATTCTTTAACCATATGGTTAATATTTTCAAATTATTCTACGAATTAGGTGAGAAAGAGAAAACTGATATAACGCGCCATAAGAAAAATGGATGCCAGATCGGTTTTTGTTGTTTCACTCACTCCTAAGTCGTAGAAAGTGTTGCCATGTTAGCGTAAAACGGACTAAAAACCGCTGTGTTTTCTCCTAAAATCGCTTAGTTTTTCCCCATTTTTCCTTATAAAACTCTACTGTCGAGTCTGTATTTAGTCTGTGCCTTAAAGTTACGTCACAGACTAATACAGACTCGACATAAGTGACAGGAGTCAAAAAAGTAGTCTCTAACCATATGGTTAATTATTTCAAATTATTCTACGAATTAGGTTAGAAAGAGAAAACTGATATCACGCGCCATAAGAAAAATGGATGCCAGATCGGTTTTTGTTGTTTCACTCACTCCTAAGTTGTAGAAAGTGTTGCCATGTAAGCTTAAAACGAGCTAAAAAACGCTCTGTTTTCTTCTAAAATCGCTTAGTTTTTTTTCCATTTTTTGTTATAAAACTCTACTGTCGAGTCTGTATATAGTCTGTGGTTATGTGTCGCAAATTTTAGGACAATCGGAGTAAATGAACCCGTAGCGACCGGCCATTCATATGTAAACATCATATAGTTCCTTAGAAATAAATGGCTGAAAAATCCAAAATAACGGTTGTTTTCGTAATTTTTTGACCCATTTTTTGAACCCCTAAATTCCCGATATAGCCAAGACACCCCAACCTAAGAATTGTCTCTTTGATATATATTTTATGTTTCATGCAAATCGGTTCATAAGGGGGTTGAGATACTTCCCTTGTTAGTAATTTTATTTCATCGAAATTCGCTTTCGTTATGTTTTCAGCGAAATCCAAAAGTTTATTGGATTTTTTTTTTCAGACAATTAAAATTAAACAGTTTTGAACTTACCATATTTACATTTATGTTCTAAAAAATCCAAATATAATTGTAAGACACGCTCATGTATTACAGGATAAGCTGAAGCAATTTGTCTTTGTATATTAGGATAACGGTCCCGGGGTTGACTTAAAACACGACAGGTGTTTATAACGAACTAAAAAACAAAAATGATTAATTTTTGTTCTCAAAATATTCTTAAGTCCATTATACTAGAGATGGGCACGTGAGTGACTTTTTATTCAGGCTCACTCACGGTCACTACAGGAATTTTCCAATCACGCACACTCACTCACGAGCAGTTTTTTTTTTACTCACACTCACAAAACTCTTATTTATACAAAACAAAATAAACAAGTAAAAAAGTTAAATTCGGCCTTGCCGAATGTATTGATACCCTCCACAATTTAAAAAAGATTATTGGAAAAAACATTATTTAAAAGGAAATTACTTTTGAAAAAAAAAAAATCCGCGAAAAAAATTTTTTCGTAAAAAAAATCCGCGATTTTTTTTTTGCAAAAAATATGTTCGCACTTGGTTAAATACAATTCGGTGTTCAATTCTGTTTACATATGTCAACCCGCAGCCTAATTAAAGCATTTTGTATTTTTAGGTTATGTTGAGGTGTCCTTACCTTTTTGTTCATAACTTTTGAACCGCTAAACCGATATCGCTCAAATGCAATACCAAACTTCTCGGGAGAACTTCCAATAAATGTGTTACGTTTCAGTTATCTGCGTGTAATATTTTGGCCGTGATCACCATTTCCACAGACAGACGGACATCGCTAGAATGTCTTAAAATCGATCGGGGATCATGAATATATATACTTTATGGGGTCCCAGACCGATATTTCGATGAGTTACAAACGGAATGACAAACTTATATATACCCTCTATTACTAGAGTGGAGGGTATAAAAATTTAAATTTAAAAAAACTAAATTTTTAGCAAAATTTTGAGTTTAACCAAATTTTCCAAAAATTGTTTCTTTTTTTGGGACAAAATTTAAAGTTTATCCAAATTTAAAAAAAAAAAAATTTTGAACGAAGGGAAAATAAATCACCCAAACTCACGCAAAAAAATTGACTCACGCAAAAATCTTACACACGAATACTCACTCTCACAATTATTTTTTCCATTCACACTCACTCACAATCGCGTTCGTAAAATTGAGTTTCAGTCACACTCACTCGTGATTACGCGTCAATCACACACTAATCTGCTCATGTGCCCATCTCTACATTATACCTTCAAAGGGAATTTTGCTGATTTTCCTTTAAATTCATTTATATCCACTTCCTTTGATTCAGGTTTATTAATTGTTTCACAGTTTCGCAATAATTTTTTACCAAAATCGGTAAGTTTTAACGAAAATTCAGCTTTAGGCCATATTTGTTCAAACTCTGTCCCAAATATTGACATTTTTTTTGCAATAATTTCTATAGAATTTCTTTGTATACTGTGTATATTTTAAGCTTTTTTTCCAATAAAAAAGTAATGCGCTGTATTGTTTACCGGTTTTAATATTTCTATGAACTAAAAAATGCATTTCTTACAAGTTGTTTGGTTATAAATCTTTAAAATTATACAACATTTTGAAATATGCAAAAAGAGAGAGCTTTAAGTATAAGAGTGTAAACCATAGAGAAACATAGAGGCGAAGGTGAAAGAAAAAATAATATCACTATCTTTTTCTAATTTCTCACACGTACGTTGTCGATGTGAATTCACCACACAATACATGTTTACAAGTCGTACTTTGTCAACAAACACATGTATACAAGTTGTACTTTGACAACTCAATTTTTGACGCCTTCGCCTCTATGTTTCTCTATGGTGTAAACTTTTATACTGTGTAATATGATCGATTGAAAAGTTCGTTAAATTTAAAAGATATTTTTCATTTAATGTTGTCGATAAAGCGTTATTTGACGTTATTGGATAAATAACCTAAGTATTTTAAAGTAAAAACTTTGGTAATTTATGCAAAACACACTTTGTAGAAAGTAATTAAACCAAAAATCTGCAATTTTTAATTTTTTTGTTATATATATTTTTTGTTTTCAAAATCGTAATTTCAATCTGGCAACATATTGGCTTTTGATTGGAGTACGTTTAGAAAATTATTGCAGTTACTACATGACGGTCATTTGTGTTGCAAGTAATAGTTGTTGTTTTCAACTACAATTTCAGTTGATTTTGTATGAAAAATCTCAAATAAGTATTTTTTGTAGTCGTTTTAAAAAATAAATACAAAAAAATACTAAATTGTAGTAACAGTTGTTTTATGTAGTTGTTTTAAGTCTATAAATTACTTATAATTTTCTAGAAATTTAAAAAAAACGAATGTGTGACCGAATTTTAACCGTTTTTGACGTTTAGACTTTATTTGTTAATAAAAAATTCAGACAATTTAAGTTACAGTAAAAACAACTGTAATTTGAAGTTGTTTTTTACCGTTTTTTGTATTTTTGGTTGATTTTACCATAAAATGTTGTAGACTCCTAAACAAATGTAGTTGTTTTAAATGTCTTTTGTAGTGGAATCTACCGTTATAATTTTTTGAGTCGCTGGATGCGTCTTGCCTTCTGCAAAGCCTATGGGGCAAAAAAAGCCACCTTGGTGGTCAAATGAGGTGCAGACAAGCAGAGATTCCTGTAGAAAACTTTTTAATAAGGCACCATTTTCAAGAGCGGTCGAGGACTGGTCTGTATATAGGCTGCAACTAAAGAGTTATAAAAAGATGATCAGAATTACCAAGTGTGAATCTTGAAAGAACTTCTGTCGAAACATACGACGTTTCTGAGGCATCCGGGCTGTGCAAAGTTCTGGCTTCTTCTCCTTACACCCTAGGATACCTGAAGGATCCTAATGGGGTATGGTCTACCTGCAGTGAGGAGTCGTAGGATCTTCTTCTAAACACGACGTGGCGCCGTTTTAAGCTTTGGAGCGTTCTGACGCCCATGCATCTGAAATTGTTTTGGAAATAATAAATATGCCAACATTATTCTTGGAGGTTTAAAGCTTCAGGCCCTAAAAAATCCCCTGGAACTGATGGTATAATCCCGGCTGAGATGCAGCAAGTGTCTGATCTTGAAGAAAATTACAATACCAGAAAATATGGACTGCGCTGCCTCTATGAGCCTTTTTAAGCTCCACTTTACCACTATACCAGGGAGTCTTGGATGAGGGACATTCCGAGTAGTGAACATTTTTAATTGATTTAATTTAAATCGAAGCTACTTGAAAAGGTGGGGTTTGAAATCTATTCGAAAGTGCTTGGGTTGAGCCTGGCTCGAAGATTGCCAAATCATTGCAGTGTTTACCAGGCAGAGATGCTGGCTCTTAGGGAAGTGGCTGACTGGTTAAGTTGCAATGTCTTGTCTACAACTGCAGTGCAACATCTATTCTGACAGTTAAGACGCGGTCAAGTTCCTGGAGTCAATGTTTCTAAAAACAAGATCTGCCCTTAACTGCCGAACGTCTTTTAATGAAAAGGCCAAGCAGTTTGACATACGACTAACATGGGTCCCCGGGCACAGAGACATTCTAGGGAATTGCAAAGACGATGAGCTTGCAAGACTAGGAACTACCTTACAGGTTTCAATAGAATTGGAATGTTTTGGTATGCCTCTGAAAACTTGCAAGCAAAATCTCAGGCTTTCTTCTGCAACGGAGACTAATAAGAGATGACCACATGGATGGACGAGTGAGACTACACGACAGATTTGGCCTTCTCTTAATCGGTAGAGCACAAGTGAGTTGATATTGCTTCCAAGAGGATAGATTTCGTCGGTGGTTGCATTAATTACCGGACACTGACTTATAGGAAAGCACGCAAAGCGCTTAAATGTGCCGTAAAATGACTTTTGCCGGAATTGCATGGATGATGAGGAGTTGAAAACTATCGAACACTTTATCAGCCATTGCCCGGTACTTTCTGTTTAGAGACTTGCTTTACATCCTAACCTACACAGAAAAAATTTGAAACGAATTTCAATCAACAAAAACGCGGATTCAATCAAGTTTTTGATTGAAATTCCTCCAATTAAAAAAATTGTTATACCAATCATCAAATTGTAGGTGATTGATTGAATTTTTTTTCAATCAAACATTTTTTCGATTTTGATCAAAAATTTGATCAATTTTTTGTTTAAATTAATGATTGATTTAACAAATGATTTGTAAGCTTATGAAAAAATTATCAAAAAATTCATCTTTTTTGCTCTCCAATATGTTGCCAACAATAAAAAAAAAGTAAAGCCCGATTATTTTGTAAATTTTTGAATTAATCTATTCAAATAAATTAAAGCGAAAAAAAATCTGGTATGTTGAAAATTTGTAACAAAAAATAGCAAAAAATTTTAATCAAAACATTGATTGTGACTCATTTAAATTTTGTTGATCAATACATTTAATTGAAAATTTTTAGCCAATAATTTTTTGTGTGTATGGTTGAGGTGTCTCGGCTTATGGGCCATATCAGTGTTTAAAATTTTTGTTACCACTTTATAAAGCAAAGATGACCTCCCGAACTAACAGGAATATCGTCTCGACCAGTGATGGGCATTTATGTAATTCCTATTCCCGCGGGAATAGGCTAAAAAATGCTGCTTGTGCGCAGTCGACTCACGTACACTATAAAATTCTGTTGCTTGAGCAAATTTGTTGACTTTTCGTATGCTACTACCCACACAAGCATAAATGTTATAGTATGTGTGTGCGCACCACTGGTCTAGACTCTAGAGCAGTGAGGGGCACACACATACCATAACATTTATGCTTGTGTGGTAGTAGCAAGCAAAAAGTCAAGCAAGCAATAGAATTTTATTGTGTACGTGTGTCGACTGCGCAGAAGCAGCCAATTTTTTAGCATATTCCCGCGGGAATAGGAATTACAAAAATGTCCGACACTGCTCTAGAGCAAAAATAGGCAAATTAAAAAAATGCAAAATTTCTCAAGTAAATACCACCAGTATTTAGTTTATTTATCACATATGAAATTTATTAATGTTTATTTTATAAAAAGCAAATTACATAGATTTAAGATTTTAATTTTTAATATTTAATATTTTTTTTTATAAATTTATATTCAGTTATTTTGAATCTTAAATCAATTAGGGTTTCTTTGATTTTTTTGATGATCCTGTTCATTTTTATTTTAATTTTTGAGGAAAACTGTCATTTTGAACTGAAAATTTGTCATATTTCATTAAATTTTTCGTTAATTTTTATTTTTAATACAATTAAGTCAACTAATTAATTTCATAAACATTTTATCATTTCGATTACAATTCTTGTTTAAGCCAGTTTCTTTTCTGAATTTTTTATATCAGTTCTTTTATAAGACCCATATATTAAGAATTTTTAAAATTATTTATTTTATAGGTTTTTAGATGGTAAATTCTTTTAAATTTTAATATTTTGATTGATTTTTTTTTTTCATATCAGTTATTTTTATTTTTAAAAATAATATTTTTTTTGTTTTTAATTTTTTTTCTTGACAATTTTTTATACAACCCATATATTTCTTATTGTTTTACAAGACTTTTAAAATGTTAAATTACTTAAAATTTTATAATTTTAATTGCATTACTTCCCAATTCAGTTTTTTTAGAGATTTTTTTTAGAAAAATTTTAATTTTTTAAGAAAAATTTTTACTAAGATTTATGTATAGATTTATTTAAATTATTATTGTTCAACGGTATTTTTTTGATGTATCTTCTGGTAGCGAACGCATCCTAAACATAGAATTCATGTTTTCCTTGCATTTTATAGGCCTCTTCTTCAACTTTGTACATTTCTAATAGCTGGAATTAGTAAAAATATTCAATTATAATTAATTCGTTAACAGAATTTAAGAAATATGTATCCTGCAGAAAAAAGGGAGTAGATAGATCTGAAATTCCCTACCCCTTGACTGGTGAAAACGGGACTTATCAATAAATTGTCTCAAAAGTCTTGTTACAGTTAAAAATTGGACTTATCACTAAACTGTCTTAAAAATACTTATCCTGTGACCGGAGACAATAGAATATATCAAAATATTTTTAATCCCAAAAATAATTTTCTAAGTCAGACACAGTTTGTAGTAAAAAATATCATTAAAAATGATTTTAGGAAAAAATGTTCTAAGTCCCGACGCAAAATTTTTGTTGCCAATATTTTTTGCAGGTGGAAAAATTACATACATCCGCAATTTCGCACTTTTGGTGGTCCACTGTTACAGATTCTTGATTTTATATAAAACCTTCTAGTTTCACAACTGCATTCCAAGCTTTTCTACCATGTTCCGTTTTCGAGATATTCTCGTTTGAAAATTTTTCCTCGCGAAAATCTCAATAGCGAATATCTCGAAAACGGAACATGATAGAAACATTTGGATTGCAGTTTTGGAAACAGGAGGTCCAATTTAAATAAAATCAAGTCCTTTTTGTTGGAAGCATCATAACAGTGGACCCCCAAACAGGTGAAATTATTGGTTTTATGACTTTTTAACAGCAAATATCTCAAAAACGGAACGTGCTAGAAGAAATTAAACAGCGGATTTAAATCGAGGAGAGCAAAACCTATAAGAATCAGTTGGATATTTCACTGGGAGGTTTTTTGTTGTAGAACAGTGTAATTATTTAGAAATAACTCAAAAACAGGATTAGCTAAGATTTTCGTGTAAACGATTTTTAAAGTTTAAAATGGTAAACTACACTCAAAAAAGAACTGTAATGTTAGCAAAAAAAGCTTGTAAACTTACAAGAAAATTTGCTGATTTTGAACCCACAATTTTTTGGTAAAGTTAGCAAAAATGTTTAGCAAAAATTAGTTAACTGAAATTTTTTTATTTCAACACATTTGAGGACCCCATTGGGTTCGGACCCGATAGGTCCAGACCCCGATGGGCCTGGACCTAGTTGGGCCCCTTAAAAATCGTCATAGTTTTTGATCCAAAATGTGTGTCTGTTTCGCTCTACATTGCTTAGTTTTTGAGATACGTGATTTTAGGGGACCACTGGGGTTTTGAGAATTAAAAAACTCGATAACTTCAAAAATATTACTCGGAGAGCTTTTGGTTATTTTGCGGTCTTGTTCAACGTGTTGAGAGCTACAAAAATTCTTTTGGAGTTTTTGTTGTATCGGCAATATTTAACGAGATATGAGCATTTAAAATTTTTGGGGAATGCTAACTTTTTTGGTTAGAACCCATTAGGACCCATTAGGGTCCACACATTTGAAGAGGACCGGTGATACTATGCAGAGCCCGAGAACCAAAAATGGCCTCCATTTTGCTCTATCTGGCTTAGTTTCTGAGATAGCGCCATTTTAAATTAAAAAAAAAAAATACAATTTATTTTTGCTAATATTAGCAAAAAAGCTTGTAAAAATTTGGTCAACTCAATTTTAAATTTAGCAAAGAAAATTAGTTAAAATTTTGTTTAAAATTGCTAATGCGCTAATTGAAGTTTACAAGATATTTTTGCTAACATGCTAATCTCAACTAAAAATTTGCTAAAAGTTAGCTTACTAGCATTAGCAAAAAAAATTAGTAAATCTACTAATGTATTATTTTGAGCCTAGCTTGAAGAGGAATGTGTTAACAAGAATTCCTAGTAATTTTACAAGCTTTTTACCAATAATTTTTTAATTTTACTTACTTTTACAAATAAAACTGTAAATTTACAACTTTTTTGACGCGATAAAACTTACAAGGAATTTTCGTGACTTTGCTAGATTTTTGGCTACGTACTATTTAACGGGAATTACTAGTAAAAATTACGAGCTTTTTATCAATAAAATTGTTAATTAATTAATTTTTGGCGCAATAAAACTTACAAGGAATTCTCTTGAATTTACTAGATTTTTTTAGTAAAATTACCTTGGAAATTTGTAAAATTACAAAAAAAAATTTAAAATTACAAAAAAATTGTAAAATTACAAAAAAAAATTGTAAAATTACGAAAAAAGTTTAAATTTCGGTCGGAAATGTTTTGTTAAAAAAACAAGAAAAACTGTCAAATGTTGATAAAATGGAGCTACGAGACTTTTTCTAGTAATTTGATAAGGTTTTTTTGAGTGTACCCTCCAACATGTAAAAACAAGTAAGAAAATTATAGTCGGTCAAGACCGACCATATAATACCCTACACCAGAGTTTCCCGGAAAATGGGTCCAATGGACCTATTAGATCTTTATTTTGTCAAATCTTTAATAAGTGTAAAAAACACTCACAAATCAAATTTGAATGAAATAGGCTTCTATTCAGTGGCGTATACAGGGGGAGGGCCCGGCTTTTCCTATAGAAATAATGAGACCTTCTATAGAAAAAATATCTCAGAATCTGAGAATTTTTTATATAGAAAAAATATCTCAGCATCTGAGAATTTTTCTATAGAAAAAAGGTCTCAGAATCTGAGAATTTTTCGATAGAAAAAATGTCTCAGAATCTGAGAATTTTTCTATAGAAAAAATGTCTCAGAATCTGAGAATTTTTCTATAAAAAAAATGTCTCAGAATCTGAGAATTTTTCTGTTAAAAAATGTCTCAGAATCTGAGACTTTTTCTATAGGAAATATTTTTCAGAATCTGAGGATTGTTCTATAGGAAAAATCTATCAGAATCTGAGATTTTTTTCATGGGAAAAATGTCCTAGAAACTGGGATTTCTTTTATAGGAAAAATGTCTCAGAAGCTGGGACTTTTTCTGTAGGAAAAATGTCTTAGAATCTTAGACTTTTTCTATTGGAAAAATATCTGTAAATCTGCGATTTTTTATAGAAAAAATGTCTTAGAATCTGACACTTTTTCTATAGAAAAGTGTCTAAAATACATCTTTTAAAAAATTTTAAATTTTTGGGAGAAATATTATCAGAATCTGGTTTCTCTTAATCAGTAGCATATTATTTCAAGGGAATGACGGCAGGAGAAAAATTCCAAAATATATGCAGATATGTAAATTAAAAAAAAAAAAAAATGGGCCCCCTGCGAAATAAAATCCTGGATACGCCTCGCTTCTATTTGTTGACAATAAACCGCTTTAACTGAATATCGGGCGAAATTTTCACAAGGGGCCTAAGTGCAAAACTGACCCGATGATTATCAGATTTGATAAGGTTATTTAACATACACAAACGAAATTTTAATTAAATATTTTCTGTTTTCATGAAATTTGAGAGATTTATGTGAAAATCGGGAAGGTGGTTTGTATGGGGGCTACAAGAAGAACTGTTCCGATTTCTTTAAAATTCGGAATAGTGATTTGTGTGGATAAAACATTATTACATACCAAATTTCGAAAAGATACCTATTAAAATGCGGCTATTATAGTCATTTGAGTCGAAACTAAAGAGGACCTTTGTATTGGGGCTAGGTCTAAATATGGATCAATTTTTTCCAATTTCAATAAGCTTCGTCCTTGGGCCAAAAGAGGCTTAAGTTTCAAATTTCAAGTCAATTGATTAAAAATTGCGCCCTGTAGCGTGTTTACACCGTTTACATGGACAGACAGACAGACGGACGGACAGACGGACGGACGGACATCGCTAAATCAATTCAAAAAGTGATTCTAAGTCGATCGGTATACTTAAATGTGGGTCTAGGACCAATATTTCGGGTAGTTACAAACATCAGCACAAACTCATTATACCCTGTACCACAGTGTGGTGTAGGGTATAAAAAGTTTTAAGGGACATTTCTTTAGGAAGGGGAAGGGTGGGTAGGGGTTTTTTCCTCGCTATAAATGGTTACAATTTTATGTGTTATGCTTTTTGCACTAATAAAATACAGTTTTATCATTATTCTAACTATTTTTTGTATATAAACGCCCACAAAAGGGGGCGGGGCGAAAAAAAGTCATGTTATAATTCACTGGGTCCAGGTGCAAGACTTTGAACTTCTTCCGAAAAATAAAATTATTTCATTTACTTAACATAAATACAGACGTTAAAAAAATATGTTTTTTTAAAGGTTGGTTTAGTTAGTTCTTCAAGGGGAAAATTGTTTGTCCTGGTCCAATTTTGCCCATTTACGAACTTAACCTGCCTAGAACCATGAGACACATTCGTGCCCAACTTCGGGAGGACAGCTCTTTTATTTTGGACTGTATCTTGTCTATCACAGACAGACGGATGAGCTTATAATCGAACTTGGATTATGGGGTCCCCGACCGATATTTCAATGCATTACAAACGGAATGACAAAGTATGAGTAGCACCCCCTATTCTGGTGCTTGGAGGGTATAAAAATGTTTGTATTGTGTTTCAATTTAAGTTTTATTACCTTTGTAACGTCAGTACTAAACTCCTCCAATTGTTTGGTATGGGCCATTTTTAATTTTTCCATAGCGCGCCCTTGTTTGACACCCAATTGCTAAAAGGAAAAATTTTTATTTTAGATATAAAACTGCACACAAAAAATGAAAATAAGTTTCAATTACTAAAATGATTATATCAATTACTATTTTAATTGATTTTGCACCTATCACGAAAGTGATAGTCTTAATTACTAAAATTTGTAAAAGTTTAATATCGCAAAAGTGCATTTATTCTCAATTCAAGGAAATTTTCGAAATCAATTAAAAAATGTAATCATACCAATTAAAAAAATTATTAAAAACAAAATTTAAAATTTGTTCTCTAAAATTTTTTGTGTGTGCTAATAAAAATATTAATTTTACCTTTTTCTCTTCCATAAAACGTTTAATATTATTTTGACGTTTTTCTCTAAGACGACGATCTTTTTCATTTTTAGTTTTAAGAGTTTTATCATTTGCCACTTCCTTGGCGGTATCGGCTGAGGTTTTAGCTTGTTTGGCACTTAAGTCTTTAGAATCCCTTTTGGTAAAACAAAAGATTTAATTTAAATTATAATAATACACAGCAATAACCCAAAATTGGAATGGGATGAAACCAAAAGCAATTGAAAATTGACATATTCAATAACAAAACCCGAAAAGTTTTTTTTCAGTTCAGCGCTAGATTCTTTTACACGGATTTAAAGTTGGTGAACTTTTATTATAATTATAATAATAATTGCTTGAAAACTTTGTAAGTGGCGTATGCTTAATTTTGTAATTGTCTTAAAATAACAATCATACGCAATGGTGCACAGTGGTTTATTTTTTAATAATTTGGATATTCAGTAAGTAGGTACCGATTGCAGCGAAATTCATGCCGGTTTTAGCTAACACAATTTCGAACTTAAGTTTGTACGCCTGTACAATAGGAGCACCATTAGGGGCCCCTAAAAAAGGACATGTTTTGCACACAAAAACTTTAAATGCGTGTAAACAAAAATCTAGCGCTGAACTAAAAAAAAAACCTTGAGGGTTTTGTTGTGTAAAATCTAAACTTTCATTTACTTTTGGTTTCATCCCATTCCGATTCGGAAATTTCTATTTTGCAACACTGCAATTTTTTAAATAATACACTTACTTTGCATGCCGATCTTGTAATTGCTTTATTTGATTTGCTTGTACTGCGGGCATTAAAGCCTTCATGGCTTCTTGAGAGTCCTGCACATGTGTACGCAATAGATCCCATTCTTCTTTCTTATGTCTGGCAATCATTTCTGACCATTGTTTAGTTTGTTCCGCAATGGTGGATTTTATTGAAGAATCATTGCGTATTTCATCTTTGCTAAAAGTTGAAAATAAAAAAAATGGAAAATCAATTTAATAGATTTGATTTAAAAAAAAAAACTGGGGGATAATAATCGGAGTCGATAGCGATCGAAATTTTACTCGAACTTTAAATTATTCAATTTTGATTTATGCCTAAAATTAGGCTTTGATAAATACAAGCTTTTTAAATGTGTCTTAAACGACACTGAGACATAAAAACAAAAAAAAAGCTTGCCTAATTTTAGGCTTAAAGAAAAATTTAAATATATCAATAAGAACCCCTGGGTTTTTATTTTCAAAGTCAAAAGCGATTCTTCTCGAAGAGGAGATTTTTCATTTTTTTTATGCCTAAAATTATGCTTTGATAAATACAAGCTTTTTACATGTTTCCGATACAACAATGAAACATAACATAAACAAATAAAAAAGCTTTTACTTCATAGTAACTTTAGACTTGAAGACAAATGGAAAAATCTCACGTTCGAGTAAAATTTCGATCGCTATCGAGTTCTAGAATTCGCCCCTGGGTTCTAATTCTCAAGTTCAATAGCGATCGAAATTTTCCTGAACTTCAGATTATTAATTTTTTTTATGCCTAAAATTATGCTTTGATAAATCAAAGCTTTTTAAAAATTAAAAAAAAACTTAGATTTATCAAAGCCTAATTTAAGGCTTAAAGAAAAATTGAAAAGCCACGTTCCAGTAGAAAAATTGAATAATCTCAAGTTCGAGTAGAATTTCGATCGCTATGGACTTCTAGAATTAGTCCCTGGGTTCAAATTCTCGATGACAATAGTGATCGAAATTTTTCTCGAACATGAGATTTTAAAATTTTTCTTTATACCTAAAATTATGCTTTGATAAATACAAGGTTTTTTACATGTTTGCTATACAACACTGAAACATGAAGAAAATAGAAAAGCTTGCTTTATCAAAGTTCGACTAGAATTTCAATCGCTATCGACTCCGAGAATTAACCCCTGGTTAATAGCGATCAAAATTCTTCTTAAACATGAGATTTTTCGATTTTTCTTTATGCCTAAAATTATGCTGTGATAAATACAAGTTTTTTACGTGTTTCTTATACAACACTGAAACATTAAAAAAAAACAAGTAAGAAAATTATATTCGGTCAAGACCGACCATATAATACCGTACACCAGAGTTTCCCGGAAAATGGGTCCCAAGTTCAAACATGGACCGATTAGATCCATATTTTGTCAAATCTTGAATAAATGTAAAAAAGACTCGCAAATCAAATTTGAGTGAAATAGGCTTCGATTTGTTGCCAATAAACCGCTTTAAGTGAATATCGGGCGAAATTTTCACATGGGGTCCAAAGTCCAAAATGGTCCGATGGTAATTAGATTTGATAAGTTTATTAAAGTACGCGTTTAACAGACACAAACAAAAATTTAATTAAATATTTTCTATTTTCATGTAATTTGAGAGATTTAGGTGAAATTTTACTGAAAATCGGGAAGGTGATTTGTATGGGGGCTACAAGAAGAACTGGTCCGATTGCTTTAAAATGCGGAATGGTGATTTGTGAGGAAAAAGTCTCAAAAATATTCGTATTATAGCACGGTTATTAGAGTCATTTGAGGCAAAACTAAAGAGGACCTTTGTATGGTGGCTGGGTCTAAATATGGACCAATTTTTTCAATAGACTTCGTCCTTGGGTCAAGAGAGGCTTAAGGTTCAAATTTCAGGTCATTTGATTAAAAATTACGACCTTCATCGTGTTTACACCGTATACATGGACAGACAGACGGACGGACATCGCTAAATCGACTCAAAAAGTGATTCTAAGTCGATCGATATACTTAAAAGTGGGTCTATGACCAATATTTTGGGTAGTTATAAATATCAGCACAAACTCAAAATACCCTGTACCACAGTGTGGTGTAGGGTATACCAAGTAAAGAAATTAAATTCGGCCTTACCGAATGTATTAATACCTTCCACAATGTAAATAAGATTATTTACAAAAAATAAAAAATAACAAAAAAAATTTTTGAAAAAAGTTTCGCGGAAAAAAATTTTGGTGAAAAAAAAATCCGCGAAATTTTTTTTTAAATATGTTTGATCTTGTTTAAATACCGTAAGGCATCGAATTCGGTTCACAAATGTCGACCAGCAGCTTCGCATTTTGAATTTTTAGGTTATGTGGGATGTACCAAAATTTTCGAGATGTCCTTACATTTTCATTCATAACTTTTAAACCGCTGAACCGTTTTCGCTCAAATGCAATACCAAACTGCTCGGGACAACAACAAGTAAATATGTTAAGTTTAAGTCATATATGAGCAATATTTTGGCCGTGATCGCCGTTTCAACAGACAGACGGACTTCGCTAGAATCGATTACTGAGATCTCAAAAACTCATCATAAGTGGAGAGTATGAAAATAAAAAAAGATTGTATTTATCAAAACCGAATTTTAGGCTTAAACAAAATTGAAGACTCTCACGTTCGAGTAGAAATTCGATCGCAATCCACTCCGTTTCCCAAAAACCCTAGACTTTTTTCCAAATTTGTTTTCAACCTACCCTTTACCCTTGATAAGTTTATCAATATTAGCATTTTGTGTTTTCTGCACACCCTGGCGCTCTTTAATATGTTTCTTTTTCAAAGTATCCAATTCCTTGTTTTGTTTTTTGGCCGTTTTTTGGAATAGCTTATCGTTACGCAACGTTTCCAAGGTTACTGGCTCAAGCACTAGCGGTGGTTCTTTCTTTTCATCATCCTTAGATTTGGCACCATCTTTGGCAGCACCACTACTTTGCTCCTCAATACCCAAAGCTTTCATTTGTTCAGTTTGTTTGGATGCTGCACCAGCAAAACCTCTGGGATCGGATAACATGGCCATGAAATCACCCATGCCATCGGGTACATAAATTTTCATTTCGAGAAATACAAACAACATGGGTAAGGACATGGGGAAATTAGCTTCTGTACGTAGGGATACATGGCGATAGCCATTCTGCAGACCATCTAAAGGTAGAATACGTTGTCCAATTACCTTGCCACTCTCTTCGTATACACCGATACGAAGCACAGCCAAATCGGGCAACACAACTTTACGAAATACAAAGGGATCTTCATTGTATACAGGATTTAAGCCATTGTTTGGCACCAACCTGGTACGGAATTCTTTTTTAATAGTATCTGAAGGTAAACCATACATATCGACTTCTACATAGGTGCCCACTTTTTTATCGGACAAAAATTGTCCAGCTATAATTTGTACATTACACTGAGCCGCAATGACACCGTCCACGGGGGCATCTGCAAAAGGATCAAAATCTTTGTCGCCTCTTCTCATGAAATCGGGTTTTAGCAAATAACCACAGCAGCCATTATACTCAAATTTGCCCTGATTCAGTTGCATGGGTAAATCGGACGTTTGGAAATTTAATGATACCATCTGACAGCCAGCATTCCAGAATACTTGAGGCATATAATTGGAAGAATCAGCACGTGTACCTTTAGGATAAATACGAGACATTTGACGCTTGTTGTAGTTGACAAATTCTATAGCATTCGTTTTTAAATAATCCATGCCCTTCGATTCGGCAAACGATGACATATTATGGGCAATATTTTTTTCGACGGCCTTTTCAAAGCCAGCAAAATGAATGGGCTGGGCATAATTAACCATTGACGACAACCAAGGATGAACATTGGTGGTGGAGCCACTGTAAGCTACAGCCTGTTCGCCACCCTCTGCACCAGGTGCTCCAGGAGCACCAGGCTCACCAGGTGGAGCACCATCTGCTGGAGGTGCAGCAGCTGGTGGTGCTGCTCCAGCCTCAGGTTCTGGTGGCTTAGCAGCACTAGCATCTTCTTCGGGATCATCATCGGTTTTTAATTCACCTTTTAAAAATAATTCCAATTCAACTTTTTCTTGTTCTGGTTTCATACGTTTATTTTTAATCAAAATTTTACGTTGTAATTTAATTGGTGGTGGGAGTGGTAAACCAGGTTCAAGCTTTTAAAAGAGAGAGAGAGAATGAAGATGTTTATAGTTATTAAAACATAAAGAGTTGTTTAAACAGTCCTAATTTTACTCTGTTAATTTCAGCGGATTATTCATAACTAGATATGGGCAAAGGGTAAATACCCTGTAAAATAGGTAAATTGGGTAGAAATTGGTTGGTAAATACCGGGGTATTTTTCAAAAAGGGTATAAACTATGTTGTAGAAAATTTGGTGAACAAAAACATTTTACAGCAAAATTTAATGAATTTTATACTAAAAAATAGTACTTTCTTAGAAAAAATAGTGGTCTTTTAGGAAAAATAGAAAAAAGTACTTTTTTTTAGAGAGAAAGTGTTTTTTTTTTTAGAAAAGGTAGCGCTTTTTTTGTAAAATAGTACTATTTTAGAAAAGTCCTATCTCACCTTTAAGACAAAAACGTACCTTTTTGTGGAAAAAAGTACTTATTTAGAAAATTACTATCTCACCTTTAAGACAAAAACGTACTTTTTCTGGGAAAAAGTACTTATTTAGAAAAATGGTACTTTTTTTCTAAAATGTATTATTTAAAAAAAAAACATAGTACTTTTTAAAACAATAAAGTAATTTTTAGAAAAAAATTTACATTTTGGACAAAAAAGTTCTTTTTAAAAAAGTAAATTGTTTACTACTTTTAAAAAAAAAAAAAGTACTTTGTTCTATAAAAAGTATCTTTTTTTTTTAAATTTACTTTTTTCTTAAAAAGGTACATTTTCTAAAAAAGTACTTTTTTATAAAAAAAGGTACTTTTTTATAAAAAAGGTACTTTTTCGAAAAAAATACTTTTTTATAAAAACATATTATAAAAAAGCTACTTTTTCTAAAAAAAATACTTTTTTCTAAAAAAAGGTACTTTTTCTACAAAAAAGGTACTTTTTCTACAAAAAAGGTACTCTTTCTAAAAAAAAGTACTTTTTTCTAAAAAGTATCTTTTTCTAAAAAGTATTTTTTTCTAAAAAGTATTTTTTTCTAAAAAGTATTTTTTTCTAAAAAGAATTTTTTTCTAAAAAGTATTTTTTTCTAAAAAGTATTTTTTTCTAAAAAGAATTTTTTCTAAAAAAAATTTTTTCTAAGAAGTACTTTTTTTAAAAAAGTACTTTTTTTAAAAGTAGTTAAAAGGTACTTTTTTTAGAAAATACTTTTTCTACAAAAAAGGTACTCTTTCTAAAAAAAAGTACTTTTTTCTAAAAAGTAACTTTTTCTAAAAAGTATTTTTTTCTAAAAAGTATTTTTTTCTAAAAAGTATTTTTTTCTAAAAAGTACTTATTTTAAAAGTAGTTAAAAAGTACTTTTTTTAGAAAATGTGTTTTTTTTTTAACAGCACTTTTTTTAAGAAAAAAAGTACTTTCTTTACTAAAAAAAATCATGTTTTTTCTAAAAAGTACTTTTTTCCAAAAAGTATTTATTTTTTTTTTTAAATAACTTTTTTCTAAAAAAGTACTATATTTTCTTTAATACTTTTTAGGAAAAAAGTACCATTTTTCTAAATAAGTACTTTTTTCTGAAAAAGTGCTTTTTTTCTGAAAAGGTACGTTTTTTATTTAAAGGTGCGGATTAAAGTATCCGATTTGACATGGAATGCCCCATATACATATTTATTTTTGAAAAAAAACAGACAACCAGAGCTTGGCATATGTTTGATTTCAAATGCTTTTTATAAATACCCAAATAAATTCCCAAAAAAGGTATTTAACTTTTTATTTATTTTATTTACCCGGTATTTACCCATGCATCGGGTAAATATTGGGTAGAATCCCATCACTATTCATAACGAATAGTTATTATGGACTTTATAAATGTTATTTAAACAAAAATTTTTAAATTTAATCAAAAATTTTGTAAATTTAACCAAAAATTTGTAAATTTAACCAAGAATTTGTAAATTTAAACAAGAATTTGTAAATTTCACCAAAACTTTGTAAATTTTAGCAAAAATTTGTAAAATTAACCAAAAATTTGTAAATATAAACAAAAATTTGTAAAATTAACCAAAATTTGTAAAAAGAATTTAAGAAAAAAAGTACTTTTTTTGTCTAAAAAGTACTTTTTTGTCTAAAAAGTAAATTTTTTTTCTAAAAAGTACTTTTATTCCAAAAAGATTTTTTTTCTAATAATTATTATATCTTCTTTAATACTTTTTAGGAAAAAGTACAATTTTTTCTAAATAAGTCCTTTTTTTCTAAAAAAGTACTTTTGAAATCCAGAGCTTGGCATATGTTTGATTTCAAATGCTTTTTATAAATACCCAAATAAATTCCCAAAAAATCTTTTATTAACCCGGTATTTTCCCATGCATCGGGTAAATACCCGGTAGAATCCTATCACTAAAATTTGTAAATTTAACAAAAAAATATGTAAATTTAAATAAAAATTTGTAAAATTAACAAAAAAAATTGTAAAATTAACCAAAAATTTGTAAATTTAACCAAAAATTTGTAAATTTAAACAAAAATTTGTAAATTTAAACAAAAATTTATAAATTTTAACAAAAATTTGTAAATTTTAATAAAAATTTGTAAATTTTAACAAAAATTTGTAAATTTTAACAAAAATTTGTAAATTTTAACAAAAAATTGTAAATTTAACCAAAAATTTGTAAAGTTAACCAAAAATTTTGTAAATTTAAACAAAAATTTGTAAATTTAAACAAATATTTGTAAAATTAACCAAAATTTGTAAAATTAACCAAAATTTGTAAAATTAAACAAAATTTGTAAATTTATTTTTTTTATAAGATCCTCTCTTTTGTGATTGAAAAACAAAAACCTTTTAATAACATTTCTTACCGGATGATCTGGTAATGGTTCCTTAAGTAAAGTTTCGCCAAAATAATCGTCACAATACTTGGCTAATTTAAATTGCTGTACACGATTGCAATGATTTTCAAATGATAATATTACGGGATAATCCGAAGCTACAAAAGCACAATCGGCTATAGCTTGTATGCAATCCTAAAAAAATTAAAAAAAAAAAAAAATTTAAAAAAATATTTTTCAAAATTCTTTAAACTCCTCAACATACTTTAAATAAAATTTCTGTACAGTAAGCATGACCGTGAGTAACAATAGGTTCCTCATCTTCGCCTTTGCCATTCCAAGCATCTAACTCTACACAGCTGAAAATAGAATTTAAGATTAGGCTCTTTCAATTTTGTTTGATTTTTTTTTTCAATTTCAAAACTTACCGACAACCCGCCAACATAGTTTGTCTATACATTTCCACAGAAGATTTGCCACCGATTTGTCTTCCCGATAAATAGGTATTATGAGAACTATTTATATAGTAATGGGCTAATGGCTGCTCCATATCCTGATAAATTTCTAATTTATCCAATAATACAGGAGCATTTTCATCAGACATTAAATAACGTTTTAAACCATCCAAAGAAAGTTGAACTGGAAAATGGAAAGATAAATTAAAGTCGTAAAAGTATAGGTACACAACTTGAAAAAAAATCTTATTGTTAGATAAAAAAAATAAATCACTGATGTTTGGTGAATTGTTTGGAAAAGTAGTTTCCGCGAAAAAAATGTTTGTTAAAAAAATAATTCCGCAAAAAAATATTTTTGAGGTCAAAAAATTGGTAATAATTTAGAGAAAAAAACAATTTTTAAAAAAAACCTTGTAAAATTACAAGAAAAGTTTGTAACTTTTTTTTTTGCTACTTCCTATTTGACAAGAATTCCTTGTTATTTAACAAGATTTGTTGACGTCTGTGGAAATGGTGATCAAGGCCAAAATATTACACGGACATGACTGAAACTTAACATATTTATTGAAAGTTCTCCTGAGCAGTTTAGTATTGCATTTGAGCGATATCGGTTCAACGGTTCAAAAATTATGAACGAAAATTTAGGGACACCTCAAAAATTTTAGTACATTCAACATAACCTAAAAATACAAAATGCTTTAATTCGGCTGCTGGTTAACATATGTGAACATAATTGAACACCAAATGGTATTTAAACAAGTACGAACATATTTTTTTTGTCAAAAAAAGAAAAAATGGCGGATTTTTTTTAAATTATTTTTTTCGCGGGATTTTTTTTTTTTTTATTTTTTTTTTTTTGAATTTTTTTTTTCAAAAGTAATTTTCTTTTAAATAAAGTTTTTTGCAATAATCTTTTTGAAATTGTGGAGGGTATCACTACATTCGACAAGGCCGAATTTAACATTTTTACTTGTTAAATTAACAAACCGAATGTAGCAAAAAAAAACAAAATTTTACAGTAAAGTCTGCGATGGTACATTTTGTGAACCACTTCTTTTACTTTGTGTTGAATAATTAAAAAAAGTACCAAAAGTGTACTTTATAAACTTCATATGACTCTTTTAAGGCGGTTTGGTAAAGAACTCGAACAACAATGGCGGTTTCGGACAATTTGGCTACATTTTTATTGGTACTTTTTCTGCTACTAAAAAGTACACAAACGTAGATTTAGTTTTTTTTTATTGCATTTAAATAAAAAACAAGTGAGAGTGTTAAATTCGGCTGTGCCGAATCTTTTATACCCTCCAAAATGTAAAAAAATTAAAAAAAAATTGTCAGAGGCGTTTTTTTTTGGGGGGGGGGGGGGGGTGATGGGGGCAGTGGGGGACTTTGAGAGCAACTTCCCATCGCGATAAATATACCAAATGTTTCATTTATTTAACAAAAATTCAAAAAAACATGTAAAAAAGTGTATTGTTTCAGAGGTTGGTTCAGTTCTTCAAGGGGGAACTTTTTTCCCCCTGGCCCGATTTTGGACTGCATTGTGTTATCTACAGACAGACGGACATTTACAGAATGTCTTAGAATCGATCATGGATCAATAATCTATATACTTTATGGGGTCCCCGTCCGGTTTTTCGATGCGTTACAAACGGAATGACGAAGTGAGTATACCCCCATACTGTGGTTGGAGGGTATAACAAATTAAAAAAAAAGTTAAGTTCGGCCTTGCCGAATGTACTTATTAATACCCTCCAAAATGTAAAAACCATTATTTGCAAAAAAAAAAAATTCAGCGGAAAAAATTTTTGAAAAAAAAAAAAAATTTGCGAAAAAAAATCGCTCTAGTCGGCAAAAAAAGTCACTTTATAAAATTTCTGACATCTTAATACAATTTTTCCAAATGTTCCTCTAAGAATGACGCCGGGCAATTATGGGCCTTTATGGGGTTTTCCCCCTTTACCGCCACCTTTTTCCCCTATAGAAAAAGTCTCCGATTCTGAAACATTTTTTCTATAGAACAATCTAAAGATTCTGATTAATTTTTCCCTATACAAATTTTCCGATTCTGAGAAATTTAAAAAAAAAATATGTTACTTTGTTATTTAAAACTTACGATTTTTTCTTCTATCTTCATTCAATTCATAATCGTTAATAATTTCAGTACATCTTTTTTCATCATAAAGTGGAAACAACTGTTCATTAAGACGTGCATCACGCTGTTTACCATTCATGAATTCTATTAAGGGCATCATTTCTATAACATCAGTTTTGCCTTTTGTACTAGAAAGAAAATCGTTATTAAAAAATAGAAGTAATAATTACAGCTGCAAATTCCACACAGAAAAAAATATGGAGGAAACAAATTTGAGTAATCACTTGTTTAATTTTTTAAAAAAAATTTGAGTAATTTTTTAATTGACGCAATTAAAAATTTACTCAAAAATTGAAAATAAAATTTGAGTAAATAATTTAATACAAATTTAATATTTTTTTTTTTTATTTATTTTTTTTTTCTCTTGGTGTTTTGAATTCTCATTTAGTTTATTGTTTTTTGTATATGTATATGAAAGTTTGAAATCATCTTTATTAAATTTTACTTTGTTTTGAAGACATAAGTATATTTGGTAAAGTTTGTAAAAGCAATTTTTTTGGGAAAAAAAAATTAGAAACTTTTTAAACTTTTTAAAAAAGTAATTTGATACATTTTGAGTAAATTTTTACTTGACACAATTAAAAAGTTACTTAAAAATATTAAAAAAATTTAAGTAAATTTTTAATTGTGTGAATTAATAATTTACTCAAATTTTTTATTAAGCATTTAATAATTTTTTATTAAAAGTTTACTCAATACTATTAAATCGTTTACTGGTGGAAAATTGAGTAATTTTTTACTCAATAGTATTAAAAATTTACTCAAATTTTTTTTTTATTTTTTTCTGTGCATGCAAATGCATATTTTTTTGTGAATAGTTTAAAAACGACACACGCATTTTAAACGAAAATATGAAAAAAATATGCATTTTGACAAAAATATGCATTTTTACAAAAATATGCAAAGAAATCGATGCCATTTTAACGCAAATTTATTGATTTGGAAAGATAATTGGTGTATCTTTCCAAATCAATAAATTTGCGTTAAAATGGCATCGATTTTTTTTTTGCATATTTTTGTAAAAATGCATATGTTTTCATATTTTTTGTTTAAAATGCATAGATAATTGGTGTTTCTTTCCAAATCAATAAATTTGCGTTAAAATGGCATCGATTTTTTTTTGCAAATTTTTGTAAAAATGCATATTTTTTCATATTTTCGTTTAAAATGCATATGTTTTCATATTTTCGTTTTAAATGCATATGTTTTCATATTTTCGTTTTTAATGCATATTTTGTCCATATTTACATCTTTTAAGTGCATATTTTCGCCAATTTTGGCATAACTTAGCAAAAACACATATTCAAATTTTTTGGTGTCAAAAATTATATTAAATTTTAAAAAATTATTTTGAAAATACAAGAAATTAAGTTTCTTTTATTTATTTTTGTAGATTGTCCCTTAAAAAAAATCTGTTTCTTAAGTGTGTATATAAAGTTTTAATTTTTTTTTAGTTCATATTTTTGATTTTTTTGTGCATATTTTTGAATTTTTGATTTTTTTTGTGCATATTTTTTAATTTTTTTAGTGCATATTTTTAATTTTTTACATTTTATGCGCATATTTTTGATTTTTTTTAGTGCATGAAAATCGCCGCTTTAGTAATAATATTTATAAAAAAACTTCACACTACTTACATTGTTGTAAATAATTCTTCAATATCATTTCTAGGACATACTTTATGATATAATGCATAAAATTTATCAAATGTAAAATCAGTGGATGTCATAACGGCACTTTTATCATCTGGTAATCCAACATCTTTAAAGCACTGATATACTAATTTTTCAGTTTTACCCGAAGCAAATGTTTTAGCTACTGTTTTAGCGGGTATTTTACCATTCTTATCCACAGAAAATGATAAACGCATCCAACTGTGAAATGGAAAATTTAAGGAAAATTAGTTAATAAACAAATTGATAAATTTTTGGATAATATTTTTGACTTAACAAGATTATAAAACTAATATAACACTGCTGCAGCAGTAAATCTAATTATCTCCTTTTTTTAGTAATTTTTCTATCAAATACTAATTACCTAAGTAAACTTTGTAAAATACTTACTGTTTCATTAAATTCGTTGTAGGGCACACATTTGACCCCTTATTATTATGTGTTATTTTACGCAACATATCTTGCCAACGCTTTGTTTTTGTATTAAATTTAGTGCAAAATATATAAAATTATTTTTTGGTTAGGGTGAGAAATTAAAAAGTAGTGAAATTTTTTTCGACGAAATAAAGAGAAGATAGACAGACATGCAAAAAAATAAAATTAAAAAAAAAATTACAACAAAAATTAATAAATAAACAATAATTTCTTGTTAGTTTAATTTACGCAATAAAATTATTTAAAAGTTAGAAAACAATCATTTGAAAGTTATAATGAACTGTGTAAAAATCGATTAGATCTTTCTCGGAATCGAAAAATTTGTCTATTAAAAAAATTTCCCAGAACCACAGTTTTTTTACACAACGAATGTCTCAGAATCTGATAATATTTCTACAAAAAATCTTAAAATCTGAGAAATTTTATCTAGAGGAAATTTTCAGAATCTGAAAATTTTTCTCTAGAAAAAATGTCTCAGATTCTGAGAATTTTTCTGTAGAAAAAATGTCTCAGAATCTGAGAATTATTCTATAGAAAAAATGTATCAGAATCTGAGAATTTTTCTATAGAAAAAAATGTCTCAGAATCTGAGAATTTTTCTATAGAAAAAATGTCTCAGAATCTGAGAATTTTTCTATAGAAAATATGTCTCAGAATCTGAGAATTTTTCTATCAGAAAAATGTCTCAGAATCTGAGAACTTTTCTAGAGAAAAAATGTCTCATAATCTAAGAATTTTTCTATCGAAAAAATGTCTCAGAATCTGAGAATTTTTCTATAGAAAAAATGTCTCAGAATCTTGAAAATTTTTCTATAAAAAAAATGTCTCAGAATCTGAGAATTTTTCTATAGAAAAAATTTCTCAGAATCTGAGAATTTTTCTATAGAAAAAATGTCTTAGAATCTGAGAATTTTTCTATAAAAAAATTGTCTCAGAATTTATAGAAAAAATGTCTCAGAATCTGAGAGTTTTTCTATAGGAAAATTTTCTCAGAATCTGATAATTTTTTCTATAGAAAAAATGTGTTAGAGTCTGAGAATTTTTCTATAAATGTCTCAGAATCTGAGAATTTTTCTATAGAAAAAATGTCTCAGAATCTGAGAATTTTTCTATAGAAAAAATGTCTGAGAATCTGAGAATTTTTTTTTTAAGAAAAAATGTCTCAGAATCTGAGAATTTTTGTATAAGATAAATGTCTCAGAATCGGAGAATTTTTCTATAGAAAAAATGTCGCAGAATCTGAGAATTTTTCTATAGAAAAAATGTCTCAGAATCTGAGAATTTTTCTATAGATAAAATGTCTTAGAATCTGATAATTTTTCTATAGAAAAACTATCTAAGAATCGGAGAATTTTTCTATAGAAAAAATATCTCAGAATCTGAGAATTTTTCTATAGAAAAAATGTCTCAGAATCTGAGAATTTTTCAATAGAAAAAATGTCTTAGAATCTGAGAATTTTTCTATAGAAAAAATGTCTCAGAATCTGAGAATTTTTCTATAGAAAAAGTGTCTCAGAATCTGAGAATTTTCTATAGGAAAAATATCTCAGAATTTTTCTATAGAAAAAATATCTCAGAATCTGAGAATTTTTCTATAAAAAAAATATCTCAGAATCTGAGAAATTTTCTATAGAAAAAATATCTCAGAATCTGAGAATTTTTCTATAGAAAAAATGTCTCAGAATCTGAGAATTTTTCTATAGAAAAAATGTCTCAGAATCTGTGAATTTTTCTATAGAAAAAATGTCTCAGAATCTGTGAATTTTTCTATAGAAAAAATGTCTCAGAATCTGTTAATTTTTCTATAGAAAAAATGTCTCAGAATCTGAGAATTTTTCTATAGAAAAAATGTCTCAGAATCTGAGAATTTTTCTATTGAAAAAAATTCCTCAAAAGTTTGATAGGTCTCAAATTTGTAACACATCATTTTTAGGTCTAGTAGAATAAAAACTTGCCCCGACATTTGGGATTTTTTTTTTTTTTTTCATTTAACTTACCTTTGCCGTATCGGCATCAGGACAAACTACATGAAAATATGTTATATTTATATAATCTGTATTAAAGCATAATGTTAGTGACTTTTTATCCAATGCCTCCAAATCTGCGCCACATTTTTTCGTTACACTAGCCAAGATTTTAGGATCCTTAAAATAAAAATTTAGATATTTTTTAATTCAAAATTGAAAAAAACAACATTTTTTAAAACAAAATGTCAAAAATTTAAATTGTTATCACTTTTGAGTTACAAAAAGTAAAAAAATTATAATAATAATTACCTTTGGTACACCACCAGCTCTTATATCACTCACTTGAGACAATTCAATGACATCTCCTCCCTAGTAAACAAAAACAAACAATTAAAAAAATTAAATTCTGAAAATTTTTCTAAATTTGTATTAAAAACTAATAAAAATTGTTTTATTTTACCTTAAAAATATTATATTTTGAGTGGGTTTATTATAGCTCGATGTTGTTTTAATTAGTAAAGAAAAATGACCTCGAGCTGGTATAAATCTACTCAAAATTTTTCAGAAATATTTTTCTAGATGTCTGTCTATTGTTAGGTTTAGCAGCTTATAATATTTTAAATAATCAGCCCAAAAAAAATTTAATTTCTTATTTTGAGTAGGTTTATTATAGCTCGAGGTCGTTTTTCTTTAACTAAGTAAAACTATGATATTTTCATAGAATACTTTTCAAGAAAATTATTTTTATGTTTTAGAGTTTATTTATGTTAGCCGGCACGTATTTCGGAATTTGTCAGTTTCCATTGTCAAGACTATTTAGCAAATATGAAAGCTCTATACTACAAGTAGCATGAGGAATTTAACTGGCAATTGCCAATGTTCAAACAAAAATAATAATACATATTCAATTCCACACTCATGAAGTATTAGAAGAAAAAATTTGTACATTTTCTCATTTTGATCACAATTATCAAACAACCAACAAAAAACTATTAAAACAGCGTTTTTATATTTGCTAAATAGTCTTGACAATGAAATCTGACAAATTTCGATACATGTGTTTAGCCGACACATGTCTTGCAAAAATGACCAACATAAATAAATTTAAAACAGAAAAATAATTTTTCTGAAAATTATTCCATGAGAATATCATAGTTATAATTAGTAAAGGAAAAATGACCTCGAGCTAGAATAAACCTACTAAAAATATTCAGTTAATAAAACAAATTAGAATTTTTTGGGCTGATTTTTTAAATCCTTTAGCTGCTTAACGTAACATTAAGCAGAGACTTCTGAAAAAATATCTCTGAAATTTTTTTACTAGGTTTATTCTAGCTCGAGACTTATCTTTTCTAATTACAACCATTGACATTCTCATAGAATTTGATTAATTTTTATTAAAATTATAAATTGTTTGATTCGACCTTTAAAATAATGTATTTTGAGTAGGGTTATTTCAGCTCGAGGTCATTTTTCTTTACTAATTAATGATATTCTCATGGTTGTAATAAGTATGTAATAAAGAAAAATTACCTCGACCTAGAATAACCCTACTCAAAATATAATATTTTAAAGGTCAAATAAAACAATTTTTAATTTTATTTCTTAATTCTGAATAATTTTTATAAAAATTAAAAATTGTTTTATTTGACCTTTAAAATATTATATATTGAATAGGGTTATTCTAGCTCGAGGTAATATTTCTTTACTAATTGCACTAATGACGAGAATATCATGATGAGAACATCAGGGTTATAATTAGTAAAGAAAAATTACCTCGAGCTACAATAATCCTACTCAAAATATAATATTTTAAATTCGGAATAAAACATTTTTTTTATTTTTAATAAAAATTAATTAAAATTTAGAAAAATCTCTAAAAATTTAACAAAAAATTTTTGTGTAACGGATCTTTTTTTTGTAATCCACCCTTCCATGTATATAAATTTCCGTTCCTTGAAATACTAACCTTTCCTTCACTTTTCCAATATATAAAAAATCCATATTCATCTACTTTATGTAGGGCATCCTTTTCAAAATCATTTTCTTTTGTATCCTTTTCATTTTCAAACCAACGATCGAATACACAGCCGGTTGTTAATTCCGGTGGTACCGGTATAATCCAATCGAATTCGTACTTTTTAGTCATGTTTTTTTATTTTTTTTTTTATTAAAAAAACACTTCTTTAAGGAAGTTGATATCAATTGAACGTCTCTCCTCCTCTGTTAATCACTCTACTGTTCAAAATTTATTTTTTTATTAGCATTTGTAGGTTTTTTTTTTTGTTGGAATTTCTTTTTTTACAGAAATTAATTACTAAATCTGTAGTTTAAAATGGTAGCGAAACTATAAAGAAAAAAAAAATTATTAATAAATTGGTAAATTTTAATAAGTTAAAAAAATTGCCCCCCACAATGGTAAAAATAGTTTTTGAGGAAAAAAATTTTTTGGAAAAAAATTTCCGCGGAAAATTTTTTTATTGTATATCAATTGTTTTGCATTTTACCGATATCGGTTCAGCGAATCAAAATTCATGTACGAAAATGTAAAAAAGAATCCCAAAAATTTAGTACATTCAACATAATCTAAAAATTCAAAATTATTTAATTCGGCTGCTCGAAGATATATGTTAAAAGAAATCTGATCATTTTAATTCGTTGCGCCCTTCGATCAAAGTTTTGGTTTTTAAAAAAAATATCCACAAAAACTCTTAACTTTGATTGAAGGGCGACATGGGTTAAAATGTTTTGATTTGGCTCAAATTAAGTTTAAATAAAAGTTTGTCTCAAGCTCTATGAAATAGTGAAAAAATTAAGGTTTCTTTTTTTGAAATTTCCTAAACGCAAAAAAAGTTTTTTGACAAATTTCAAATGGCGATATCTCAAAAACCGCTCAATTTAAGTTTTATTTTTTAAATTTCTTAAACGTAGCAAAAAACCGTAATTTTTAGAAATTTTTTGAGAAATTTCAAATGGCGATATCTCAAAAACCGCTCGAACGATTTCGCAAGAAAATTTCTTTAATTTTTTTATTTTTCAAAAATCTAAAATATTGGTAGAAAATTTCCATAAATCCAAAATTTTGATAAAAGGGCGCCACGGGTTAAAAAGATAGGATTTGGCTCAAATTAAGTTTATATGAAAGGCCGTTCCAAGCTCTATGAAACAAATTTTGAGATTCTTAAAAAAAAATCTGAAACGTAAGAAAAACCGCCATTTTGTTTGGAAATTTCAAAAGGCGATATCTCGAAAAACATTCAACCGATTTTAAGTTTTTTTTTTTTGATATTCGCGTTTTGCGCATCAAGATTAATAAATATTATGTGTCGCAAGACGTTTTTTATTTTTGTATACCCTCCAACCACAGTATGGGGGTATACTCACTTTGTCATTCCGTTTGTAACGCATTGAAATATAGGTCGGGGACCCCATAAAGTATATATATTATTGATCCATGATCGATTCTAAGACATTCTGTGAATGTCCGTCTGTCCGTCCGTCCGTCTGTCTGTAGATGGCACGATGCAGTCCAAAATAAAACAGCTAGCCTCCTGAAAATTGGCACGAATATGTCTTTTGGTCCTAAGCAGGTTAAGTTCGTAAATGGGCACAATCGGACCAGGGGGAAAAAGTTCCCCCTTGAGGAACTAAACCAACCTCTGAAAAACACGAGTTTTTTTACCTGTTTTTTTTTATATTTTTGTTAAACAAATGAAACAAATTTATGCAAGAAGAAGGTCAGAGTACTGCACAAGGACCGGGGGGACTTAAAAATTTAGTTTTTTCTTTTGCGCCCCTCCCTTTTTAGGGCGTGGATATAAAAAATAGTTTAAATAATGATAAAATTGTATTACTTTAGTGCAAAAAGCATAACAAATAAATAAATAAACATTTTTCGAGAGGGGGACGTGTCCCCCACTGCCCCCGCCGAAGCCCCCTCCCAAAAAAATGCGATTTTTTTTACATGTTGGAGGGCATTAAAGATTCGGCACAGCCGAATTTAACACTCTTACTTGTTTTTTTTTAATTTTCAAAAATTCCAAACTTTGATCGCCGGTGCCACCGGTTAAATTTAATTTGATTGTCCTCAAATTTTTACTAAATAATTTTTTTTTAGGCTTAAAAGAATTAAAATTTATCCAAACGTTCAAAATCAGAGTCTACAATCGCATATTGTACGAAAGTGTTGTCGATCCTTACGATATCGATTTTCCATGAAAATATGATATCGTTTTCGATATCGATAACTCTTGTTATAACGATAGTAAAATCGTCATTTTCCAGAATTTACCGAAAAACTATTGTTATTTCAGGTGATAACGATATCGTTTCGATATGAAAATGTTATATCGTTTTCGCTATCGAAGTTTCCAGGAATGACGATAGAAAATCGCCTAAAATTTGAAAACAGTATCAATACTTTACTTTAAGGTGATCCTGTAAACTAATAATAAGAAATTCAAAAAATCGAATTCGAAAAGGAAAGTAGAGTAGAGGGGGAAAAAGATAGAGAAAAGAAATGTTCCACAGAAAAAATTACTCTGAATCTTAGAATTTTTCTATAGGAAAAAAGTCTTGGAGTCTTCAAATTTTTCTATAGGAAAAATCTGCGATATTTTTCTTTCAGAAAAAGAAAGGAAAGAATAATTTTCTATAGAAAAATATGAAAATTTTTCTATAGAAAAATATGAGAATTTTTTTATAGGAAAATCTAAGAGGGGAGAGAACTGAAATAAAGAAAAGGAAATAATCAGAGATAGACTAACAACGGAAGTATATCAACCCTTATGAACCGATTTGCATGAAACTCAAAATATGTATATCGTCCATTCCATGAGACATTTTAAAAAATCTGACCGAGGGTCCTCCGATTTTTGTTATATTTTTCATACAGATTCTCTATGGAGCCAATTTCAAATTTCATCCATCAGATCGAAAATATTCGAAAAATTCGCGATTTTATTCACGATTTTCGTTTTTAAAAAAGTCAAAAAAATGCAAAATCTGTGTTACTTTGAGCTGCTGTATTTCCTAAACTACTTATCGCATTTTAACAATCTATAGCGCAAACGAATGGTATGTAAGTCTATTTTAATATTTTATAAACTGAAAAAATATCGGTGGTTTAAAAGTGCATTTTATATGCAAATGCAGTTTTGAAGTGCATTTTGCGAAACTTTTACCCCATTTAATTTTTTTTTAATTAGCATATTTGGAAAATTTAGAATTTTTGCTACAAAAAAATGTTTTCATTACAATGGACCGAGAATGTATGCTATTTTTAATATTTTTTTTTAAAAATACTTCCTTAAGTTTCCATAATAAAAATTTTTATTTTTTAAATTATTCCAAAATCATGTAAAAATACATGTTTTTAAACCGTTATATTTTTAAAAGTACGAATCGTATTTTATTGTTTTTATGCACATTAGAAAGGTATTTTTGTCCATTTCTTGAATATAATAACCCCAAAAATGTTGGTGTTTCACAAATGCATTTTAAATGCAAATGCAGTTTTGAAGTGCATTTTTCTAAACTTTTACCCCTTTGAATTTTTTTTTAATTATCATATTCGAAAAGTATACAATTTTTACTATAAAATAATGTCCTCCTAATAATGGACCCACTGTGTGTGCTATTTTTTAGAATTTTTTTAAAAATCATGTGATTTCAGATTTTTTTGGTTTAATTTAAAATATTAAAATTTGTTTTTGGAAATTTTTAAAATTTCTTTAAAAATAGCACACACAGTGGGTCCATTATTAGGAGGACATTATTTTGTAGTAAAAATTGTGAACTTTTCGAATATGATAATTAAAAAAAAAATCAAAAGGGAAAAAGTTTAGAAAAATGCACTTCAAAACTGCATTTGCATTTAAAATGCATTTGTGAAACACCAACATTTTTGGGGTTATTATATTCAAGAAATGGACAAAAATACCTTTCTAATGTGCATAAAAACAATAAAATACGATTCGTACTTTTAAAAATATAACGGTTTAAAAACATGTCTTTTTACATGATTTTGGAATAATTTAAAAAATACAAATTTTTATAAGGGAAACTTAAGGAAGTATTTTAAAAAAAAAAATATTAAAAATAGCATACATTCTCGGTCCATTGTAATGAAAACATTTTTTTGTAGCAAAAATTCTAAATTTTCCAAATATGCTAATTAAAAAAAATTAAATGGGGTAAAAGTTTCGCAAAATGCACTTCAAAACTGCATTTGCATATAAAATGCATTTTTAAACCACCGATATTTTTTCAGTTTATAAAATATTAAAATAGACTTACATACCATTCGTATGCGCTATAGATTTTTAAAATGTGATAAGTAGTTTAGGAAATACAGCAGCCCAAAGTAACATAGATTTTGCATTTTTTTTACTTTTTTAAAAACGAAAATCGTGAATAAAATCGCGAGTTTTTCGAATATTTTCGATCTGATGGATGAAATTTGAAATTGGCTCCATAGAGAATCTGTATGAAAAAAATAACAAAAATCGGAAGACCCTCGGTCAAAAAATGCCTAAAATCACCAAATGTCTGGTGGAATGGACGATATATAAGAGAGAGAATTCTAAGATTGGGGTGTCGCGGCTTATCGGCCATATCGGTAATTTAGAGGTTCAAAAATGGCAAAAAATAGTTTTTTGGATTTTTGTCACAGAAATTATATTTTTTCTTTAAGAAAAATTTCTCAGAATCTGGGAAATTGCATTAAAAAATCTTTAAAAGGATTAAGAAAAAAAAAAAAAATTGCTGTGTTTTAGAACACAGCCCCCTTCAAGCAAGTTTATGTTTTGTAAAAATGGTAACAAAATCGGGTAATGGCATTTTATTCTTCTTAACCCTTTCACTACCGACTTTTTTTGGCTAGGAATTTCTTGACCAACATTTGTAAAAATGTAGATCTATGCTAAGTAAAAACTTGTTATTGATTTCGTTGGTCTACTGCGCCCTCTAGCGGAGATATATCCAACCAAACTTAAAGCTTTCACATGGAATATCTCCCGAACGAGTGAACATTTTTCCAAGATTCGAATTTTGTATTGTTGGTATCGAAAACTTCTACAAAATCCGCTTTTAAGAAAGGATGAAATTTAACAATGTGTTGGCGCATATCAATGTCCTTCACATATTTTAAATATCATAATTCTAAAGGATATTAAAGGACAAAGTTTTGAAAGGACCTTATTGACATTCTTTAAACCTGATATGACAAAACAAACATATTTAAAAAAATCGAGGAGACTTTACTCTTTCATTTTCTTTTTATTTCAGCATCGTAGGATATGTAGAAATATTTTTTTTTATTTTTTTACTTTAAATGTCCTTTAAAACTTTAAAGTCCTCTAAAAAGGACAAATGATCACCGAATGAAAACTGATTCTTCTAAATTTTGCTCTCCTGATTCCAATTCTGTCATCCACGCCGTTTATTGAGATATTCGCCGTTAAAAAGTAAAAAAAAAAACAATAATTTAGCACTTTTAGGGGTCCACTAGTGTGGTTCATATATGGCACTTTTTTTTTTTTTTTGGATTTTTGTATGGGGCACCCGGAATATATATTAAGCACCATGAAAAACTGACCCGTGATTTTTTTCAAATTTTTTCATTAACATTTAGGGGTCGCTACCGGGCCCTAAACTTTGGGTCATAAAAAAAAATTTTTCACACAATGAAAAAAAAAAAATTTTCGTTTTTTTTATATTTTTTTTTTTATTATAATTTAACTTCATTAGCTTATTAACGGCAAAAGATTTCATTTTGGTGGGACAAGTTTTTCAGTTCCAAAATTGACCATGAAAAAAAAAATTGAGGCTGGTTGGGGTCTTACTCTAAAATTTTTTTAAAATTTTTTTTTTTTTAGTTTTGATAAGCTTACGCTATAGGTCTTTAGTCCCTCTTGATACTACATTCTTCGTAAAAATTTTTGTTCTTTCCGAAACATCATTAACATGCGGCGAAAATCAAACGGATATTAAAAAAAAAAAAACATATTTTCAATGTAAATTTTGGAAATTACATACTTTTCCGACCATATCGAATTTTTGTTTGCCGTTAATAAGCTGGATTAGCTTATCAAATTATAATTAAAAATTAAAAAAAAAAAAAATCGATTTTTTTCACCGTTTTTTTTTTTTTTTTTTTTTTTTAATATCCGTTTGATTTTCGGCGCATGTTAATGATGTTTCGGAAAGAACAAAAATTTTTACAAAGAATGTATTATCAAGAGGGACTAAAGACCTATAACGTAAGCTTATCAAAACTAAAAAAAAAAAAAAATTTAAAAAAATTTTAGATTAAGACCCCAACCAGCCTCAATTTTTTTTTTCATGGTCAATTTTGGAACTGAAAAACTTGTCCCAACAAAATGAAATCTTTTGCCGTTAATAAGCTAATGAAGTTAAACTATAATAAAAAAAAAAATATAAAAAAAACGAAATTTTTTTTTTTTCATTGTGTGAAATTTTTTTTTTTATATCCCAAAGTTCAGGGCCCGGTAGCGACCCCTAAACCTTAATATAAAAATTTGAAAAAAATCACGTGTCATTTTTTCACGGTGCTTAATATATATTCCGGGTGCCCCATTCAAAAATCCAACTTTTGTTTTTATGAACCACCCTAGGGTCCACTGTTACATATTCTGACTTTTCTTCCAAAAAATAGGACTTGGTTTCGTAAAAAATGCACCTCCTGATCCCAAAACTGCAATCAAAATTTTTCTCACATGTCCTGCTTTTGAGATATTAGTTTTTGAACATTTTTTTACGCGAATATCTCAAAAACGGGGCATGCTAGAAAAATTTTGATTTCAGTTTTGGAATCAGGAGATCCATTTTTTATGAAACCAAGTCAAATTTTTGGAAGCAACGTAGGAATATTTAACAGTAGATTTTTTCAAAATTCCGAAAATTTCAAAAAAATTTTAAAGATTTTTTTTTTTTAATATATGAAAAAAAAAAAAAATTTTAAACGCCTATATCTTCCTCCTCCCAGATCCTCGACGGTCTTAATCAAGGATCAAATCATCAAATTATTTTTGATGAATATTTTAAAAGGATATAACAATAATTAGATTTGGATAGAAAATTTTGAGATTTTAATTTGAAAAAGAATAAATATTTAGGATCCCAAAATAAACAAGGTTGCAAATATTATGATGAATACTTTTAAAGGATATAACAAATAACCGGAACAACAAGAAATAATTAAATTTTTTATAAATTTTTTTTTAATCACTGATTTTTTTTATTTAAATAAAATCATTTTCCTTACAAAGTTTTTGTTTTTTTAAGACAAAATTCACTTCGCATTTTTTTTACTTGTTTAATTTATTTTTTTATTAAACAAATTTTTATATCCCGTTTTTTTTGCGAATTTGTTCTCGATTTAAATTTTCAACTGCGCTACGTATGAATGTTAAACAAGAACTGATTTTATTTTAGTTGAACAACTGAACATTAAAACCTTAACAATTAGTTGCTGTCTCTATTTTATTTTTTTGCATAACATTTTAAATTAGTGATGCCAGATGAAATGGAATTTAAAAATTTCTTAACATTTTTTCTTCTAAAAGTCAGGTGTTTTTTCAAGATGGAACTTTCTACATGATGGAACTTTTCCCCCTGGTCCCATTTTACACATTTACGAATTTAATCAGCCAAAAGACAAATTCGTGCCAAACTTCCGAAGTCTAGCTCTTGTTGTTTACGAATACGGCTCCGATATACAAAAGACAGTTAAAACGACTTCATTTGTTGTTGTTTAGGCGTCCACTACATTTTACGATAAAATTAACTAAAAATTGTTGTTTTTAACTATTGATTAACAACTACAAACAACTGTAAAAACTACTTCAAATTGCAGTTGGTTTTACTGTAACTCAAATTGTGTGAATTTTTTATTAACGAAAAAAACTTCTAAACGTCAAAAACAGTTAAAATTATTTGCAAATAATTCCTGCAAATCCGTTTTTCTAAAAATTTCTAGAAAATTACAAGTTTTTTTATAGCCTAAAAACAACTACATAAAACAACTGTTACTACAATGTAGTAATTTTTTGTATTTGTTTTTTAAAACGACTACAAAGAACAGTTGTTTAAGATTTTTCATACAAAAACAACTGAAATTGTAGTTGAAAAAAACAACTACTACTTACTACAGAAATGATCGTCATGTAGTAACTGCAATAATTTTCTAAGTGGAGGGAAATAAAAGTTACCTGTTTTTTCTTATGTGCCCAATGTCTTATTTAGCGGGTCAGCGGAAAACTTTTTCAACATTTTATACAGATCGAAATGTTTTTTGAAGGGCTATCCAATGGAGTATCTGTCATGTCCAAATCCGGCTTCTTTAAGTTCGAAATGATATCAAATATTTAAATTATTTAAACACTAGGTGAATGGTGAAACAGCACTCCCGAATCGAGCACAGTATTTTAACTTTTTTCTTTGTTCGGAACTTTTCGATTTTCAAGTTAAAAAAGGAACATTACCTACAGGCAAAATATTTTGTTTTGTTTTTTGTTTGCGACGGTCTTTTTCGGTCTATAGGACTGCATTTTTTTGTGGTTGCTTTAAAATTACTCCATATGGAACAAGGATACTCTAGACATAATTGTCGATCTATTTACAGCTTTTTGTCCCGGTCGTAGAAAAAAAATTTGGAGAAATCGGCTGTTAAACTCGTAAAGTCTTGACTTTCCACGCATTTACATGAAATTGGGACGGTCTTTTTCGGTCTTTAGGACGGCACTTTTTTGTGGTTGCTTCAAATCACTCCATATGGAACAAGGGTACTCTAGAAATAATTGTCGATCTATTTACAGCTTTTTGTACCGGTCGTAGAACAAAAATTTTGAGAAATCGGCTGTTAAACTCGTAAAGTCTTGTTTTTTCCATGTATTTACATGAAATTGGGACGGTCTTTTTCGGACTTTAGGACGGCACTTTTTTATGGTTGCTTCAAATCATTCCATATGGAACAAGGATACTCTAGACATAATTGTCCATCTATTTACAGCTTTTTGTCCCGGTCGTAGAACAAAAATTTTGAGAAATCGGCTGTTAAACTCGTAAAGTCTTGTTTTTTCCATGTATTTACATGAAATTGGGACGGTCTTTTTCGGTCTTTAGGACGGCACTTTTTTATGGTTGCTTCAAATCACTCCATGTGGATCTAGGATACTCTAGACATAATTGTCCATCTATTCACAGCTTTTTGTTCCGGTCGTAGAACAAAAATTTTGAGAAATCGGCTGTTAAACTCGTATACTTTATAAAGTCTTGTTTTTTCCATGTATTTACATGAAATTGGCACAGTCTTTTTCGGTCTTTAGGACGGCATTTTTTTGTGGTTGCTTCAAATCACTCCATATGGAACAAGGATACTCTAGACATAATTGTCGATCTATTTACAGCTTTTTGTCCCGGTCGTAGAAAAAAAATTTTGAGAAATCGGTTGTTAAACTCGTAAAGTCTTGTTTTATCCATGTATTTACGTGAAATTGGGACGGTCTTTTTCGGTCTTTAGGACGGCACTTTTTTGTGGTTGCTTCAAATCACTCCATATGGAACAAGGATACTCTACACATAATTGTCCATCTATTCACAGCTTTTTGTCCCGGTCGTAGAACAGAAATTTTGAGAAATCGGCTGTTAAACTCGTAAAGTCTTGTTTTTTCCATGTATTTACATGAAGTTGGGGCGGTCTTTTTCGGTCTTCAAATCACTCCATATGGAACAAGGATACTCTAGACATAATTGCCGATCTACCCACAGATTTTTATGCCGGTCGTAGAACTAAAAATTTTGAGAAATCGGCTGTTAAACTCGTAAAGTCTTGTTTTTTACTTGTATTTACATGAAATTGGGACGGTCTTTAGGACGGCACTTTTTTATGGTTGCTTCAAATCACTCCATATGGAACAAGGATACTCTAGACATAATTGTCCATCTATTCATAGCTTTTTGTCCCGGTCGTAGAACAAAAATTTTGAGAAATCGGCTGTTAAACTCGTAAAGTCTTGTTTTTTCCATGTATTTACATGAAATTGGCAGGGTCTTTTTCAGTCTATAGGACGGCATTTTTTTGTGGTTGCTTCAAATGACTCCAGGGGTACTCTAGACATAATTGCCGACCTACCCACAGCTTTTTGTCCCGGTCGTAGAACAAAAATTTTGAGAAATCGGCTGTTAAACTCGTAAAGTCTTTTTTTTTCCATGTATTTACATGAAATTGGGACGGTCTTTTTCGGTCTTTAGGACGGCACTTTTTTGTGGTTGCTTCAAATGACTCCATATGAAACAGGGATACTCTAGACATAATTGCCGATCTACCCACAGCTTTTTGTCCCGGTCGTAGAACAAAAATTTTGAGAAATCGGATGTTAAACTCGTAAAGTCTTGTTTTTTCCATGTATTTACATGAAATTGGCACGGTCTTTTTCAGCACTCCCGAACCGAGCACAGTATTTTAACTTTTTTCTTTGTTCGGAACTTTTCGATTTTCAAGTTAAAAAAGGAACATTACCTACAGGCAAAATATTTTGTTTTCATGCATTTTTTTTGGTTGCTTCAAATGACTCCATATGGAACAGGGGTACTCTAGACATAATTGCCGATCTACCCACAGCTTTTTGTCCCGGTCGTAGAACAAAAATTTTGAGAAATCGGCTGTTAAACTCGTAAAGTCTTGTTTTTTCCATGTATTTACATGAAGTTGGGGCGGTCTTTTTCGGTCTATAGGACGGCACTTTTTTGTGGTTCAAATGACTCCATATGAAGCTAGGTTACTCTAGACAAAATTGTCAATCTATTCACAGCTTTTTGTCCTGGTCGTAGAACAAACATTTTGAGAAATCGGCATTTAAACTCATAAAAAAATAGGTTTTGGGGTCCTAAAAAAAATTAAAATCAAATAACTCAAAAACTTTTGATCTCAGGGCTTTCGGATATTCAGTGGTCAAGTTCTTCAAGTAAAGAGCAACAAAAATGCCATTGGACCTTTTATCGTGTGGACAATACTTACCGGTGTATTGGCTTTTTAATTTAAAATTTCGGACCTATTGAGTCCACACAAGGATAGAGGAAGGCTGTTCCATATTTTTTTTTTTTTTTTGTTGTCTTTCTTTTGAAAATTTTCTCCGTTTTGCTCTATCTTGCTTAGTTTTTGAGATATCGGCATTTTTAATTTTTAATGAAAAAAAAAAAAAAACAAATTGTTCTTAAGTTTTGTAAAAAATTCGCTTCCTCTACATAATATTTCAGTTTGACTCTTTATTTGTTCTTAAAAATGGTGGAAATGGCAAATTTAAAAAAAAAAAAAAATATTAATAAAATATTAATCCCGGGTAACCGGTCCTGACCGTAGGCTCTAATATTAACACTAAAAGGCAACTTTCCCGACCCTGACGATTTTATACATAGTTCGAAAAAAGCTAAATTTGCTCCACCCTTTTGTTTTATACTCGTTACTTTTTATTTTGCCATTTTCTTAAATTAGTTTATCATTTACTACATCATCATTCGTTTTCTAAACATCACTGTCCTTTAATTGATCTACTCGTTTTGTTTAGTTCGTGATTTTTATCGGCCGCAGCCGCACGTGTTTTTAAATAGTGTAAAATATATTACAAGTTTTAGAAACAAAATTTTCATAAAAATTGTTGATTTAATAAAATAAAATTCACATAAAATTAAAGTTAATATCTCTGCTAAAAAAATACGCAAAAAAATTGGAGTAATTATAAGAAATTAAGTGAAAAAAGTGTTTTAAAGTTTTCGGAAAAATTAAAAAAAAATTTCATTGTGAAATAATTTCTTGTTAGAAGAGAGCATTTAATGGAAAGAGCATTTAATGCAAAGAGCACTTTTTTACATATTGCAAAAAACGAAAAAAGTTTAAGACAAGTGTCCATTTTTTTTTTGTATTCTAAATTTGTGTTTGCTATTAAAGTTGAAGTGGTGTTAGTAAATGAGTGCCAACTAAAGTGTCAGAGAATAACAGAGATGATAGATCAAACTCTTTTTCAGGGTCAAAAAGGGCAGGCGACTAATAAGGTGAGTTTTTTTTTGTCATTTAAGCAGTGTTGTCACATTTTATAAATATAAAAGTGATAAAAACGCTGAAATAAAAAAAAACGTGTAATTTTTAAAAGGAAAAAGTCTAAAATTCTTAGACATTTTTCTTCTAGAAAAAGTCTCATATACAAAGACATTTTTCTTATAAAAAAATTCTCAGATTCTGAGACATTTTTCTCATAGAAAAATTTTCAGATTCTGAGACATTTTTCTTATATAAAATTTCTCAGATTCTGAGACATTTTTTTTATATAAAAATTCTTTGATTTGAGACATTTTTCTTATAGAAAAATTGTCATATTCTAAAACATTTTTCTTGTAGAAGAGTTCTTCGATTCTAAGACATTTTTCTAATAGAAAAATTCTAAGATCCTGAGACATTTTTCTTATAGAAAAATTCTCAGATTCTGAGACATTTTTTTTACAGAAAAATTCTTAAATTCTGAGACATTTTTCTGATACAAAAATTCTCAGATTCTGAAACATTTTTCTTATAAAAAATTCTCTAATTCTGAAAAATTTTTCTTATAAAAAAACTCTCAGATTCTGAGACATTTTTCTTAAAGAAAAAGTCTCAGATTTTGAGACATTTTTCTTATAGAAAAATTGTCAGATTCTATGACAATTTTCTTATAGAAAAATTTTAAGATTCTGAGACATTTTTCTTAAAGAAAATTCCATGATTCTGAAACAGTTTTGTTATAGAAAAATTCTCAGATACTGACATATTTTTCTTATAGAAAAATTCTCAGATTCTGAGACATTTTTCTTATAGAAAAATTCTCAGATTCTGAGACATTTTTCTTATAGAAAAATTCTCAGATTCTGAGACATTTTTCTTATAGAAAAATTCTCAGATTCTGAGACATTTTTCTTATAGAAAAATTCTCAGATTCTGAGACATTTTTCTTATAGAAAAATTCTCAGATTCTGAGACATTTTTCTTATAGAAAAATTCTCAGATTCTGAGACATTTTTCTTATAGAAAAATTCATAGAGTCTGAAACATTTTTCTCATAGAAAATTCTCAGATTCTGAGATTTTTTTCTTATAGAAAAATTCTCAGATTCTGAGACATTTTTCTTATAGAAAATTCTCAGATTCTGAGACATTTTTCTTAAGAAGAATTTTCCGATTCTGAGACATTTTTCTTATAGAAGAATTTTCCGATTCTGAGACATTTTTCTTATAGCAAAATTTTTAGATTCTGAGACATTTTTCATAACAAAAATTCTCAGATTCTGAGACATTTTTCTAATAGAAAAATCTCAGATTATGAGACATTTTTTCTTATAGAAAAATTCTCAGATTCTGAGATATTTATCGTATAGAAAAATTCTGAGACATTTTTCTTATAGAAAAATTATCATATTCTAAGACATTTTTCTTATAGAAAAATTTTCAGATTGTGAAATAGTAAAATTATCAGATTTTCTTTTAGAAAAAGTTATTGTACTCTGAGCAAATTTTCAAAAAAAAAAAAAAAATAATTATCCCTATTACGGAAAAAAATATCCAAAAACTGGCAATATTTACTCTACTAACACTTTTTCTTGGTTATAGTATTTTTCTTCAAAAAAAGCTGCTCTCAAAAGCTTCTTAAAAAATTTGACCAGTGGTCAAAATCGTCATTGTCATCAGGGAAATGGTTATGAAAAAAAGTTTTTTTTTTTAATATTTTGGTTTGATTTTTTTTCCAAGCCGTTTTAAGGTTGCCCTTAATGTAATTAAGTTTAAATTTTGCTTAAACGTACAAATCTCTTCAAACAAATGCTTTAAGGTTTTTAAACTGCGTATTTTTTGTTGCTGTTATTTTGTGTTTTTATACCCTCCACTTAGTGATAGAAACTATATTAGTTTGTCATTTGGTTTGTAACTCATCGAAATATCGGTCTGGGACCCCATAAAGTATATAATTGATCAGTGATCGATTTTAAGACATTCTATCGATGTCCGTCTGCCTGTGGAAATGGTGATCACGGCCAAAATATTACACGGAGATGACTGAAACTTAACTTATTTATTGGAAGTTCTCCCGATCAGTTTGGTAATATCGGTTTAGCGGTTCAAAAGTTAGGAACGAAAATGTAAGGACACCTCAAAAATTTTGTAGCTGCTGGTTGACACGAATCCCACTCACAATTTTACCGACACTTACCTCACGTTGACCTTATCCTATATATTAAATATCTCCTGGGCGGAATTAACGGTCTTAAATTGATATAGGACAAATTTGAGCTAAATGGGATAGCTTCAAGCCGTGCGTATTTGAGATCAAAGCTCACAAGGTAAAACTATTTTTCTTTTTCGATTTCTTAGTTTTTGAGCTTTTTTTTAGCTTATAACTGACAAAAAATTTCATTTCGAATGCGCAAGTTTTTCAGTTTCAAAAGCGACTGCGATAAAAATAATTTGGGGCCGTTTCGCCCGATAAAATTTCGCAGCCACCCTAATGCTTACCTTAGATAATTAGATCTATACTTACCTATGGTGCACTCGGGTGATGAACAGCAGTAGATAAATCATATCTCTGCAATCTACAAAAGATTCAACGACTGGCGTTTGTGGGTATCACTGGTGCTATTTTATCGGCACCCCTGGCCGGTTTAGAAGTGATACTCAACATTCAGCCCGTTGACATCTACATTAAGAACACAGCAGAAAAATCGGCTCTCATGTTAAGAAAGTCGCAAATGCTTAAGAAATATTTTTGGGGACACTAGACCATACGGTGGGTTGGATGGAAAAGAAAATCAACTATATCTTACGTAGAAAAACTTTGACAGAACCTTCAAAGTCAAAGTACCAAGTCTGGGAAACTGGCCGAAAACTATATTATACCAGAGAATGCAATCACAATATTTACAGAAGGATCGTAGATGGGAATGGGTTCGGGAGTATATTCTGAATACCTTGAAATCAGGACCTTATTGAGACTTGCAGTACCCGATTTCTGCAACTAAGCGAAAAGTTCCCACATCGAAAAAAGAACGATATAGACGTCTTGTATTTTAAAGAGTGATTTAGAAAAAAGCTTTTTTTTTGAGTTCGATGTTTTTAACAACAGCATTTTTGTACTCACCCTGTAGAAAACCATCTATGCAAAAACTTTTCGCATTTTTACAATATTGGGCACATTCAAAGGTACTTTCAATTGATAAAGCCACGCAAATGATTATGACAAGGGATAAAATATATAAAATCTCTTCGTCAAATCCGTCAGCACACAGTTAAGCTAATCTGAGCCTCTGGACACAGTGAGGTCACTGGAAACGAATTGGCTGATGAATGTATGAGAAAGGGTTCTGAGTCGGTGGGGGAACAGGTTAAAACGGAAATCTCGGTTCCTATAGTAGAATTGATGAACGAAATAGACAGTATATTAGAGAATATGATGAAGGGTAGGTAAATATCACTGACTACGTGTAGGATATCGCGAACGAAATCCTAAGAGTACAGAAGTCTTCTTAGTTTTGGTAAGCAGGCGGTTAGCCTTTTGGTTGGAGTACTGACAGTACATTGTATAATCGGCCAAATGGGCATGCGTATGGTAATCTCTGACAGGGACTATTGGAGGAGTTGTGGAAAAGTGGAGGAGGCGGATTCAGTGAAAACTTTTTATGTGAATGTCCGGGCCTAATGAAGCGCCATCTTAAGCATTTCGGTCAAAGATTTTTCGATGACCTGTGCCCGATTTCTGTAACTATGTGAAAAGTTTTTGCATCGAGAAAAATAAATTAATGTTATAGTCATCTTGTTTTCTACAGGGTGAGTAAAATGATGCTCAAGTTAAAAACATCTAACACGAAAACAAATGTAAAGTTTATTTCTGAATCACTCTGTGACACTCAAGATGACTATAACGTTATTTTCTTTTACTGGAATATCTACTATAAGTGATGTTTCATTGATTTCTCTAGCAGAATATCTTAGAGAATCGGGTTTTGTTTCAGAAGTAGATCTTTGTGGTAGAAGGGGAGTAGGAAAATGATAATTAAGAGAATCACAATGGAAATTTTATCCAACCCAGCCCATCCTAACATAACCTTAAACTTTGAGTTTTGAAATGTTTTCACTAGAAAAATTCTCTTTAATTTCTCTGAGTAATTTCTCCTCTAAAAATTCCCAAAATGTTTTCATTAAAAAGTATTTAGGAATCTAAAAATGTTTCTATAGCAAAAATGTGTCAAAATCTGTGAAATTTTCCTTGGTATTTTTATGGCTATTTAGTTGTTCAAATGTAAGGTTTCAATTGATTTTCGATTTATTAAGTACGTATTTTTTTTTTGTTTTTTAAACTTGACATTGTAAATTGCATGTTTAAGTTCAACCATTGTAAAATTGTAAAAGTAAAACCAAATACAATATTGTTTGTATGTTCGTATTTGTAAGACTTCTTCCTATTCTTCCTATATTTGTGACATTGATTATTGTAAAGGTCAAATTAGCAGACAGACATAAATAGTTTTTAGGAAAGGTTTTGACGTTAAATGGTAGAAATTAGATTTTATTTGTAACAGGAAATATTTTTTAATGACCAGGAATTGGAATACATATATGATTGAAAGTGGTTTCATTTCAAAAACAATATTTTGCTCTTTTTTTTCGGAGTAAATATTTAATTCTACTTCCGAACGAAAAAGAGAGCAGATTAGCTCTAGTTTTATTATTATTGTAAAACCCGTAAATGAGAAGACTATCGTTTGATTTAAATTTTTAATACGGTGTGCAAGGCGCACAGTGGTCAATTTCGCGAGATAGCGGTCAAAACTCTATAACTTTTGACCGGATTGGTATTTTTTTACGCAATTTGTTTTGTTCAATAGGAGGGACTTTAAGCTTCAATTTGCGTGTTCAAACGTAAAAATCGACTGATAGGAACGTAAGTAATGTGGAGTTAAAAATGCATTTTAATTTTTTGTTGAGTTTCCATGTAAAAGTTGAATATTTTGACATTTTTAATAGGTATTTTTTTTATAATTTCTTATTTTCTTCAATCGTATTTTACAACCAATACTTATTTATTATTCCTAAACTTAATTTTGGTCAGAAAATGCCAACATTTGGCCACTGACATTTATTTAGTCTCAATATTCACAGGTCCTTTGTCCTTTTGATAGGTCCTAGGATAGGTGCTTTTGATAGGTCCTTTTGATAGGTCCTAGGATAGGTCCTTTTGATAGGTCCAAGGATAGGTAATTTTGATAGGTCCTAGGATAGGTCCTTTTGATTGGTCCAAGGATAGGTCCTTTTCATAAGTCCAAGGATAGGTCCTTTTGATAGGTCCTAGGATAGGTCCTTTTGATAGGTCCTTCTGATAGGTTCTTTTGATAGGACCAAGGATAGGTCCATTTGATAGGTTCAAGGATAGGTCCTTTTGATATGTAGAAGGATAGGTCCTTTTGATATGTAAAAGGATAGGTCCTTTTAATAGGTCCAAGGATAAGTCTTTTTGATAGGTCCAAGGATAGGTCCTTTTGATAGGTTCAAGGATAGGTCCTTTTGACTGGTCCTAGGATAGGTCATTTTGATAGGTCCAAGGATAGGTCCTTTTGATGGGTACTAGTATAGGTCCTTTTGATAGGTCCAAGGATAGGTCCTTTTAAAATGTAAAAGGATAGGCCCTTTTGATAGATCAAAGGATAGGTCCTTTTAATATGTAAAAGGATAGGTCCTTTTGATAGATCAAAGGATAGGTCCTTTTGATAGGTACAAGGATAGGTCCTTTTGACTGGTACTAGGATAGGTCCAAGGATAGGTCCTTTTGATAGGTCATAGGATAGGTCCTTTTGATAAGTCCAAGCATAGGTCCTTTTGATAGATCCAAGGATAGGTCCTTTTGATAGGTCCTAGGATAGGACCTTTTGATAGGTCCAAGGATAGGTCCTTTTGGTAGGTCCAAGGATAGGTCCTTTTAATAGATCAAAGGATAGGTCCTTTTGATAGATCAAAGGATAGGTCCTTTTGATAGGTCCAAGGATAGGTCCTTTTGATATGCAAAAGGATAGGTCCTTTTGATAGGTCCAAGGATAGGTCCTTTTTATAGGTCCAAGGATAGGTCCTTTTGATATGTAAAAGGATAGGTCCTTTTGGTAGGTCCAAGGATATGTCCTTTGATAGGTCCTAGGATAGGTCCTTTTGATAGGTGAAAGGATAGGTCCATTTGATATGTAAAAGGATAGGTCCTTTTAATAGATCAAGGTCCTAGGATAGGTCCTTTTGATAGGTCCAAGGATAGGTCCTTTTGATAGATCAAAGTATAGGTCCTTTTGATAGGTCCAAGGATAGGTCCTTCTGATAGGTCCTTTTGATAGGACCAAGGATAGATCCTTTTGATAGGTTCAAGGATAGGTCCTTTTGATATGTAAAAGGATAGGTCCTTTTGATAGGTCCAAGGATAGGTCTTTTTGATAGGTCCAAGGATCCACAGGTTATTTCCATTGGTTTTAAATTTATTTGCAATTATCAGGTATTTATGTTATGTAATATTAGATGGTAATAAAATCATTTTTTACCTTTTCCAAATGAATTGCCAGATACCACATAATTTGAGAGTTCTATTGTCATTTTTGTCAAAATTTTGATACACCCTTCTATGTGGACTAGGTCCAAATATGGGCCAACTTCTCCTAATTTCAACAGAATTATTTTTTGGGTCAATAAGAACTCTTGTACAAAATTTCATCAAAATATATGCATAATAGAAATTTTCACATAAAAATAACTTCTCAAAAAATATGACGTGCATTTGTACCGAATATCTTACCTTGGGTCAGAAAAATTGCTGTAGCTCAAAAAGTGCAGCCCCGATGCATGGACATGTATATATAGGAATGTAGGGGAGAGTTAGGACTACAAAATAGTAAATTTGTGTTTTGACTCAACTTGACTCCAGGAGTTGTGCTCTATGAAGTAGGAAATTTCCGAGAAATTTGACCTTTTTTAAAAAAAATATTTAAATTGTTCTGAAAACAGTAGAGCTTCAATTTTTTTACCAGTAATAGGAAATTAGTTAAGTTACAACACAAAATTTATTTCGTCCAAAAATCTTGAAAAACAAAAAAGTTATGATCATTTAAACTTTAAAAATTAACTAAAAATATCATAAATTTACTAAATTCTGAAAAATCCCATTTTGGACCACCCTGTTCTCAGTGAAATAATTGAAATAGAGTTCTAATTTTTTGGCTCCCGAGGTTTACTACTGTCTACTTTCATATGAGTCTAATAACTTTAAAATCGGAGAACAAAAACCAAAAGGAGTTTTGGCCGCTATCTCAAAATATTGACCACAGTGAGGCGTATGATTATTTTTCAATTACTTATTGCTTATACGCCCCCTATGTTAAGAATTAAAATTTTAAAAGGTTCTGACTCAAATTTCAAAAGGCTCTAACTTTTTCACCAAATTTTAATAATAAAGTTGATTTTTATAAGATTAAATATGTTGCGATCTTGTCTAAGAATATGAGATTTTATTATATAGAAAAAATGTTTTTGAATCTGAGCCTCAGAAATTTTGTCTCAGAATCTGAGACTTTTTCTATATAGAAAAATTGTCTCAGAATCTGAGACTTTTTCTATATATAGAAAAATTGTCTCAGAATCTGAGACTTTTTCTATATATAGAAAAATTGTCTCAGAATCTGAGACTTTTTCTATATATAGAAAAATTGTCTCAGAATCTGAGACTTTTTCTATATATAGAAAAATTGTCTCAGAATCTGAGACTTTTTCTATATATAGAAAAATTGTCTCAGAATCTGAGACTTTTTCTATATATAGAAAAATTGTCTCAGAATCTGAGACTTTTTCTATATATAGAAAAATTGTCTCAGAATCTGAGACTTTTTCTATATATAGAAAAATTGTCTCAGAATCTGAGACTTTTTCTATATATAGAAAAATTGTCTCAGAATCTGAGACTTTTTCTATATATAGAAAAATTGTCTCAGAATCTGAGACTTTTTCTATATAGAAAAATTGTCTCAGAATCTGAGACTTTTTCTATATAGAAAAATTGTCTCAGAATCTGAGACTTTTTCTATATAGAAAAATTGTCTCAGAATCTGAGACTTTTTCTATATAGAAAAATTGTCTCAGAATCTGAGACTTTTTCTATATAGAAAAATTGTCTCAGAATCTGAGACTTTTTCTATATAGAAAAATTGTCTCAGAATCTGAGACATTTTCTATATAGAAAAATTGTCTCAGAATCTGAGACTTTTTCTATATAGAAAAATTGTCTCAGAATCTGAGACTTTTTCTATATAGAAAAAATGTCTCAGAATCTGAGACTTTTTCTATATATAGAAAAATTGTCTCAGAATCTGAGACTTTTTCTATATATAGAAAAATTGTCTCGGAATCTGAGACTTTTTCTATATATAGAAAAATTGTCTCAGAATCTGAGACTTTTACTATATATAGAAAAATTGTCTCAGAATCTGAGACTTTTTCTATATAGAAAAATTATCTCAGAATCTGAGACTTTTTCTATATAGAAAAATTGTCTCAGAATCTGAGACTTTTTCTATATAGAAAAATTGTCTCAGAATCTGAGACTTTTTCTATATAGAAAAATTGTCTCAGAATCTGAGACTTTTTCTATATAGAAAAATTGTCTCAGAATCTGAGACTTTTTCTATATAGAAAAATTGTCTCAGAATCTGAGACTTTTTCTATATAGAAAAATTGTCTCAGAATCTGAGACTTTTTGTATATAGAAAAATTTTCTCAGAATCTGAGACTTTTTGTATATAGAAAAATTTTCTCAGAATCTGAGACTTTTTCTATATAGAAAAATTGTCTCAGAATCTGATACTTTTTCTATATAGAAAAATTGTCTCAGAATCTGAGACTTTTTATATGGAAAAACAGTCTCAGAATCTTTCGATTTTTCAATTTCTTTAAAAAAATTCTTGAGCGTTGGAAAAACCCGACAAAATTTTCAAATTTCAAATAATGATATCTCGAAAACTATTCAACCGATTTTAATTTTTTTTGATATTTCCTTCTAAAATTTTAAATAAAAACAACATTATAATTTTTTATTTTAAATAGTTTTTTTTTTTTATAATTTATTCTATAACTTTTTTTTTAATATTCTCTCTTTTACAATAAATATTTTTGTTGGTGAACTTTTTTTTAATACCTTTTTTTTACTTCAGCTTAAACAACTATTATGATCGTTTTTTTTTCTTTTGGTATGTTAACATTTATTTTTGTTTTGTTAAAATCTTTGGTTAATAAATACTTAGGAAAGAAAATTAATTAATTCATTTTGTTTTTATTCTTTAATATATATAATGATTTTGAAATAAATTAAATTTATGTATTATGTAATATATATATTAACTTTAAAATGACTAAAAAAAATATTAAATAAATTTAATAAATCTCTAAAAAAAAAAAATAAAACAAAGTTTTAAGATTTTTGTTTTGTTTTTTTAAATTATAATAATTGCTTTTATATTTAGGGAGTTTTTTTAAGTGTATTTTAAAGCAATTTAAAGGAAATGTAGGCGCAAAAATATAAAAAAGAAGTATGGCGGTGTGGAAAATTTAAGCGTTTCACATCGGAATTTATTATTTTATTTAATTTTTTAAATTTTTATCGGAAAATAATCAAAATAACGCTTCCGCAAAAAAAAAAAAAATTCAAGGTCAAAGGTCATGAACATAGAATTTTAAAAATATCTCCTTCAATATGCGTCGCATGGTGTTTAATGTTATTATCGAATTTGTAGAATATAAAATTCTCTACAAGTTTGCATTTATGTAAATTTTTCGTTAGATCAACCGTTTTCGAGTTATAGCATGAAGAAAGAGATATATCTTCAAAAAAACCAATGCACGTAATCTTTTACCCTAAAATTATTTATTTTTACAAATATTTCTCTTTCCATTTTGATGTCAAAATAATTACTCTGTTAAATACTCTGTAAAATGACTGTAATCTCAATTCGACAGATATTTGACAAAGTTATCTGCCGAAATACAGATTTTAAGAAAATAAACAGAGTTTTTTTGTTCAAATATAGATTTTCGAAAAATATTTTTTTTTTTTTTTTCGTAACCAAAATAATAAATTTCATCTATAATTTTACTTATTGCTCTGTAATACAGTTTTCAAATAAAAATCTCTTACAAAACTTCCAAATATTTCATAAAAGCTGGTAATTTTTACGAGGATGTCGTGTAAAATATGAGGTACTCGTTAAACACTCGTAATTTTCACAGATATAAAAAAAAGTAAATTTACAATTTGGAAACATTAAAGCGGGCATTCTTAAACGATTTCACTTTATTTTTGTATAAGTGTTTTGTGTTTTTTGGAATGGCCCCGCTTAAATGCGGCTCTGAAAATGAGAAGTTTATGAAAAAAAGAGAACATCTAGCGAGTTTATTTTTACAAAGTTAAGCATTCGCGTGCGAAATATTTAAGCGGGCGCATTTAAATGAAGCCTTTTTGAAACATTTAAGCGGGCGCTTTTAAATGATGGCATTTGCCTTTATTTTGTGTCAAGTTAAACCTTATTCATGCTTCTTGCACATCACAGTCGAATAAAATGAATAAGAATTCTTATAGTTGCCACTTAAAAAAGTAAATTTAAACAAGAAATTAAAATATAACGTTTTGCGTGCGCATCATTAAATTTTAGTATTTTTATACCCTCCACTCTAGTGATAAAGGGTACATATAAGTTTGTCATTCCGTTTGTAACTCATCGGAATATCGGTCTGGGACCCCATAATGTATATATATTCATGATCCCCGATCGATTTTAAGACATTTTAGCGTTGTCCGTCTGTGGAAATGGTGATCACGGCCAAAATATTACACGGAGATGACTGAAACATACTTATTGGAAGTTCTCCTGAAAAGTTTGGTATTGCATTTGAGCGATATCGGTTCAGCGGTTCAAAAGTTATGAACGAAAATGTAAGGACACCTCAAAAATTTTAGTACATTCAACATAACCTAAAAATGCTTTAATTCGGCTGCTGGTTGACTTATGTGAACATAATTGAACACCAATTGGTATTTAAACAAGCACCAACATATTTTGAGACAAAAAAAGAAAAAAATCGCGGATTTTTTTTACCAAATTTTTTTTTGCGGAAATTTTTTTTCACAAAATTTTTTTTTTTCAAAAGTGATTTTTTTTTAAATAAAGTTTTTGCAATAATCTTTTAGAAATTGGAGGGTATCACTACATTCGGCAAGGCCGAATTTAACTTTTTTACTTGTTCTCTTTAGTTTATGAAAGTACTAATAGGAAGCACTATTTTCACATTTAAGTAGACCCCGCTTAAATCGTCATTTATTGATTATAAAAACCTCGGTGAACATCTACCACTTAAATGCGTCACTAAATATGTGAGCTTTAATAATTTAAAATATACGTAATGCGCAGAGACTAATTTTGATGGCTTGCTAGACTGTTAATGTTTTTGAAGCAGAGAAGTTTTACTCATAAAATGGACTGAACTAAAACTTTGTAAATTTACAGAGTTTTTTTTGTAAAATTTTGCACTCATAAAATACATTTAACTAAAGCTGAGTAAATTTACAGTTTTTTTTTGGTAAAATTCTGGTTGCTTTTATTAACATTTTAAAGAGAATTCTGTAAATTTACAGTTTTTTTTATCGAAATCATTTTACAGAGTTTTCTTCGTAAACTAAAAAAAAATCGTTGTTTGTTGGAAATCTATGGTATTTTCTGCTGCCCCAGCAGAGTATTTCTGTAATTTGATAGAGTGATTATTTTGAGAATTTAATTCTGTACAAGTTTGATTATTAACATTTTTATCGTACGACTAACCATTTTCCTAAAATACTGCGAAGAGAAGGCAGCAAGCAGCGGCTATGTAAACTGTGTTATATATTGGTGATGGTACTTCTCCTTGCAGTATAGCTCGAAAACAGTTCATCTTACAAAAAAATAGCTAAAATCAAATTTGTAGAGAATTTTATGGTCTTTAATTTTGATAATGACTTCAAACAACATGCGATCCCCAGGAAGCGAGATATCTTCAAAAAACCATACTCGTAACCTTTGACCTCAAAAGGATTTTTTTTTTAAATTTCTCCTTTACTTTGTCTCGTAAGGAGTTGATACCATTATAAAATTTGCACAGCCTTCAATTCTCTACGCAATTAATGTTTACACAAATTTTGAACTCGAAAGTTTTTTTATGCCGAGATTGTGGTTGTGCGAGGCCTAGGAAGCAAAATATCTTAGAAACACCATATTCGTAACCTTTGACCTCAAAATGAGTTTTTTTTTTTGCAAACCATTTATTTTATGTCGTAAGGAGTTTGATGCCGTTATAAAACTTGCACAGCTTAAAATTGTCTACGCAATTAATGTCTAAAAAAATGTTTAACTCAATATTTATTTTTTTATTCCGAGACTTTATTTTTTTTTTAAAGGTAGCAGTTTACTTTACTCCATATCTCGAAATCGGTTCATTTTACAATAAAAATGGTTAAGATCAAATTTGTAAAGAATTGTGTGCTCTTTAATTTTGATAATGACATCTAACAACATGCGAGCCCTAGGAAGCGAGATATCTTCAAAAAACCATACTCGTAAACTTTGACCTCAAAACAATTTTTTTTTTAGTATTCGTTGGAAAAATTTTTCTCAAATGAAAATTAAACAGCCTAACTTTTTTTTTACAAGTTAAATGTTAACAAAAAAGTTTCAACTTAATATTCTGAAATTAATATTTTTTGTAATTTTTTTTTTTTAATTTTTTACACTTTCAAAACAATTTTTTTGTTTAAATTTCCTTAAATACCATACTTTTTCATACATTTTGCTGTCTATTTTATAAAAATTATTGAAAATTATATAATTTCTATTTATTTTTTTGTTTTTGTGTATTCAGAAAATTATTTAGTGTTGTATTTTTTTGTTTTATGACTAAAGAAAATATCTTTTTGAATTTGTTTTTCATAAGTTCATACGCAGCGCAGGTTGTTTTTTTATGTTAAAACTCGTTTTAAAGATAGAATTAAAATGAATTTTGTTTAAGGAAATTAAAAAAATGTTTTAAGACTTTTTTTTACTAAATTTTATACTTTTTTTACTTTAAATTTATTTTTTTTTTATAAATATTATGATTTTTTTTTATTAATTTTCTTTTTTTTAAATTATAGTATTTAGTTTATGTATCACATATAAAAGTTAATCCAAGTTTATTTTTTAAATAGCAAATTAGTTTTTCTTTTTGTTTTAGATTTTAATTTTCAATATTCGTTAGTTTTCATAAATTTTTAATAAAATTTATGTTGAAGCTTTAAGCAATAAAAAATAAAATCCTTTAAATCAATTAGATTTTTTATTTTTTCAATTGAAAAAAAAATTCAGTAAAGTATAAAAAAAAAATTTATAAAGTGTTGAGATTTTATTTGTTGTATTTATTTCAATATTTGTTTTTGCTGTATTTTATTTATTATTATTATTTTTTACATATTTTAAGAATTATATTTTTTTTTTCATTAAAAATAAATGCTTTTTTCTGTTAGAAAAAATTTTTACGGAAGAATTTTATTTTTATTTTCTATATATTTTTTGTTCAGTGTATGTGTTTTTTTATGAAAATTATTAAAATTAATTAGAGGCAAAGGTTTTTTCAAAACGATATTAATGATAATAGATGTTAAGAGGAATCATACAAACGAAATTGCAAGAATTTTTTGTAGGTTGAATTGCCATATTGCAAAATTACAATATCACTATTGCAAAACCAGAATTTGGCCAATATCATTTTTTCTTCAACTTTGGATTTTCTAAAGTTCTATGTAAAAATTGATTAAATTTATATCTATTCATATATAATCGTATCTCATTGCACATAATTATATCTGAAATGACAAAAATCGCGATTTGCCCATCATTGGGACAAATCCGACATCTAATTATAAATGATCAGATACAATTATATAAAATCAGATGCAATCATATATTATCACATGATATCTGATCAGATAAATTCAAATTGATTTCTACACGGGATGTCTATATTGCAAAACTACAATATCAGTATTGCAAAATTGCAATATCACTAACATTTTTTCTTTAACTTTTGATTTTCCCAACTGTCCGGGCAAATTTTTATTTTACTAGACCTAAAAGTTTTGTGGTACAAATTTGAGGACAATCAGATTAAATTAATCCGTGGCGCCGGGCGATGAAAGTTTTGGTATATCAAAAATTAAAAAAAAGAAAGTTTTGCGATACATCATATTTATTAATATTCAAAAACAATTTTCAAATCGGTCGAACGGTTATTGAGACATCGCTTTTGAAATTTGCCAAAAAAAATGGCGGATTTTTCCTACGTTCAAAATAAAAAACAAGTAAGAAAGTTATAGTCGGTCAAGACCGACCATATGATACTCTACACCAGTGTTTTCCGGAAAATGGGTCACAAGTCCAAACATGAACCGATTGGATCTGTCTTTTGTTAGATATTTATTTAGTGCAGAAAACACACAGAGATCAAATTATAGTGGAATTATTTTATTTTTTTGTCAATAGACCGATTAAACTGAATATCGGTCGAAATTTTTATATTGGGGTCAGTCTTAGTGAAATCAATCAAAAATAGCTAAAAATTTTCGTGACCCCCTCAGATTTTGATGAAATTTGGTTTAGTTGTAACTAGAGTTTTTCTTTTCCCGGACTTTTTCATTTCCCGGGAAAGCGGGATTCATTTTTAAATTTCCCGGGATCCCGGGAATTCCCGTAATAACTAAAAACCCAAATTTTTTGTCAAAAAAATATATAAAAACCTTATGAATGCGATTACACTTTTTATAATGTTTATTAACACCATAAGATTCATATTTAGTATCTTTAAAACAGAAAAAAAAAAGTTTCGAGAAAAAAAGAACAATTTTTGTTACACAGTTTTTATAAAAAAAACGGTCCAAATATATCGAAATCATTTAAAAGTATTTTTAAGGGAATATGTTATTTCACATCGCTTTATCTGTTGTAATAATAAAAATTCATCATTTATTCTAATTCATTTCAGTTAATTTTTACAATTGGTTTTCAACGCTTTGCCTCTAAAACACAATGAAACTGATTCACAGGAATTTCTCTATTATGTTTCTGAAACTGAATGTAACTGTTTCAGAGAAATGAAATTATAAGAAAATTTACCCCAAAAATTATTAAAAAAATTAAAAATCCTGGTGTCTAAAAAAAACTGTCATCCTTTACACAGATTTTATATTAATTTATCGATTTAAAAAGAATAATGTCCAGAGACATTAATATTTTCTAAAGAAACAAATAATCATACTTCAAATTTTTATAATGCAGTTCTCAGAAAGAAAATTCTTTAGCTTCTGAAAAAAAGTATCAGGATCTGATAACACAGCCCAACAAAAAGCAAATGAAAGCATAATAAAACTCTCGACACTTTTTTTTGGTTTGGCGATAGATTTTTTTACACGCATTTGAAGTTGGTGAATTTTTATTATAATTATCATAAAAATTGCTTAAAAATTGTATACGGCGTATGATTAATTTTGTAATTGCCTTTAAATAACAATCATACGCAACGGTTAACAGTGGATTATTTTTATTAATTTGGCTATTCAGTAAATAGGTACGGGACCGATTGCAGCGAAATTCATACTGGTTGTAGCTAACGTAATTTCGAGCTTATGTTTAGACCAGGGGCCCCTATTGTAGGACATGTTTAGTACACAAAAGCTTTAATTGCTTTAAAATGCGTGTAAAAAATAGTCTAGCGCTAAATTAAAAAAAAACGTCTTGATGGCTTTGTTATGTAAAATGTAAACTTTAATTTGCTTTTGGTTTCATTCTATTCCGATTCGGAAATTTCGATTCACTGTGTAATTATATCCTATCGAAATTTTGATATTGTGAGACTTTTTTCATTTCGTAAGTCTCAGATTTCATGAAATTTTTTAGTTAGAACGTCTCTCTTTTTGGCCCTCATGGTCCCTGCGTACGTTTCTGTCATCAATTATCAAGAATTTTTAATAAAATCTCTAAAAAATCACATACTAAATAATCAATAGAAGTCGAAAATCAACAATTTCAAAGAAACTAAAATTCCCGGGAATTCCCGCTCTATTTCCCGGGATTTCGGGATCGAAAATTTACGGGAATTCCCGGGAATTCCCGTCCCGGGAATTCCCGTGAAAAACTCTAGTTGTAACACTAAGTGATAAACTGACGCACACTTATTTTCAGCGCTCTAAGTAAACAGTGGGCGAAAGCACGGAGGGTCAAAATTTCCCCCAAAATCTCCCAGTCGCGACACTTTGCACCGTAAAAACTTAATATCGTTGGTTCTATTATAGCTAGAAAGCCCATTTTTGGTTTGTTTTGAAGCTCATAATATGCTCTACAAGACTTTCCATAACCAAAAAATTTTCGAAAAAAATAAGGGTTTCCTCCCTTATTTTAAGGTCGTGATATACGGAGGAGAAAATGGGGAGGATGGTATCCGATTTTTTTTTTACTTGCTGATATTTTAGAGAAAGTCCTAAAGAATATATTCTAAAATTTTTATGTTGGGACAACAACGGGATCGCTCAAAATCAAAATTTTTCACAATTTTCCCCAAAATCTCCAAATCGCAACACTCTTTAACCTTAAAAATTTTATATCAGAAGTGCTTTTGTTTTAAATTTTTTTGTTTTAAAGCTTATAATACGCTCTACAAGACATACCAAAACCAAAAAATTTTCCAAAAAAAGGAATTGGTGCCCCCCTTATTTGAAGGTCGTGGCAAAGGGTAGAGGAAATGGGGGGAAAGTATCCCCCGATTTTTTTTTTACTTGGTATTCTCAAAGTGCAAATTCCAATGAACATAGTCTACAATTCTTATGTTGGGACAACAATGGGGTCGACTAAAATCAAAATTTTTCAAAATTTTCCCCCAAAATCAACAAATCGCGACATTCTTGCGCCTCCCATTGGGCTCCCAACATAAAAATTTCAGGATATGCTCTCTAGAACTTACTCTTAAAAAAAAAAAACATGATGAAAAAAAATTGGGGGATACAATCTCCCAATTTCCCCCACCCCTTGCCACGATATTTTAATACAAGAGGCACCCCTCATTTTTTTTATTTTTTTTTTTGTGATAATAATATTGTAGGGCATATTAAGAGCTTTAAAACAAGCCAAAAATGGACTCTGTAGCTACAATACAGTCCACGATATTAAATTTGTAATGTGCAAGATTGTCGCGATTTGGAGATTTTGGGGGAAATTGTGAAAAATTTTGATTTTGGTCGATGTGATTGTTGTCCCAACATAAAAATTTTAGGATATGTTCATTAGGACTTGCACTTTGAGAACACAAAGTAAAAAAAAAAATCGGGGGATATTTTCCCCCCATTTCCTCCACCCTTTGCCACGACCTTTAAATAAGGGGGGCACCCTTCCTTTTTTTCTAAAATTTTTTGGTTAAGGTAGGTATTTTAGAGCGTACTATAAGCTTTAAAACAAACAAAAATGGGCTCTGTAGCTACAATAGCACTTATGATATTAAATTTTTAAGGTTCAACAGTGTTGCGATTTGGAGATTTTAGGGGAAATTGTGAAAAATTTTGATTTTGAGTGATCCCATTGTTGTCCCAACTTAAAAATTTTAGAATATATTCTTTAGGACTTTCTCTATAAGATTATCAAGTAAAAAAAAATCGGGGGATACCATCCTCCCCATTTTCTCCTCCCTTTATCACGACCTTAAAATAAGGGAGGTAACCCTTATTTTTTTCGAAAATTTTTTGGTTATGGTAGGTATTGTAGAGCATATTATGAGCTTCAAAACAAACCCAAAATGGGCTTTCTAGCTATAATAGAACCAACGATATTAAGTTTTTACGGTGTAAAGTGCCGCGACTGGGAGATTTTGGGGGAAATTTTGACCCTTCGTATTTTCGGCCCCTGTTGACTTAGAGGGCTGAAAATTTGCATTTGTTAGTTTTTTACGTAGTGTAAGAACTTAACCAAATTTCATCAATATCGGAGGGGGTCAAAAATATTCATGATTGATTTCACTAATAATGACCCATTGGGGACTAAGTCCAAAAATATTACAATTATTTTCTGATTTGATTAGGTTACTAAAGTTCATGTTTAACACCTAAAAATTTTTTTTTTTTAAATATTTCCATTTTTATAAATTTTGAGGGAATTATGTGAATATTGGGAGGGTGGTTTGTATTGGGACTACCAGAAGGACTGACCCGATTCCTTTGAAATTTAAAACGATGATTTGTGCATACAAAGTTTGTTTTCCTGCTAAATTTCAAAGCGATATCTATTATAATACGGTTTTTAGAGTCATTAAAGCCGAGTCAAAAAAAGGCGTTTGTATGGGGGCTAGGTCTTAACATGGACCGATTTTCTCCAATTTCAATAGGCTTCGTCCTTGGGTCAAAAGATGCTTAAGTTTCAAATTTCAAGTCAATTGAAAATTGCGACCTGTATCGTGCTTAAACCGATAGATGGACAGACGGACGGACGGAGGGACATCGCTAAATCGACTCAAAAAGTAATTCTGAGTCGATCGGTATGCTTAAAGGTAGGTCTAGGACCAATATTTCGGGTAGTTACAAACATCAGCACAAACTCATTATACCCTGTACCACAGTGTGGTGTAGGGTATAAAAAATATCAAAATTTCTTTCCCTAGACCCTTTCATAAAACTAAAGGCAATATTTCATTTAAACTTAATTTGAGCTAAATCTGATCAAATCCGATCATGGTGCCCTTCAATCAAAGTTTTACATTTTTGGGAAAATTTCCACTAAAATTTTAAATTTTTGAAAAATTAAAAAATAAAACAAACAAATTTACGATAAATTACTTTTTTTTTAATTTTAGCATACAAATTTTACGAATATCTTAAAATTTCTGAAATCGGTCTAGCAGTTTTCGAGATATTGCTTTTTGAAATTTATCCAACAAAAAAATCCAAAAATGACGTTTTTTACCACCAAATTATTTTAATAAAAAACTAAAAAGTTTAGAGTTTTTGGTGAAAATTTTCTAAAAAACCAAACTTTAATCAAAATGCGCCACGGGTTAAAATAATTGGATTTGGCTCAAATTAAGATTAAATGAAATTTGTTTTTTAAATTCTTGAATGTTGGAAAAAACCTCCATTTTGTGGAAATTTCGAATAGCAATATTTCGAAAACCGTTTGACAGATTTAAATTTTTTTTATATTTGAGCGCATAGAAATTAATAAATATTAAGTATCGTAAAACATATTTTTTGAAATTTCTTTTTATAATTTTCAAAAATCCAAAACTTTGATCGCCGGGTACCACGAGTAAGTTTAATCAGACTGACCTCAAATTTATACCACATAAGTTTTAGGTCCAGTGGAAAAAAAATTTGCCCGGACATTAAAAATCGGAAAAAAACCTTTTTTGCCATACAAAAAAATCTATCTAACTGCACGTATTAAAAGTGTTAGTTCGCCATAGTGTTATTGTGGTTATGCAATGGTAAAGTCAATGTAAAATCACAATTGCAATAGTAAAATTCTGATAAAAAAAAAACAAAATTGCAATAGTGGAATTGTGGTATTGCAAAGGTTAAATTGTTATTTTGCAATAGTGAAAACCTAACTTTTAATAAAAATAATAGTAAAATTGCGATTTTGCCAAAGTAATATTCAATAGTGAAATCATTGGGAAATCACAATTGCAATAGTAAAATTCTGATTTAAAAAACAAACAGGAACAAGATTGTAATAGTGGAATTGTGGTATTGCAATGGTGAAATTGTAATATCGCAATCGTGAAATCCGTACTTTTAATTAAACTAAAAGTAAAGTTATGATTTTGCAAAAGTATTATTGCGGTTTTGCAGGAGTGAAAATCTCATTTCCTTTTTAAATATTTTTAACAGTAAATTCCTTACTTTTTTTTAAGACAACGATAGTGAAACTGTAGATTTGCAATAGTGAAGCCCAGACTTTTTTACACCTAAGATTGCAGTATTGAAATTGTGAATTTGCAATGGTAAAACCAATGGTCAAATTCTGACTTTTTATAAAATCAAGATTGTTTAAGAGCTTGAATAGTTTTGCAAAAAAAAAATCCTGGCTTTTTATAAATTTGAATTGCAAAATTAAAATGCTTACTTTTTTATAAAACATTTATTGCAATAGTAAAATTTTTAATTTGCAATACTGATATACAAAGTTTTTATTAAAGCAAGATTGCAATAGTGAAATTGTGGATTCGCAATAGTGTCATTATGTTTTGCAATAGTGAAATCATTATTTTTTAAAACAAACACGATTGATAGTAAAATTGTGATTTTCCAATTGATAGTAAAATTAAGATTTTGCAATAGTAAAGTCCTCATTTTGTACACAAACACACTATTGTTATTATGAGATTTTGATTTTGCAATAGTAAAATCCATATTTTTGTCAATTTTATTAATGATAATGTCGTTGTTTTTACTTCGCGTCTTAGGATGTTACAATATTCTTAATAATTTAATTTAAAACTTATCGACAATATAAAAGATTTTCGGGAACGAAGTGGGAAAAATAAAGTTTCTTCAACTACGAGAGTAATTGAAATACAAACTTTTTATTAAAGAAAGATTGTAATAGTGAAATTGTGGATTTGCAATAGTGACATAATGTTTTGCAATAATGAATTCCTAATTTTTTATTCAAACACAATACTGCAATTGTGAGATTTGATTTTGCAATATTAAAATCCATATTTTTACAATTTTATCAATAATATCGTTGTTTTTACTTTGCGCCTTAGGATGTTGTAATATTTTTTTATATATATTTATTTAAAACTCATAGACAATATAAAAAGTTTTTCGGGAACGAAGTGTGAAATATATAATTTTCTCAACTACGAGAGTAATTGCAATTGATGCGGAAAGAAAAACTTTCCAGAAAATAAAAAATCTGCAACAGAAAATTGTCAGCCAAGGCGATTTTATTCTATATAATTTATTTTTTTGCGGATTTTCGCTGGCTCCCACAATTGTGTATTTTTCTACAATATATTTCTACTACAGAAACTTTTCAATTGTGATTTTTTTATTAAAGAAAAGGTAAATAAAATTGTACCTTTCCTTTTTTATTTTTTTATTAGGTTTATTCTAGCTCGAGGTAATTTTTCCTTGACTAATAAAAACTATGATATTCTGATAGAATAATTTTCAAGAAAATTATTTTTCTGTTTCAAATTTATTTATGTTATTTTTCTGTTTAAAATTTATGACTTAGCCTTCACATGTTTCGGAATTTGTCAAATTTCATGGCCGAAACTATTTAGCAAAAATAAAAACCCTATACTGCAAGTAGCATAACGAATTTATATGACAAATAGCTAATGTCCAAACCAAAAGATTAGTACACATTCAACTCTATCCTCATTGAGAATTGACAGTCGTGATCAAACTAAGAGACTACAAAATTTGTTTCTTCTAATTCTCAATGAGTATAGAGTTGAATGTGTATTAATATTTTTGTTTGGACATTAGCAATTTGTCATTTAAATTCCCTATCCAACTTGCAGTATATGGTTTTTATATTTGCTAAATATTCTTGACAATGAAATCTGACTAATTCCGAAACACGTGAAGGCTAAGTCTTGCAAAAAATTACCAATATAAATTTAAAACGAAAAATGAAATATTTTAAAGTTCGAATAAAAAAATTTTATTTTTTAATAAAAATTTATCAAAATTTTACCTTTTCTTTAAGGAAGTTATTTTTTATTTCTTTATATTGCCCCTGAGTTTTAAATTTTGTGTTTATATTTTATAGGTGGTTAAACGGAAACTCTTTGAATTTGTTTTATTTTTTTTGAGGGTTTTTGTTTTTAAATACTGTTCTTTTATAAGTTCAATAAAATTATTATTTTGTTTTCATTATGTATTTCATTTCTTTATTAAAGAGTTTTATCATAAATTTGACTAGATTTTATCATTTTTCAATTTATATTTTGTATAATCGGTGTATATTTTTTTTGGGGATTTTCATTTATATTCTTTTTTTTTCAAATATATATATATTTTTCTTTGTTTATACTTATTTTAAATATTTTTTTTTTCTTAAAAATATTTTTTTCTCTTAACTTTAATCTTATATTAAATTTAATTAACAAATTAATTTCTTTTTTTTTTAAATCCTTAAAATTTTAATATTTCGATTGCATTTTTTTTTGTTTAAAGCCAGTTATTATTTTTTTCAATGATTTTACAAATGTTCTTTTTGGCTTTTTATGGGTTTTGTGTGTTTTTTTAGAAAAATATTTTATGAGACCCATTTTTTTTTTAAATTTATTAAAATTATTATTGTTTTACCTTTGGTAACGATTCCTAGGTATAGAAATCATTTTTTCCTTGTATTTTATAAGCCTCTTCTTCAACTTTGTACATTTCTAAGAGCTGGAAATTGAAAAAAAAAAAAAATTGAATTGGAATTAATATGTTTAAACAATTACCGTGTAAAAATCGATTGGGGATCTGTTAAGATCTCTTTATATCAATTGCATCTGATCCGATCAATTATATTCGAGATTTGTCCCCATTTTCGAGATCTGATCAAATACTGACCAGATCTACTTTCTTCTCGAAATTGATCTACTTTCTAGGGGGCTCCGTAGGCTAGTTGGTAGCGTGCTAGCCTTTGAACATCGGGGTCGTGGGTTCGATTCCCACCAGAACCCTTGGTTTTTTCGCTACAACGAGACGACGGTCATTGTTACCAGTTCTCGGTTAGGTTGAAGTTATTAAAAATGAGTTGTAAATAAAAAGAAAGAATAAATAAAAATAATTGATCATGTGATCAAAACTATTATTATTATTATTGATCTACTTTCATCTCGAAATTGGGGACAAATCTCGAATATAATAGATCTGATCAGATAGAATGTATATAATTAGATCTTAATAGATCAGCCAGATCTAATCAATTTTTACATGGTTTATTTTATTACCTTTGTTACATCTGTACTAAATTCTTCAATTTGTTTGGTATGAGCCATTTTTAGTTTTTCCATGGCGCGACCTTGTTTGACACCAATTTGCTGAAAAAGGGAAATAAAAGAAAAACTCTTAACTTGTAAGTAAGCAAATATGTCTAATACAAATTCAGAAAAGCAAAACCGGTGGTGAATATAAATGATTTTTACAAAAAGAAATATTTTGATATTTTAAGCTTTGCGTTTTTCTTTTCAACCACTCTGCGGTACAGGGTATAATGAGTTTGTGCTGATGTTTGTAACTACCCGAAATATTAGTCCTAGACCCGCATTCAAGTATACCGATCGACTCAGAATCACTTTTTGAGTCGATTTAGCGATGTCCGTCTGTCTGTCTGTCTGTCTGTCCATGCAAACGGTGTAAACACGATACAGGTCGTAATTTTTAATATTTTTTTTTTGCACCAAGGACGAAGCCTATTGAAATTGGAAAAAATCAGTCCATATTTAGACCTAACCTAGACCTAGCCCCCATACAAAGGTCCTCTTTAGTTTTGGATCGAAATTTCGTTTCGAAATTTGGCACGTAAACGTGTTTTGTCCTCACAAATCACCATTCCGAATTTTGAAGAAATCGGATCAGTCCTTCTTGCAGCCCCCTTACAAACCACCTTCCCGATTTTCACATAAATCTGTGAAATTACATGAAAATAGAAAATATTTTATTAAAATTGTGTTTGTGTATCTTAAACGCGTACTTTAATAACCTTATCAAATCTGATTATCATCGGACCATTTTTGGACTTAAGCCCCCCCCCCCCCCTTGTAAAAAATTTCACCCGATATTCAGTTAAAGCGGTTTATTCTCAACAAAAAGAAGCATATTTCACTCCATTTTGATTTGTAAGTGTTTTTACTCTTATTAAAGATTTGACAAAATATAGATCTTATCAGTCCATGTTTTAACTTGGGACCCATTTTCCGGGAAACGCTTGTGTAGGATAACATATGGTCGGTCTTGACCGACTATAATTTTCTTACTTGATTTATTTTAGCGTTATTCGAATTATATGAATTTTTTGTTATCGCGTTTTTTTTTATTTTGGCGATTTTTTTTCCGCATTTTTTGTTTTGGCGATTGTTTATTTTGACCGCTTTTGGATATTTTTGCTAAATAACTACACTGTTCAACAGCAAAAACCTCCCAGCAAAATATCCATCTGCCGAATCTTCCAACTTATGTGACAGCTGTAACACCATAGAGAGTGATAACCATATAATTTTCTCCTGTTCAAAATACTCACAACTGAGACCAGACTTTAACTTCTTTCAAAAATTTACCAACATCCAAGAAGTATTGGATACAAAGAATCCCAAAATATACAAACAACTTTTAAACTTTATTTCAAAATGCGATTTAAAAATCTAACGTCGATGCAAATCATACACAAATACAACTACCGGGTAAACTTACCCTTTACTACATCATCAAAAACCCATCCAGCTATGCATACATACTTGCTGTATCTTCAACGAATAATATCATTTATATTATCTGTCAACACTGGCCAAGCACAGCTGTTTATTCCCACTTCAACTACGTATGAATAAAGTCAATTGACATATCCAGTCCTGGCATATAAGTATAATATAAATACTTAGCCATTCAAACAATAACCAAAAAAAAAAAAAAAAAAATATCCATCTGATTCTTATAGATTTTGCTCTCCTGATTCCAAATCTGCCATCCATTTTTTTCCAGCCCGTACTGGTTTTGAGATATTTGATGCTAAAAAGCAAAAAAAAAAAACAATAATTTCGAACTTTCTTCCACTGCTACAGATTCTTCCAAAAATAGAACTTGATTTCATATAAAATTAACCTTCTGATTTCAAAACTGCAATCAAAATGTGTTTAGCATGTTCCGTTTTCAAGATATTCGCAAATTGAAATTTTTTCACGCGAAAATCTCGAGTACCGGTTTTTCCTACGTTCAAGAAATTGTTAAGTAAAAATCTCAAAATTTTGTTTCCTTGACCCTTTCATAGAGCTTGAAACAATAATTCATTTATACTAAATTTGAGTCAAATCCGATCATTTTAACCCGTGGTGCCCTTCGATCAAAGTTTTGGATTTTTGGAATAATTTCCACCAAAATATTGTATTTTTCAAAAATCAAGAAATAAAAAAAATTATCTTGCGTTACATTAGTTTTATTAATTTAAATAATGTTAAATATGAATATCAATAAATTTCTTAAATCGGTCGAGCGGTTTTCGAGATGCCGCCATTTGAAATTTGTGAAAAATTTCCAAAAATGACAGTTTTTTTACATTCAAGAAATTAAAAAAAAATCTCGAAATTTTTTTGCACTGAATATTTCAAAGATTTTGAGACAAACTTTTATTTAAACTTAACTTGAACCAAATCGGAACATTTTAACCCATAGAGCCCTTCGATCAAAGTTTAGAGTTTTGTTGTGAAAAGTTTCTTAAAATCACATAACTTTGATTGAAGGGCGCTTCGTGTTAAAATGCTCGGATTTGACTCAAATTAGTTTTAAATGAAAGTTTATCTCAAGCTCTTTGTAAGGTGAAGAGAAAGAATAGACTAACTCAAAAATACAAAACTTTGATAGCCGGCCGCATCTGGTGAATTTAAGACGATTGGCCTTAAACTTGTACCACAAAAGTTTTTAGGGCCTGGTAGAAAATTGCTCTGACTATCAAAATCGGAAGAGCAACTGTTTGACATACAAAAAAAATGCCGCTTTACTATTACATATTAGCATTTTTTTTAATATTTTATTAGTATAAAGGTTTTTTGCCGTTTTTTATTATTTTCCTTAATATATTGAGTAGGTTTTTTTTTAGCTCGAGGTCATTATTATCTTTACTAATTAAAACTATGTTATTCTCATAGAATAATATTCAAGAAATTTTTATGTTTTAAATTTATTTATTTGCGCCCTGAAGATGACATCCAAAATTTTTTCTGGAGGTATGCCCTAATGTGTAATAAAATATTATTTTTTACCTTTTTCTCTTCCATAAAACGTTTTATATTATTTTGTCGCTTTTCTCTTAGGCGACGATCTTTTTCATTTTTAGTTTTCAGCGTTTTATCATTTGCCACATCCTTGGCGGTATCGGCTGAGGTTTTAGCTTGTTTGGCACTTAAATCTTTAGAATCTCTATTAGGGGCAAACAAATTAAAATATAAAATTAGTTAAGTAATTTCTTAAATATGTAATCGGTTCTATGACAAATGGAACAAATGCGATACGAAAAAATACTATAAATCGAGCTTAATTTTCCAACTCCTTTAAGGGTTTTGTTTGTCTGAAAGTCTTCTTTTTTTCGCATTCCTCCCATTTGTATTAGTTTTTCTAAAACTTACCTAGCATGCCTTTCTTCTAATTGCTTAATTTGACCTGCTTGTACTACAAGCATAAGAGCCTTCATGGCTTCTTGAGAATCCTGTACATGCGTACGCAATAGATCCCATTCTTCTTTCTTATGTCTAGCAATCATTTCAGTCCATTGTTTCGTTTGTTCCGCAATGGCGGTTTTTATTGCAGTATCATTACGTATTTCGTCTTTGCTAAAAGTTGAGAAAATTGAATGAGAAATAAAATCGGTTAAAACATGTTAAAAATCGAAAAAGATTGGTTCTAAATTAAAAAAAGTTTTCTGAATTTTACTAAATTTTTTTATAATTTTTGTCTGAATTTTCTGGAGTTTTTTTACGCTCCTGTTTATAATTTTGTTTAGAGTTTTGTATTTATTCGATTATTTTTTTTTAATTTCTCTTATTAATTTCCTGATTTTTTCAGAACTTTTCTAAATTTTTCTGAATTTTTAAAATTTTTTCTAAATTTTCCTGATTTTTTCTGTGTTTTTTTCTCAGATTCTGAGACATTTTTTCTATAGAAAATTCTCAGATTCTGAGACATTTTTTCTATAGAAAATTCTCAGATTCTGAGACATTTTTTCTATAGAAAACTTCTCAGATTCTGAGACATTTTTTCTATAGAAAAATTCTCAGATTCTGAGACATTTTTTCTATAGAAAAATTCTCAGATTCTTAGACATTTTTTCTATACAAAAAAATTCTCAGATTCTGAGAAATTTTTTTCTATAAAAAAAATTCTCAGATTCTTAGAAATTTTTTTCTATAGAAAAATTCTCAGATTCTGAGACATTTTTTCTATAGAAAAATTCTCAGATTCTGAGACATTTTTTCTATAGAAAAATTCTCAGATTCTGAGACATTTTTTCTATAGAAAAATTCTCAGATTCTGAGACATTTTTTCTATAGAAAAATTCTCAGATTCTGAGACATTTTTTCTATAGAAAAATTCTCAGATTCTGAGACATTTTTTCTATAGAAAAATTGTCAGATTCTGAGACATTTTTTCTATAGAAAAATTCTCAGATTCTGAGACATTTTTTTATAGAAAAATTCTCAAGATTCTGGGGCAGATTCTGAAATTTTTTTTTATAGAAAAAATCTCATTTTTTTATAGAAAAATATTTATTGAGCTAAAAACCTTTGAAACGAAATTTTTCTATAGAAAAATTTCTCAGATTCTGAGACATGTTTTCTATAGAAAAATTCTCATTTTATATTTGGAGACATTTTTTTCCATAGAAAATTTCTCAGATTTTGAGACATTTTTTCTATAGAAAAATTCTCAGATTCTGAGACATTTTTTCTATAGAAAAATTCTCAGATTCTGAGACATTTTTTTCTGTAGAAAAATTCTCAGATTCTGAAATATTTTGTCTATAGAAAAATTCTTAGATTCTGAGACATTTTTCTAAAAATTCTCCAATTCTGAGAAATTTTTTCTGCAGAAAAATTCTACGATTCTAAGACATTCTAAGACAATATCTCAGAATCTGAGAATTTTTCTATAGAAATGTTCTCATATTCTGAGACATTTTTTGTATAGAAAAATTCTCCGATTCTGAGTAATTTTTTCTATAGAAAAATTCTCAGATTCTGAGACATTTTTTCTATAGAAAAATTCTCAGATTCTGAGACATTTTTTCTATAGAAAAATTCTCAGATTCTGAGACATTTTTTCTGTAGAAAAATTCTCAGATTCTGAGACATTTTTTCTCTAGAAAAATTCTCAGATTCTGAGACATTTTTTTTATAGAAAAATTCTCAGATTCTGAGACATTTTTTCTATAGAAAAATTCTCAGATTCTGAGACATTTTTTCAATAGAAAAATTCTCAGATTTTGAGACATTTTTCTATAGAAAAATTCTCAGATTCTGAGACATTTTTTCTATAGAAAAAGTCTCAGATTCTAAGACATTTTTTCTATAGAAAAATTCTCAGATTCTGAGAAATTCTCAGATTCAGAGACATTTTTCTATAGATAGATTCTCGAGATTCTAAGACATTTTTGGTATAGAAAAAACTTCAGATTCTGAGGCATTTTTTCTATAGAAAAGTTCTCAGATTCTCAGACATTTTTTCACCAAAAATTTGTCACCTTATTTTTTCCAATTTTCGTGATTGTTGCTAATATTTTCGAATTTTTTTTCCGAATTTTCGTAATTTTTTCTCTGAATTTTCTTAAAATTTCATCTCAACTTACCTTTTTCCCTTGATTAGTTTATCAATAGCAGCATTTTGTGTTTTCTGTACACCCATTCGCTCTTTAGTATGTTTCTTTTTTAAAGCATCCAATTCCTTATTTTGTTTTTTGGCCACTTTTTGAAATCCCTTTTCGTTACGTAACGATTCCAGCGTTACTGGCTCAAATACTAGAGGAGCTTCTTTCTTTTCTTCCTCCTTCGATTTACCGGCATCTTTACCAGCAGCACCACTACTTGGATCCTCAATACCCAAAGCTTTCATATGTTCATTTTGTTTAGACGCTGCACCAGCAAAACCTTTAGGATCTGATAACATGGCCATAAAATCTTCCATGCCATCAGGTACATAGATTTTTAAATCAAATTGTACAAATAACATGGGTAGGGACATGGGAAAATTAGCTTCGGTACGTAGTGATATATGACGATAGCCATTCTGTAGACCATCTAAAGGTAGAATACGTTGTCCAATAACCTTACCACTCTCTTCGTAAACGCCAATACGAACCACAGCCAAATCGGGTAAGACAACTTTACGAAATATAAAAGGATCTTCATTATAAACAGGATTTAAACCATTATTGGGTACCAATCTAGTACGGAATTCTTTTTTAACTGTATCCGAAGGTAAACCATACATATCAACTTCTACATAGGTGCCCACTTTTTTATCGGATAAAAATTGTCCAGCTATTATCTTTACAGAACATTGAGCTGCTATGACACCATCTACCGGGGCATCAGCAAAAGGATCAAAATCTTTATCGCTCCTTCTCATGAAATCCGGTTTAAGCAAATAACCACAACCACCATTATACTCAAATTTGCCCTGATTCAGTTGCATGGGTAAATCGGAAGTTTGGAAATTCAATGATACCATCTGACAGCCAGCATTCCAAAATACTTGCGGCATATAATTGGAAGAATCTGCACGAGTACCCTTAGGATAAATACGTGACATTTGACGTTTGTTATAATTGACAAATTCTATGGAATTCGTTTTTAAATAATTCATGCCCGCCGATTCGGCAAACGATGACATATTATGGGAAATATTACGTTCGATGGCCTTATCAAAGCCCTGGAATTTAATAGGTTGGGCATAATTGACCATTGACGACAGCCAAGGGTGAACATTTGTGGTGGAACCACTGTAGGCTGCTGCCTGTTCGACACAATCCGCCGGGGCTCCCTCCGCACCAGGCTCACCCGGTGTGGCGCCTTCTGAGGGAGCAGCAGCTGGTGAGGCTGCTTCTTCTGGTGGTTTAGCAGCATCTTCTTCGGGATCATCATCGGTTTTAAGTTCACCTTTTAAAAATAATTCCAATTCAATTTTTTCTACATCCGGTTTCATACGTTTATTTTTAATCAAAATTTTACGTAGTAATTTACTAGGCGGTGGGAGCGGCAAACCAGATTCAAGCTAAAAAAAACAATAGAGAAAAGTTTATTAGTTTAACTATAAATTTTGTAATTATTATATGATTGGTCTAAAAATTGAAATTAAGGCTTCTCTTGACTCAAGGACAAACAATCGGTCCATGTGTAGACCCAGCTGCAATACAAACGTCCCTTTCAAACTTTGCTAAAATGGCTTTTATAACATTATATACATAGGTGACGTTTCGAAATTTACACATGATTGCAAATCACCCAAAATGGAGCGGCAACATATTGTGGTTCATTTATTTGATCATATATATGACTGCGACAATCATTATACAGTACAATCATTTAACAATTACAAAATGACAATTTGTTATCATACTATGATCAGTGAAGATTATAATATGATCGCTTCAATCATGTTATGATATTGTTATCAACCTGCGTGCGATTTTTCGCAAAGAAAATTTTCAGATTTTTCCTTTTCAAAAATTTAAGGATTCCGAGACTTTTTTCGAATACAAAACTTGTAAAATTAAAACATTTTTTAGAAAAATTTTGAGATTCTTAAGCATTTTTCCTGGAAAAAAATCTCAGATTACACAGCCCCACAAAAATATAAAAAGGTTCTGACCCAGTAACCAGGTTCACTATTTTTTATGTATCTTGACCTCCTGAATTCGATTCCGCCATCAGAATTGAATTCTATCGTTGGGTTTTCCTGTAAATTACAAGGAAAGTCTGCAAAGTGTACTACATAAATTTCGGCACACCCAAAATAAAACTGAATTTATGCTCTTTGGTTTATGCTCAAATGCATGTAACTTTCACAATTTTTGACGGATATTATTAAAAATCCCTCATTTTCTTCGTAATAAATCAGACTTGAACTTTACATACAGAAATACAATTTAAAATATGTTTAACTTGTTAAAATTTACAAATTATGTAGGTACACTTTGCCGACTTTCCTTCTAAATTACAGGAATGCACCAACATTTTCGAGGTGTTTTTACATTTTCGTTCATAACTTTTGAACCGCTAAACCGATTTTGCTGAAATGCAATATCAAACTGCTCGGGACAACAACAAGTAAACATGTTAAGTTTTAGTCACATCTGAGTAATATTTTGGTCGTGATTTCTATTTCAACAGACAGACGGACATCGTTAGAATGTCTTCGAATCGATCACTGATCAATAATATGTATACTTTATGGGGTTCCAGACCGATATTTCTATGAGTTACAAACGGAATGACAAACTTATATACCTTCTATCGCTAACAAGGAAGATCTTTCACAGGGAACCCGCCGATTGTCCTAAAACTTGCAGTAAAGAGGGGAGCAAAATAAGAGTTACCTGTTTTTTTTAGCTGCCCAATCTCACATTTAGCGGGTCAACAGGGAGGGGAAAAAACGGGATTTTTTCGTTTTTTGAGGATTTTTCCCATTTCTTCAAAAGAAACTATATGAACATTTTATACAGGTCGAAAGGTTTTTGAAGGCCTATCCAATGGTGCATCGCACAGTGGACCAAATGTTGAATCTGGTGCGCAGTTGGTCGAAAAATGAAGTTTTTACAGTATTGAATTAGTATCGCATATATGATTGCACTATTCCTACCTTACTTAACGCTAATAAAATTTCTTTGTTTATTGCAAAAACACCATCGTAGTAGGCAGCCAAACATGAGTAATTAGTTTTTATAAAAAAATTTCTTCAAGTTCTGTGTAGACGTGTTGATTGTTTAAACTGCTATTTTACGACCGTATTAAGGCAATTTATCAAATTATTTGTTATATTTTAACCTCAAGGAATGTATATTTGAAGCTAATTTGAGTTGTTGTTCGTAAAAAAACGTAAATTAAAAAGAGAGTCCACAATGGAATTATTTTTCAAGCAAACTTGAATTTTGTTAATGAATTTAGGTACTAATCCCGCTTACTTCTATAGGGTTTTTACATGATTTCAAAAGAATAGATATTGAGCTCCAAAATAATAAAAAAATTGGCTGCTGGTTTTTGCTGGTTTTTGTTTTTCAGTCGATCTAGCGATGTCCGTCCGTCTGTCTGTTTAAAACACGATAACTTTCAAACGGCAACTCTGTTGCTGCTGACGCTTGGCATATATATTTTTAATTTTCCTAGTCAGGTTGGTATTGAATATCAGCCAAATCGGTCCAGTGGTTCAGAAGTTGTAAGCAAAAACCGTGAATTTCAGATTGGTGTACCTTGAATTTACGTTAAAAAATCACCTAAACGCTTTAAATGACATTGATGAGCCACAAAAATATTTTGCTGAGTATTTTTGACATTCTCAAACATTTTTTAACCCAATGTAAAAATTTTACAAGCAAAAAAAAAATTTAAACTCAAACACAAATTTTCACTCAAAAATTTTTTTTTACAGAAATGAGTAAAAAAAAAATTTTTTTTCTACTCAAAATAAAATATTTCTTTTCTAAACTGTTTAAAAATCTTTTTTACGTAAAAAAAATACTTTCTCTGCCTATTATTGGCTCTACTTTACCTATACTTTATTATGACAATGTTTCAATAAGTGCCACGCGCCTTCAAATACCGCCCACATTTGGACTATATAGAAGCTCATCTCATTTTCCTTGTGCATTACAAATTTCATGTTTCTAGGTGCTCTCAAAGTCGAATTATACTCTCTTGCACGCTAGATTAAGCATTTGGTTCACTGTGCATCGGTCGTGTCCAAATTCGGCTTCGTTAAGTTCGTTATTGTCAAAAATGTATAATGTTGGAGTAGTTTGGAGTTGTATATATGTACGACCGCCATATATAATAATCTCTATCAAAATTAAGCAGACCTGTATTTTTTCGTTTGGCGAAATTCCTGCTAGTTCGGTTTTTAAACGGATTTTCCCGAAAGCCCTTATTTTTCATAAGGTGGCAACCCTTTTTTAAATTTGAGATTGGGCAGCTAAAAAAACAGGTAACTCTTATTTTTTCCCACTCATTCCCATATTCAAGTTTCAGGACAATCGGTAGGTGCCCTGTGAAAGACCTTCCTTGTAAGTGGAGGGTATAAAAATAAGATTCTAAACTAAAACTCTCATATTTTTCCTATAGAAAAATTTTGAGATTTTTCCCAATTAGAAAAATTAAGTATTCCGAGACTTTTTTCCCTATAGAAAAATTATAAAATTCCGAAACCTATTTTAGAAAAATTTTAATTTCTTAATTTTTCTGAGAATTTTTATACTTATAAAAAAAATTCTCAGATTTTTTACATAAAAAAATTTTAAGATTCAGAGACTTCCTATAGAGTATTTCTTTTCTCTTTCTTTTGTCCCCCTCTCCTCTCCTTTCATTTTCCTATAGAAAAATTTTTCGATTTTTTCAAGAGAAAAATTTTAAGATTCCAAGAGACATTTTTATAGATTTTTCCTTTTCCCCCCTTAAGGTATAGTTCTCTGTTTAATTTCACGGAAAAAAATATGTCAAACTCCTTATAAAAAAAATAAATTTTCGTAACGCGCGGAATTATAGGGAAACTGTTAAAAAAAGTTTTCAGGCATTTTTATTATACAAGACAATTTAAATTGCCGTAAAAAAGTGACATTTCTTTCTAATAATTGTCAAAATTGTTGATTTATAAATGTTTTCTTGCGATTTGGGGCGTTCAAAGTTTAAATGAAATTTTCACTGTAAAAAACAGAGTACTATGCTTAAGGAACTAAATCAACCTCTAAAAATACGCAATTTTTCACTTTTTTTGTAATTTTGCTAACCAAATTAAACATTTTTATATCAGAAGAAGTTCATGGTTCTGAAGTTCGATCCAAAGGACAAACAAATGTCATTTCTTTGAGTCCGCCCCCTTTTATGGGTGTGGGTAAACAAAAATAATTGAAATTAAGATAAAATTGTATAACTATAGTGCAAAAAGCATAATAAAGGAAGTAGTAAACAATTATCGCGAGCAGAAAGGTGTCCCCTAAGGACTCCGTCAACAACCAACCCCCCCCTCCCCCCAAAAAAAGACGCCCCTGACATTTTTTTAATTTTTTAACGTGTTGGAGGGTATAAAAGATTTGGCTCAGTCGAATTTAAAACTCTAACTTGTTTCTTCTGTTTTCCTTTTTTTTTCTTTCGAATTCACTTTTGGTGGGAGGAAGGAGGGGACATTTCCTTTCCCACCCCTGTTTTTTTAACTTTTTTTATGTGTTTATAGGAATTTTTAACATTTTTCTAAATTTTCCTGAATTTTTCTATTTTTTTTCTGAATTTTTCTGTCTTTTTGACGTTGCTTGAATTTCCTAAAACTTTTAAAATTCTATCTAATCTTTTTCCAAAATATATTTTAAGATTTATTTTTTTAGCATTTTCCTGAATTTTTCTATTTTTTCTGAATTTTTCAGAATATTTCCGTCTTTTTGACATTTCATGAATTTCTAAATTAACTATTATTTTATTAAATGCAACTCAGAATTTTTCTGAGTTTTCTAGATTTGGTTTTAGATTTTTTCGTAGTTTACCTAAATTTTTTTTCTATTTTTATACCTTCACTCAGGCTGAGTTTTGGTTAAGGCAATCTGAAATCAGATTTTTGCTGCCATTAATAAGTTTTTAAACATAGTTTTGAAGGATCAGTTAAATTTTGCTTTAAATGTTGGTCTTTAATGAAATAACAACAAATAAATCACATTTCGTCGGCGAAATTCGAGATTCAGACTACGTTAATCTATGTTTAAACTTAATCCACATGTCAAAAACTAAGCCTAGTGGTAGAGGATATAACCCCAGAAAGTATATATATTATTGATCCGTGATCGATTCTAAGACATTCTAGCGTTGTCTGTCTATTGAAATGGCAATTATGGTCAAAATATTACACAGATATGACTGAAACTTAAAGTAGAAACATATTTTTTACACATAAGTTTATTTTCGTTGGTTTTTGTATTCATCAAAATTTTTATTTCCGCGGAAATGTTTTTTTCCAAAAATGATTTTTAGTGGAATTTTTTTTATTTTTTTTTTTCAAATAATCTTTTTGACGTTGTGGAGGGTATTAATACATTCGGCAAGGCCGAATAAAATTATGTTGACTGTTTTAAAATCGAATTACTTACCGGATGATCTGGTAAAGGTTCTTTTAGTAAACAATCACCAAAAAATTCATCACAATACTTGGCTAGTTTAAATTGCTGGACACGATTGCAATGATTTTCAAATGATAATATAACGGGATAATCCGAAGCTACAAATGCACAATCGGCTATAGCTTGTATACAATCCTAAAAAAAAAATTGGAAAAATCAGACAATATTAAGAAAATATTGTTCAAAACTCTTTTAACTCATCAACATACTTTAAATAAAATTTCTGTACAGTAAGCATGACCGTGTGTAACAATAGGTTCCTCATCTTCGCCTTTGCCATTCCAAGCATCTAATTCAACACAGCTGGAAATAGAATTCAAGATTATTTTCAATTTTTTTTTGATTTTAAGAATTTTAAAACTTACCGACAACCCGCCAACATAGTTTGTCTATACATTTCTACCGAAGATTTACCACCGATTTGTCTACCCGATAAATAGGTATTATGGGAACTATTTATATAATAATGGGCTAATGGTTGATCCATATCCATATGAATTTCTAATTTATCCAATAATACTGGAGCATTTTCATCAGACATTAAATAACGTTTAAAGCCATCCATAGAAATTTGAACTGGAAATGAGAGAGGAGAATAAAAATTTTAACATTTTTTCTATAGAAAAAAATTCTCAGTTTCAGACATTTTTTCTATAGAAAATATGTCTCAGAATCTGATTATTTTTCTATAAATTTTTCTATATTTTCTATAGAAAAATTCTCAGATTCTGAGACATTTTTTCTATAGAAAAATTCTCAGATCCTGAGACATTTTTTCTATAGAAAAATTCTCAGATTCTGAGACATTTTTTCTATAGAAAAATTCGCAGATTCTGAAAAAAAAAAATTCTGTATAGAAAAAATATCTCAGAATCTGAGACATTTTTTCTACAGAAAAATTTTTAGATTCTGAGAATTTTTTTTCTATGGCAACATTTGTAGATTCTAAAAAAATTTTTATTTTTAAAAAAATTCCTTGATTATTTTTAAAAACTTACGAGCTTTTCTTCTATCTTCATTTAATTCATAATCGTTGATAATTTCAGTACATCTTCTTTCCTCATAAAGTGGAAATAAAATTTCATTAAGACGTGCATCACGTTGTTTCGTATTCATGAATTCTATGAATTCTGGCAATTCTATAACATCGGATTTGCCTTTTGTGCTATAAAGAAAACAAGAAATATATAATAATCAACATTTAAACTAAAGAATACAAAACATCAGTCTATAAATACTGTTGTTCAATTAAAAGTTTAATTAAAAATAAATTTTTAGGTAATTACTTTTTTAATTGAACCAAAGAAAACATTTGTTAGTATTAAAACTTTTGAGAATATTCCTAAATTAAACGTAGTTGATTGTTGTTAATTCAATTAAAAACTTAATTAACTTTAGATCTATTTTCAACAAAAATTTTAATTGATAAATTTGTTAAATACATTTTATTTAATATTTTTTCACTACTTACATCGTTGTAAATAATTCCTCTATATCGTTTCTAGGACACACTTTATGATATAATGCATAAAATTTATCGAATGTAAATTCAGCGGATGTCATAACGGCACTTTTATCATCTGGTAATCCAACATCTTTAAAACATTGATACACCAATTTTTCAGTTTTCCCTGAAGCAAAAGTTTTAGCTACTGTTTTCACCGGAATTTTACCACCCCTCTCCACTGAAAATGATAAACGCATCCAACTGAGAAAAGAAAAATTGAAAGGATATTTAGTTGCTGAAAAGAATAAATTTTGTTAAAGGGCATATAAACGCATCCAACTGAGAAAAGAAAAATTTAAAGGATATTTAGTTGCTGAAGAGAATAATTTTGTTAAAGGGCGGAGAATAAAATAAGGTAAGTGGATAATGATATATAAAAAATATACTCACTCGTAATACTATTATTTGGGCTTAGAATTATTCATGCATGATTTTTTTAAAGAACACTTACCTAGTTTATATATTTTTTGAATTGTTTGCCTTTTTCGGAGTTTGATATAGTTGGCAACACTATTTTTTGCAATAAAATCTGTGGAAATATTTACGATTTTTTTATATACACCGTAATAAATAACTACATTCCATTTAATTAGAAACCATTTTTAATAATATGAACCTAATTGAGAACTGATAGCGAAATAGACCAAGGGTTTTGCTGGGAATCGAACCCACGACCCCCTGTTTCATAGGCTAGCATGCTACAGGGGCCCCTTATAAACAACTATTTCAAATGGTAGGAATCTCTATTCTGCTATTTTAACATGATAATGTTTTTAGGCTGATGTCTGATTTTAAAAAAGTTCCAGGACGCCACCTCAGCTTGACTATATAAGCTAACAATTAACGAAAAAGAAAACAAGAATTACTATTTTCATTTTCTTAAAACCAAAAATTTTAATAACTTGGATAATAATTCACCTCGTGGTGAATAAAACCGTTTTTTCAACAGAAGAAAAACATTTTCATCAATTTTTTTTTTTGTTTCATTACCCTTTTTTTTCATAAATTTTTTTTTTTATCAAACTTTTTTTTCATCAAACTTTTTTTTCATCAAACTTTTTTTTCATGAAATTTTTTTTATCATCAAACTTTTTTCTTTTATCAATTTTTTTTTTTATAAATTTTTTTTTCATCAAATTTTTTTTTTCATCAATTTTTTTTTTCTTTTCATTAATTTTTTGTTCCATCAAATTTTCTTTTCCATAAAATTTTTTTTTTCATCAAACATTTTTTTTCATCAATTTTTTTTTTTTCATAATTTTTTTTTTTTTCATAAATTTTTTTTTTTTATCAATTTTTTTTTATCATTTTTTTTTTTTCATTAATTTTTTTTTCATAAAATTTTTTTTTCATCAACTTTTTTTTTCATCAATTTTTTCATCAAATTTTTTTATCAAATTTTTTATTAACAATTTTTTTCTCACCAAAAAATTTTTTTTTTTCATATTTTTTTTTTCATCAATTTTTATACCCTCCAACCACAGTATGGGGGTATACTCACTTTGTCATTCCGTGTGTAACGCATCGAAATATCGGTCTAGGACCCCATAAAGTATATATTTTGTTGATCGATTCTAAGACATTCTAGCGATGTCCGTCCGTCCGTCTGTCCGTCTGTAGAAGACACGATATAGTCCAAAATAAAAGAGCTAGACTTCCGAAGTTTGGCACGAATATGTCTTATATTCCTAGGCAGGTTAAGTTCGGAAATGGTCAAAATCGCACCAAGGGAGCAAAAGTTCCCCTTGGAGAACTAATCCAACCTAAGAAAAACCGCATTTTTTGCAGGGTTTTTTGTACTTTTGCTAAGCAAATGCAACATTCTTATCTCAGATGGAGTTCAAAATCGCAAGGGGAAGGTGCTCCCTAACGTCTCCCACCAAACCCACCCAAGAAAAAAACGACGCCCATGGATTTTTTTTATATTGTTTTTTTTTTTTACATTTTGGAGGGTATAAAAGATTCGGCACAGCCGAATGTAACACTCTCACTTGTCAAAATCAAAAAATTTTTCTTTTCGTCAAAAAACGTCATCAAAAACTTTTTTTCATCAAATTTTTTTTTAACACAATTTTGTTTTTCGTGAAAAAAAAATATTTTTTTTTTACCAAAAGTACTTTTTCACCAAGTCTAAGCCTTCCGCATAAACATTTTCCATTTGTTTATCAAATGTACATAAAACAAGTGAGAGTGTTAAATTCTTTGGTGCAGAATCTTTTATACACTGAAAAAAATAACTATACTGAAATTAAATAAACACTGTTATTAATTTAAGTAAACAAATTTTTTTGAATTTACTTCAACTTATCTTAATATAAGGTGGTTTTACTTAAAACAAAGAAAATGAACTTGAAGATAGTACATGCAAATACTTAAAAAAGCACAAGAGTTTTCCTTAATTTGTTTTTTTTTTAAATTAAGTTAAATATTCTTTACATTTATGGCGAATTGATTGCATTTAAGAAAAATAGGGTTTATTAAAAAATTTTGTTTTACTTAAAAGAAAAAAAATTAAATTGTGTGCAAAAAAAATTAATAAGTACGTAGCTTACTTAAAAATAGTATAGATATTTTCAAGACCTTATATCAAATAAGTACAAATCTTTAATTGCAAATCGCATTTTCTTTAATTTAATCAACTTTTGTTTTAATTTAAGACAAAAGTAATCTTTATTTTATTGATTTCATTGACTTTTTTAAAATAAATTCATCGGTTTAAAAAAGAATTTACTTAACTTAAGGAAAAAATATCTTAGGTATTTTGGGAACCCCATCTGGGGGCCCCATGTGGAGACCCCATGAGACCCTAACTTTAAATTCAAATTTAGATTTTCGCGGAATTTTCAAATGCCTATAACTCTGCAGATACTGCAGATACGTAAAAAATTCTAAAGGCATTTTTGTAGTCCTTAACTTGTAGAATATGACCGCCGAAGACCCGAAAGCTCTCCGAGTTATAGTTTTCGAGTTATTTCATGATCAAATTTCTCAAGACCCCATTCCCATATCTCGAAAACTATGCAAGATAGAGCGATTCTGACCAAAATTTTGGACCAAAATCAATAGTGACCCTATAATAGTGTACGCATATACTCATGGGCGGACCCCATATATTGGGGGCCCGTAGGGTCCTCACATTAGGACTCCATAGGGTCCACAAAATCCGTAAGTTTAAGGAAATTTTTACTTATTTTAAAAAAAATATTTTTCCTCTTGATAAAAACAATTAAACTTATATTAAGTACAATTTTACTTACTTTTAAGATATATTTAAGTAAATGCATTACTATGTTTTAGGAAAAAATATACTTGGAAGAAGAATTAATATCTTTGGAGCCCTCGCATACCCTCCTTTTTTTAAATTAAGTGCAACATGCTTTAAAAATGGTAAATTTTTTTTTCAGTGTACTCTCCAAAATGTAAAAACACTTTTTATACCCTCCACTTAGTGATAGAGGGTATATATAAGTTTGTCATTCCGTTTGTATCTCATCGAAATATCGGTCTGGGACCCCATAAAGTATATATATTCATGATGCCCGATCGATTTTAAGACATTCTAGCGATGTCCGTCTGTCCGTCTGTCCGTCTGTCTGTCTGTGGAAAATGCTGTCGCGGACAAAATATTGCACAGGGATGACTGAAACTTAACATATTTATTGGAAGTTCTCCCGAGAAGTTTGGTATTGCATTTGAGTGATATCGGTTCAGCCGTTCAAAAGTTATGAACGAAAATGTAAGCACACCTCAAAAATTTCAGTACATTCAACATAACCTAAAAATACAAAATGCTTTAATTCGGCTTCTGGTTAACATATGTGAACATAATTGAACACTAGACTGCCCAGAAAAAAACAAAGTTGTTATTTTCTTGGGGGATACCTGCGAATTTTGTTCCTTTTTGTGCAAAAAAATTTCGGTTTTTTTTTGGGATTTTTAAAATAATATCTAGAGGTCGCGATCTCGCGTTTTATAACGATTTATTTTTTTTGAGTTTTTTATTATTTTAAATTGTTAAATATGATTAATATGATAAAATATTAATAATTTCAGACAAAAAAAAATAAATTAAAAATTAAATATCGCTCATTCCATGAGATGTCTCCCAGCATCTAATCAAATGTTCTTTAATTTATTTGAAATTTCGCACACAGGTACACTATGGAGCAATTAAAATAAATTCGTTTTTAGTTTCGCGAAAATCCACGAATTCGCGAACGCGAATATATTCGCGAATTCACGGATTTTCTCGGAACTAACAACTGATTTATTTTAATAGCTTCATAGTGTTCATGTGTGCAAAATTTCAAATAAATTAAGGAACATTTGATTAGATGCTGGGAGACATCTCATGGAATGAGCGATATTTAATTTTTAATTTAATTTTTTTTTGTCTGAAATTATTAATATTTTATCATATTAATCATATTTAACAATTTAAAATAATAAAAAACTCAAAAAAAATAAATCGTTATAAAACGCGAGATCGCGACCTCTAGATATTATTTTAAAAATCCCAAAAAAAACCGAAATTTTTTTGCACAAAAAGGAACAAAATTTGCAGGTATCCCCCAAGAAAATAAAAACTTCGCTTTTTTTCTGGGCAGTCTATTGAACACCAAATGGTATTTAAGCAAGTACGAACATATTTTTTGACAAAAAAAGAAAAAAATCACGGATTTTTTTTTTTACCAAATTTTTTTTTTTTTTTAAAAGTAATTTCCTTTTAAATAAAGTTTTTTGCAGTAATCTTTTTGAAATTGTGGAGGGTATCACTGCATTCGGCAAGGCCGAATTTAATTTTTTACTTGTTTGCACTTATTTTTGCACTCCCTTACGAAATGTACAGCTCTTTTGGTTTTTGAATTGGGTCCTCGACTGATATTTCAATTCGTTTTGCATGGAATAGCAAAGTAATATAACATTATTTATTCTAAAAAAGACTTTGCTTTGGCAAGTGCACCCAAATCTTCCGCAAAACATTATCATGATTTAATGTTTTGAGCAAGAGTACAAAATTCGCAGGCATTTTTTATAAATATCTTCAAAAAAAACAATTATTTACATAATGTAAACAATGTTTTTTATAAGGTAAACAATGTACAAATTTACAAATTTCTTATAAAAAATAAATATATATAAATTTATTTATTAATTCTAAGTCATAATTTGTTATCTCTCAATAGAAATTTAGATAAAAATTAAACTAGACTATTATTTCATTGTTTTTTCAAGTTTAAACCACAAATTTTATAATGTTTACATAATGTAAAGTATGTAAATAATTAAGTAAAAAATATGTTTCAATAGAAATTCACATGAAAATTTCACTACACTCAAAAAAATACGTTAGTAGATTTACTAATTTTTTTTTGCTAACGCTAGTTAGCTAACTTTTAGCAAATTTTTAGTTGAGATTAGCTGTTAGCAAAAAATTCTTGTAAACTTCAATTAGCACATTAGCAATTTTAAACAAACTTTGAACTAATTTCTTTTGCTAAATTTCAAATTGAGTTGACAACATTTTTACAAAATTTTTTGCTAATATTAGCAAAATAAATGGTAAATTTTTTTTTATTTTCAGAAAACTTAAAATGGCGCTATCTCGGAAACTAAGCCAGATAGAGCAAAATGGAGGCCATTTTTGGTTCTTAGAATCTCCATAGTATCGCCGGTCCTCTTCACATGTGTGGACCCTAATGGGCCCTAACTTTGGATCCAAAAAAGTTAGCATTCCCGAAAATTTTAAAATTCTCATATCTCGGTAAATATTGCCGACACAACAAAAAGTCCAAAAGCATTTTTGTAGCTCTCAACACGTAGAACAAGACCGCAAAATAGTCAAAAGCTCTCCGAGTAATATTTTTGAAGTTATTTTAAAGGAACCCAACTAGGTCTAGGCCCATCGGGGTCTGGACCTATCGGGTCCGAACCCAATGGGGTTCTCAGATGTGTATGAACTAAGTTCAAAAAAAAAAAATTAGTTAACTAATTATTGGCAAAACATTTTTGCTAACTTTAGCAAAAAAATTGTGGGTTCAAAATCAGCAAATTTTCTTGTAGGTTTACAAGCTTTTTTTGCTAACATTACAGTTTTTTTTTTTTGAGTGTACTCTATAAATTCCCAGCATACATTACTGTTTACATAAGGTCAGCAATGTCCTATCAACTGATTTTTTCATTATTTCTTTTATAGTTGGCAATTCTTTTTGCTTTTGTCTAAAATTAGCTGTATTTCATAAATATAAATAATTTCTAATTTAAACCCCCTAATAAATACCTATATCAAAAGGAAAGAATCTCTAATCTCCTATATTTAATAAATATTTTTAAAATACAATTATTTACATAATGTAAAAAATGTTTTATAAGGTAAACAATGTACAAACTTACTATTTTTTTCAGAAAAATATGTCAATATATGTGTGATCAGCGGAAAGAGAGTATATGAATATATATATATCAGTGATCAGCGGAAAGAGAGTATATGAATGCATTGGTGTATAAATATGCATGTGTTGGTGTATTTCTCAAACAAAGCAACATTAACCAGCTTGTTGTTTTTATGCTCTTAGTAGTGCGTTTTGTTGACATTCGTGTAAATTTCCGATTTTTTTTCGGATTCTAAATGCTATGGGTGCTCTAGATCATAATTTATTACCTTTCAATAGAAATTTAGATAAAAATTAAACTAGACTATTATTTCCTTGTTATTTAAAGTCTAAACCACAAATTTCATAATGTTTACACAATGTAAACTATGTAAATAATTAAGTAAAAAATATATTTCATTAGAAATTCACATGAAAATTTCCCTATTCTATAAATTCCCAGTATACATTCTCGTTTACATAAAGTAATTAATTTCCTATCAACTGATTTTTTCATTATTTCTTTTATAGTTGGCAATTCTTTTTGCTTTTGTCTAAAATTAGCTGTATTTTATAAATGTAAATAATTTCTAATTTTAACCTTCTCCACATTTACCTAATTTGTCTTAATTTATTTCAATTGAAATGTCAGTTTCCTTTCAAATTAACCATAAAACATTATTTAGTTTTTATCATAGCAAAATTAAAATTATTTTTTTGAATAATTTTACAAAGTTTCCTTGAATCCGCAAAACAGTCTTTTGATATTGTTTATTCTAACTTTTCACACAGAAAAATTACTTTACATAAATACATTAGAGCGGCGGTTTTTTTGTGTGGTAAAAAAGTTTTTCTGATGATTTTGAATTCTCTGTAGGACGTCCTGTCAAATTAGACTTGTGCTTAATCGTTCAATTGAGTGAGCGCTCATTTTCGAGGACTCTTTTGTGGTCCTCGTTCAACAGTTCGTAAACGAACCATTTTGAATCATCTGTTGGTCGTTCACCTAGTTCAAATCGGTCAGTTTTTGTTTTCGTTCAACAGTTCGTGAGCGAATCATTTTGATCATGGCTGTTGTTTTGGCTTTCGTTTAAAAGATACAAAAATGTTAAATAAAAACATGAATTAAAAAAAAACATATCCAATTTTTGTGAAAAAAATATAAATGCTGAGAAAGCGCGACAAAAGAGAAGAGAAAACTAACGCCTAATGACAAAATTAAAAAAAAAAAAAAAATTGAACGACCGAACTGAAAGATCAAAATAAAATAATGACCAATTGAGCTGAATGAACGAAAAGACCTAAAAGAGCGGAAATGAACGAACTAGATAAACTGCTCAGTTAAGTGAATAGTTCAATTGAACTAGTTCGTTCGTGAACGACACAACTCTATGTCAAATCTAAACTTTCGAATTTCCTCGTAATACCTGCCGAACGATGGCCACGGTGTATCCATCAAAATTGGCAACGCACTTTCTTTAAGCAATAAAAAATTTTATTTTTTGGTCACTCAGGTATTATAAAATAGGGTCAATATTAATATTCTTGAGTTCTAAAAAAATAGTTGGCAACGCGAAACAAAAGAATCTCTAAAGATGACATATGAGAAAAAAGAGAAAAGTTAACAATTATAAAGATTTGAATTGAAAATTCAAACAAGCAAAACAGGTGTTTTGAAAAATAGTAGTAAGCAACGCGAAATAACAAAAAAATCTTGTTGACAAACAGTATCACTGCTTATATGACCAATTCGAGTTTATTAAAATGACAAAACTTGAAATTTAGTTAATAAAAATTAAAAATATCTCGATTTAAGTTGGCCTTTCTAAAAGCAAAAAAAAAAATTAAAATTATTTTTTGTCACTCAGATATTATAGGGTCTAATTGTTATTCTTGAATTCTAAAAAAAAAAAATAGTTGGTAACGCGATACAAAAGAATCTCTAAAGATGATATATGAGAATGAAGAGAAAAGTTAACAATTATAACAATTTAAGTTGGCAGTTCAAACGAGAAAAACAGGTGTTTTGAACAATGGTAGTTGGCAACTCGAAGTAACAAAAAAATTTGATGACAAACAGTATCACTGACTATGTGACAAAATCGAGTTTATTAAAATGACAAAACTTGAAATTTAGCAAATAAAAATAAAAAAATATACATATTCAAGTTGGCACAATTTCTAAAAGTAAAAAAAAAATATTATTGGTCACTCAGATATTATAAAATAGGGTCTAATTGATATTCTTGAATTCTACAATAAAAATAGTTGGTAACGCGATACAAAAGAATCTCTAAATATAACAATTTAAGTTGGCAGTTCAAACGAGAAAAACAGGTGTTTTGAACAATGGTAGTTGGCAACTCGAAATAACAAAAAAAATTGATGACAAACAGTATCACTGACTATGTGACAAAATCGAGTTTATTAAAATGACAAAACTTGAAATTTAGTAAATAAATTTAAAAAAATTTCCATATTCAAGTTGGCAACGCAATATCTAAAAGTAAAAAAAAAAAATATTTTTGGTCACTCAGATATTATAAAATAGGGTATAATTGATATTCTTGAATTCTACAATAAAAATAGTTGGTAACGCGATACAATAAAATCTCAGTAGATATGTGAGAAAGAATAGAAAAGTTAGCAATTATAACAATTAAAGTTGTCAATTAAAACTAGCAAACCAGGTGATTTGAAAAATTGTAGTTGGCAACGCGAAATTACAAAAAATGTTAATGACAAACAGTATCACTGACTATATGACAAATTCGAGTTTATTAAAATGACAAAACTTGAAATTTAGTAAATAAAAATTAAAAATATCCCGATTCATGTTGGCAACACACTTTCTAAAAGTAAAAATATTTTTGGTCACTCAGGTATTATAAAATAGGGTCTACTTGATATTCTTCAATTCTACAATAAAAATAGTTGGTTGAACAATTCTAGTTGGCAACGCGAAATAACACATCAAAACGTTGATGACAAACAGTATCTCTGACTATATGACAAATTCGAGTTTATTATTATTAAAATGACAAAACTTGAAATTTAGTAAATAAAAATAAAAAATATCCATATTCTAGTTGGCAACGCAATTTCTAAAAGTAAAAAAAATATGTTTGGTCACTCAGATATTTTAAAATAGGGTCTAATTGATATTCTTGAATTCTACAATAAAAATAGTTGGTAACGCGATACAATAGAATCTCAGTAGATATGTGAGAAAGAAGAGAAAAGTTAGCAATTATAACAATAAAAGTTGGCAATTAATACTAGCAAACTAGGTGATTTGAACAATTGTAGTTGGCAACGCAAAATAACACATAAAAACGTTGATGACAAACAGTATCACTGACTATATGACAAATTCGAGTTTATTAAAATGACAAAACTTAAAATTTAGTAAATAAAAATTAAAAATATTTAGATTCATGTTGGCAACGCACTTTCTAAAAGTAATAAAATATTATAATTTTATTGATATTCTTGAATTCTAAAATCAAAATAGTTGGTAACGCGACCGATTAAAAAAATTTTTGATAATCGTGGTAGCGCATCAAAATTAATAAAAATATTTTTTTTATTAAATTTTCAAAAATTTAATCAGATTGTCCTCAAATTTGTACCACACAATTTTTAGGTCTAAAAATTGAGAAAAATCACAAAAAATGCCACTCTAAAATACATATTTATGCTGACTTTTTGGGTAAACTGCAAACAATTTATAACAAAACTAGTATAATAAAAGAGAAAAGTTAGCTTTTATGAATTCATTGTAAGAAGTGCCAATGCAGAAGTTTAGGTTGAATACACTGTTGCCAATATGGAGGGAAATATAAGGGCTATAAATACAAAAAATTTTTGTTGGTTATAAAAATAACTCTTGGGGCAATTGGGATATTTGGTTGGCAATTCCAATAATAAATAGCGACTCCAAAAACAAACTTTTGGGAAAACTTGATAATTAGTTGGCAATTTCAAAAATAGAAAAACTCGCAAGCGAAATTTTTGGTTGGCAATTCCGATAATAAATGGCAACTCCAAAAATAAACTTTTGGAAAAAATTGGGAAATTGATTGGCAATTTTAGAAATAGAAAACCTTTCAAGCGAAATTTTTTGATCTGGTTTGGTGTTTTTTACATTTGAATTGCCAACTAAATAATATTACCAGATCACCTCATAAGTTCCATTTTAATTTTGTAAAACTTTGAGATGTCTAGGTTAGGTAAGGTTGAGATGTCAAGTAGTGCAAAGAAAATTTCAGTGAATAGATTTAAGTTAGCAACTCAATTATACGCAAAACTATAAATTTCCTAAAAATGGATGTTTGGTAAAATATTCTAAAAATATAAAAACTTGCTACTTTTTTTAGCGAGTTTTTTGGTATGAGTTGCCAACTATATTTTACCTAAGACTTAGAATGGCAAAAAAGGGAATTATAAATTTTAATAATAAGTTGAAAGTTGGCAATTCAGTTTAAATACAAATAAAGGCAGCTTGTTTAATACCTGTACAATTTAAAAACATTTTTAGTAGTGCAAAGAAAATTTAAATAAATAGTTGAAAGTTGGCAACTCAATTATACGCAAAACTACAAATCTCCTAACAATGGATGTTTGGTAAAATATTCTAAAAATAGAAAAACTTTTTAGCGAGTTTTTTTGGTATGAGTTGCCAACTAAATTACCTAAGATTTAGAAATGCAACAAAGGGAATTATAAATTTTAATAAAAAGTTGAAAGTTGGCAATTCAGTTTAAATACAGATAAAGCCAGCTTGTTTAATACCAGTGCAAATAACAAAAAATATTTTTAAAAATATCTTTACAATAAATTTTAATTTGTCTTACTTCTGATTCTTTGGAAATTGTGTTTCTGAGAAATTTAGCTTAAACTTAAATTTATTCGTAACCAATGATAACAAAGTGCAAAAACTTTTTTCTTCCGTTTTTTTATCCTTCTTATATTGACATTCTGTGGGTACTTTTACAGTTTTCAAGAAATCTTCAGAAAATCATTATAAAAGAAAATTCGGTTGCACAACAAAAGCAAAAACAAGCAAAAAAGGTTAAATCGGGCCTGCCGAATTATACCCTACAATATGTAAAAAAGATTGCAAAAAACTTTATTTGAAAAGAAAAATTAAAAAAAAAGTGGAAAAAAAATCCGCTTCAAATTTGTTTGGGCAAAAAAAATCCGCCAAAAAAATGTTTGGTGTAAAAAAATTGGTTAAAGGAATTAATTTTAAGAAAAAAAAAATTTCGAATAAAAAATTCCGCGGAAAAAACTTTTAGGCGAACTAAAAAACTCCGCGCAAAAATTTTTGGGGTCGAAAAATATTTATGTTTATATTTAAATACCTTTTGGTATCCAATTCTGTTCACATATGCCAACCAGTAGCCAAATTAATGCATTATGTACTTTTAGGTTATGTAGAGTACAAAAATGTTCGAAGTCTCCTTACATTTTTGTTCATAACTTTTAAACCCCTAAACCGACATAGGTCAAATGCACTACCAAACTTCTCGAAGCAACAATATAGTAACAGTTATATCAGTGCAATATTTTGGCCGTGAACGCTATTTCAACAAACGGATAGACAGCCATCGCTTAAATGTCTTAAAATCCATCACTGATCTGTCCCGTACCGATATTTCGATGAGTTACAAACGGAATGACAAACTGATATATATACCCCCTACCACCAAGTGCAGGGTATACAAAAGAAAATGTGCTTACATTTCGGTTTTATTCCCTAGTGATGTGGTAAAGTGAAAGTTTTGTATTATGCAGTAGTAGTAAATAAATCTATGATGCATATTATGTATGATATACATAATTTTTTTTATTTTATTTCTAAAGGCAATAAATAATCCTGACTAAAGGTTGAAGTTCATTGAAATTGTATAAAACCATATGCAAAAAAACTTTTTTTTTTTTCAAATGTTTGAAAATTGGGTCAAATTTTTGGTTTGAGTTGACAACTGATGATTGGGAAACTAAATATGCAGAAGACTTAATAAATAATGTTGCCCTAGAGATCATATAAGTATATGGGAAAGAGAAAAGTTGAGAATTTTAACAATTAAAACTAGCAAAACAGGTGCTTCTGATTATTTCACAAATTCTAGTTTATTAAAACGACAAAACCCGAAATATAATAAATGAAAAATATTCAGATTTAACTTGGCAACGCACTTTCTTTAAGCAAAAAAAATTATAATTTTTGATCTCTCGGGTATTTAAAATAAATTCTCATTAATATTCCTGAATTTAAAAATAAAAAGTTGGTAACGCTATACAATAGAATTTCTAGAGATGATATATGAGAAAGAAGAGAAAAGCTAAAAATTATAACAATTTATTATTAAGGGTTTGTGATTGAAGAAGAAAACATTGTATTTCTAAAGATTATTTTTAATGTGGATTTATTCCAGACCATGGTTTCTGTAGCCACCTCTACGTCATCAGTGGAGAAAATTACATTAGATAAATTGTTTGATTATTTGTAAGACTGTTTTTTCTATATGTTTTTTCATCAACAGACTTAACTCTGAGTGGAATAGAACCCACGTTCTTCAAATTTTCCATCAGTTTGCAAAGCAAGTACTCTACCATCTGAGCTATCGCCCTGCTTGACAAACTAACAGCAGAAGTTGGTTTGTTCGTATTTCATTACAGATGTTAAGTGTGTGACGTCAACAGAAGATTTTTATTTTACACCAACAATTACGATCCTTAGAAACAACAACATTCCTTAATCTCTCTTTGTCTCGTTTTTGCACATAACAATTTTAGCGCTGAATTATTTGTTCATACACGTTAAAGATGAGTGCATATATTTGAGACTACTTGCCCGTAGGGCGACATATATTTGCATATATTTTTGTCAATTCTGTATTTTTTTTTAAGTGTTTTTATCGGCGCATGCCATATTCTGTTTTGTTATTTAGGGTTTGTGATTGAAGAAGAAAACATTGTATTTCTAAAGATTATTTTTAATGTGGATTTATTCCAGACCATGGTTTCTGTAGCCACCTCTACGTCATCAGTGGAGAAAATTACATTAGATAAATTGTTTGATTATTTGTAAGACTGTTTTTTCTATATGTTTTTTCATCAACAGACTTAACTTTGAGTGGAATAGAACCCAGGTTCTTCAAATTTTCCATCAGTTTGCAAAGCAAGTACTCTACCATCTGAGCTATCGCCCTGCTTGACAAACTAACAGCAGAAGTTGGTTTGTTCGTATTTCATTACAGATGTTAAGTGTGTGACGTCAACAGAAGATTTTTATTTTACACCAACAATTACGATCCTTAGAAACAACAACATTCCTTAATCTCTCTGTCTCGTTTTTGCACATAACAATTTTAGCGCTGAATTATTTGTTCATACACGTTAAAGATGAGTGCATATATTTGAGACTACTTGCCCGTAGGGCGACATATATTTGCATATATTTTTGTCAATTCTGTATTTTTTTTTTAAGTGTTTTTATCGGCGCATGCCATATTCACAATTTAAGTTGGCATGTCAAACGAGAAAAACAGTTGTTTTGAACAATGGTAGTTGGCAACGCGAACTAACAAAAAAACGTTGATGACAAACAGTATCACTGGATATGTGACAAAATAAAGATTATTAAAATTACAAAACTTGAAATTTAGTAAATTAAAACTAAAAATAAACAGATTCAAGTTGGCAACGCACTTTCTAAAAGTACTAAAAAAATATTTATATAAAAAATATATTATATAAAAGGGTTTAATTGATATTCTTGAATTCTAAAATAAAAATAGTTGGTAACGCGATACAATAGAATCTCTAGAGATATGTGAGAAAGAAGAGAAACGTTAGCAATTATAACAGTTAAAGTTGGCAATTTAAACTAGCAAAACAGGTGCTTCGAACAATGGTAGTTGGCAATGCGGAGTAACAAAAATACGGATATGATAAAGAGTATCACTGATTATACGACAAATTGAAGTTTATTAAAATGACGAAACTTAAAATTTAGTAAAAAAAATATCCAGATTCAAGTTGGCAACGCACTTTCTAAAAGTAATAAAATATTATTTAAAATTATTTTTGGTCACTCAGATATTATAAAATAGGGTATGATTGATATTCTTGAATTCTACAATAAAAATAGTTGGTAACGCACTACAATAGAATCTCAGTAGATATGTGAGAAAGAAGAGAAAAGTTTGCAATTATAACAATTAAAGTTGGCAATTAATACTAGCAAACTAGGTAATTTGAACAATGGTAGTTGGCAACTCGAAATAACAAAAAACGTTGATGACAAACGGTATCACTGACTATATGACAAATTCGAGTTTATTATTATTAAAATGACAAAACTTGAAATTTAGTAAATAAAAATAAAAAATATCCATATTCAAGTTGGCAACGCAATTTCTAAAAGTAAAAAAAATGTTTTTGGTCCCCCAGATATTATAAAATAGGGTCTAATTGATATTCTTGAATTCTACAATAAAAATAGTTGGTAACGCGATACAATAGAATCTCAGAAGATATGTGGGAAAAAGAAAATAATTAGCAATTATAACAATTAAAGTTGCCCATTAAAACTAGCAAACCAGGTGATTTGAACAATTGTAGTTGGCAACGCAAAATAATAAATAAAAACCTTAATGACAAACAGTTTCACTGATTATACGACAAATTCGAGTTAATTAAAATGACGAAACTTAAAATTTAGTAAACAAATAATAGAGTATTTTTAATTTATTGCTTTAAAAAAGTTACTCATCTCATAGTATATCTGTACTGATCAGTTTCATCCCCACTAAAGGAATCATCAGCAGACTTTAGAGAATCATCGTTGGTCAATCAAACATCAAACCAGACATAATATTTGATATATTTCTCAAGTTATATGAGAAATATTATTATGAAGGTCCGAAATCTGTTTTCCAACAAAAATAACTCTTTTAAAGCAAAAATTGTATATCATGAAATCCAGCAAAGATTTTATAAAATCTGACCGAGGGTCTTCAAATTTATCTAATTTTTTGTACACATGTGCTCTATAGAGCCAATTAAACATATCAATTTTCAGTTTTTTATATTTAAAAAAAATCGCGATTTTTTCGCGAATTTAATTTTCTTCAAAAATTGAAAAAATCAATAAAGTATGCTACTTTGAATAGCCATATCTTCGAAAGTATCTATCGGATTTCTTCAATTCAAAAAGCATTCGATTCAGACGATAGTCTTACTTTATATTAATGTAATAAAAAAAAATATTTTTAAAAAAAAGTGCATTTTTGATGCAAATGCATTTTTTGGATGCATTTTTTAAAACTTTCTCCCCCTTCAATTTTTTTTAAACCTACATAAATCGAAAATATAGCATTTTTTACACAAAATTGCGTACCGCTTTTTTTGTGACGGAGTTTCGTAAAAATTTTGTAATTTTTTTAAAAATACCTTATTGGTTTTTCCATACAATTTTTTCATAAAATTCATAAAATAACAAAAAAAAATTTTAGTCTAAGGAAAAACTACATAAGCATTTTTTAAAAAAATCACGAAAATTTTGTGAAACGCCGTCACAAAAAAAAATGTACCCAATTTTATGTAAAAAATGCTATATTTTCGATTTTTGCAGGTTTCAAACAAATTGAAGGGGGAGAAAGTTTTAAAAAATGCATCCAAAAATTGCATTTGCATCAAAAATGCATTTTTTTAAAAAAATATTTTTTGTTAGTGCATTGGTATAAAAACGGAAAATCAGTTGAATCGAATGCTTTTTGAGTCGTAGAAATCCGATAGATACTTTCGAAGAAATGGCTTTTTAAAGTTACATACTTTTTTGATAAAATTGCAAAATAAACATTAAATTGATTTTTTGTATGGAAAAAATCAAATAAGTAGTTTTAAAAAAATCACGAAAATTTTTTGAAACGCCGTCACAAAAAAAACGGTATTCAATTTTGTGTAAAAAATGCCATATTTTCGAATTATGCAGGTTTCAAAAAAATTGAAGGGGGAGAAAGTTTAGAAAAATGCATCAAAAAATTGCATTTGCATCAAAAATGCACTTTGTTTTGAAAAACTTTTTTTTTATTGCATTGGTATAAAAAAGGACGAACTTTTGGATCAAATGCTTTTTGAATCGTAGAAATCCGATAGATACTTCAGAAGATATGGCTCTTCAAATTAACATACTTTTTTGATTTTTTAAATTTTTGAAGAAAATTAAATTCGCGAAAAAACCGCGATTTTTTTAAAATTTAAAAAACTGAAAATGGATATGTTTTATTAGCTTTATGGAGAATGCATACCGTTAATATAAAGAAAATCGAAAGACCTAAGGTCAGAAAATAGCATTTTTTATGTGTTTTCTGGTGGATTTTGTGATATACTAAATCACCGTCGCACTGTGGTCAATATTTTGAGATAGCGGCCAAAACTCCTTTAGGTTTTTGTTCTCCGATTTTAAAGTTATTAGACTCATATGAAAGTAGACAGTAGTAAACCTCGGGAGCCAAAAAATTAGAACTCTATTTCAACTATTTCACTGAGAACAGGGTGGTCCAAAATGGGATTTTTCAGAATTTAGTAAATTTATGATATTTTTAGTTAATTTTTAAAGTTTAAATGATCATAACTTTTTTGTTTTTCAAGATTTTTGGACGAAATAAATTTTGTGTTGTAACTTAACTTATTTCCTATTATTGGTAAAAAAATTGAAGCTCTACTGTTTTCAGAACAATTTAAATATTTTTTTTAAGAAAGGTCAAATTTATCGGAAATTTCCTACTTCATAGAGCACAACTCCTGTGAGTCAAGCTGAGTCAAAACACAAATTTACTATTTTGTAGTCCTAACTCTCCCCTACATTCCTATATATACATGTCCATGCATCGGGACTGCACTTTTTGAGCTACAGCAATTTTTCTGACCCAAGGTAAGATATTCGGTACAAATGCTCGTCATATTTTTTGAGAAGTTATTTGTATGTGAAAGTGACTATTATGCATATATTTTGATGAAATTTTGTACAAGAGTTCTTATTGACCCAAAAAATAATTCTGTTGAAATTAGGAGAAGTTGGCCCATATTTGGACCTAGTCCACATAGAAGGGTGTATCAAAATTTTGACAAAAATGACAATAGAACTCTCAAATTATGTGGTATCTGGCAATTCATTTGGAAAAGGTAAAAAATGATTTTATTGCCATCTAATATTACATAACTTAAATACACGAAAATTGCAAATAAATTTAAAACCAATGGAAATAACTGGTAAAACCAAGTACCTGTTATATTATGTTTATGTACTACACTCAAAAAAAAAGAAGAAACTTAAACTTTGGAAAATTTTTCTTCAAAATAGTTTATAAATTTTCCCACAATTAAGTTAAAATTAACTAAAAGTTGGGAAATTTTCCTAACTTTTAGGAAAATATTTTAGTTCATGGACTGTTAAATAGGCCATAATTTTCCTTAAATAGAATTCCCTAATACGTGGAAGAAATTCTCACCGCCAAAAAAAATTTCCCTAAATAATTGAAAAAAAATCTTTATTTTTGAGACATATTTCTTAAAACAAAATTTAGTTCAAAAAATTCAGTTTTAGGACGTAATTTACTACCAGTTAGTTCATCATATTTGACTTCTTTAATTTGAGGAAGTTTTTTCCACAAGTTTAGTAAATTTTTCATAACTTGAAATTGTTTTGTTGATTTATTTTTTTTTATGCTTGCTTGTAGTTCACATTTCGTTTATTATTTGTAGTACATGAATACAAAAGGTTTGATCTTGTATAACAAGTAGAAAAATTTAATATTTACATTTTTTTCTACACATGTATGTGTTAGAAAAAAACATAATATTTTAATCACAACAAAGACCTTGGCTTTGTCGTGTTTTCCCATAGTCTGGGAACAAACGTCAAGTACAAAGTTGTTGTTGTAATTTAACTAAAAAAACTAATTAAATTTATTACTTGTCTTTAAGAAACAAACCTTTCTTTATATTTCTAATAAAATATGTACCCAATGAGAATTATGTGTGTATTCACATGCTATTCTATAAATAAACCATTAAAAAAATATAAAATTAAATAATTTTTAGGAAAAATTTCCTAATCAGAAATGTTTTTTTTAACCAAAAAATTAAAATTTTTTTCCCATTTTCTAGTTCAAATTTGTCCTTCTTTTAAAGAAAAATATGGACTAAAAAGTAGGAATACATGGCAATGGAGCTAAATCATTATCAATTTTCCTTGGATTTAGTTAGTTTTCCCATTTTTTAGTTGAAAGATTATAATTTGTTTCTAATTTTAGTATAAATTTTTATTAATACATTTAAATAAAATATATGTGCACTTTAAATCAATAGTAAAAGTTTACTTAAAATTTTATCGATGTTGTGTTCTGTATATAATATGTATATCCAAATGGTATTGATATTGTTGGGAATTTCAGTGTTATTTTTCAGTTTAATCCTCACAAGAATTAGCTTTCTTCCAAAAAAACCAACCTTTGGCCCCTGTGAATATTGAGACTAAATAAATGTCAGGGGCCAAATTTTGGCATTTTCTGACCAAAATTAAGTTTAGGAATAATAAATAAGTATTTGTTGTAAAACACGATTGAAAAAAATAAGAAATTATAAAAAAAATACCTATTTAAAATGTCAAAATATTCAACTTTTACATGGAAATTCAACAAAAAATTAAAATCCATTTTTAACTCCACATTACTTACGTTCCTATCAGTCGATTTTTACGTTTGAACACGCAAATTGAAGCTTAAAGTCCCTCCTATTGAACAAAATAAATTGCGTAAAAAAATACCAATCCGGTCAAAAGTTATAGAGTTTTGACCGCTATCTCGCAAAATTGACCACTGTGCGTCGGTAATTATAAGTATACGTGTTGCTGTTATTTTACAATAACAACAGTACCTAACCAAACAATAGTGTTGGTAGGATAAGTCGTACTAAACTTTGTGTCAAATGTTGTTTTTTATTTTTAGTACCAATTTGACAATATCATATATAGAAATATTTTTGGGCCTCGAACTAGAATAAAACTCTAATCGAATATATATACATATATAAAGGCCGAATAAATAGCTTTCTTCCAAAAAAACCAACCTTTGGCCCCTGTGAATATTGAGACTAAATAAATGTCAGGGGCCAAATTTTGGCATTTTCTGACCAAAATTAAGTTTAGGAATAATAAATAAGTATTTGTTGTAAAACACGATTGAAAAAAATAAGAAATTATAAAAAAAATACCTATTTAAAATGTCAAAATATTCAACTTTTACATGGAAATTCAACAAAAAATTAAAATCCATTTTTAACTCCACATTACTTACGTTCCTATCAGTCGATTTTTACGTTTGAACACGCAAATTGAAGCTTAAAGTCCCTCCTATTGAACAAAATAAATTGCGTAAAAAAATACCAATCCGGTCAAAAGTTATAGAGTTTTGACCGCTATCTCGCAAAATTGACCACTGTGCGTCGGTAATTATAAGTATACGTGTTGCTGTTATTTTACAATAACAACAGTACCTAACCAAACAATAGTGTTGGTAGGATAAGTCGTACTAAACTTTGTGTCAAATGTTGTTTTTTATTTTTAGTACCAATTTGACAATATCATATATAGAAATATTTTTGGGCCTCGAACTAGAATAAAACTCTAATCGAATATATATACATATATAAAGGCCGAATAAATACATTTTATTTTTATGTACCTTTTGGTACTAAAAATAAAAAACAACATTTAGTAAACAAAAATCAAAAAAATATCCAGATTCAAGTTGACAACGCACTTTCTAAAACTAATAAAAAATTATTTAAAATTATTTTTGATCACTCAGATTTTATAAAATAGGATTTAATTGATATTCTTGAATTCTAAAATAAAAATAGTTAATAACGCGATACAAAAGAATCTCTTAATATGATATATGAGAAAGAAAAGAATGAGAAATTATAACAATTTAAGTTGGCAATTAAAACGAGCAAAACAGGTGTTTTAAAGAATGTTAGTTGGCAACGCGAAAAAAAAAATTATGAAAAACAGTATCACTGACTATATGACAAATTAGAGTTTATTAAAATGACAAAATTTGAAATTTAGTAAATAAAAATTAAAAATATCCAGATCCAAGTTGGCAACGCAATTTCTAAAAGTAATAAGAAATTATAATTTTTGGTCACTCAGGTATTATAAAAAAGGGTCTTATTAATATTCTGGAATGCTAAAATAAAAATAGTTGGTAACGCGTTAAAAAATAATCTTTAGAGATGATATATGAGAAAAAAGAGAAAAGTTTACAATTATAACAATTTAAGTTGGCAATTCAAAGGAGAAAAACAGGCAAATCAAAGGAGAAAAACAATGTTAGTTGGCAACGCGAACTAACATTAAAACCTTGTGACAAACAGTATCACGGATTATTTCACAAATTATAGTTTATTAATACGACAAAACCCGAAATTTAAGAAATGAAACATATCCAGATTCAAGTTGGCAGCGCACTTTCTTTAAGCAATAAAAAATTATAATTTTTGGTCACTCAGGTATTATAAAATCGGGTCTAATTGATATTCTTGAATTCAAAATAAAAAGTTGGTAACGCGATACAATAGAGTCTCTAGAGATGATAAATGAGAAAGAAGAGAAAAGTTAACAATTATAACAATTTAGGTTGGCAATTCAAACGAGCAAACCAGGTCATTTGAACAATGGTAGTTGGCAACGCGAAATAATAAAAACCTTGAAGACAATGTATCACTGACTATATGACAAATTTGAGTTTATTAAAATGACAAAACTTGAAATTTAATAAATAAAAATCAAAAATATCCAGTTTCAAGTTGGCAACAGACTTTCTAAAAGTAATAAAAAATTATTTAAAATTAGTTTTGGCCACAGTACAGACTAGTATGCAAACACTGGTGCTAATTGCGTACTTTCCAATATGGTGGTAAGATTTTTAGTACAGAATTATCATCGCTGCCTAGTGTATGTGTGCCTGTACGTGTGAGTTTTTGTGCATGTATTTATGTTGTTTGTTTACGTTTTGTATGAAACGTCAAAAGTTACACCGTGTGCTGTCACTAATACTTACACCCATCAGATGCAACTCTGTGATACTACTACTCAAAAACTTAAATATATAAAGACTATGCAAGAGTCAATTCTTTTTGACGTTTAAAGGTGGTGTTAGTTTTACAAATGGTATCTGGGAAAGCTGGAAATTTAGTTTACCTTTTATTTTTCGTTTAATTTTGCTGGTTGTTTTGATTTAATTATATTCATTTCGTTTTTTATTATGTATTTTTTTATTTTCAAGTGACACAACAATAATTTTCATTCATAATTTTAAAATTTTTTAATGTTTATTTTTCGTTATTCCCAAATCGTTCCCAAAAAAAAGATTGCCATCTGTTAATAACGACTTCGTTATTACTGACACTACTATTCATGAGTTACCCCTGCTACTACTCATGTACTGTGGTTTTGGCACCTCAGATTTTATAAAATAGGGTCTAATTATTATTCTTGAATTCTAAAATAAAAATAGTTGGTAACGCGATACAATAGAAAGAAGTAAAATTTTATTTCAAACGATTGGTTGGCAGTAATAACATTAAAATTTTAACAACTTTCAAAATATTAGTTGGTATTGCGATAAAAGAAAAAAAATATTTCTTGGTAACGCAAAATAATATAAAAATGGTTGAATTACTCATTGTTGGTAACGCGATATTGGCTTTTCGTTTTTATACCCTCCAACCACAGTATGGGAGTATACTCACTTTGTCATTCCGTTTGTAACGCATCGAAATATCGGTCGGGGACCCCATAAAGTATATATATTATTGATCCATGATCGATTCTAAGACATTCTGTGAATGCCCGTCCGTCCGTCTGTCTGTAGATGGCACGATACAATCAATTGCAATCTTTTAATTCTTAGTGTTGCCAACTATTAAACATATAAAAATCCTATATTGTTTGGGGCCAACGGAATTTACTAATACCATAATTTTACAACGCGGCGCTTTGTAAAAATTTCAATGCAATTTATTGTTGTAACAAACATTCTGTTATCAGCCAAATGTGTCCAAAATACCGAATTCGGATAAAATCACACACTTTTGCCTTACCATTCGTTCAGCCACTATCTTTTTGCCAACAACTACACTAATTATCTAAATTAACTTAGTTAAATACTTACTGTTTCCATGAATTCGTAGTTGGACATACTTTCGACTTCTTATTTTACGCAGCATATCTTGCCAACGCTTTGTTTTTGTTAAATTTAGTGCAAGTAATTAAATAGTTGTGGTAAGTTTAACAAATTAAAAAAGTAGTGCATTTAATAGCAGAAACACACAAACATGAACAGACATGCAATAAAAATAAATAGGAAAAAAGTTAAATAAGAAAAACAAAAAAAATAAAGCAAAACAAAAATTTATAAAGTGTTAAAAAAAACAATAATTTTTTGTTAGTTTAAATTAAGAAATGAAAGGATTTGTAAGTAACACGACTTAGAGACACCGTATGACCTAAACTATTTGTGGGGAAGTGAGGTATTTTGAACGGAAAATTTAAGAGTTTCAAACAAAGAGACGAATTATTTTGTTGAAACTAATTAAAAACTGTAGGTTTTGAAAGCACGGCTTTGAATCTACTACTTATTAATCAATTATGATGTAAATATTACAAAAACTGTGATTAGTTAACAAAAAAAACTTTGCTAAGTTAACAAAAAAAAAAATTGTTAAGTTAGCAAATACCTTTGGTAAGCTAACAAATAACAGGAAAGTTAACAAATTACATAGGAAAGTTAACAAATAACTTAGGTAATCTAACAAATAACTTAGGTAAGCTAACAAAAAACTGAAAAATGTAATTTAAAAAGAAGTTAAAATTAAAAATATAACAAAAAATCTCAAATTTTAGCAAAAATTTTCAATTTTTTTCGCTGGATCTAACACATTTTCGATTTTATATTTTTAGCTTGTTTGTTAAAAATTCTCAAAAATCATTTTTGTTTTTCGTTTATCACGAAAAAATATCACAAAAAATGCGCAAAGTTAACGAAAAAAACTTTGCTAAGTAAAACAAGTAGAAAAGTTAAATTCGACTTGGCCGAATCTATGAATACCCTCCACCACCCTCTTATCACTTTTTAAGTGATAGTAAATTTTCTCACTTGAAAAAAATAACATTTTTGATTAGAAACATTTTATTTTGTGTAAAATTTTTTTTTTAAGTAATTAAAAAAAAAAAAAAATAATTTACTAAATTTTTTTTTGAGTGTAAAATTTTTTTTGAGTGTAAAATTTTTTTTGAGTGTACAATTTTTTTTGAGTGTACAATTTTTTTTGAGTGTAAAATTTTTCTCGAGTGTATTTTTTTTTTTTTTTAGTGTAAAAATATTTTTGAGTGACATAAATACGTTGTAAAATATTTTTGTGACTTACCCATGTTTTCAAAACATGTTTAACGGGTTTTCAACACGTGAATTTAAGGTGAAACTAATCTGAAATTCACGGTTTTGCTAATAACTTTTGAACCACTGGACCGATTTGGCTGAAGGCATCCTCAGAATTACCTTTAGCGTGTTTTTTATCTCGTAAACTCACGAAAAACCCTTGCCGAATTTTAGACTTTTGCTCATAACATTTGAACCACTGGACTGATTTCGCTGGATTGCAATACCAATACCCTCCGTAAAGTCTTTTGAAAGTTCGCGTTTTGTCAACAGACAGACAGACGGACGGACGGACATCGCTAGATCGTCTTAGAATCGATCGAGGATCATGAATATATATACTTTATGGGGTCCTACACCAATATTTCAAGGTTTTTGTTTCTCTGTTTGCCACAAATCTTTTTAAACAACCTATTTCTAGTTTGTTTAAAAATCATAAATTACATAAGTTTTTTGTAAAATCCTTTAAACACCTCTTTATAATCCCCCAAATAGTGTAGGGCAGCGGTTACCAACCTATGATACGCGTACCACTAGGGGGTACGCGAAACTGTCGGCGGGGGTACGCAAAATTTTAGTAATTTGGACATTTGTTTTAGATTTACCTTTTAATGCTGGTTCCGCATCTGGCTTTTAAAGTTTTCCATAACGTCAGGTTTTTAAGAAAGTTGAGGTCAAAGTTTACAAAAAAACGTATTTTTGAGCAATTTTGAGACCATTTTTTGCGATATTTTAAATCTGACTACTTGTTTTCGATTAAACTTTCGATGCTGATTCCGAATATGGTTCCCAAATTTTTCTAAGATGTCAGGTTTTTGAGAAAATGTACGTCAAAGTTCTCAAAAACGTGTTTTTGGGCATTTTTGAGACTGTTTCTGATAGAGTGGAAATTTTGGTAGCATTTTGTTAAGCTCAAATGTCCTTTCATTGTACATACATATATACGGGGGTGTTTCATTCGAAAAGTCACGGAATTGTTGATCTGCCCTTGTATTAAAAAACATTTAAAAAAAATCAAAAAAACATTTTATTTACGCCCTCTGTGATGTGTTTTTGGAACTTTTTTTAAGAGTTCAAAAACGTTCGTTGTTTTAAATTTTGGTGTAGAATCGACTGGTGAAATCAGATTTGCAATATTTTCAACTGTTATTGCTCTGCAGAAAAATCAGCTCAAAATCCGCGTTTTCAGATGCATTGAACCACCCCAAGGAGCAAAAATTTTTCCCAAAAAATCCCACCATTGTTTTGATCTCCCCTATAGCCTTCAAAAAAATTATAATACCCGCAGATCAAAAATTTCAAAATTAACTCTAATATTTATATGAGAAATTTTTTAACGAAAACAAAAAACTCGCTAGGGGGTACGCGGCTGATACAATTTAAGATTAGGGGTACGCTAGCTAAAAAGGTTGGTAACCGCTGGTGTAGGGCATTCAGATTAATAAATCGTGCACCAACACCATTTTTCTTGTTAAATTGCGTGCTAATATTTGCCTTTTTTTTTTTAAAAAAATCACTTAGGTAAGTTAACAAATAACTTTGTAAGTTAATAGACAACTTATGGTTGCTTACAAAAAACCAATGGTGATAACGTAATTTCAAGAAAACTCTAAAATAAGCATTACAAAATTTAGCAGGAGTTAAAATTTAAAATATAACAAAAATTCTGAAATTTCAGTAAAATTTTACAATTTTTTCGCTGAATAAAAAAAATTTCATTATTTCCAATTTTAAGCTTGTTTGTTAAAAATTCTTAAAAATATTTTTTTTTTATTTATTACAAATTATAAAAATAAAATATTTGAGCTCGAGGCCTGGATTGTTCTTTAATTAAAATTCTTCTTTATTTATTTCCAATATTTCGCTACTCTTCGAGTAGCATTCTCAGGGAGTATAATGGATTTTAAATAAAAACACAAAATTCTAAAAAATTAACGTTGCTTATAACTCGTCATCATAAATAATACAGTAGTATTTATGATAACGAGTTATATGCAACGTTAATTTTTTAGAATTTTGTGTTTTTATTTAAAATCCATTATACTCCCTTAGGATGCTACTCGAAAAGTAGCGAAATAATTAAAATTGGAAAAGTCGAATAAAAAACAACTTTAATATTTATTACAAATTTTAAGCTTGTTTGTTGAAATATTCAACTTAATTAATAATAACAGTGTAAATATCACAAAATATGGGAAAAATTAACAAAGTTAATAAAAAAATTTAATTAAAAAAAAAAAAACTTAGGTAAGTTAACAAATATTTAAATAATTTAGCAAATAACTTAGGTAAGCTAATAAATAACTTAGGTGAGTTAACAAAATAAAATTAAGTTTCTTCAATAAGCATTTAAAATTTATAAAGGAGTTAAAATTAAAAATATAAAACAATTTATTAAAAATCGAATTTTTGCCTATTTTCTTTGTTAAATCACTTCCTGATAAATTGAAATAAAGAATATTTCAATATCATAAATATTAAAAAATTATATTCTCCATTTTGTTGTACTGGTTGTAACAAATCTTCTAAAATCACCAATTTGACTTTGTTTTTAAAAATCATAATTTACCTAAGTTTTTTGTAAAATCCCTTAAACGCCTCCTTGTAATCCCCCCCAAATAGTGTAGGGCATTCAAATTGATAAATCGTGCAACAACACCTTTTTTTCTTGTTAAATTGCGTGCTATTAATTGCCTTTTATTGCTAATGTATGTTTAGAATATAATTCAATTATTAACGCTGACATTAAATCATATACAAAACAACAACAAAAAAAAATATGTTAACAATATGGCAACACTTATGTCACAAAACCAACACAAAAGTTATAGAAAACAAAACCAAAAAAAATAAGTTATTAAATAAATGTGTATTTAACATGCAACAATATTAGACGCGTCTGAAACGGAAGTGTGAACGAACGTTTAAAGCATGCTTGAACGGAAGTTAATTTAATTTTTGTTTTGAAAAGTTTTTTTTGCTTTTTTTTTTTTAGTTTCTAAAACGCGAGACTTACTGTTTTTTCAAACACATCATGGGACATATATTATTTGCCTTAACATTATGGGTAATTTTACGTATGCCATTTAACCAAATCTGAAATTGTAAAAGAAAAGAAAATGAATTAAAGGAAATTAAATATTTTGTTTAAAGTTTATTAAATTTTAATGGTTTAAATAAATTGCCTAAAATTTCTTTGGTAATTTATTTTAGGAAAAAAGTTATAAAAATTTTAAAATTGTATTCAATTCATTACAAAAAAAAACAAGATAATGTTTTCTAAAACAGTAGTTAAACATTATTTAAGTGCCAATATAAGCATTTTTAAATCTTACATAGTCCTTAGGTAAAATTATAATTAACCTGTTGGCACAGACTAATACAGACTCGACATAAGTGACAGATGTCATAAAAGTAGTTCTGAACCATATGGTTAATATTTTCAAATTATTCTACGAATTAGGTTAGAAAGAGAAAACTGATACAACGCGCCATAAGAAAAATGGATACCAGATCGGTTTTTGTTGCTTCACTCACTCCTAATTCGTAGAAAGTGTTGCCATGTTAGCGTAAAACGGACTAAAAACCGCTGTGTTTTCTCCCAAAATCGCTTATTTTTTCCCCATTTTTTCTTGTAAAACTCTACTGTCGAGTCTGTATTTAGTCTGTGCTGTTGGCATAGGTAATAGGTCATATTTTTTAGATTTCTTGAAAAATCTATTCAACTAAGCCACTGTAGTAACTGTTACCTCATTTTTTTTTTGGTGTAGTAATTAAAAAAAAACTTTGTAAAATTACCTAAGTTTTTTTGTAAAAAAAAATACCTAAGTACAAAAAAAAATCAAAAAATTTATAAAAAACACCATCTCATACCAGTTCAATTTAATTTCTATGTCAACAAACAGTGTCAGGAGATTTTTTTCTTTAAGTAAAATATTTTGTTTTTAATTTTTTATTTTATCCAAAAAAATTATTAACCTTTCTTTATAAATATTTTATCTTTTATTATATTAAACCTTCAGGCTTTGTTGATTTTTATAAATTTTTTTTTGTTAATCTTTAGTTCGTTTCTTTTAGCTTGTTCTTTTTATTGTCATAACAATAGTTTTGGCTTTTCATGTTATAAAAAAGTACTGTCAAATATTGTTTTTCTTTTGTTGGCTAAAGTAACTTATGTTAAGGAAATTCTTTCAAAAAAAAAGTTTTATTTCATTTTTTTTCTTTTATTATTTGTTAATAAGTTTTAGTTTTTTTGTTGGTCTAAAGTTTTCAATTTTTTTCTTCTTTTCTCAATGCAGAATTTTATTGTTATAATATTTCATAATCTGGCAACATACTTGACATCTAAAAATTTGGTAAAAAGTACTTAGGAAAAAAACTTTTTTTTTTTTTGCAAAAATATTTGTTTTTTGTTTGACAAAGGATAAAGTTATTTAATAAATATTTAATGAATTAAATCAATTTTATAAAAAAAAAATTAATTTATTAAATTAAGTATTCTCAAGTAATGAAGTTAAAAGTTTTAACTTTTTGGGATTTTTTGTTAAATTTTAATAACTTTCAAAACAATGTGGAAATTTAAACCATGTATTGGGGATTCGACAGGCATTTTTTTTTGTATGGGAAAAAGTTTTTTTTTTATTTTAAATGTTTGGGCAAATTTATATTCTACTACTACTTGTGTGGTCCAAAGTTGAGGTCAATCGGATTTAATTAACCCGTGGCGCCCGGCGATCAAAGTTTACGATTTAAAAAATTTTAAAAAGTAAAAAATAGGTCTTGCGCTATATTTTATTAATCAATTTTAATGCACTGAACACAAATATAATAAAAATGTAAAATCGGTCCAACGGTTTTGAAGATTTCGCTTTTTGAAATTTGCAAAAAAAAATGGCGAATTTTTTCTATGTTAAAGATTTTCACCAACATTTTATGATACAATATGTTGCGATTCATTATTATATTAATATTGGCATGGTGAAAACGATTATCAGAAAAAATCGAAACGGTCTAGCTTTTTTCCAGTTATCACCAATTAAAATTAGTCGAAAAATATCCAAAATTGTGGGTTTTCCTGCGTTCAAGAAATTAAAACAAAAATGAAAAAAATCCATTGACTTTTACTTAGAGCTTGAGTCAAACCTTCATTTCAACTTAATTTGAGCCAAATTAGTAAATTTTAACCCATAGCGTCCTTCGATCAAAATAAAAAATAAAAAAAAATAAAAAATCCATTGACTTTTACATAGAGCTTGAGTTAAACTTTCATTAACCCATGGCTTCCTTCGATCAAAGTTAAGAGTTTTTGGTAAACATTTTCTAAAAAACCAAAACTTTGACTGCAGGGCGCAACGGGCTTAAAAAATCGGATTTGGCTCAAATTAATTTTAAATGAAATCTTGTTTCAAGAAAGGGTTAATGAAATTTTTGAAAATAGCGATATCACGAAAACCATTACACCGATTTTAAAATTTTTTGATAATAGTGCTCAGCGAATCAAAATTAATGATGTATAGTAAGATATAGTTTTTGATCCAAAGAAAATAGGAATCGTATAGGAATAGTTTTTGATCCAAAATTTTTGTCCGTTTCGCTTGAGACACGTGAGTTAACTTGATAACTTTAAAACTATTACTGGAAGAGCTTTTGGGTATTTGGTGGTCTTATTATCCGTGTTAAGAGCTACAAAAATTCTTTTCAACTTTTTGTTGTGTTGGCAATATTTACCGAGATATGAGCATTTGAAAATTTTCGGGAATGCCAACTTTTTTAAATCCAAAGTTAGGACATGTGAAGAGGACCGGCGATACTATGACGATCCAAAGAACCGAAAATGACCTCCATTTTGCTGTATCTGGCTTAGTTTTTGAGATATCGTCATTTTAAGTTTTTGAAAAAAAATCTCCGAGTTATAAAAATTTTACTAAAATAGTGGTAGAAACTTCCTCAAATCTAAGAAGATGAACAAAGTGGTAGAAAATCATGTCCTTAAACTAAAGAAGAGGGATATGTCTTTAAAATAAAGATTTTTTTTTTTTCATAGATTTAGGGAAAATTTCTTCGGCGGTAAGAATTTTTTCCGTGTATTAGGGAATTATATTTAAGGAAAATAATGGTTTATTTAACAGTGAACTAAAATTGTTTCCTAACAGTTAAGAAAATTTCCCAAATTTTATTTAAATTTAATTTAATTGTGGGAAAATGTATAAGCTATATAAGTTTAAGTTAAGTCTTTTTGTTTGAGTGTACCTCCTATTTGACAAGAATTCCTTGTAATTTAACAAACTTTTTACTAATAATTTTGTAATTTTACCAGCTTTTTACCAAAAAAATGTAAATTTACAATTTTTTGACGCGATAAAACTTACAAGGAGGTTTCGTGACTTTACTAGATTTTTTGCTACCTCCTATTTTACGAGAATTCCTAGTAAAAATTACGAGCTTTTTTGTAATTTTACTAGATTTTTACTAATAAATATTGTAAATTTACAACTTTTTTGGAGAAATAAAACTTACAAGAAGTTTTCGTAAATTTACTAGATTTTTTTTTTGTAAAAAACACTGTAAAATTACGGAAAAAATGTAAATTTCAATCGAAAATTATTTGTTAAAAAACAAGAAAAACTGTCAAATATTGGTAAAATGGGATTACGAGACTTTTTCTAGTAATATGACAAGGTTTTTTTTTTTTTTGAGTGCAAAAACGAAAAAAAAACTTTTTTGCCATACAAAAAAAAAAATGCCGCTCGAGACCACATACCCATTCGCTTCCAAGGTATGAGCGTTGGTAATGAGGCAATTTTAAAAAAATTATATACGTCTGTAGATTGCATTACTCTTCAAAAATGTACTTTAGTTAATTATACTGGTACTAAGGACTCATTATCAGATAAAATGACAGGTAATGATGACCCATTACCGGGTAACCAATTAGGGAATGGTTACTTATTGCCAAAACTAATAAAGTTGTTGCTTTGGTCTTTTTTTGTAGTTTTTCTACAGAAAATGTAAGTTTTATTTTCTAAATTTTTTTTTTTGTATATTTTGAATAGGTTTATTCTAGCTCGAGCTAATTTTTCCTTTGCTAATTAAAACTATGATATTCTCATAGAATAATTTTAAAGAAAATAATTTTTCTGTTTTAAATTTGTTTATGTTAGTAATTTTTGCAAGACTAAGTCGACACGTGTTTCGGAATTTGTCAGATTCCATTGTCAAGGTTTTTTTAGCAAATTTAAAAATTTAATACTGCAAGCAGCATAGGAAATTTAAATGACAAATCGCTAATGTTCAAACAAAAATATTAATAAATATTCAACTCTTCCCTCATTGAGAATTAGAAGAAACAAATTGAACATTCTCTTAAGCTATGTTTACACCATACCACTGAGTCGTATGATTTTCATGAAAAAGCAAGATTTTTTATAGCATAATTTTAGGCATGTTATATATACAGGATTGTTATTTAAAAGCGACAAAAAACTTTACATATTGCTAAATTTGTAAACTTAAGATTAAATAAATTGTTATATTTGTTTATAAATTTAGCAAAATCTAGAGTTTTTTGGCGCTTTTTAATAACAATCATATATTTACTACATGCCTAAAATTATGCTATAAAAAAACATTGCTTTTTCATAAAAATCATACGACTCAGTAGTATGGTGTAAACATAGCTTTAGTTTGATAACGACTATTTTTATTAGTTAATAAAAATTAATCAGAATTTGAATAAATTGGTTAGCACGACAAAATAGAGTATCCCATATAGTTAAATAAGTTAATATTTTTGTTTGAACATTAGCGATTTGTCATTTTAATTTCCTATGCTACTTGTAGTACAGGGTTTTTATAATTACAAAATAGTCTTGACAATGAAATCTGACAAATTCTAAAACACATGTCGCAACATAAAAAAAATGTTAAAAACAAAATACTAATTTTTTTAAAAATAATTCTATTAAAATAAAAATTACCTCGAGCTAGAATAAATCTACTCAAAATATAATATTTTAAGGGTCAAATTAAAACAATTTTTATTTTTTAATAAAAATTCATTTAGTATATTTTTTTTAAATATTTTTAAATTCAACTTACCTTTGCCGTTGCAGCATCTGGACAAACAACATGATGATATGTTATATTTATATAATCTGTATTCGAGCATATTGTTAATGACTTTTTATCTAATGCTTCCAAATCTGTGCCACATTTCTTTGTAACATTAGCCAAGATTTTAGGATCCTTTAAATAAATAAAAAAATATATGTAAAAAATTTGTTAATATTATAAAAACAAAATCCAAAAAATTTCAACTGCATTAAAAAGTAAAAAAAACAAAACTTTCAATGATATGTCAATGTCATAACTGGTTAAAGGAGAAAAAAAGCTTTAAATCTTTTTTGTATATCCTTCATTTAGGGATAGAGGGTATATATAAGTTTGTCATTCCATTTGTAACACATCGATATATCGGTCTGGGACCCCAAAAAGTATACATATTCATGATCTGTGATCGATTCCACTGTACCACAAGAAAAATGAGCCTCAATGCACAGAAAGAATTGAAAACGAATTTGAATCACCAAAAACGCGGTTTCAACTAATTTTTTAATTGAAACTCCTCCGATAAAAGATTGTTATATCAATCATCATATTGTAGGTGATTGTTTTTTTTTTTTTCATTCAAACAGTTTTTCGATTTTGATCACAAATTTAATCAATTTTTTATTTAAAGTCAATCAAAATAATGATTGAGTTAACGAATGAATTGTAAAATTATGACAATATTATGAAGAACTATTAAATTTTTATTAATTTATTTACTTAAATGGTCTTTAAAATTTTTAAGTAAATTTTTAATTGCTCCAATTAAAAAATTACTCAATTTTTGTTTTTAAATTTAAACAAGGGATTACTCAAATTTGTTTCCTCCATATTTTTTTTTGTGTGGGTATAGAAAAAACATTCCCGTGTCTGTCAGGTTTTTTAAATCAATTCGCGTTTTTCGCGAATTATAAATGTTTAATTGTGTTTCACAAAAAAAAATTATTTATATAATTTAAAAAAAAAATGTAAAATAAGTAGTGTCCGACCGAACGCACTTTTTCAGACCGAACCCGTACCCGAACCCGAACTTCGGTAAATTTTTCAAAATTCGGCCGAACCCGAACCCGTACCCGAACTTTTTTTATAAAAAAAATAAGTTTTTTTTTAAACAATTATGATAAAAATCTAAATAACAAATTCATAACTAGGGATGAGATTTCCATGCAAATGCATGTTTTTTGTCGATAGTCTAAAAACGATATCGACCAATTATCTTTCCGAATCAAGAAATTTGTGTTAAAATGGCATCGATTTGTTTTTGCATATTTTTGCATATTTTAGTGAAAATGCATATTTTTGCATATTATGGTTTTAAATGCATATTTGGTGCATATTTTCAAATTTTAAGTGCATATTTTTGCATATTTTGGCATAAATTAGCGAAAACAGAAATTAAAATTTTTTTGTTTCAAAAACTATTTTAAATTTTAAAAATTTATTTTGAAAATAAGAAAATTTATTTTTTTCTTTTGAATTTCCTTTATAAATATTTTTCATTTATAAAAAAATCTTGCTTATATAAAAATTTAAAGGTTACTATTCAACACGGCGTTATTTTTTGCTTTTTAAGAAGTTTTTCCTATGAAAACAAGAAAGAAATTGCACACATTTCATTTTTTTGTGCATATTTTTAGGTTTTTTAGTGCATATTTTGAATTTTTTAGCGCATATTATAAGCGCATATTTTCGATTTTTTAGTGCATGAAAATCTCATCCCTATTCATAACATTTTTAAAAAAAAGTTTTTTTTAATAGTTTTACCATTTTATAGTTAAAAAAATAAATATTTTGTGCTTTTATATATATTTATATAAAAAAAAATGTTCAAAAATATAGCTCAAGCAATTCTTTTGGAAAAAAAAATATATTTCTTTCTAGCAATAGCCCGATTTGAGGTGTTGGGTAGTTGCACTGGTAATGTGGCTTAATTTTAAGACGATAAAAAACAATGCATACAAAAGTTCGGTGTTCGGTAAAGTTCGGCCAACATTTGGCCGAATACCGAACAGTGGCCGAACGTCACTTTTTGCCGAACTCCGTAACCGAACCCGAACGTTCGGTCGGACACTAAGAATAAGTCGAAAAAAAATCAGCAAATTTTTATGGCGGTTCTTCTCTTGGAATATATTAACCCTCTATCTGCAATTTTTAGGGTTAATTTTTGTCCTTATTTCAAATACTTTCCTAGAAAATCATTTTGCATCAAATTTCACTAGGGGTCAAAGACCAAAGACCAAAAGTTTGTAAGATGTTAGCAAAATGCTTCAAAAAGTAAATTTGTAAAGTATCATATTTTATTAAGTTGTGTTGCACCAAAGCTACTTTAAAGTTTTACTTTTTTGAGCAAATTTGATGCAGAATATTTTAACCCTGCACAATTTAATGGTTTTCTAGGAGAGCATTAGAAATAAGGACAAAAATGACCCCTAAAAATAGGAGATAAAGGTGAATATATATTTTATGAAAAGAAGCGTCTTTAAATTTCACTTTTTCGACTTATTTCACATTACTTTGGAAAACACAACTTTTTTATTGGCGTTTTTCGCGAAAACGCGAATTGATCTAGAAAACTGGGAGACACGTGTATTTTATTGTCAGCCCTTCTTTACAATTTTGATCATTTTCTTTAAACTGGACGAACTTCCTGCCTTTGATGACCCGTAGTGAAATTTAATACACAAAATATGCGTGAAACATGTTAACCCTCTAACTGCATTTTTTATAGACTTATGCATTTTGTTTAAAAATGGACAAAAATGGCGCCTTAAAACGGGAGCTAGAGGGTTAATTTGTTTATAATATTATTATTATAATTCTTTATATTTTTCTATTTTTAAGAATTTTGCCCTTAACGTACGAACTTTCTACCTTTGACAATCCCTAATTTTATTTTAAGGGGAAAATATTTGTGGAATATTTTAACCCTTTAAATAGACGTTTTATTAGACTTCTGAGTTAAGTTTTTGAAAAAGTATTAAAACGACTTATAAAACTGGAAGTTAGAGGGTTAATATGTTCTAAAAAAAAGAACCGTACACTAAAAAAATTATGTTAGTAAAATCAACTGAAAATGTCAGTTAAAATAACTACTTTGTAAGTTGTTTTGGGGTCAACTACTTTTTCAGTTAAATCATGTTAGTTATTTTAACTGACAAAAAATAACCAACTTATGTAGTAAAAACTACTAAAATTTGTAGTCAAAACAACTAAAATGTAGTAAAAATAAAATAATCAGTATATATTTTTTTTTTTCAAAAAATTTTTCAAAAAAAAATTGAAAACCAAATTTTTTTTTTTAAAGTTGTGAAAAATAAAAAAAACAAGTAAAAAAGTTAAATTCGGCCTTGCCGAATGTAGTGATACCCTCCACAATTTCAAAAAGATTATTGCAAAAAACTTTATTTAAAAGGAAATTACATTTGAAAAAAAAAAAATTTTTGAAAAAAAAAATTTCCGCGAAAAAAAATTTGGTAAAAAAAATCCACGATTTTTTTTCTTTTTTTGTGTTCGTACTTGTTTAAATACCATTTGGTGTTCAATTATGTTCACATATGCCAACCAGAAGCCGAATTAAAGCATTTTCTATTTTTAGGTTATGTTGAATGTACTGAAATTTTTGAGGTGTGCTTACATTTTCGTTCATAACTTTTGAACCGCTGAACCGATATTGCTCAAATGCAATATGTTAATTTTCAGTCATCTCTGTGCAATATTTTGTCCGCGACAGCATTTTCCACAGACAGACAGACGGACATCGCTAGAATGTCTTAAAATCGATCGGGCATCATGAATATATATACTTTATGGGGTCCCAGATCGATATTTCGATGAGTTACAAACAGAATGACAAACTTATATATACCCTCTATCACTAGAGTGGAGGGTATAAAAACGTAAATTTATTTTTATTTTTTGGAAAAAAACTTTGAAAATTTTTCAGATATCAAAAATATAAAATTAACTACTTTCAATAACTGTTACTACATCACAGTACTTTTTTGTTAGTTGTTGCAAAAAACGACTTAAAATAACTTACAGAAATAGTAGTTTCATATTTTTCATACAAAAACAACTGACTTTGTAGTTGAAAACAACTAACTACTGTAAAATATACAAATAACTAACATGTAGTAACTTACATAATTTTCTGAGTGTAATGCAATTTCACTGATTTCACAGAATTTCATCTACCCATATTTTTAAGCGTTTATTATAGTTTTTTGACGTTTTCCAAACGCCTTCGAAAAAATTAAAAACTTCAGTGGGCCATAAAAAAGAATAAGCAACTAACTTTTCAAAGCCCTTTGGTGATTTTATTTATTTGTTGGTCTACTTTCATTTGGCATTAGAGCATTTGAGCCTAAAGGCGCTAACCAAACATTTGTTGCGCATTGTTTTAAGACATTCTAGCGATGTCCGCCTGTCTGTTGAAATGGTGATCACGTGCAAAATATTACACAGATATTACTGAACCTTTGCATGTTTACTTGTTGTTATCCCGAGCAGTTTGGTATTGCATTTGAGAAATATCAATTCAGTGGTTTAAAAGTTATTAACGAAAATGTAAGGACACCTCGATTTTTTTTTTTTTGCATTCCACATAACCTAAAAATACAAAAAGCTTTAATTTGGTTGCTGGTTTACATATGTAAGGAGAATTGGACATTGAATGGTATTTACACAAGAATAAACATTTTTTTTATAAAAAAAGACTTCGCGGAATTTTTTTTAACAAAATTTTTTTTTCCTCGAAAAATTTTTTTTTTTTGCCAATAATCTTTTTTACATTGTGGAGGGTATCAATAACTTCGACAAGGTCAAATTTAACTTGTTTACTTGTTAGAGCTCTTGTTTTTATATTTTCAAACACACACACACATACACTTACACGCAAACACCAATAAAGTTGTTTATATAAATATGTATACATTTACCAGGATATTCAGTTAAGAAAAAACCGGAAATGAAGTGAAATTTTTCATCATATCATTCACTTGTTGTTTTTTTTTTAGCTTTTTTGATGTTACTTTGCTACTTTTTTTGCTTTTAGTAACATCCGTGACATGGCAAAAGTGATGAGATTAAATGTGACATATTGAAGTGAAAATGTGTATAGAAACAAAAAAAAAAAATTACCGTTACTTGTGATTTTTGCTACATTATATTTTTCCTCCCAGATTGACATCAAGGTTGATTTTTTAGCAGTTATTACTTTTTTTAGTTTTAGGAGGGGGGAAAATATAATTTTATTTTTTTTTTCCTTTTTATGTAATTGCTTTTTAATAAATTTTGAAAACAAAATACAGAAAATTTGTAAAATTAAATTTATTCAAGGATTTAAGTGGGTTAGTGTGTGTTGATGTCAACTAGTAAATTGTATTTAATTCACTTATTTAATTTGTAATTTCCTGGGGTTTTAATTTTTTTTTTTCACTTTTTAGTTATTAATTGAATATTGTTGTATAATTTTGTTAAATTGTTAATTGACATTTTTCAAAAGGAAATAATTTAATATAAAATGTTTTTGTAATGATGCAATTAATGGGTTTAAAATTAAGCCTTTAAAACTGTTAAAGTAATTATTTTTAAATGCAGCTCTGGTAATTACACTGTGCAGCAAATTTTGGATTATCGAGTTGAGCTTCAATGGCACCACTGCTAAATGAAATTAGACCATGAAATAAACAAAATCATCAAAGGGTTTTGTAAAGTTTGTTCAAATATCTTTGTTATGGCCCAATTTTGAAAAACTAGAAAAAAATTTGTTAAATATACCTACATACTTTAGAGATAAACCTTACATTCTGATTTGTTTTATAAATTTTTTTTTTTTTTTGATGATTCCTTTCTTTGACCAATTAAACCCTCTAGCTACCGTTTTAATGGGTAATTTTTCTCATTTTTCAAAAGAAATACATAAAATTCTATAACAGAAGACAGTTAAAGGGTTAAAATTGTGTGCAATAAAATTTATTAGGGGTCATCAAACACGGAAAGTTCCCTGGGTAAAAATGATACGATATGAGGTCATATCGGGCCAATTTTCGGATCAGATCATATATGAACATATATGGGGGCATATATGATAATATATGGTTAAATAAATTCATATATGATCCATATATCTTCATATATGATCATATATATTTAATTTTTACCCGGGTCGTCCAGCATATAGAAAATGCTTAAAAAATTTAATATTTTGAGTAAGTTTATTATAGCTCGAGGCAATTATTTCCTTAACTTACTAAAACTATGATATTCTCATAGAATAATTTCCAAGAAAATTATTTTCTGAAATAGACTGAAATACAGTGAACGTCAAAAAAAAAGTATAGAAAGCTTAGACTTTTTAAGGTCAAAAATAGTCCAATAGTTCAAATTCAGTTATCAACTTATTTTTCCAACGACCCACACAAAAATCAATATTTTTTTTAAATGCAGTAAAAAAATATGCATTTTTTGAACTCGAGTTCTTTTGACCTCCAATTTTTTGTAAACAAAGAACATATTTTATTATTTATTAATTTAAGTACATCTAAATGTATAGAAATGAGATATAAAAATAATTATATATTTTCTTTCTCTACAAAAAATTGGTGGTCAAACGAATTAAAGATAAAACAAGTAGAAAAGTTAAATTCGACTTTGCTGAATCTATGAATACCCTCCACAATGCCCTTTTTTGGTGATGGTAAATTTTCTAAAGTGAAAAATAAAATTTTTGATTAGAAATATTTTATTTTGTGTAAAAAAAATTTTTAAAAGCAATTTTTGAAAAAAAAATACTAAATTTTTTTTAGTGTAAAATTTTTTTGAGTGTATGTTTTTTTTTTAGTGTAAAAATATTTCTGAGTGACACAATTACGTTGTAAAATATTTTTGTGACTTACCAATGTTTTTAAAACATGTTTAACGGGTTTTCAACACGTGAATTTAGGGTGATACTAATCTGAAATTCACGGTTTTGCTAATAACTTATGAACTGGATTTGGCTGAAGTTCAATACGAACTAGGCCAGGGGAACTTCAAATATATATGCCAAGCTTCAGCATCCTCAGAATTGTCTTTCGAAAGTAAGAGTGTTTTTTATCTTATAAATTCAGGAAAAACCCTTGCCGAATTTCAGTCTTTTGCTCATAACTTTTGAACCACTGCACATTGGTCTGGCAAGCCACATTTTTTGGCCAAAACTAAAATAATCACTTATATACATGAATTCAAATAAAGGACACTATTAACAACAAAAAACATAGATTCTATAAAGTTTTGAAAAATTTTAATCTATTTTTTAACCCATCTAGAGCCGAGGGCACATATTCTCTTCATGTTTTTCTATTTTTTTTTTTTACTATAACACTGTGCAAACGCTTTTTATCTTGGATGGGACCAACAAAAATTAAAGTATACCAATAGTAGACAAAAATCCGAAGGGTTTTAAAAACTTAGATCGACCTAATTTTGTATAGCCCACTGAAGTTTTCAGTGGATAAATAATGTTACAAGATGTCTTATAACATATTAACCCTCTATTTCTCATTTTTAGGAGTCATAATTCTTCTTTTTAAAATATTCTCATAAAACACCACTAAAACGTGCGTTAAAAGGGTTAAAATGATATACAAAAATTTTCTGCATCAAATTTCACCAAAAGTTCGTGCTAAAAATGCAAAATGCTTAAAAAAGTAAAATTGTAAAGTATCATAGTGAAACACAATTTAACAATATATGATAGTTTCAAAATATCCTTTTTTAAACATTTTGGTTATATCGCACTAATTTCTGGCCGTTGATAACCCGTAGTGAAATTGTATGCAAAACATTTTTTAGAACATTTTAACTCTTTAAACGCACGCCTTAGTGGTGTTCTATGAGGATATTTGAAAAAAGGGCCAAAATGACCCCTAGAAATGGGATATAGAGGGTTAATATGTTTTAAGAAAAGAACCGCCATTAAATTTTACAGAAAAAGTCTTTTTGTTTCTTCGAATTTCTCCAAAAACACGTTCGTGTTGTTCTTATAAAAAGCAAAAATCACTGATTTTGAGGTTATGAAAGTTTTCATGTATTTTGCTATTTCCATAATTTTTATTGAATATTTCACTATTAAAAATTCAAATACTTATCATCGTCATTAATTTTCATAACTAATAGATTGAAAAAGTTATTTTATTTTCGTCTAACAAGTATCCTAAGAAAACAAAAAATTACACCACGTGTTTCAGTTTACCACTGCACATAAAACATTGAACTTTCTCACTTCATAGAATACAATTTAATTAAAGTCTGCAAAAACAAATTATTTTTTTTTGTTTATCTGAATTGTTTGCTACAATATTCCAACAACAAATCTAGAAAAAAAAGTTTTGAGTTTTGGCCAAAAAAATGGATCTTGGAGACCATTGTGCACTGGGACCGATTTTGCTGGATTGCAATACCAACCTGACCAGGTAATTGCCCAACATATATGCCAAACTTCAGGAGCCTCCATAAAGTCTTTCAAAAGTTAGCTTGTTTTCTTCAGACGGACAGACAGACAGACGGACATCGTTAGATCGACTTAGAATCGATCGAGGATCATGAATATATACGGTGGCTCCCAGCTTATTTCGTGTGAAAGATATAAGTTAGAAATCCATTCAAGACAAAGTTAATCAAAATATGCCTAATTATTATCAAATGAGTATTTTTGTAAAAATTCTTGTGTATGTAATTAATAAAGCTTTAATTAAAGCTTAATGACGTTCAGATTGTCTAAAAATTAAATGTGCTGCAAGGGTCGAAATGGAAATTGAAATTATTGAAAGACCTTTTTTATAAAATTTCTTAAAAATATTTCTATGTCGATTTTATCCAAGCTTAAACACAAAAAATTTAAAAAATAGTTCAGTAGCTAATATTTATTTATTAAATAATTTTTCTAAAGACCCAAACAAAAATCAAAATTTTTAAAACACAGTAGAAGAAATCCGAATTTTTTAACCTACTATTCTTTTGACCACCAATTTTTGGTAAACAAAGAAAAGATTTAATTGTTTAATAATTTTAGTACACCTAAGTGTATAGTAATGAGATATAAAAATAATTGAACATTTCCTTTGTTTACAAAAAATTGGTGGTCAAAAGAATTGGAGGTCAAAAAATTCGGATTTCTTCGACTGCATTTTAAAAATTTTGATTTTTGTTTGGGTCCTAGACCAATATTTCGAGGTGTTACAAACGGAATGACAAACTTATATATACTCTCTATCACTAGAGTGGAGAGTATAAAAAGCCTTCAAGGGTTTGTAATGGAAAATGTCAACTTTCATTTTCTATTGGTTTCAATGACAGTACAGACTAGTATGCAAACACTGGTGCTAATTGCGTACTTTCCAATATGGTGGTATGGTTTTTAGTACAGAATTATCATCGCTGCCTAGTATATGTGTGCCTGTACGTGTGAGCTTTTGTGCATGTATTTATGATGTTTGTTTACGTTTTGTATGAAACGTCAAAAGTTACACCGTGTGCTGTCACTAATACTTACACCCATCAGATGCAACTCTGTGATACTACTACTCATGTACTGTGGTTTCAATCTATTCAAATTTTGGTTGTTGCACTGTGTTATTTTTTGTTCTCTACATCGATAATTTTCAGTATTCAATTCTATTCACATATGTCAAGCAGCAGCCGAATTAAAGCAGTTTCATAACCTAAAAGGTTATGTGAAATGTACCAACATTTTTGGGGTTTTCTTAAATTTTCGTTCATAACTTTTCAACCTCTGAACCGATATCGCTCACATGCTATACTATCTCTGTCACTTAAGCTATCTCAATTACAGAATATTTTTTTTTTACGTTTTACCTTTTTTTTTTAAAAAAATTCTCAACTTAATTTAATTTTTTTTAATTTGCATTTATTATTTGTTTGCAAAAGGGTACTGAATTTCTAAGGAAATTAAAAAAAAGAAAAAATTTAACAAATATTGAATAAATACATCTTAAATGTAAATGTGAGGAATAACAGAATGGAAAAGTGCAAAAAAAAAACAAAACAAAAAAACCTGAAACCAGGAATTTGCAAACTTTGTAATGCATTTACACTGGCAACACCATTGGTATAAAAATAATTATAACTATAGCTATTTTAAAGAAATTATGAAATTATTACACAATAAGTTTCTGCTTTTAAAAATTTTAGTAATTTTCAGTATTGAATTGACGATCGTTTCGGGAATTTTCCAATATTTTTCCCATCATCAGAAATATTTAAAAAATTGTGGTTTTACAACTTTGTTCCAAAAATCAAATATCACATTTTTATACCTTCCAACTACAGTATGGGGGTATACTCACTTTGTCATTCCGTTTGTAACGCATCAAAATATCGGTCTAGGACCCCATAAAGTATATATATTTATGCTCAATGATTGATTCTAAGACATTGTAGCGATGTCCGTCCGTCCGTTTGTAGTTAACTAGAGTCCGACCGAAACCAGTTTTCGAGGCCGAACCGAAACCGAACCGAATATTCGGCTGAAAAAGTAATATTCGGCCGAAACCGAACTGAAACCGAAACTTTAAAAAAATTACCGCCTGGCATGAATAAAATTATTAAAAAGTTGTTAAAGGTTAATATACAGCATATAATGCTTTTAAGCCATAGGAATTGTTGTATTTAAAAAAAAAATATGTTTTTTAAAAAACTTACAAAAAAATTGTATATTTCATTTGCAGATTAGGAGAAAATAATTTTTGAAGTGAAACAGTTTTACATTTATTGCATAAACTTGTAACATTTTCTTCAATTGAACTGAAACAAGTGTAATGAAAAACGAAATCAAAAAATTCACCAACTTTTTTACATATTTTTTAAAATACCAAAAAGTTTCGGTTTCGGCTAATATTCGGCCAAAATTTTGCCGAATACCGAATAGAGGCCGAAACCCTATTATTCGGCCGAAACCGAGACCGAAACCGAATATTCGGTCGGACTCTATAGTTAACACAATGCAGTCCAAAATAAAAGAGCTAGACTCCCGAAATTTGTCACGAACATGTCTTATGTTTCTAGGCAGGTTAAGTTCGTAAATGAGCAAAATCGGACCAGGGGAAAAAAGTTCCCCCGAAAAGAACTAAACCAATCTCTAAAAAATAACATTTTTTTACATGATTTTTTGTGTTTTTGTTTAACAAATGCAACATTTTTATGCTACAAGAAGTTTAAAGTCATGCATTTGGACCCAGAGAATTAGAAAATGTCGTTTTTTGGTCCGCCTCCCCTTTTGAGTGCAAAACGCATAAGAATGAATTTTTAAACACAATTCGAGAGAAATTTGCCCCCCCCCCCAATTACCACTACCGACCCCCCACCAAAAAAAAAAACGCCACTGCAATTTTTTTTTGCATGTTGTCTTACAATTAAAAAAAACTTGTAAAACGACAATAAAAGTTTGTAACTTTGTTTTGCTACCTCCTATTTGACAACAATTCCTTGTAATTTTACAAGCTTTTTACCAATAAGTTTGTAATTTTACAAGCTTTTTACCAATAAAATTGTAAATTTACCAATTTTTTGACACGATAAAACTTACAAGGTTTCGTGACCTTACTAGATTTTTTGATACCTCCTATTTTACGAGAATTCCTAGTAACAATTACGAGCTTTTTCGTAATTTTACAAGATTTTTATTAATAAAATTGTAAATTTACAACTTTTTGGCGCAATAAAACTTACAAGGAAATCTCGTGAATTTATTATTTTTTGTTTGTAAAAAAAACCTTGGAAATTTTTAAAATTACTAAAAAAATTGTAAAATATAAATTTCGATCGAAAATTTTTTGTTAAAAAACAAAGAAAATTGTCAAATATTGGTAAAATGGGATTACGAACTTTTTCTAGTAATTTTAACAAGGTATTTTTTTGTGTGTATAAATAATCTTTAAAGTGCAAATGGAAAAAATCTAATTCTGCACTAAAATGATTGTATGGATTTTTTCGTAACGCCCTTATCTTAAAAGCTTTAGCGTCAAAAAGCTCTGTACTAGTTTTAGTCCATTTTTAGGGCTTTAAGTCGAGGGGACAAGCCTGTTTTTATCCGATTGTCCCAGTTTTGACACGGATATTATTTTTAACGTCCAATTGAGAACAAAAATAACAAAACATTCACACTTATGATAAAAAAAAACTTCTTAAAGTTTTCATTCTAACGGTGGTTTTGAAATTTGGATAGTTAAGTTTGTGTGTATGAACTGCAGAACTTCTCTTCTTTAAAAGCAAAAGCTTGTATATTTAGTGACGCATTTAAGCGGGAGCAATTTGTACATGTCCACATTATTTTCAGAAAGTGAATTTGATTTGCCTTTTTTGTGAGGCCGACATTTAAAAAGTACTTAAAAAAATAACTAAATGTATCTGTTAAATTAGCAAAAAAAACTGCTGAAAATCTGCACAAGAACTTTGTGAAATTTAACAAAACGATTCAGTTAAAGTCTCGCAAAATTTCTGTTTTTTTTTCAGAAATTGAATGACAGAGAATTCTGCTAAAAAATTAATTTTAGAAAAAAAATGTGCTAAAAATTTGTTATTTTAAATTGGAAGTCATTTTACAGATTTTTTGACAGAGTTTCTTTTGAGTGCAGATTCTGACAAATTATTATTTAACCCATTCCTGCCTAATGGGTATTTAAATACTCAAAAAAGTGTTAATACTTAAAAAAAATTTAGCGCGGGCTAGATGGAAGATATCGGGCTAATTCTTTTTTCATGAAAAAGAGAAGAGATTGGGCTAAATGTGAACATTTAACAAGATTTTTTTTGTTTTGTTTAACTTTTGTTTTTCACTGACAAAAATCGAAGATTTTTCTTAATCGAAAATACTCAGGAAAAGTGCACCTAAAACGTGATGCGGGGGGGTAAGGACAATTTTGGTTTTCACGAAAATTTATTGGAGTTATTTTGACACCCAATAGAAACTTTTTAGACCCATTTCAGCTCAAACAAAAAATAAAAGTAAAAAATTACACGGCCTAATACCCATGTCATATCTCAGGTCGGAGCTGAGGTAATTTTTTTTTATTTTTTCTATCAACTTCTGTGGTCTTCCAGGTACACATGTCAAAATTTCATCAAAATCGTACGAGCCGATCTATGGGCAGGCAGTAATGGGTTAACGTAACGTTTAATAGAAACTTCTCTACCTGTGTAACTGCCTTATCTCAATAATTTGAGATGTAGTTCTTTTTTTTTTGTTAAACTCAACATGAACCACTATTTTAAAACCACAATTATTTTTGAGAACTGGTAAAAGCTACCTAGCATTTTTAACGTAAAACAAACATAACCTCAATTTGCATTACAAGTGCTGATTGTGAGTAAAAGTTAAAGATAAAGTTTAATTTTTTTTTTTTTTTGTGTTTTCGTATTGTAATTTCAAGAATTTTACACAAAATAAAAGTAAAACACAAAATATTCAAGGATTATTTTTTTATTTTATTTTTATTTTTTCGTTTAACATTTCGTGGTAAAATGTAAATAGTTAACGTGTATAGTATTGAAATTGACAACACGTTTTCGGCATTAAATATTAATGAAAATGTTGTTAACAAGTACTACATGCTAAAGAGAATAAGTTAAACAACATTTTTTTTTTAGATAGAAAATATTGTATCTAGTCATTTTGGACTAATTTAAATTATATATATTTTTTTTCTTTTTGTGGCAAAACATAATGATGCTGACATTTTGAAATAGATTTTCTTTTGGTAGTTAAATCGGGAAAGGGAAATGAAGAGACTTTAATTTCTTTTACATTTTTTGTAGTGGGAAAATTTAAAATTCGATTAATCAGATTTTGAGAAATTAAAGATGGGGGTTTTGCAACTAGTTACTACACTGTGCAACAAATTTTGGGTCATCACCTAGTATCTCAATGGCTCCAATGACAAATGAAAGTAGACTATCAAATAAACAAAATCACCAAAGGGTTTTGTAAAGTTAGTTCAAATATCTTTTTTATGGCCCACTGAAGTTTTTAACTTTTTTAAAGGCGTTTCGAAAACCTCAAAAATACTATAATAAATGCTCATTTGAGCATAAATTTGAATTTTTTATCGATTTATCACGAAATTTTTAAAAGTGAATATCTAATGACCAGGGAAACCAAAAATATGCACTATCATGTTTTTTCCTGTGCATTTTATTGATAAATGGGTAAGGTATTCATCCGTTTCAGAAGTTTTTAAGAAATCTGGCATCGATTTGTTACAGCATATTTTTGCATATTTTAGCCTTAAGAGCATATTTTTGCATATTTTAGGTTTAAGAGCATATTTTAGCATAAGAGCATATTTTTAGAGCATATTTTCATTTTTTAGAGCATTTTTCCACTTTTAAGAGCATATTTTTACACTTTTAGAGCATGTTTTTTGAATTTTTAGAGCATTCTTTTCCAATTTTTTTTTATGACAACATTTATTTTTTAATTTTTTATCCAACAAGGATGTTTTTTTTCAACAATTACAGAATTGTGACGATTAATTCCCCTTTGGCCTGTTCTTGCATCATATCGGTATATGAAACTATGTTTTCTTAAGATTCAGCAACTTGGTAAAAAATATTAAGGCACATATTTTTGTAGAACATATTTAACCCTCTAACTATCGCACATAACGGTATTTAGAGGGTCTATTCTCTAACAAATTGTAAAAACCACCGCAAAAAAGGGGACATAATTTTTTTAAGAGCATATTTTAATTGTTTTTAGAGCATATTTTCCGTTTTTAAGGGCATTTTTTAAGCGCATAAAACGTGTTTTTTAGAGCATATTTTTGGTTTCCCTGCTAATGACTGTTCTTAAATTATTTTTTAAAAGTGAAATTTCGAATAATTTACCATGCATTTTTCAAAAGTAAATTTTCGATCGATTAATCGACGATTTTTTTAAGGATTAATCGTGAATTTTTTAGGAATACATTATCTATCGATTAATCGTAGATTTTTTTAAAAGGACTAATCGTGAATTTTTTAAAAGCGAATTTTGATCGAATTACCTGAGATTTTTCTAAAGGGAATTTTCGATCGAGTTATACTCTACTTTGTAAAAGTGAATAAGCGACAACGTTGATCTTTTAAAGTGAATTTCCGATCTATTTACAATAGATTTTTTAAAAGTTAATTTTCTATCGAATAATGTAAATTTTTAAGATAGATTAATTGCGATTTTTTTTTTAATTTGTTTTCAAACCGCGAATTTTTTTTAGCGGTGAATACAGGTAAAGCCCGGTTTAATGATTGATGATTACTTCTTGAATAAAATCATGTTTTTATACCCTCCACTAAGTGATAGAGGGTATATATAAGTTTGTCATTCCGTTTGTAACTCATCGAAATATCGGTCTGGGACCCCATAAAGTATATATATTCATGATGCCCGATCGATTTTAAGACATTCTAGCGATGTCCGTCTGTCCGTCTGTCTGTCTGTCTGTCTGTGGAAAATGCTGTAGCGGACAAAATATTGCACAGATAAGACTAAAACTTAACATATTTATTGGAAGTTCTCCCGAGAAGTTTGGTATTGCATATGAGCAATATCGGTTCAGCGGTTCAAAAGTTATGAACGAAAATGTAAGCACACCTCAAAAATTTCAGTACATTCAACATAACCTAAATATACAAAATGCTTTAATTCGGTTTCTGGTTGACATATGTGAACATAATTGAACACCAAATGGTATCTAAACAAGTACGAACATATTTTTTACAAAAAAAAAAAATCGCGGATTTTTTTTTACCAAAATTTTTTTTCGCGGAAATTTTTTTTTAAAATTTTTTTTTTTTTTCAAAAGTAATTTCCTTTTAAATAAAGTTTTTTGCAATAATCTTTTTGAAATTGTGGAGGGTATCACTACATTCGGCAAGGCCGAATTTAACTTTTTTACTTGTTATGTTTAAAGTGTTAAGAATTCACTGTTAACTTGGTTATTTTAATAAAAAATACCTAAAAAAGCCTTCGGGATATAACGAATCTCCCGATATAACGAATGGGTCCAACAGTATATCATTCGTTATATCGAGCTTTGCCTGTAAAAAATTTCTTAGTCGCGAGTGTTTTTTAAAGTTTATTTTTCGATTTATTAGGGATTTTTAAAAGATAAATCATATGTATTTTAATCGATTAATCGTTGATTTTTAAAACCATATTTTTAATCGATTAATCGTGGATTTTTAAAAACTTAATTTTTAATCATTTATTTGTGTTTTTAGTTGAAGAAGAAAATTGTGTTTTCTAAAGATTAAATTAAATGTGGTTTTATCTTAGACCATGGTTTCTGTAGCCAGTTCCATAGTGACATAGTAATCCATCGACCGTTTTGTAGATCTGGCATCACCAAAGATAATTGGAAAATTCTGGCAATGCCAAACTAAAGTTCAAACGCAAAGCAAAGAGAGACAAAAAACAATCTGCATTCTCACTGTAAAACTGGTATCTTCCATCTCGCTCACATTTCGATTTGTGATAAAATTTCGTAAACAATACCATATGGTTTTTGTTTACTACTTTTTCAAACGCCTTTGTTGGACTACTCTATGACTCTGGCCAGTTCTACGTCATCAGTAGGTAATTAATAGGGATGAGATTTCTATGCAAATGCATGTTTTTTGTCGATAGTCTAAAAACGAAATCGACCAACTATCTTTCCGCATCAAGAAATTTGCGTTAAAATGGCATTGATTTGTTTTTGCATATTTTAGTAAAAATGCATTTTTTTGCATATTTTGATTTTAAATGCATATTTTGTGCAAGTTTCCAACTTTTGAATGCATATTTTTGTATATTTTGCATAAATACGCAAAAACACAAATAAAAATTTATTTTTTTCAAAAACTTTTTTAAATTTTAAAAATTTATTTGGAAAATAAGAAAAACTATTTTTTTCTTGTTTTTAATTTTTTTTTAAATATCGTTTCATAAAGTTTTAAATGTTACTATTTAAACCCGCCGCTATTTTTTGCTTTTTTAAAAGTTTTTTCTATGAAAACAAGATTTTTATTACACACATTTTAGTTTTTTGAGGTTTTTTAGTGCATATTTTGAATTTTTTAGCGCATATTTTCGATTTTTTAGTGCATAAAAATCTCATCCCTACACAGAAAAAATTGTAAACGAATTTCAATCAACAAAAACGCGGATTCAATAAATTTTTTGATTGAAATTCCTCCAATTAAAAAAATTGTTATACCAATCATCAAATTGTAGGTGATTGACTGAAAATTTTTTCAATCAAACATTTTTTCGATTTTGATAAAAAATTTGATCAATTTTTTTATTTATAGTCAATCAAAATAATGATTGATTTAACAAAATTATCAAAAAATTCATCTTTTTTGCTTTCTAATATGTTGCCAACAATAAAAAAGTAAAACCGAATTATTTTGTATATTTTTGAAATAATCTATTCAAATAAATTAAAGCGGAAAAAAATCTGGTATCTTGAAAATTTGTTATTCGACAGTTAAAGAAAATAAATAAAATTTTAATCAAAACATTGATTGACTCATCTAAATTTTGTTGATCAATAGATTTAATTGAAAATTGTTAGCCAATATTTTTTTATGTGTAGTAATAACATTAAATTGATTATTTAATACTTGCTAGAAAAATCTTTAATCAATTAACCATGGATTTTTAAAACTAAATTTTCTATCGATTCATTGTGATTTTGTTTAAATTAATTTTCAATCGATTAATTGCGACTTTGTTTAAATTATTTTTAATCGATGAACTGTGGAATTTGTATACCCTACACTACTCTGTGGTACAGGGTATAATGATTTTGTGCTGATGTTTGTAACTAACCGAAATATTGGTATTCGACCAACCGATTGACATAGAAGCCTTTTTCATTAAAACTTGATTTGTGAGAGTTTTATACACTTCTTAAAGATTTAACAAAAAATAGACCCAATCGGTGCATGTTTTGACTTGAGATCCATTTTCCGGGAAACACTGGTGAAGAGCATTATATGGTCGGTCTTGACCGACTATAATTTTCTTAATTGTTTACACTTAATTTAACATCATGAAATTGTGAATTTTTTTAAAAGATAAATCGATCGATTAATCGTGGATTTTTTAAAAGATAAATCAAGAGTGTTTCAATCGATTAATCGTGAATTTAAAAAAAAAATGGTTTGCTAGTATTTTTTTCACTTACTAAAGATTTATCAAAAGAATAGACCCAATCGGTGCATGTTTAGGCTTTGGACCCATTTTTTGAAAAAACACTGGTGTAGGGTATTAAATGGTCGGTTTTGACCGACTATAATTTTCTTACTTGTTAACACTGAATTTAAGATCATTTTATCGTGGATTTTTTTAAAGATAAATTGAGAGTGTGTTAATCGATTAATCGGGGATTTTTCAAAACTAAATTTTTAATCGATTAATTGTGATTGTTTAATGATGATTTTCGGTCCGTTAATTCTGATTTTTTTAAAATAATTTGTTAATCAATTAACTGTGGGCATCGATCAAAACAAAATTTTTAATCGAATAATTGTGATTTTTTTTAATTAATTTTCAATCGATTAACTGTTTTTAACAGTGACTTTATGATCATTAAATCGTAAATTTTTTAAAAGATAAATCGAGAGTATATATGGGGCATTCCATGTGAAATCAGACACTTTGAAAAACTTTTTTTTTTAGATTTTCCCAATTTGTTTACAGTTTTTAGTACCCTTCAAAAATTCCTTCGTGGTAAATTTTCAGATTTTTTTGATGACCCGTTCAAAAGATATCGAATTTTTAAAAATTGGTAGTTTGTTCCTTTACCCAAACTTCTTTTAATCATAACTTCTTCAATAATGGTCCAAATTTAATTTTTTTTTTTTTCAAAATTTTTGTTTTTTTAAGTACTTTCTAAAAAAAAATCCCAAAAAATTCTTAAAAGCACTCTAGTATGCGATTTTTAAGTTTTAAAATTTAAATCTCATTTTTGAAAATGTTTGTACTCTTCGATTTTTTTGAAATTTTTTGGTGTAAAAATTCTATCAATTCTACAAATTTTTTGCCCAGGAAGATCGTGGGATAACGATTATTACTATTTTTAAAAATTTTTTGAAAAAATTTTATTGTAATTTTCCAATCTTAAAATCATTTCTACTGCTCCAATGGTGCGTCATAGAGGGGTCCTTTATAAGACCGATCCCCATTAATTTTTACGTCTTAACATTTCTTTGGAACAAACTAATACCCTATCTCCAATTTCTAAGGGAGCTCCCACACAAAACGACATTTTTTTAAATTTGTTCCAACCGCTCTAACTGCCCTAATAGTGCCCTTAGAGCAACAAAATGTATGACCGACCCACAATATTTTTTTAGTCCAAACATTTTCTCTGAACACACCTACCCTCTATCTTTAACTGTTAAGGCGGTCCCCATACAATTTTTTTTATTTTTTGTAAATTTGTTTTATTTAATCAGCTTCTACCGGTCCAATGGTGCGTCCGAGAGGGGTCATTAGTGAGACCGACCCCCATTTATTTTTACGTACTTTTTTTTAGAAAGTACGTAAAAAAACAAAAATTTTGAAAAAAAAATTTTAAATTTGGACCATTATTGAAGAAGTTATGATTAAAAGAAGTTTGAGTAAAGGAACAAACTACCAATTTTTAAAAATTCGATATCTTTTGAACGGGTCATCAAAAAATCTGAAAATTTACCACGAAGGAGTTTTCGAAGGGTACTAAAAACTGTAAACAAATTGGGAAAATCTAAAAAAAAAGTTTTTCAAAGTGTCCGATTTCACATGGAATGCCCCATATATATATATGTTCCCGAAGCTCCTATAAGGAGCATAGGGCCCCAAATCGAGAGTGGTTGGATCTATCTACCGTGGATTTTTTTAAAAGATGAATACAGAGGGTTTTGATCGATTAATCTTGAATTTTTTAAAAGATAGAGAGGGTTTTGATCGATTAATCGCGGTTTAAAAAAATTACAGCAAAAAATTTCCAAATATTAAATACCTATTTTTCAAACAACTTTGAAAAAAAGATGTGTAAACCTTGAAAGTTATGACATTGACATCGTTTTTACAAAAACTTAAAATTAGTGTTAAATAAATTTTGCATAAAAATTAAAATAAAATAATTACCTTTGGTACACCACCAGCTCTTATATCACTAACTTGACATAATTCTATGACATCTCCTTCCTAGAATACAAAAGTGAAAAAGAAAAAGAAAATAACTACTATAAAATAAAATTTACATTTTCTTAGAACTGATTACGAGAGAAGACAAAAAATTATTTTTTAAATAAATTTGAGCCCCTAAGATATGCAGCACCATAAGAATTAAGCTTAATAAAGAAAAGCGTTAAAATTATTATAAGAAGTTAAATTTGTTAACACATAACAAAGATATTTCTTCTCACTATAATAATAGTTTTAAGATATTTTGCTTTTGAAATTGTATTCATTTTGTATTGCATACTTCTAGGGGTTTTATTTTATTAAAAATAAAGCATATTTATCTTCTGTGCTGATTACTTAATATTCATTTAACTGCTAACGGGGACATTTTAAGTAAACATCTGTCAAAATGTTTATAAAAATTGTGTAATCAATCATCCCTTTAGAAATAAATTTCATGATTTATTATTTTTTAATAACTTACCCTTCCATCACTTTTCCAATATAAAAAAAATCCATATTCATCTACTTTAAATAAGGCATCCTTTTCAAAATCATTTTCTTTAGTTTCCTTTTCATTTTCAAACCAACGATCAAATACACAGCCGGTTGTTAATTCCGGTGGTACCGGTATAATCCAATCGAACTCGTACTTTTTAGTCATATTTTTTTGATTTTATTTAAAACCACTTCTTTTAGGAAACGGATAACAATTTAAACGTTTCACTCTACGTCTACTAATTTTTCTATAGTTCTCAATTCCTTTTTGTTAGAAACATTTGTAGATTTTTTGTTGTTGCTAGAATCTCTATTAGGTTTTAAAAAAAATTCTATTGTTACCGTATTATAGGATTAAATAGTAACATTTCTTGTGTTTTTGGTTGTTTTTGGCTTTAGAATTGTCTTTTTTCTAGTTTTCTATGGGATTTTTCATTTCCTTTGTGGAAAATTTTCAAAACTCTGGCATCTTTGTTTAAATGGAATGTTGATAATTCATTTGATTTCTTTCGATAGTTTAAATTGTCAGCAAAACTATAAAAAAAGAGAAATAAATAAACATTTAATTATAACATTTGATTTATTAAGTAATAAGAAATTAAACTACAAAAATGTTCTAACAAAATATTAACAAATGAATGTGGGTGTGGAACAAGGTGCTATAATCCAAAAACCAAATTGTATAGGAGACGCAAAAAACTAAATAAGTCGCGAAAAAAATTTAAATTTCTTAATTTTCTTTTTGCAGATCGAAAAAGATTAACCATTTGCATCTATGTACAAAATTTCATAAAAATAGAATGAGCGGAAGTAGCAAAAAATTGCATGTGAAATTTTGTTCTAGTGGAATAAGGTGCTATGTTACAATTTCTACTTGGAATTTCAATACATTTGCCAAGTAGTTTCATGTTTTTTTTGTTATTTTTTAAAAATTAAAATTTGGCATGATGAATTCTGCAAAATTTAGACGGGGTCCAGCAATACTCATTTTTATATAAGAATTATAAAAGGTAGTTAATTTAACAAAAAACAAGTGGTTTGTGGTTTATTTTGAACAGATTTTCGCTTAATGGGTTAAAAAAATTTGCACAATTTATAATATAAGTTACTAAACATTCAATTTTATAGTTTAAACTCAAAAATTGGATAAATTATATAAATCCGCCCTTAGTATTTCGTAAAACAATATTGTGTTTTTGAATGGATATATCACCTTTTTCCATATTCACACTTTAACTATAGATAGATTAGATATGAAAGCGTTTTTTGCCAAACCAATGGGCACATGTTAAAGCCTAGGATGTTTTCTACACGTTAACCATCACACATGCAAGAATTTTGATATACCACCTTTAGTTTAACTGCAAAATACATGTTAGTATTCGGGGAAAAATATAAAATATTTCCAAAAACAGTTAAAATTTAACTTTTAAGGTCAATTTTATGACCGAAAACGATCAAGTTTTTAACAAATTTGTTTGCAAATAGGTCGAACTATTGAAGGAAGATACGATTTTGCAATAAAACGCGATTTCCAAAAATTGGATTTTAGCACCTTCTTCCACACACACATTCAAATTTTAAATGTTTTTACATAAATAATTCCAACACAATCAAATTAACCCTTTAAGGAATAAAAATTTATGAAATTTTTTTACAGCAAAGGTTTCAGGTTTTGAAACATTTTTGATTAATTAATTTATCTATTAATCGCAAATTTTTAAAAAGAAAATTTTTAATCGATTAATCGTTACTTTTTTACACCTAATTTTCGATCGATTTTAATTGTGAAATATTCAAATGTAAATTGTATTGATTGAACAAAATTTTTTTTAAAATTAATTTTCATAAATTTTAATCGTAGGTATTTAAAAATTAATTTTTATTAGATAATTAGTGGATTTTTTATCGATTAATCATGAATTAAAAAAAAATAAGAATGATTAATCGATCAATCGTGGTTTTTTAATTATTAATTTTTGATTGATAAATCGATAAATCGGTTAATATCAATCGATTAATCGTGAGTTTTTTAAAAGTAAATTTTTAATCGACTAGCCGTGGATTTTTCAAATGTGAATTTTATTATATTATATTAAATTTCAATTAATAATCGTATATTCTTTGAAACTTGATTTTTGTTTAATTAATCGTAGATCTTAAAGAGGGAATTTTTAATCGATTAATAGTGAATTTTTAAAATAAAATTTCGGATTGATATATCGTGGTTTTTATTTATTTTTTATCGATTAATCGTGATTTTTTTTTAAGTAAAATTTCAATGGAGTTATTATATTTTATAAATGCCATTTTTTTAATCGATTAATTGTAGATTTTCGAAAAATTTCTATTGAAAAATCGTTGACTTAAAAAAAATCGATTGATGTATCTTAGTTTAAATAATAATTATTTTCAATCGATTGTCTATTTTTAAAATTGTTTTTTAGATCCATTAATCGTGAACTTTTTAAATTTTCAATCGACTAATCATGAATTTTACAAATGTGATTTTTTAATCGATTAATCGTGGATTTTTAAAATTGGATTTTCGATTGATAAAAAATCGATAAATCGGTTTTTTTTATCGACTAGTTGTGAATTTTTAATATGTGAATTTAATATTTCAAAAAATTAAATTTCAATCAATAAACCACAGATTCTTTAAAACGTAGATCTTAAAGATGGAATTTTTAATTGATTTATAGTGAATTTTTAAAACAAAATTTTTGATTTTTATATCGTGCTTTTTATAATTTTTTTTCAATCGATTAATTGTGATTTTTGTAAAATAAAAATTTCAATCTAGTAATCGATAAAAAAAATAGATAAATTGGTTATTTTCGATCGATTAATCGTGAATTTTTAATAGACTAGTCGTGGATTTTTCAAATGTAAATTTTATATTTCAAAAAATTAAATTTCAATTAATAAACCATAGATTCTTTAAAACGTGATTTTTGTTTAATTTATCGTAGATCTTAAAGATGGAATTTTTAATCGATTTATAGTAAATTTTTAAAATAAAATTTCGGATTTATAATATCGTGGCTTTATAATTTTTTTTTCGACCGATTAATCGTAATTTTTTAAAAGTAAAATTTTAATCGAGTAATAATGGATTTTACAATTGTCATTTTTTTAATCGCTTAATCGTAGATTTTTAAAAGTAAATTTTCTATTGATAAATCGTGGACTTAAAAAAAATCGATTGATATATCGTAGTTTTAATAAAAATTATTTTCAATCAATTACACCGCTCTACAAATCTGAGGTTTGTCCCTGCGTTTTGGATGAAACCAAAAAAAGTTGATAGGGTTTGGTGCCCCTATTCCAAAACAGTCACACAAATTTTTCTATCACGTCACAATTTTGAGAAAATCGCGGTTAAGTGCCAAAAAAGTCCCATTTTGACCAGTTTTGAACGCCTATAAAATAAGATCCTGACATGCAAATGACTTGGTATCTAGCTCATTCGAAAGTGTGTAATTTTCTCTTTCAGACAAGATCAAATCTTCTTAGAATTTAAATTTCTAAAATGGTAAAAAAATCATTAGCCACAAGTGCTTTCAATCTAAAATTTACGTATGAATTTGTATGGAAATTTGTTAAAAAACACTGTGTAAATAAACTAAATATTGAAAAAATGGAAGGTTTTTTGCTAATGATTTTTTTACCATTTGAGAAAATTAAATTTTTAGAACATTTGATCTTATCTTTAAGAGAAAATTTCAGGCTTTCGAATGAGCTTGATACCAAGTCATTTGCATGTCAGGATCTTATTTTATAAGCTTTTTAAAAGGGTCAAAAATGTCATTTTCGGCTCTTTAACCGCGAATTACTCAAAATCCTGACGTGATAGACAAATTTGGGCTCCGGATTTGAAATCAGCGCAACAGACACTATCCAAATCACTAACCAGAATCCAATACGCATTTTCTTGTTGAGCTGTGTTATCTATTTTTTAAGTGATTTTTCTATCGTAAAATTTTTAGATTTTCAATCGACTAATCGTGGATTTTACAAATGTGATTTTTAAATCGATTAATCGATTTAATCTATTTTCATGAAAGTTTTGAGATTTATAAGAATATCGGGAGGATGGTTTGTATGGGGGCTACAAGAAGACCTTGTCCGATGCCTTTAACATTAGGAATGGTCATTTTTGAATACAAAACATGCTTACCTGACACATTTGGAAATGGATACCTATTAAAATACGGTTGTTAGGGTCATTTAACCCATATTTAAAAGGGACGTTAGTATGGGGGCTAGGTCCATTTTCAATAGCGTTCGCCCTTGGATTAAAAGAAGCTTAAATTTCAAATTTCAGACAAATCGGTTGAAAATTGCGTTCTGTATCGTGCGCACAACAATTACATGTGCGGAAGGACAGACATTGCTAAATCGACTTAAAAGGTGATTCTGAGTCTATCGGTATACTTGAAGGTGGGTCTAGCACCAATATTTCGGGTAGTTACAAACATCAGCACAAACTCATTATACCCTGTACCACAGAGTGGTGTAGGGTATAAAATTTTCGACTGATAAATCAATCATAGCTTTTATATAATTTTTTTTCGATCGATTGTCAATTTTTTTACAAAAAATTAATTTTTAATCAATTAATTCTAGATTCTTCCAAAGTTAATTTTTGATAATTTGAAAGTAAAATATAAATCGATTAATCGTGCATTTTTTTAAGTGCGTTTTAGTTTTTAGTTTGATATTTTGAAAGTGAATTTTAATCGGTTAATTGTGGATTCTTTAAATGCTAATTTAAGAACGATTTGTCTTGGATTTTTTTAAGTAAATTTTTATCGATAAATCGCGGATTTTTTTAAAATAGAATTTCAATAGATTAAATGTGGATTCTTCAAATGTCAATTTCAATCGATTAATTGTCGATTCTTTAAATAAGAATTTTAGAAATATTTATAGTGGGTTTTTTAAAAGTGAACTTCGATTGATTAATCGTGGATTCTTAAAATTTTAATTTTAATCGATTAATCTTGGATTCTTAAATTGTTAATTTCAATCGATTAATTGTCGATTCTTTTAATACGAATTTTAGAACTATTTATCGTGGGTTTTTTAAAAGTGAATTTCGATTGATTAATCGTGGATTCTTAAAATGTGAACTTTAATCGATTAATCGTGGATTCTTTTAATAAGAATTTTAGAACTATTTATTGTGGGGTTTTTAAAGTGAATTTTTATTGATTAATCGTGGATTCTTTAAATGTGAATATTAAAACTTTTTATCGCAGATTTTTTAATGTGATTTTAGATCGATTAATCGTGGATTGTTTAAATGTACATTTTAGAATGATTTATCGTGGATTGTTAAAATATAAATTTTAGATCGATTTATCGTGAATTGTTTAAATGTAAATTTTAGAACAATTTATCGTGGATTGTTAAAATGCAAATTTTAGAATAATTTATCGTGGATTCTTAAAAGTAGATCGATTATTTATTTATATTTTATTTTATTTTATTTTTATTTTCTTTAAGATGGATCGATTTACCGAAGATTTTTGAAAATGGATAAATATATCGTGGATAAAAAGTGGATCGATTTATTGTAAATTTTTTTTAAAGTGGATCGATTTATCGTAGATTTTTCAAAAGTGCAGCGATTTATTATTATTTTTTTTAAGGTGGATCAATTTACCGATTTGTTAAAATGTAAATTTTAAAACAATTTATTGTGAATTTTCAAAAATAGATCGATTTATTGTTTATTTTCTTTAAGGTGGATCGATTTACCGAAGATTTTAAAAAAATCGATAGATTTATCGTGGATTTTTCAATAGTGGATCGATTTATTGTTAAAATATTTTTAATGTGGATTGATTTATCGTAGATTTTTGAAAGTGGTTAGATTTATCGTAGATTTTTTAAAAGTGGATCGATTTATTATTATTTTTTTTAAGGTCGATCGATTTACCGAGGATTTATGGGTGGGTGTGCATCAATTTATCGTGTATTTCTCAAAAGTGCATCGATTTATTATTAACTTTTTTTATAAAGTGTATCAATTTACCGTGGATTTATTAAATTCTATAACATTAAAAAAAAATTTCGAATAATTTCGATTCTAAGGAATAGTTCCTAAGCATTAAAATTTTCCAAGATGAATTTTTCGAAGATATTCATGGGTTAATATGATTGTGCATTAAGGGTGGGATAGTGTTGTGTGAGATTTTAAGCAGCAATATTTGGAAGCGCTAGAACCGCTCATTTTGTGAGGTTGGTAAAAAAAGTGTATGAGCCATAAAATGGGGGAGGTCGGATAGGATCTAGGGGTCGCTCATCGGGGTCAAAGTTGGGCGTAGAGGGAAAAAAATCCACAAAAAGCCCCAAAACTCCCCTGGTTTTGCTCCTAGAGGGGTCAAATGTGAGACCGACCCCCATTATTTTTTCCCCCTGAACACTTTTGCCAAACATACCTAAGCCCTATCTCCAATTCCTAAGGGGGGTCCCGTACAAAGGTTCAATTTTTAAAAAATCTTGCTCCTACCGCTCTAGCTGTCCTAGAAGTCACCCTAGAGGAATCAAATGTATGACCGACCCCCAATAGTTTTTCAACCCCAACATTTTCTTAGAACATACCTACCCCCTATCTTCAATCCTTAGGGTGGTCCCCACACATTTTTTTTTATTTTTTCTTAAATTGTCATATTAAATCAGCTCCTACCAGTCCAATGGTGCCTCCTAGAGGGGTCATTATCAAGACCAACCCCCATTAATTTTTAGCCCCCAACACTTCTTCTGAACATACCAATTCCATAACTCCAAGTCCTAAGGGGTCTCCCAAACAAAATGACATTTTTGTAAAACTTGCTCTCACCGCTCTAACTATCGCAGGGGTGACCCTAGAGAAGTTAAATGTGTGACCGGCCCCCAATATTTTTTCTGCCCCAACATTTTCCCCAAACAAACCTACCCTCTATTTTAAAGCCTTAAGGGTGTCCCCACACATTTTTTGTATTTTTTAATTTTTTTTTTATAAAATCTGCGCCTACCGCTCCCATTCTGCCTTTCAGGAACGGTAAATGCAGACTGACCCCCATTAATTTTTGCCCCCTACATTTTTTCTGAACATACCTACGCCGTATTTCCACTTTGTAGGGGTGCTCCCCTGGGGAAAACTAAATTAGTAATGTATGTAGAGAAGTCAAATGTATGACCTGCCCATGTATTTATTTAGCCAAAACATTTTCTTCAAACATACCTACCCTCTATCTTCAAGGTGTTACCCCACAATTCTTTTATTTATTTTATCGAGAAATCCGAGGACTTTAATTTGTAATTTAGTAGTAACTTTTGTTAAGCGTAAAAAAATATTTTTTTTTAACTTGAAAATAATAAAAAATGATAAATAATATAACTATAAATCAAATTAATTTATTTTAATCGTGTGATAGATATTGTTTCCGATTTTCGGCCACGACCTGAAGCAAAACTATTTTTTCCTTCTCGTTACGGCGCAACACGTTGTTATAGTCTTCTATTAATTTTACGCCTCTTTCGGCAGCGTCGTTGACAACATGTAATTTACGTAATATTTGCAGCGCTCGCTGGTAGTCCTGACGATTTTCCCAAGTATTTGGATCGGAAGCAATGAAATGGTTGTTATTCCGAAGCGTCCAAAAAATTTTGGAGTCTCAGGTGTGACGTAGTGGCTTAAATCAGTTTTCATGAGTTCTTGATTCACTTGTTTCGATGCCATGTTAATTCTTTTCACACCTTCGAATGCAACAACATGTACTGGAGGATTACAACCCTTGTTGCCACTATCGCCGCTATCCTCTGAGGCATCTTCTTCCCCGATATCATCGTCTTCTTCTTCCTCGCTGTCTTCGTTGGACGATTCGTCCATCTTATCGTCAGATAACTCTTCCTCCAATTCCTCTTTCTCTTCTTCAAACACGCAAAAAAATATTTTACCAAGCGCTTGGGAGGAATCACATTAAACAAGATTTTTGCGTATATTATGCGAGAACTAGTAATATTTTACCAAGCGCTTTCATAATTATACCTAACTTTGCAAACATTTCAAGAAATTTCCCATGAGCTTGCATAATTCTACTAACTTTAAGATAAAACAAGCAAACGCTTGGTAAAATGTTATAAGTTTTTGCATAATATACGAAAAAATATTGTTTAACGTGATTCCTCCCAAGCGCTTGGCAAAATATTTTTTTGCGTGAATATACGAATTGCATTCGACATTTTTCGTTTTATTTCACAAGAGATATTCGGATCAAATAGTGCGAGAGCAACATCTTCGCCACTGAGATACCAGAGATGTCCACAGAATCTCTTGACCAATCGTTGCGACAGAATCTTATCAATTGAAGCATAATTGGCAATCGCTTTCAAAAAATTCAAATCATTATTTGGAGCTTCTATTGCTTTGGTAGCGCTAAACCAAGCTTTTACGTAAATTGTTATGATGAAAACGGTCACATCAAGAAGTGCATTTAATTCTTTTTTGGCCAAACCGATATATTTTCGGAACAAAAACATTTTTAGGCAATATATGCCTTTTGCCATCTATCGAGCATGAGGCCCTATGCTCCTCGTAGGCCCTATGCTCCCTGTAGGAACGACGGGAACATATATATATCTATCGAGCATGACTGATGGGTCCTGGTGGGCTAAAATGCTTATTAGGAATATTTTCGCCAAGGTATAATAAAACAATTTCAAGAAACTCCTTGTAGTCGTCTCTGGGTTGCTTTTCTTTTATTTGAGCCCAACAAAACAACTTGATGTCAGTTTGGACTTGAGCTGGTATGTTGCCTGCCACTTCCTTCCACCAAGACTGTACATTAGCACTCCTGGTCCAGATGTTTTGCCGAATTTGGTTTCAAACACTTAGTTTTCCCCAGGGGAGCACCCCTACAAAGTGTAAATACGGCGTAGGTATGTTCAGAAAAAATGTAGGGGGCAAAAATTAATGGGGTCAGTCTGCATTTCCCGTCCCTAAAAGGCACAGTGGGAGCGAAAGGCGCAAATTTTGTAAAAAAAAAAAAAAATTGTGTGGGGACACCCTTAAGGCTTAAAAATAGAGGGTAGGTTTGTTTGGGGAAAATGTTGGGGCTGAAAAAATATTGGGGGCCGGTCACACATTTAACTTCTCTAGGGTCACCCCTGCGATAGTTAGAGCGGTGGGAGAAAGATTTACAAAAATTTTGTTTTGTGTGGGAGACCCCTTAGGAATTGGGGATATGGAAGTGTTATGTTCAGAAGAAGTGTTGGGGGCTAAAAATAATGGGGGTTGGTCTTGATAATGACCCCTCTAGGAGGCACCATTGGACCGGTAGGAGCTGATTTAATATGACAATTTAAGAAAAAATAAAAAAAAATGCATGGGGACCACCCTAAGGATTAAAGATAGGGGGTAGGTATGTTCTAAGAAAATGTTGTGGTTGAAAAAATATTGGGGGTCGGTCATACATTTGATTCCTCTAGGGTGACTTCTAGGACAGCTAGAGCGGTAGGAGCAAAATTTTTTAAAAATTGAACCTTGGTATGGGACCCCCCTTAGGGATTGGAGATAGGGCTTAGGTATGTTTAGCAAAAGTGTTCAGGGGGAAAAAATAATGGGGGCCGGTCTCACATTTTACCCCTCTAGGAGCAAACCCAGGGGAGTTTTGGGGCTTTTTGTGGATTTTTCCCCTCTACGCCCAACTTTGACCCCGATGAGCGACCCCTAGATCCTATCCGATCTGCCCCATTTTTTGGCCCATTCATTTTTTTTACGAACCTCACAAAATAAGCGGTTCTAGCGTGTCGAAATCGAAAACTCGTGCACTATCCCACCCCTATTGTGCATATGTTAAATTGTCAAAAAAAAAATATATTTTATGAACCTAAAAAAACATTTATATCGTGTGGCTGTTTTTAATGTGCTGTCATTTTTAGTGTAGTAAGTGGCTTACTTCATATACATATTGTCAACATTAAAAACAAAGATACTTAAATGTAGATAAATTTTATTTTACCAGAACGTTGTGAAACAAAGTCTCATTAAAAGAAACAAAACATAAACAAGTAGAAAATCCATGAATAGCCTCCATATTGGCCTAGTAAACTCTCTAACGTAAAAAAATAACAATTTTAATTAGAAATATTTAATTTTGATTAAAAAAACTTTTTGTAAAAAAACTTTTTGTAAAAAAAAAAATTAGTAATTTTTTTTTAGTGTAAAATTTTTTTGAGTGTAAAATGTTTTAAGCTTGTTTAACGGTTTTTTTCACACGTGAATTTAAGGTGAAACCAATAATAAATCCACGGTAAATTTGTCCACTTTAAAAAAAAAAGTTAACAATAAATCGATACACTTTTGAGAAACACACGATAAATTGATTCACACCCACCCATAAATATTCGGTAAATCGACCCACCTTAAAAAAAAAATCTACGATAAATCAATCCACACTAAAAATATTTGACAATAAATCGATCTATTGAAAAATACACGATAAATATATCCATTTTCAAAAATCTTCGGTAAATCGATCCACCTTAAAGAAAATAAACAATAAATCGATCTACTTTTAAAAACTTACGACAAATTGTTCTAAAACAATAAATCGATTCACTTTTGAGAAATACACGATAAATTGATTCACAACCACCCATAAATACTCGGTAAATCGATCCGCATTAAAAAAAAAAAATAATAATAAATCGATCCACTTTTGAAAAATTTACGATAAATCGATCCACTTTCAAAAATCTACGATAAATCAATCCACATTAAAAATATTTAACAATAAATCGATCCACTATTGAAAAATACACGATAAATCTATCCGTTTTCAAAAATCTTCGGTAAATCGATCCACCTTAAAGAAAATAAACAATAAATTGATCTACTTTTAAAAATTTACGATAAATTGTTCTAAAACAATAAATCGATTCACTTTTGAGAAATACACGATAAATTGATTCACACCCACCCATAAATATTCGGTAAATAGATCCACTTAAAAAAAAAATAATAATAAATCGATCCACTTTTGAAAAATTTACGATAAATCGATCCACTTTCAAAAATCTACGATAAATCAATCCACATTAAAAATATTTAACAATAAATCGATCCACTATTGAAGAATACACGACAAATCTATTCATTTTCAAAAATCTTCGGTAAATCGATTCACCTTAAAGAAAATAAACAATAAATCGATCTACTTTTAAAAATTTACGATAAATTGTTCTAAAACAATAAATCGATTCACTTTTAAGAAATACACGATAAATTGATTAACACCCACCCATAAATACTCGGTAAATCGATCCACCTTAAAAAAAAAAAAATAATAAATCGATCCACTTTTGAAAAATTTACGATAAATCGATCCACTTTCAAAAACCTACGATAAATCAATTCACATTAAAAATATTTAACAATAAATCGATCCACTATTGAAAAATACACGAAAAATCTATCTATTTTCAAAAAGCTTCGGTAAATAGATCCACCTTAAAGAAAATAAACAATAAATCGATCTACTTTTAAAAATTTACGATAAATTGTTCTAAAACAATAAATCGATTCACTTTTAAGAAATACACGATAAATTGGTTCACACCCACCCGTAAATACTCGGTAAATCGATCCATCTTAAAAAAAAAAAAAAAATAATAATAAATCGATCCACTTTTGAAAAATTTACGATAAATCGATCCACTTTCAAAAATCTACGATAAATAAATTCACATTAAAAATATTTAACAATAAATTGATACACTATTGAAAAATACACGATAAATTTATCCATTTTCAAAAATCTTTGGTAAATCGATCCACCTTAAAGAAAATAAACAATAAATCGATCTACTTTTAAAAACTTACGACAAATTGTTCTAAAACAATAAATCGATTCACTTTTGAGAAATACACGATAAATTGATTCACACCCACCCATAAATACTCGGTAAATCGATCCACTTAAAAAAAAAAATAATAATAAATCGATCCACTTTTGAAAAATTTACGATAAATCGATCCACTTTTAAAAATCTACGATAAATCAATCCACATTAAAAATATTTAACAATAAATCGATCCACTATTGAAAAATACTCGATAAATTTATCCATTTTCAAAAATCTTCGGTAAATCGATCCACCTTAAAGAAAATAAACAATAAATCGATCTACTTTTAAAAATTTACGATAAATTGTTCAAAAACAATAAATCGATTCACTTTTGAGAAATACACGATAAATTGATTCACACCCACCCATAAATACTCGGTAAATCGATCCACCTTAAAAAAAAAGTAATAATAAATCGATCCACTTTTGAAAAATTTACGATAAATCGATCCACTTTCAAAAATCTACGATAAATCAATCCACATTAAAAATATTTAACAATAAATCGATCCACTATTGAAGAATACACGATAAATCTATTCATTTCCAAAAATCTTCGGTAAATCGATCCACCTTAAAAAAATAAACAATAAATCGATACACTTTTGAGAAATACACGATAAATTCATTCACACCCACTCGGTAAATCGATCCACCTTAAAAAAAAAAAAAATAATAAATCGATCTGCTTTTAAAAATTTACGATAAATTTTTCTAAAATTTACATTTTAACAATCCTCGATAAATCCCCCTAATCCACTTTCAAAAATCTACGATAAATCAATCTATATAAAAATATTTAACAATAAATCGACCCACTATTGAAAAATACACGATAAATTTATCCATTTTCAAAAATCTTCGGTAAATCGATTCACCTTAAAGAAAATAAACAATAAATCGATCTGCTTTTAAAAATTTACGATAAATTTTTCTAAAATTTACATTTTAACAATCCTCGATAAATCCCCCTAAAATTGACATTTTAACAATCCATAAAATCACATTAAAAAATCCACTATAAATAGTTTCAAAATTCACATTTAAAGAACCTACGATTAATCGATTACAGTTCAATAATCAATCCACGGAAAATTGGTCCACTTTTAAAAAAGTTAACAATAAATCGATTCACTTTTGAGAAATACACGATAAATTGATTTACACCCACCTTAAAAAAAAAAAATTATAATAAATCGATCCACTTTTGAAAAATTTACGATAAATCGATTCACTTTCAAAAATCTACGATAAATCAATCCACATTAAAAATATTTAACAATAAATCGATCCACTATTGAAAAATACACGATAAATCTATCCATTTTCAAAAATCATCGGTAAATCGATCCAACTTAAAGAAAATAAACAATAAATCGATCTACTTTTAAAAATTTACGATAAATTGTTCTAAAATTTACATTTTAACAATCCACGATAAATTCTTGTAAAATTGACATTTTAACAATCCATGATTAATCGATCTAAAATCACATTAAAAAATCCACTATAAATAGTTTCAAAATTCACATTTAAAGAACCTACGATTAATCGATTACAGTTCAATAATCAATCCACGGAAAATTGGTCCACTTTTAAAAAAGTTAACAATATATCGATTCACTTTTGAGAAATACACGATAAATTGATTTACACCCACCTTAAAAAAAAAAAAAATTATAATAAATCGATCCACTTTTGAAAAATTTACGATAAATCAATTCACTTTCAAAAATCTACGATAAATCAATCCACATTAAAAATATTTAACAATAAATCGATCCACTATTGAAAAATACACGATAAATCTATCCATTTTCAAAAATCTTCGGTAAATCGATCCACCTTAACGAAAATAAACAATAAATCGATCTACTTTTAAAAATTTACGATAAATTGTTCTAAAACAATAAATCGATTCACTTTTGAGAAATACACGATAAATTGATTTACACCCACTCATAAATACTCGGTAAATCGATCCATCTTAAAAAAAAATAAAAATAAATCGATCCACTTTTGAAAAATTTACGATAAATCGATCCACTTTCAAAAATCTACGATAAATAAATCCACATTAAAAATATTTAACAATAAATTGATACACTATTGAAAAATACACGATAAATTTATCCGTTTTCAAAAATCTTCGGTAAATCGATCTACCTTAAAGAAAATAAACAATAAATCGATCTACTTTTAAAAGATTACGATAAATTGTTCTAAAATTTACATTTTAACAATCCACGATAAATCCCTCTAAAATTGACATTTTAACAATCCATGATTAATCGATCTACAATCACATTAAAAAGTTTCAAAATTCACATTTAAAGAACCTACGATTAATCGATTACAGTTCAATCATCAATCAACGTTAAATTGGTCCACTTTTAAAAAAGTTAACAATAAATCGATACACTTTTGAGAAATACACGATTAATTGATTCACACCCACCCATAAATACTCGGTAAATCGAAAAATTTACGATAAATCGATCCACTTTTAAAAATCTACGATAAATCAATCCACATTAAAAATATTTAACAATAAATCGATCCACTATTAAAAAAAAAACACATTAAAGAAAATAAACAATAAATCGATCTACTTTTAAAAATTTACGATAAATTTTTCTAAAACAATAAATCGATTCACTTTTGAGAAATACACGATAAATTGATTCACACCCACCCATAAATACTCGGTAAATCGATCCACCTTAAAAAATAAAATAATAATAAATCGATCCACTTTTGAAAAATTTACGATAAATCGATCCACTTTCAAAAATCTACGATAAATTAATCCACATTAAAAATATTTAACAATAAATCGATCCACTATTGAAAAATACACGATAAATATATCCATTTTCAAAAATCTTCGGTAAATGGATCCACCTTAAAGAAAATAAACAATAAATCGATCTACTTTTAAAAATTTACGATAAATTGTTCTAAAACAATAAATCGATTCACTTTTGAGAAATACACGATAAATTGATTCACACCCACCCATAAATACTCGGTAAATCGATCCACATTAAAAAAAATAATAATAAATCGATCCACTTTTGAAAAATTTACGATAAATCGATCCAATTTCAAAAATCTACGATAAATCAATCCACATTAAAAATATTTAACAATAAATCGATTAACTATTGAAAAATACACGATAAATCTATCCATTTTCAAAAATCTTCGGTAAATGGATCCACCTTAAAGAAAATAAACAATAAATCGATCTACTTTTAAAAATTTACGATAAATTGTTCTAAAATTTACATTTTAACAATCCACGATAAATCCTTCTAAAATTGACATTTTAACAATCCATGATTAATCGATCTAAAATCACATTAAAAATCCACTATAAATAGTTTCAAAATTCACATTTAAAGAACCTACGATTAATCGATTAAAGTTCACATTTTTAGAATTCAGGGTTTTGCTCATAACTTTTGAACTACTAGACCGATTCTGAATTCTGAAATTCAATGCCAACCAGGCAAGGGAATCGACAAATGTATATGCCAAGCTTTACCATCCTCGGATGTATTTCGAAAGTAAGCGTGTTTTTTAACTCTTAAATTAGTGAAAAACACTTGCCGAAATTCACTTTTTGCTTATAACTTTTGACTGGACCGATTTCGCTGAAATGCAATACTAACCTGCCTAGGAGAATGACAAACATATATGCCATTTCAGGTTGCTCAGAATTGAAAGATATACCAGTTAATGATAATTCCATTTCATTACATTTACCATTCTGCGAATCTTATATTTAACATATTTTTGGAAAATTTTAAGACATTTTTTAGAGCAAAAATGCTTTTGAATCAGAAAATATTTTCCTATAGAAAAAAATATTTCAGAATAACTTTAGTATAGTGAAATTATCAAAAAACGTTTGTCACGGTCGCCAATTTCAATTTTGGGAAAATGTAACGTAATTTGGAAATTTTCAAGACATTTTCCAGAGAAAAAATACTTTTGAATCAGAAAATATTTTTCTAGAGAAAAAAAATATTGCAGAAAAACTTAAAAATTTTTTTTGACCAAAATATTTTTTTTTGATTTTTGTTATTTTTTAATTATATAGAATTTCACGCTCGACACATTGACTAAAATTTTGTAAATCGGTCCAGTAGTTTTTGTCGAAAAATATTTTTTTACGGGGTACAAATTTTGGTTACATATTCTGAAAGAGCATAAAAAGTTGGGAGGTCTCCGAGCCAAATAGGGCCAATATTTCCCGAGTTATTGACGAAAAACTAAATTGTGGCAACCCTTGAGAGAATTCGAAATTTAAATTTTTCTTAAATCAAAAAAATCTTAAAATCGTTATATCTCCGAAACTACTGGACGGATTTACTAAAATTTAGCATCAATGTGTCGAGCGTGAAATTCTACATAAAATAGATAACAAAAAAGTAGTAAAAAAATTGAAAAGTTGTTTGACAAAAATATTTTTTTTTTTTGATTTTTGTTATTTTTTAACTGCTATTTTATTTAGAATTTCACGCCCGACACATTGACGCTAAAATTTTGTAAATCGGTCCAGTAGTTTTGGAGTTATAGCGATTTTACCATATTTTTTCTTACGCACTGACTGAAATCATCAAACAAGGTTTGTCACGGTCGCCAATTTTTATTTTAGGAAAATGTATCGTAATTTGGAAATCTTCCTTTAAGAAATCTTTTCAGAATCAAATATTGTAAGATTTATGCTACGGGAAAACGTTTTATGGATAAAATTTCTGATCTTTTTGATTCGAAACTAACAATTTTTCGATAAAAACAAATGCTTTTGTTTTAAAAGTTTGTTATATTTTTTTACAATTTTCACAGTCAAATGTAAACTTAACAGATGTTTCTTAAACGTATGTTTAGTTTGTAGAATAAGAAACAAAAAACTTTTGCAAAACTTTTGTAATTTATTGTAGCAACAATTTCAACAACACATTTTTCACAAACATTGGTGTATAGTTGCTTTTGAAATCTAGCAGCATGTTGTAATTGTATGTCAAAAATATTGAACTTAATTTTTGTATTTTTGTCTATTGCTTTTTTAAGTTTCGACAGTATAAAACACATTCTCTCCGGTAAAAAAGGCTTTTTCAAGCATAAAAATGTTTCATTTGTTTAACAAAAAAACCTCAAAAGTTACCATTTTTCATTAGTTGGTTTACTTCGTCAAGGGGGAACTTTTTTCCCCCTGGTCCGATTTTGCCCATCTCCGAACTTAACCAGCCTATGAACATAAGTCATATATGTGCCAAATTTCAGGAGTCTAGCGCGATTATTTTGGACTGTATCGTGTCTTCCACAGACGGACGGACGGACATCGCTAGAATGTCTTAGAATCGATCACTGATCAATAATATATATACTTTATGGGGTCCTAGACCGATATTTCAATGCGTTACACACGGAATGACAAAGTGAGTATACCCCCATACTGTAGTTGGAGGGTATAAAAAAAATTAAAAATGGTAAGAAGGAAAAAAATCTCAGAATACAAATTTTCTTCGAAAACTATGTTAAAATATTTTCAAACTAATTATGTATGTTTTTGCAGAATCTAAATGGTATTTATTGGAAAAATTACCTTAAGATCTTAGAAATTTTCTAAAAGAACAGAAAATGGCGCTGATGCTGCATTGCGACATAAAGAATGTCATTGTGCTCCTTAAATTATGCTTAAAAAATTCTTTGAATAGTAAAATGTAGATTTCGACAAACTTGGCAACCCTAGTTTTTTTTGTCAAAAAAAATTTCCTGCTTATTTGATATCTATTTTATGTAGATTTTCACGCTCGACACATTGATGCTAAAATTTTGTAAATCCGTCCAGTAGTTTCGGAGATATAACGATTTTAAGATTTTTTTGATTTGAGAAAAATTAAAATTTCAAATTCTCTCAAGGGGTGCCAAAATTTAGTTTTTCGTCAATAACTCGGAAAATATTGGCCCGATTTTGCTTGGAGACCTATAAGTCCCAACTTTTTATGCTCTTTCAGAATATGTAACCCAAATTTTTACCACGTAAAAAAAGATTTTTCGACAAACTTGGCAACCCTAGTCAGTGCGTAAGAAAAAATATGGTAAAATCGCTATAACTCCAAATTACTGAACCGATTTACAAAGTTTTAACGTCAATATGTAGAGCGTGAAATTCTAAACAATATAGAGATTAAAAAATAACAAAAAAATATTTGGGTCAAAAAAAAAAAAAAAAAATTGGGCTAACCACTGCTTTTTTTGTCAAAAAACTTTTATATTTTTTTCCAACTTATTTGATATCTATTTTATGTAGAATTTCACGCTCGACACATTGACGCTAAATTTTTGTAAATCCGTCCAGTAGTTTCGGAGATATTACGATTTGAAGAATTTTTTTTGATTTGAGAAAAATTAAAATTTCGAATTCTCTCAAGGGTTGCAACAATTTAGTTTTTCGTCAATAACTCGGGAAATGTTGGCCCGATTTGGCTCGGAGACCTATAAGTGCCAACTTTTTATGCTCTTTCAGAATATGTAACCCAAATTTTTACCCCTTAAAAAAATATTTTCGACAAACTTGGCAACCCTAGTCAGTAAATATATATATTATGTCCTGTGGTTCCTAGTAGGAACAAAGAGCCGCAACCCTCGACACATTGATGCTAAATTTTTGTAAATCCGTCCAGTAATTTCGGAGATATAACGATTTTAAGATTTTTTTGATTTGAGGAAAAATTAAAATTTCAAATTCTCTCAAGGGTTGCCACAATTTGGTTATTCGTCAATAGCTCGGTAAATTGAGGCCTGATTTGGGTCGGAGACCTATACGTCCCAACTTTTTATGCTCTTTCAGAATATGTAACCCAAATTTTTACCCCACAAAAAAATATTTTTCGACAAACTTGGCAACCATAGTCAGTGCGTAAGAAAAAATATGGTAAAATCGCTATAACTCCAAAACTACTTGACCGATTTACAAAATTTTAGCGTCAATGTGTCGAGCGTGAAATTCTAAATAAAATAGCAATTAAAAAATAACAAAAATCAAAAAAAAAATTTTTGGTCAAAAAAAAAAGATGGACCACTGCTTTTTTTGTCAAAAAACTTTTGGATTTTTTTCCTACTTATTTGTTACACTGTAAGACAAATTTCAACTTTTTTTTTAACACCAGAACGAGACCTTATACACTTGAAAGTAGAGCCCCTCTGGAGTAAAACTGCATTTACAGTTTTTCATTCGGTGATCATTTGTCCTTTTTAGAGGACTTTAAAGTTTTGAAGGACATTTAAAGTAAAAAAAAAAAAAAATATATTTCTACTTATCCTACGATACTGAGATAAAAAGCAAATGAAAGAGGAAAGCTTCCTCAATTTTTTAAACATGTTCGTTTTGTCATATCAGGTTAAAAGGATATCAATAAGGTCCTTTCAAAATTTTGTCCTTTAATATCCTTGAGAATTTCCAGCCATTTCTTCCGGAAAAAACATATGTTAAGGACATTGATATGCACTAACACATTGTTAAATTTCATCCTTCTCACTTTGTTAGTTTAGTGTAAAAAAAATAAGTTTTTATATATAACTGAAAATATATTTTTTTGTTTACACATAGCCTCCCAAATATTAACCAATTTCTTGGAAAAAAATCTAACACATGAATAAATGGATATACATGTGAAACTGGACCCTCCATGGAGTAAAAGTACGTTCATAGTTTTTTATTCGGTGATCCGGTCTCCTTTAAATACCATGTACAATGTTAACCAAAGTGAGAGATTTAAAAAAACAAATGAATTTGTTTCTTTGGGTTAATAATTTATGTTTTTTTTTTTGTTTGGTTTAGTTTTTAGATTTTAAATTTTTTTTAATAGTTTTATTAACAATCTAATGGATTGTCTTTATAATTTTGTTAACTAATATTAAAATGCATCATTTGAAGTCTATATGTAAATAAATCGTATAAAAAACACGTGTTTACTTATTTGTACTTTTACTTATGCAAGTATATGCTATATGTATGACAATTGCTGTGTTTTTCAATAAGTGGATTTATTTTCGGATTAATCTTATTTAGTTCAAAATAAATAAATTAAAATGCCAAAACAAATTTGGAATATTTTTTTTCCATAATCTACGATAAATAAGCAATTATTATCCTAAAAAATAATAAAAAAATCTGGAAACTTAAAAAAGTTATAAATAAATCAAAATAAATCCAAATAAATTTTAGAATTTAATAAATCCGTTTTGGATTAATTTTGTTTTATTTATAACTTTTCTAATTTTCCAAATTTGTTCATTATTTTTTTCGGATTATAATTGCAAATTTATTGTAGGTTACGGAAAAAAATATTCCAAATTAGTTTTAGTATGTTAAAATATTGTTTTTAAGCAAAACAAGGTTAATCAGAAAATAAATCCACTTATTGAAAAACACAGCAAATATATTTTTTTAACTCTTGCTTTAAACAACAACCTAAAATTAAGGCAAAGCCGAAAAACTTCCTCTGAAATTCTTGAGTTTGACTTTATATCACCATTTCCGCAACAAACTAATAGAAGTAATTTTAAAAAGTTTTTGAATTTTATATGTCATTTGTAACTTAAAAGTTTATTTAAAAGGAGACCGGATCACCGAATAAAAAACTGTGAACTTACTTTTACTCCATGCAGGGTCCAGTTTCACATGTATATCCATTTATTCATGTGTTACATTTTTTTTCCAAGAAAATGGGTTAATATTTGGGAGGCTATGTGTAAATAAAAAATATATTTTCAGTTATATATAAAAACTTATTTTTTTTTTACACTAAACTAACAAAGTGAGAAGGATGAAATTTAACAATGTGTTAGTGCATATCAATGTCCTTAACATACATTTTTTCCGGAAGAAATGGCTGGAAATTCTAAAGGATATTAAAGGACAAAATTTTGAAAGGACCTTATTGACATCCTTTTAACCTGATATGACAAAACGGACATGTTTAAAAATTTGAGAAGACTTTCTTCTTTCATTTGCTTTTTATCTCAGCATCGTAGGATAAGTAGAAATATATATTTTTTTTTTTTTACTTTAAATGTCCTTGAAAACTTTAAAGTCCTCTAAAAAGGACAAATGATCACCGAATGAAAAACTGTAAATGCAGTTTTACTCCAGAGGAGCTCTACTTTCAAGTGTATATGGTCTCGTTCTGGTGTTAAAAGTAGTGTTGTACGGTGTTATCTATTTTATGCAGAATTTCATGCTCGACATATTGATGCTAAATTTTTGTAAATCCGTCCAGTAGTTTCGGAGATATTACGATTTTAAGATTTTTTTGATTTGGAAAAAATTAAAATTTCAAATTCTCTCAAGGGCACAGTGGTTCCAAATCCAAATCTAGCTGGACAAAATTATTTTATCATCGTTTTATATGTTTTTGGGGTCGCTGAGTTCAAAAAACATGTTTAAATTTTTCTAAGTCGATTACACTAATCGACAACTTTTTATTTTTTTTCTAATTTCAGTAATTCATTAATGACAAAAATGGTTTATATGCAGAACAGAAATATGAAATGCAAAAACTTATTTTTTGAAAGTTTTGTAATCTCTAAAAAAAAAATTTTTTTTGTCGAGAAGTGTAATTGAAACAAGTAAGAGTGTTAAATTCGGCTGTGCCGAATCTTTTATACCCTCCAACACGTTTAAAATTAAAAAAAAAATCGCAGGGGCGTCTTTTTTTTGTGGTGGGGGAGGGGGTCGGCGGACTTGGTGGGAGACACCTGTACCCCCGCTATATATGTTTACAAATTTTTGTTTATGATATTTACGCTTAAATAATACATTTTTATCGTTATTTTTAATTAATTTCTATAACCACGCCCCCAAAGGGGGTCGGCCTGAAAAAAATCGAATTTTCTAACCCCCTTGGTCCAAGCGCAGGTCTATGAACATAATATGGCATACAAATGTTACATTTGTTGAGCAAAATTAAGAAAAAACTCGTAAAAATAACGTATTTTTCTGGGGTCGTTTTAGTTCTCTAAGGGGGAACTTTTTTCCCCCTGGTCCGATTTGGCCCATCTTCGAACTTAACCTTACCAGTAACATAAGAGATATTCTTGCCCAATTTCAGGGGTCTAGCTCTTTTGGTTTAGACTGCATCGTTATTTCTACAGACGGACGGACGGACGGACGGACATCGCTAGAATGTCTTAGATTCTATCATGGATCAATATTATATATACTTTGTAGGGTCCCCGACCGATATTTCGATATGTTACACACGGAATGACAAAGTGAGTATACCCCCATACTGTGGTTGGAGGGTATAAAAACAAGTGAGAGCGTTAAATTCGGCTATGCCGAATCTTTTATACCCTCCAAAATGTAAAAAAAAAAAATAAAAAAACAGTGAGAGTGTTACATTCGGCTGTGCCGAATCTTTTATACACTCCAAAATGTAAAAAAAAAACAATAAAAAAAAAATCCAGGGGCGTTTTCTTTTGGGGGGGGGGTTGGTGGGAGACGTTAGGGAGCACCTTCCCCTTGCGATTTCGAACTTCATCGGGGAGAAGAATGTTGCATTTGCTTAGCAAAAGTACAAAAAACCATGCAAAAAATGCGATTTTTATTAGGTTGGTTTAGTTCTCCAAGGGGGAACTTTTTTCCCCTTGGTCATTTTATCCATTTCCAAACTTAACCTGCCTAGTAATATAAGACATATTCGTGCCAAACTTCGGAAGTCTAGCTCTTTTATTTTGGACTGTATCGTGTCCTCTACAGACGGACAGACGGACGGACATTTTTGAATTTAGTAGAAGTGTGTAATTGGCCGCGGTTTAATAGGAAACATCACATTTAATGCTTTATTTGAGCTAAGCATAATTATAATACTTAAAAGTTATCAAAAACTTACAAAAGTTCGATACTTTATTTAGAAAAAAAAATTTAGGCGAAAATCTTTTTTCATATAAACTGTGATTAATTTTAAACCTGCAAAAACCTGCAAGAAATGTCTGCATGACAACGTTCAGTAATAAATTACCTATAAGTTGTATGTAGTAATTCGACATGATATGCCTGGATTCGGTTTTGGCAAGCTGCGGAAGTTTTATAAGTCCTCAAAAAAATTGTTATTATTGACCATAATTCAAAGTACAAAAAATGTAAGAAGAAGATCGATAATAAATTTCTTATTAATGTCCAGAATAAGTATAAATCTGTAGATTTCTTGTACATAAACCGTTTTGAAACCATTGATGTAACATGGATAATATGATGTTATTAGTTGAACACTTATATATACATATATTATTTTTTTAAATATTGGATACCAAAAATGTTATTTCATTCGCATATTTAACAAAGTTAAAGACCTAATTCCAAAAAATGGTTATTAGTTTGATCAGAACACACCCTTAGCTTGCCCCTAGCACTATTAATTCCCAATTTTAAGGACACTAATTTTTGGACTTTTGTCCAGCTAGATTTTTATTTGGAACCAATGTGAAGGGGTGCCAAAATTTAGTTTTTCGTCAATAACTCGGGAAATATTCGCCCGATTTTGCTTGGAGACCTATACGTCCCAGCTTTTTATGCTCCTTCAGAATATGTAACCCAAATTTGTATCCCGTAAAAAAAAAGAGTTTTTGACAAACTTGGCAACCCTAGTTAGTGTGTGAGAGAAAATATGGTAAAATCGCTATAACTTCAAAACTACTGACCCGATTTATAAAGCGTCAATGTGTCGAGCGTGAAATTCTAAACAATATAGCTATTCAAAAATAACAAAAATAAAAAAAAAATATTTTAGCCAAAAAAAAAAGATGGGCTAAATAAACACTGCTTTTTTTGTCGAAAAACTTTTGGATTTTTTTTTTCCTACTTAATTGTCCCAGCAAAATGTTTGATTCCAAAGAATCGATTGTGGAATCAACTATACTACCCTGCAATCGATTCTACTATGCATTGCATCATCTATGATTATACCCTACACCACACTGTGGTACAGGGTATAATGAGTTTGTGCTGATGTTTGTAACTACCCGAAATATTTTAAGTATACCGATCGACTCAGAATCACTTTTTGAGTCTATTTAGCGATGTCCGTCCGTCTGTCTGTCCATGTAAACGGTGTAAACACGATACAGGTCTCAATTTTTAATCAATTGACTTGAAATTTGAAACTTAATCTCAAGGACGAAGCCTATTGAAATTGAAAAAAAAATCGGTTCATATTTAGACCTAGCCTTCATACAAAGGTCCTCCTTAGTTTTGGCTCAAATGACTCTAATAACCGTATTATAGTAGAATTTAGTAACATTTAGCAGGTAAACGTGCTTTGTCTTCATAAATCACCATTCCGGATTTTGAAGGAATTGGACTAGTTCTTCTTGTAGCCCCCATACCAACCACATTCCCGATTTTCACATAAATCTCTCAAATTTCATGAAAATAGAAAATATTTAATTAAAATTTTGTTTGTGTATTAGGGTATTCAATTAATCGAGGTTTTGGTTTAATCGGTTAATCGAGCAAATAATTAATCGGGGTTGAGATTTAATCGGTTAATAATCGGATAAATTTGAATTATTCGGTTAACCGAATAATATAAATTCAAAATTTAAATTGAATATAAAACCAAGAATTGTATGTACTTTAAAGAAATCTATATCCGCTATGGCGAAGCTTTAAATACCCTCTATAATGTTAGCCCAAATAAAGAATTTTTGTTTGGCAACCTGAAAAATTACCCCAATCTAAATTGGCCCTAATTCAATGCGAAAAAATGTAAAAAAATAAAGTAATTTTTGTAAAAAGCTAAAATTCACCAAATTGCTGCCGGGATTAGATGCTCCTCTAATAGAATTTGAATTTGGTACTAAAAATATCAACAAAAAAATTGGTTGGTTTCCAAATTTGTTTTCTTTTTTGTTTTAGGGCCGAAATTGCAATAATTTTATCGGTCAATATCTCCGTAATAAAAAAAGTCATCTTAAGGATTGCAAAAGTATTTTTAGATGTGCTGAACTAATTATACATCATAAAATAATTCGCTGTTTTATAAGGTCCCGGACATTGCGAATAACTGAGTTTATGCAGTACTGTCAATCGAAAATCTAAATATCTCAAAATGAGATAAGTTTTAGACCTAAACTTCTTTCAGCAGAACCGTAATTCAAATTAAAAATGAAACATCAAAATGCTAAATAAAGCAAAAAAAATAAGTAAAATTACTAAAAAAAAAGAGATTTCGGTTAATCGGTTAATCGACACAAATTAATCGGTTTATTTGTTATTTGAAAATTGACAATTTTAAATTATTCGAACAGTTAATCGACCAAAATTAATCGGTTAACCGATTAACGGTTAATCGATTGAATACCCTATTGTGTATGTTAAACGCGTACTTTAATAACCTTATCAAATCTAATTATCATCAGACCATTTTTGGACTAAGGGCCCATGTGAAAATTTCGGCCGATATTCAGTTAAAGCGGTTTTTTGTCAACAAATAGAAGCCTATTTCAACCAAATTTTATTTGTGAGGGTTTCTTGCACTTATTAAAGATTTGACAAAATATATATCTAATCAGTCCATGTTTGAACTTGGGTCCCATTTTCCGGGAAACTCTGGTGTAGGGTATTATATGGTCGGTCTTGACCGACTATAATTTTTTACTTGTTTTTGTTTGAGATTGTCACGAAAGCAATACATCCTTTTCCTCCAAATTAGAACACTTATCTGTTCTACGGAATCTATTCTAAAATATGTTGCATATAGTGGTACAAGAAGGGATTCCGCGATTTTTAACGGTTCTGAATAATTAAATGAAATTATTTTTTAAATTTTTATTTTTTTTTTTCTTTACAACAATTTTAATATTACATATATAAGTACATATTTATTTAAAATTATTTTATCACAATAATCTTCTAAAGAAAAAATGTCTTAAAATCTAAGATTTTTTCTATAGGAAAAATGTCATAGAATCTGAAACTTTTCTATAGGAAAATGTCTCAGAACCTCACCCATTTTCTTTAGGAAAAAATGTCCCAGAATCTGAGACTTTTTCTGTAGAACAAATGTTCCAGAATCTGAGACTTTTTCTAGAGGAAAAATTTCTCAAAATCTGAGACTTTTTCTATAGAAAAAATGTCCCAGAATCTGAGACTTTTTCTATAGGAAAAATTTCTCAGAATCTGAGACTTTATCTATAGAAAAAATGTCTCAGAATCTGATACTTTTTCTATACGAAAAATGTCTCAGAATCTGAGACTTTTTCTATAAAAAAACGTCTTAGAATCTGAGACTATTTCTATAGGAAATATGTGTCAGAATTTGAGACTTTTTATGTAGGAAAAATGATTCGAATCTGATTGTGAGACTTTTTCTAAAGGAAAAATATCTACAACATTTTTCATTTTAGAAAAATTCTATAATTCGCGACATTTTTCCTAAGAAAAAATGTTGTAAAACTGTGGATACATACTACAATCCTAATCATACTTGAAAGATGAATAGGTTATCCCACGTTCCTGGTTTCATTAGAACAGCATCAGTGCTCCCAAATTGCAGCTTAAAATATGTATATTTTTACATCCTCACTTTTTTGGAATCTGAAAGCAACAATAAAACAAAATTATTAGTACTACGTTAACCAAAATATGTTAATATAATAATTAAGACGTGTATGTTATTTCCACCAATATATCCAGAAGCACAATAAGTGCTGCGAAAATCCAAAAATTTGACAACATAAAGTTAACAAATAAATTGTTTTTTTTTTTTTTATAAATTTTATTTTTGTGTTTGACATTTTAAAATTGTTCAAAAATTATAAGTTTTTTTTATCGATTCCGTGGAAACAGTAGGGGAATGGAGTAGCGTTACTGGGGAATCTATTCTAGAGTACATTGACAAAAAAACAATTCCAAAAAATTTTGCTGGGAGATGATTTCTATTTTATGTAGAATTTCACGCTCGACACATTGATGCTAAATTTTTGTAAATCCGTCCAGTAGTTTCGGAGATATAACGATTTTAAGATATTTTTGATTTGAGAAAAATTAAAATTTCGAATTCTCTCAAGGGTTGCCACAATTTAGTTTTTCGTCAATAACTCGGGAAATATTGGCCCGATTTGGCTCGGAGACCTAAACGTCCCAACTTTTTATGCTCTTTCAGAATATGTAACCCAAATTTTTACCCCGTAAAAAATTATATTTCGACATACTTGGCAACCCTAGTCAGTGCGTAAGAAAAAATATGCTAAAATCGCTATAACTCCAAAACTGCTGAACCGATTTACATAATGTTAGCGTCAATGTGTCAAAAAACTTTTGGATTTTTTTTCTATTTATTTATTTATTTATCTATCTATCTATCAATTTATCATCAATTTATCATTAATTTATCATCAATTTATCATCAGATTATCATCAATTTATAATCAATGTATCATCAATGTATCATCAATTTATCATCAATTTATCATCAATGTATCATCAATTTAACATCAATTTATCATCAGTTTATCATCAATTTATCATCAATTTATCATTAATTTATCATCAATTTATCATAAATTTATCATCAATTTATCATCAATTCATCATCAATTTAACATCAATTTATCATCAATTTAACATCAATTTATCATCAGTTTATCATCAATTTATCATCAATGTATCATCAATTTATCATCAATGTATCATCAATTTATCATCAATTTATCAATTTATCATAAATTTACCAAACCTAACCTATCATCAATTTATTAATTTATCAATTTATTAATTTTTCAATTTATTATCAATTTATCATCAATTTATCAATTTATCAGCAATTTATCAATTTATAAATTCATCACTTTATCAATTTATCAATTTATAAATTTATCAATTTATAAATTTATCAATTTATCATCAATTTATCAATTTAAAAATTTATTAACTTATCAATTTATCATCAATTTATCAATTTATCATCAATTTATCAATTTATCATCAATTTATCATCAATTTATCATCAATTTCTCAATTTATCAATTTATCATCAATTTATCATCAATTTATCTTCAATTTATCATCAATTTATCATCAATTTAACATCAATTTATCATCAATTTATCATCAATTTATCATCAATTTATCATCAGATTATCATCAATTTATCATCAATTTATCATCAATTTAGCATCAGTTTATCATCAATTTATCATCAATTTATCATCAGATTATCATCAATTTATCATCAGATTATCATCAATTTATCATCAGATTATCATCAATTTATCATCAGATTATCATCAATTTATCATCAGATTATCATCAATTTATCGTCAATTTATCATCAGATTATCATCAATTTATCATCAGATTATCATCAATTTATCATCAGATTATCATCAATTTATCGTCAATTTATCATCAATTTATCATCAATTTAACATCAATTTATCATCAATTTATCATCAATTTATCATCAATTTAACATCAATTTATCATCAGTTTATCATCAATTTATCATCAGTTTATCATCAATTTATCATCATTTTATCATCAATTTATCATCAGTTTATCATCAATTTATCATCAATTTATCATCAATTTATCATCAGATTATCATCAATTTATCATCAATTTATCATCAATGTATCATCAATTTATCATCAATTTATCAATTTATCATCAATTTATCAATTTATCATCAATTTTATCAATTTATCATCAATTTATCATCAATTTATCATCAATTTATCAATTTATCATCAATTTATCAATTTATCATCAATTTATCATCAATTTATCATCAATTTATCAATTTATCATCAATTTATCAATTTATCATCAATTTATCAATTTATCATCAATTTATCATTTTATCAATTGAAGGGCTTATTGTAAAAACTCGATAAGCAACATTTCATTTTATGGTGGTTTTCCCCTTGAAACTTTTGAAATATTGTAGAAATTATAAATTTTGAAGAACTTTGTTTCTCAAGACAATTGTACAAAGGGTTTAAGTAAGACTTCTGCCAAAATCTGTCAATGGAACATCAGTAGAGGGTGAAAAACACAAAAATTTAAAATGTTGCTTATCAAGTTTTTGCAGTAAGCCCTTCAATTTATCAATTTATCAATTTATCAATTTATCAATTTATCAATTTATAAATTTATAAATTTATCAATTTATCAATTTATCAATTTATCAATTTATCAATTTATCAATTTATCAATTTATCAATTTATCAATTTATCAATTTATCAATTTATCAATTTATCAATTTATCAATTTATCAATTTATCAATTTATCAATTTATCAATTTATCAATTTATCAATTTATCAATTTATCAATTTATCAATTTATCAATTTATCAATTTATCAATTTATCAATTTATCAATTTATCAATTTATCAATTTATCAATTTATCAATTTATCAATTTATCAATTTATCAATTTATCAATTTATCAATTTATCAATTTATCAATTTATCAATTTATCAATTTATCAATTTATCAATTTATCAATTTATCAATTTATCTATTTATCTATTTATCTATTTATCTATTTATCTATTTATCTATTTATCTATTTATCTATTTATCTATTTATCTATTTATCTATTTATCTATTTATCTATTTATCTATTTATCTATTTATCTATTTATCTATTTATCTATTTATCTATTTATCTATTTATCTATTTATCTATTTATCTATTTATCTATTTATCTATTTATCTATTTATCTATTTATCTATTTATCTATTTATCTATTTATCTATTTATCTATTTATCTATTTATCTATTTATCTATTTATCTATTTATCTATTTATCTATTTATCTATTTATCTATTTATCTATTTATCAATTTATCTATTTATCTATTTATCTATTTATCTATTTATCTATTTATCTATTTATCTATCTGTCTATCTAAAATTTCTAAAGAGAAAAAATAAATAAAATAATAAAAATAAATAAAATAAATAAAAAATAATAAAATAAAATGCCAAAAATTGTGATTTTTTGAAATGTTTGTATGGGGAACCCCCCAGGGCAGTTCCAGGGGGTGTGCCACTGGCATGGGTGGATCGGCCCTACAAAGTTAGTAGCGGTCGGTCATACATTTGGACTCGATTTGGGCACTCTAAATGGGTCAAAGTGGGATTTTTCAAAACTTGACCCTACGGGACAAAAGTCAACAGTTGGGGGGTAGTAGAATTTGTTTTAGAGGTATGGTTCCTTCGGCAAAGTTTCTTATTTTGATCCCTAGAATACGATTTTCACTGAGCCATGGGCGATTTTTTTGCCTCTCCACAAATCGACCCGGCCTAGTGCACAAGTAAATAAAACAAAGACTAAGTAGGGGAATTTTCTTGAAAATGGTAGAGTAATTCTGATCCTTCTATTATCCGGTATTCAATACAACCGGTAACGAAGTACCGGGATGGCAAGCTAGTTATTCATATATTTTTTTTTGGCATTATAAAAAGTTTAACAGGCGTCAGAGAGAAAATACTTAACAGAAAAGAGGTGCAAGTTTAAATGAATAAATAACTACGAATAAATATATATTATATGAAAGAGTGCAGAGCAGTAGAGCCAAACAATAATGTTTCTTTTCTTATTTGTTGGCGGGTATTAAAGTCTTAGATTACAAAATCTATACAACATTCAAAAACACAAACACACTTACACACAGCTGGAATATAGCAAACAGACGAGTTTAAACAAACACATACATATACAACACGTGAACACATAGAAAAAAAGCAGCACAAACAGCAGTATCAGGAAACAAACTCTATTATAGCATACTTTTAGGCAACATTTGTTTTTTTTTTAAACTAACAATGAATATGTCAGTGAGTGAGTTTGAGTGTATGTTTGGTTTTTTGTTTGAAATTATATAATGAAATTGTTCGTGCGTGCAGTGCAATTTATTGAGTTTTTTTTTCTTCTGTAGTTCAACAGAAGTTTGTTTTTGATTTTTTATACGCTACAATAGGTGTTATGAGGTTAGTATAGGAAATGGGTAGAAATTAGAGGTAGACCCTTTAAATCGTTTTGGAATGATCTAGATTTCTAGAAAATGGGTAGAAGTTAGAGGTAGCCCCTTTAAATCGTTTATGAACGATCTAAATTTCCCTGTTTCGGTACCACTGAGTCAAACGAGTTTCAATGTTTTGTTTTTTTTTTAAGGAGTGCATACTTTTAGGCTCAAGGAAAACACAATGATGTTACGTAGCATTTTAACAATTTTTTACACTTTCCTCTTACCATTAGTATATAAGTTTGCCATTCTCTTAAAAACACCTTGAAATATCGGTCAAAGAAAACATAAAATATTCAAGATAAATTTTAAGACGATCTAGCGATGTCCGTCTATCTGTTGGAACCACGATTACTTTCGAAAGACAACTTACAGGCCGCTGATGCTTAGCGTTTATATGTTTGTCATTAGCCTAGTCAGGTTGGTATTGAATTTCAGCAAAATCGCTCAAGGGGGTAAGAAGATATGGGCTAAGCCGTGAGATTGGATACGCACAAAAATTTTTTGTCACTTACAAAAGATTTACAACTAAAAAAAAGCCAGTAGAAAAGCGAAATTTGACCTGATCAAACCTACACAATTACCTTTTTGTGTGATAGTCTTTTTTTAACGTAAAATTAAAGCTTTTTGGCTAGAAATATTTTATTTTGTGCAAACAATTTTTTTTTAGAAATTTTAGTAAAAAAAAATGTGTAATTTTTTTTTTGAGTGTAAACATTTTTCAGTGTGAAAAAAAACTTTCTTTTAGAAAACGTCCCCAAAGACAGGTTTCTTTTAGAAAACTTCCCAAAAACAGTTTTCTTTTAGAAAACTTCTCAAAAACGGTTTTCTTTTAGAAAACTTCTCAAAAACGGTTTTCTTATTTAAAACGTCTTAAAGTTAGTTATAATAAAAAAAGTTTCCCTTCAAAGTCTCAATGACAGTTTCTCCATAGAAAACGCCACAGAGGTAGTTTTGCTATATAAAACATCTGAAAAACAATTTGTCTATAGAAAACGTTTTAAAGACAGTTTTTTCTATAAAAACGTGTTATGGACGGGTTTTCTGTACAAAACGTTTCAGAGACAGTTTTTCTATAGAAAACGTCTAAAAGACAACTTTCCAATAAAAAACGCCTCAAAGACGGTTTTTATACCCTCCACTCTAGTGATAGAGGGTATATATAAGTTTGTCATTCCGTTTGTAACACCTCGAAATATTGGTCTAGGACCCCATAAAGTATATATGTATATTCATGATCCTCGATCGATTTTAAGACGATCTAGCGATGTGCGTCCGTCTATCTGTCTGTTGAAATTACGCTAACTTTTGAAAGATTTTACGGAGGCTCCTGAAGTCTGGCATATATGTTGGGCATTTACCTGGTCAGGTTGGTATTGCAATCCAGCAAAATCGGTCCTGTGGTTCAAAAGTTATGAGCAAAAGACTGAATTTCGGCAAGGGTTTTTCGTGAATTTATGAGCTAAAAACACCCTAACTTTCGAAAGACAATTCTGAGGATGCTGAAGCTTGGCATATATATTTGCCGTCCCCCTAGCCTGGTTCGTATTGCATTTCAGCCAAATCGGTCCAGTAGTTCAAAATTTATTAGCAAACCGTGAATTTCAGATTAGTTTCACCTTAAATTCAAGTGTTGAAAACCCGTTAAACATTTTTTAAAACATTGGTAAGTCACAAAAATATTTTACAACGTATTTTTGTCACTCAAAACTATTTTTACACTAAAAAAAAAAAAATAAAGTCGAAAAAAATTTTACACTAAAAAAAATTTTACACTCAAAAAAAAAAAAAAAATAGTAAATTATATTTTTTCAAAAATTACTAAAAAAAAGTTGGTTTTCAAAAAATAAAATATTTCTAATCAAAAATTCTATTTTTCTTACGTTAGAAAATTTACTATCACTTAAAAAGGGCATTGTGGAGGGTATTCATAGATTCGGCAAAGTCGAATTTAACTTTTCTACTTGTTTCTATTGAAAACGTCTCAGAGACAGTTTTTATACAGAAAATGTCTCAGAGACAGTTTTCCTATAGAAAATGTATCAGACAAACTTTTCCTATTGAAAACGACACAGAGACAGTTTTCCTTTATAAAACGTTTTAAAAACAGTATTTCTATAGAACAAGTTTTTCTATAACAAACGTTTCAGAGACAGTTTTTCTATAGAAAACGTCTAAAAGGCAATTTTCGTATAGAAAAAGTCTAACGGCCAGTTTACAGAAGGCGAACGCTACACACGAACGAAAATTTTACACGCGTGAAATAGATAGATAGAAATAGATAGATATCAAAAATGTTTTTTACTCAAAATATAACTTTTCTAATTTTATTAATTAATTTTTTATACCCTACACCACACTGTGGTACAGGGTATAATGAGTTTGTGCTGATGTTTGTAACTACCCGAAATATTGGTCGTAGACCGACTTTTAAGTATACCGATCGACTTCGAATCACTTTTTGAGTCGATTTAGCGATGTCCGTCCGTCCGTCTGTCCGTCCGTCTGTCTGTCTGTCCATGTAAACGTTGTAAACACGATACAGGTCACAATTTGTAATCAATTGACTTGAAATTTGAAACTTAAGCCTATTTTGGCCCAAGGACGAAGCCTATTGAAATTGGAAAAAAATCGGTCCATATTTAGACCTAGCCCCCATACAAAGGTCCTCCCGAGTAAAAAAATTGATATGACACAATATATAATTTAATATGGGTTCGTGTCTATTTTGATATAATCTTATACGAAAAATGGTTTCATAAGATTTGATCGAATAATATCTAATAATATCAGTTTATATAACTTTATATCGACTTTGATACGAGTTTTGGTCTAATCCAATGATATAAAATTATATCCAATTATATTAAAATTTATACAATTTTATAAATCGGATGTTTTTTTTTAGTTTTTAATAAAAAGTTGAAAAATTAAAATAATAAAAATAAGTTGTTCTTGAAAAAAACTTAGAAAAATTTCAAAAAATGGAGTCATGTTAAATTTTATATAAAACACTTAGAAAATATTTTCAAAAAAATTTGTCTTTGGAAAAACTTAAAAAAATTTATAAAAATGGAGTCATATAAAATTTTATATAAAACACTTAGAAAATATTAGCGATAAAAAAAATGTTCCTTGAAAAAAAACTTAGATTTAAAAGATGGAGTCATATAAAATTTTATATAAAAAAATATTCGTAATAAAAAAGTGGTGCTTGGAAAAATCTTAAAAAAATAAAAAAATATGAAGTCATATGAAATTTTATATAAAACACGATGCAAATATTTGCGACAAAAATATGTTCTTCGAATAAACTTAGAAAAATTAAAAAATAATGGAGGCATATAAAATTGTATATAAAACACTTAGAAATTTGGAATGATGCATGGGACCAGATGTTACAACATATAGTTATGTATGGCGATATCTAAAAAATATCCCACATCAAAATTTATTATATAAATTTATCTTGCAATACATAGTGTCACACATGATCATATATGAAATAATATGACTATATAAAAGTATATAAGATCATATTAAATTATTTTTACTCGGGCTCTTTAGTTTTGGCTCAAAGGACTCTAATAACCGCATTTTAATAGGTTTCTTTTCGAAAATAGGCAGGTAATCATGTTTCATCCACACAAAATCACCATTTCGAATTTTAAAGAAATCGGACCAGTTCTTCTTGTAGCCCCCATACAAACCACCTTCCCGATTTTCACATAAATCTCTCAAATTTCATGAAAATAGAAAATATTTAATTAAAATTCTGTTTGTGTATGTTAAACGCGTACTTTAATATAATAACCTTATCAAATCTGATTATCATCGGACCATTTTTGGACTTAGGTCCCATGTGAAAATTTCGCCCGATATTCAGTTGAAACGGTTTATTGTCAACAAAAAAAAAGCCTTTTCTTCCACTCATATTTGATTGGTGAGTGCTTTTTACTAATCAGTCCATTTTTTAACTTGGGACCCATTTTCCCGGAAACTCTGGTGTAGGGTATTATATGGTCGGTCTTGACCGACTATAATTTTCTTACTTGTTTTATCTTCAAAAAATTATAATAACTAAAAAAGTGGTTTCACTCAAATTCATTTGTATTCAAAATATTTAAGCATTGAGCAGGGTATTCATGAATTCGGCCGAAGTCGAATTTAACTTTTGTGCTTGTTTTTTCTTACTTTTCTTTTGCTATAGTTGTTTTTAATGTTTTGGCAAATAGAGGCCAAAAACAAACATCTTGTTATATTGCAAAATTTATGATGGCTTTTGTGAAAACAAAAAAAAAAAAAAAAAACTGGTGTAATTCAAAACTTAAATTCTTAAATAAAATTAAATAAAATCGGTATGGGAATAGCAGAAATGTCTATAATTTTTAGAAATTAAATTTTATTTGGCATTTTTCAACTCAAACCCTTAAAAAAAAAATTAAAATTTAAGAAAAATTCTTAGTTACTGAAATTTTTGTCTGCATAAAAATATTTCAGGATCTGAGCCATTTTTCAAAATTAAGATTCAAAAACATTTTTCGTATATTATTTAAAATCATATTTAAAATATTTTAAGTCCTTACACACTTTTTCTGCTTTTTATCTGCCTTTATGTATACTTTGATTTTAATTATTTCATTAAGCCTAAAAGTATACTAGTAAATAATATTATATCAAATGAAATTAAAAATGTAATTGTAAAAAATTTTTCAGTTAATGAGAATTTTTTTTTGTACAGAAAAATTCACAGTTTCGATAACATTTTCAATTTAAGACATTTTTCGGTATAAAAAAATCTCAGTTACTGCCAGATATTTCCTTAAATAAAAATTATTAGATTCTACGAAATGTTTTGCATATTGTAACAATTTTTTAAATCCTTTTTAGCAATGTTTTAAGTTGTGTCTCACTTTTTGTGTTGTTAACTGCCTTTAAAAGTATACTATCTTTCAATTATTTCATTAAGCCTAAAAGTATACTATATATAATTTTATGTCAAATTAAATTTAAAATGTAATTTTATCAATTTGAGCTTTAAACAATTTCCTTTTAAAACCAATTTAACTATATATTGCGTAGCCTATTTTCTTATTTAACCTTATTGAAAATTCAATTAACTTTTTTTTTTTTTTTTTCTTGTAGTTTTATTTTGTAGCAATCACAGAGAAACAATTTTCTATTACTACAGAGGACTTACTACCTTTTTGACTTGGTAAACAAAATTATCTCTTTTATGTATGTGTATTTTTCTTCCCAATACACTTCCCTAGAAAACAGACTAAATAAATATCTTTATTTTATTTGACTTCTTTTTTTTTTGGAAAAATCCATATAAAAATTTTCAATTTTATTTCAAAACACACATGAATGTATTGTTAACATAATTTTTTGCTTCTGTTAGTACAATATGTGTCATTTGGGTAAAATTTTTATATATTGACTTTATTCCAATTCGTTGTATGTAGTCGTTCGTATGTTATCAACCAAAAAATACAAATTGATTTAGAAAGAAATTTTCAATTGTTAAAAAAATAAGGAAATTGTTAAGGTGCTTTACAATAGGTCCCATTAGGTATAAATTCATTGTTTCGTTTTGTTACTTAAGTGTTTTATAGATGGAGGGATATATTTTATTCATTTCCCTACAGTGTGAAATATTTTAAAATTTTTATAAATTTTTTTTAGATTTTTTCAAAGTCTGAGGAAAAGAGGGTTTTTAAAGCCAAACTGTCTTTGGGGCGTTTTCTATAAAAAAACTATCTTTGAAACGTTTTCTATAGAAAAACTGTCTATGAGATCTTTTCTACAAGAAAGTTTCTTTTAGAAGTTTTCTATAAGAAAAATGTATCTGAGACGATTTTTTTATAGTAAACTGTTTTTGAAATGCTTTTTATAGGAAAACTGTCTCTGAGACGTTTTATATAGGAAAACTGTATCTGATACGTTTTCCATTGGAAAACTGTCTATGTCTCTATTAAACTGTCTCTGAGACGATTTTTTCTACAAGAAAACTGTCTGAGACATTTTTTTTTATAGAAAAACTGTCTTTGAGACATTTTCTATAGGAAAACAATTTTTCTATCGAAAACGTCTTAAATACGTTTTCGATAGAAAAATTGACTTTGAAACGTTTTCTTTAGGAAATCTCTCTTTGAGACGTTTTTATAGGCAAACGGTTTTTGAGACTTTTGCTATATAAAAAATGTCTTTGAAAAGATTTCTATAGAAAACGTGTCTCTTAAAGGTTTTTTTATACGAAAACTGTTGGTTCATTTCTCTTCTGTGTGAAAAATTTGTAATTTTTATAAATATGTAAAAATTTTTGAGAGTCGGAAGAAAACTGTTTGTAAAGATTTTTTAAAGCGAAACTGTCGTTGGGACGTTTTCGAAAACTGTTGGTTGATTTCCCTTCAGTGTGAACAATTTTTAATTTTTATAAATTTGTAAAGATTTTTGAGAGTCTGAAGAAAACTGTTTTTAAAGATTTTTTTAAAGCCAAACTGTCGTTGGGACGTTTTTTATATATAAAAAAAAAAACTATCTTTGAAACGTTTTCTATAGAAAAACTGTCTATGAGATGTTTTCTACAAGAAACTGTCTTTCAGACGTTTTCTATAAGAAAAGTGTATTTGAGACAATTTTGTTATAGTAAACTGTTTTAGAAACGCTTTTTATAGGAAAACTGTCTCTGAGACGTTTTTTATAGGAAAACTGTATCTGAAACGTTTTCTATAGGAAAACTGTCGATGTCTCTATTAAACTGTCTCTGAGACGATTTTTTCTACAAGAAAACTGTCTCTGAGACATTTTTTTTATAGAAAAACTCTCTTTCAGATGTTTTCTATAGGAAAACTGTATTCAAGACGTTTTTGATTGAAAAATTGACTTTGAAACATTTTCTGTTTTTTTATATTTGAGATTTTTTTATAGCAAACAGTTTTTGAGACGTTTGCTATAGGAAAACTGTCTTCGAAAAAATTTCTATAGAAAACGTCTCTTAAAGGTTTTTTATACGAAAACTGTTGGTGAGACGTTTTTTATACGAAAACTGTTGGTGAGACGTTTTTTATAGGAAAACTGTCTATAAAACGTTTTTTATAGGATAATTGTTTCAAAGACGCTTTCTATAGGAAAACTGTCTCTGAGACGTTTTCTATATGAAAATAATAAGAAAACTGTCATGGAGACGTTTTCGATAAGACAACTGTCTTGCAGACGTCTTCGATAAAAAAAACTGTCTTTGAGACGTTTTCTTTAAGAAAGCTGACTTTGAGATGTTTTCTATCCAAAAAATAGCCTTTCAGAAGTTTTTTCTAGGAAATCTGTCTTTAAGACGTTTTCTATAGAAAACTGTCTCATTGTCAGAGTCACTTTCTAAAAGAAAACTCTCCCATTAGGTGTTAATTCATTGTTTCGTATTGTAACTTAGGAGATTTATAGAGGGAGGTATATATTTTTTTCATTTCCCTTCAGTAAGAAAAATTTAAAATTTTTATAAATTTTTTAGTCTGAGGAAAACTGTTTTTGAGACGTTTTTTATTTAAAAAACTGTCCTTGAGATGTTTTCTATATGAAAACTGTCTTTGAGACGTTTTCTATAGCAAAACTGTCCTTGAAACGTTTTCTATAGGAAAACTGTCTTCGAGACGCTTTCTATAGGAAAACTGTCTTCGAGACGCTTTCTATAGGAAAACTGTCTTTCAGACGTTTTCTAGAGGAAACGTGTTTTTAAACGTTTTGTATGGAAAAAGTGTGTATAAGGCGCTTCATTAGGTGTAAATTCATTGTTTCGTATTGTAACTGAAAAATTTAAAATTTCAAAAAATATTTTAGAGTCTAAGGAATACTGTTTTTGAGACGATTTTACAGCAAAACTGTCTTTGAGACGTTTTCTTTAGGAAAACTATCTTTAAAAAGTTTTCTATAGGAAAATTGTCTTTGAGACATTTTCAATACGAAAAACGTTTTCGGTACGAAAACTGTCTGGCACTTTTTCAAAAAACTAACTGTCTCTGGGATATTTTCTATAAGAAAACTATCTTTAAGACGTTCTCTTTATGAAAACTGTTCCTTAGTCGCTTTCTATATGAAAACTGTCTTTAAGACGTTTTCTCAAAGAAAACTGTTTCTAAAACGCTTTCTATAAGAAAACTTTCTCTGAGACGATTTCTATAGAAAAACTGCTTTGAGACGCTTTCTGTGGGAAAAATGTTTCTGAGACGATTTCTATAGGAAAACTGTCTCTGACACGATTTCTATAGGAAAACTGCCTCTAAGACGTTTTCTATAGGAAAACTGCCTTGCCTCTAAGACGTTTTCTATAGGAAAACTGTCTTTGAGACGTTTTTTGTAGGAAAACTGACTCTAAGACGTTTTCTATAATAAAACTAAGACGTCTGAAACGTTTTCTATAGGAAATCTGTCTTAGAGACGTTTTCTATAGGAAAACTATCTGTCTTTGAGACGTTTTCTATAGGACGTTTTCTATAGGAAAACTATCTTTGATACGTTTTTTATAGGAAAACTGTCTCTGAGACGTTTTCTATACGGAAACTGTCCTTGAGACGTTTTCTATAGAAAAACTGTCTCTGAGACGTTTTCTATAGAGAAACTGTCTCTGAGACGTTTTCTACAGAAAAACTGTCTCCGAGACGTGTTCAATAGGAAAACTATTATGTTTGAGAAGTTTCTATAAGAAAACTGTATCTGATTGTGAAACGCTTTAAAAAAGAAAACTGTCACAGAGAGGTTTTCTATAAGAAAACTGTACCTCAGATGTTTTTTAAAGGAAAACTGTCGCTGAAATGTTTTCTAAGGGAAAACTGTCTTTAAACCGTTTTCTAAAGGAAAACTGTCTTTAAACCGTTTTATATAGGAAAACGGTTTCTGTAAGTAAATCTGTCTCAGAATCTGATGCATTTTTTTATGTAGAAAAACTCAAACGTCTCAGTTTTCTATATAGGAAACCTATCTCAGAATCTGAGACGTTTCTATATAGTTAAACTTTCCTAAATCTGTGAAGTTTTCTAGATGGGGAAAACCGTCTTAGAATCTGATAGGAAAACTCTCTCTGAATTTGAGACATTTTTTATGTAGGAAGACTGTTTTAGAGTCTCTGTCTTTGAAACGTTTTTTTTCACAAAAAAAAAATATCCCTAAAATCTGAGAAGATTTCTATAAAGGAAAACTGTTTTTTAATTTAAGAATATGTAAAATATATTTTTTTTTTTGTTTAAACAATTTAAAACTTAAATTCAGTTTTCACAACCTATAACATCGATAAAAATTTTTCTTTTTTTTTTTTAAATATCCATTTACATACATATACATTAGAGTGTCCCTTATTTTGGAAATGTTGGAAATCTTGAGACGGTACCCGCTCATTTTTTTTCCTTTTGACTTAAAAATAACTCAGGAAAAATTTTACGCCCCTAGGACCACGCCTTCCCTACGCGACGGGCCCTTAAAGAGCGGGGCCTAAAAAATCATTTTTCCATACAAACCAAAAAATTTTTTTTTTGATTTTTAATTTTTTTGTTATTATTTATTATATTACTTGGTTTGCTTATTCACAACAAAAAATTTGATTTTGGTGGGATAAGTCTTTCAGCGCTAAAAAAGCCGGGGTCCTACAGTAAAAAATTTTTAAAAAATATTTTTTTTTAGTTTTGACCAGCAACGGTTTTAGCTGCTATGTTGCTTTAAATGATATATATTCATAAAAAAATATTTTTTGTATCTGTGACATCTTAATCGTGTTCTAAAAAAGGGTAAAAAATGCATTGATGATTTTTTTCGATACACGATAAAAATGTCACAAATATGAATAATATTTTTTTTGGAATATATATCATTAAAAACAACATAAAAACTAAAACCATTGCTTTTCAAAACTAAAAAAAAATATTTTTTAAAAATTTTTTACCGTAGGATTCCTACGGCTCAAAATTTTTTTTTTCGAAAAAGATAAAGATGTCACAGATATGAATAATTTTTTTTTTGGAATATATATCATTTAAAGCAACATAGCAGCTAAAACCGTTGCTGGTCAAAACTAAAAAAAAATATTTTTTAAAAATTTTTTACTGTAGGACCCCGGCCGCCCAAATTTTTTTTTTGCGAAAAATTTTTTAGCGCTGAAAGACTTATCCCTCCAAAATCAAATTTTTTGTCGTGAATAAGCAAACCAAGTAATATAATAATTAATAACAAAAAAATTAAAAATCAAAAAAAAATTTTTTTGGTTTGTATGGAAAAATGATTTTTTAGGCCCCGCTCTTTAAGGCCCCGTCGCGTAGGGAAGGCGTGGTCCTAGGGGCGTAAAATTTTTCCTGAGTTATTTTTAAGTCAAAAGGAAAAAAATGAGCGGGTACCGTCTCAAGATTTCCAACATTTCCAAAATAAGGGACACTCTAATATACATTTATGTACTATATGAAATTTCATACATTTGTTTGTCTTATGGGTATTATGAATTGTAAGGTTATGTACATTTACAATCATTCATTTCCTTTGTGTACGTTTTGTTTTACTCGGTATGCTCGATGTAAGAAGTAAATACAGTAGTGGACAAATAAATAATAACAGTTATGCTCTTGACCTTTTAACAATCAAAATCAAAACAAGTAAAAAAAGTAAAATTCTGCCTTGCAAAATAGCCAACAATATGTAAAATTATTACATAAAACTTAATTTAAAAAAATTTCATTGAAAAAAAATTCATTAAAAAAAAATTTTTTTTTAAAAATTTTTGATGAAAAAAAATTTTGTGAAAAAAATTTTAGGTAAAAATATTTTGTTAAAAAAATTTTCTGAAAAAAACTTTAGGTGAAAATATTATGTTAAAAAAATGTTCTTAAAAAAATTGGGTGAAAACAAAATTTTAAGACATTTTTCCTATATAGATAGGATAGTTTTTCTATTTTAAAGTGTTTACGATTCTGAGACAGCTTTCCTTACAAAAGCCGTCTCGTATAGAAAACGCCACAGAGACAGTTTTACTTTAGAATACATTTCAAAGAATGTTTTTCTTAAGAAAACATCTCAGAGGCAGTTTTACTTTAGCAAACGTCTCAGATGTTTAGCAAATATCCTATAGAAAACGTCTCAAAAACAGTTTTTCTATCAAAAACGTCTCAAAAACAGTTTTCCTATAGAAAACGTCTCAGAGAGAGTTTTCCTATAGAAAAAGTCTCAAAGACAGTTTTCCTACAGAAAACGTCTCCTACACAGTTTTCCTAAAGAAAACGACTCGAAAACAGCTTACTTGTAGAAAACGTCTCAGGAAAACTTTTTGTATAAAAAACGTCTTAAAAGCACGTTTCTTAAAGAAAACAAATCAAAGACAGTTTTCCTGAAACATCCTATAGAAAGTGTCTCAAAAATAGTTTTTCCATAGAAAACGTTTTAAAAACAGTTTTCATATAAAAAAACGTCTCAGAGACAGTTTCCGATAGAAAACTTCTCTAAAACAAATTTCCTATAGAAAACTTCTCAAAAACAGTTTTCCTAAAGAAAATGACTCCAAAACAGTTTACTTTTAGAAAACCTCTCAGGAAAAGTTTTCGTACAAAAAACGTCTTAAAAGCACGTTTCTTAAGGAATACAAATCAAAAACAGTTTTCCTGAAACATCGTATAGAAAGCTTCTCAAAAATAGTTTTTCGATAGAAAACTTCTTAAAAACAGTTTTCATTTAAAAAAAACGTCTCAGAGACAGTTTCCGATAGAAAACTTCTCAAAAACAAATTTCCGATAGAAAACGTTTAAAAAACAGTTTCCCTAAAGAAAACGACTAGAAAACAGTTTACTTGTAGAAAACGTCTCAGAAAAGCTTTCGTATAAAAAACGTCTTAAAAGCACGTTTCTTAAAGAAAACAAATCAAAGACAGTTTTCCTGAAACATCCTAAAGAAAGCGTCTCAAAAATAGTTTTCTCGATAGAAAACTTCTTAAAAACTGTTTTCATATAAAAAAAACGTCTCAGAGACAGTTTCCGATAGAAAACTTCTCAAAAATTTCCGATAGAAAACGTCTCAAAAACAGTTTCCCTAAAGAAAACGACTCGAAAACAGTTTACTTGTAGAAAACGTCTCAAAAAAAGCTTTCGTATAAAAAACGGCCTAAAAGCACGTTTCTTAAAGAAACGCATCAAAGACAGTTTTCCCGAAACATGCCATAGAAAGCGTCTCAAAAATAGTTTTCCTATAGAAAACGTCTTAAAAACAGTTTTCATATAAAAAAACGTATCAGAGACAGTTTCCTATAGAAAACTTCTCAAAAACAAATTTCCGATAGAAAACGTTAAAAAAAACAGTTTCCCTAAAGAAAACGACTAGAAAACAGTTTACTTGTAGAAAACGTCTCAGGAAAAGCTTTCGTATAAAAAACGTCTTAAAAGCACGTTTCTTAAAGAAAATCCATCAGACAGTTTTCCTGAAAAAAAAAAAAATATTTTTTTTTACCAAAATTTTTATATTTTTTGGCCGTGGCCGCCATTTTAAAAGACAGACGGACATTTCAAAAGCGATCGAGGATCAGGGGGTTCTCTAGACCGATTTTTCGAGGTGATACAAACGGAATGACTAACTTATACATATGTTTATGTATAATCCCAACTGGTGCTACTTTTTTAACCTCATCTGTACCAAGTACTAGCATAATCCTATATGTATATACAGTCAAACCCGGTTATAACGAACTCCGAGGGACCAGTAAAAATAGTTCGTTATAAGCGAAGTTCGCTATAAGCGGGGTATATTTTGTATTAACCTAGTTTTATTTCCAAAAAAAAAAATTGTTTTATTTTACGTTTTTTTGAAAGTAAACTACTTACTGAGAAGAAAACATTAAAAATATAAATAAATTTTATCAAAATAATAATATTAACCAACAATTTCAAACCATTTGTGAGTTTGGTAAACATAATTTCCTCAAATTTCAGAATATTTATGGGAGTTCGTTATAAAAAGGTAAATATACATGAAATTGTGTTCGTGGGACCATAATAAGTAGTTCGTTTTAACCGAGGATTCGTTATAACCGAGTTCGTTATAAAAGAAGTATTTTGTGTGAAAATTGTTGCCAAAACGTCGGGACTTTAGAATTAGTTCGTTATAACCGAGAATTCGTTATAACCGAGTTCGTTATAACCGAGTTCGACTGTACAAAAAAATAACTTGTTATTGTATTGTCATGGTTAAAAATGATATGTTAAAGCTGCTGCGGCTGGTTGTACTTCTGGTAGCGATGTTGCTGGTGGTAGTATTGGTGGTGGTGGTGTTGGTGATAGCAGTGGATATGTTGGTGTTATTGTATGCGGTTTTATTGGCTTTTTGTAATTTAATATAAATAGTAAAGAGAGAAAGAAGACAACAAAAAAAACAACCGACCTACAAGTATTAAACTTCACTTACTATATGTACACAGAGAAAGATAAAAATAACCCAGCAAAGATTTAAAAAGTTACAGCAAAGTAGAGGAAATTAAATGGGAAGCCAAAAAATATGCAATTAAAAATTAAATTAGAGCCTTAAAATAGGCAATACAAATTTTGGGCGCCAAAAATAAACAGTTATAAATTGAATAAGAGCATTTAAAATTAAAATTTTTGTGCATACGTAAGAAAATAATGTAAATGAAATAATTGAGCTCGAGGTCGGTTGTTTTAAATAAATTTATTTTATTTCTCCAATATTTTGAAATTAATCGAATTTCATCCTTAGGGACACTTGTAAACATTACACAAGCAAACTAAATTTAAAGATATATTTTGTTTGTGTATTTTTTACAAGTGTCCCTGAGGATAAAATTCGATAAATTTCGAAATATGGAAGAAATAAAATAAAAATTATTTAAAACAACAGGTCTCGAGCTCAATTATTTCATTTACATTACAAATATCAAGGTCGAATAAATACAACATTAAATTTAATTAAAACAAGTAGAAAAGTTAAATTCGACTTGGCTGAATCTATGAATACCCTCCACAATGCACTTTTTAAATTATAGTAAATTTTCTAACGTGAAAAAAGTAACATTTTTGATTTGAAATATTTTATTTTGTGTAAAAAACCTTTTTTTTACTAATTTTGAAAAAAAAAAAATAATTTACTAAATTTTTTTTGAGTGAAAAATTTTTTTCGAGTATATTTTTTTAGTGTAAAAATATTTTTGAGTGACAAAAATGCGTTGTAAAATATTTTTTGCTAATAACTTTTGAACGACTGAACCGATTTGGCTGAAATACAATATGAACCAGCTCAGGGGAACGACAAATATATATGCCAAGCTTCAGCATCCTCAGAATTGCGATTAGAAAGTTATCGTGTTTTTAATATCGTAAATTCGCGAAAAACCCTTGCCGAAATTCATTCTTTTGCTCATAACTTTTGAACCACTGGACCGATTTCGCTGGCTTGCAATACCCACCTGACCAGTTACATGCCCAACATATATACCAAACTTCAGGAGCCTCCGTAAAGTCTTTCAAAAGTTAGCGTGCTTTCAACAGACAGACAGACGGACGGACATCGCTAGATCGTCTTAGAATCGAACGAGGATCATGAATATATGGGGCATTCCATGTGAAATCGGGCACTTTGAAAAACTTTTTTTTTAGATTTTCCCAATTTGTTTACAGTTTTCAGTACCCTTCGAAAACTCCTTCGTGGTAAATTTTCAGATTTTTTTGATGACCCGTTCAAAAGATATCGAATTTTTAAAAATTGGTAGTTTGGTCCTTTACTCAAACTTCTTTTAATCATAACTTCTTCAATAATGGTCCAAATTTCAATTTTTTTTTTTCAAAATTTTTGTTATTTTACGTACTTTTTAAAAAAAAAATTCTTTAAAGCGCTCTAGTATGCGATTTTCAAGTTTTAAAATTTAAATCTCGTTTTTGAAAATGTTTGTACTCTTCGATTTTTTTGAAATTTTTTTGTGTAAAACTTCTATCAATTCTACAAATTTTTTGCCCAGGAGGATCGTGGGATAACGATTATTACTATTTTTTAAAATTTTTTGAAAAAATTTTATTGTAATTTTCCAATCTTAAAATCATTTCTACTGCTCCAATGGTGCGTCATAGAGGGGCCCTTTATAAGACCGACCCCCATTAATTTTTATGTCTTAACATTTCCTTGGAACAAACTAATACCCTATCTCCAATTTCTAAGGGGGCTCCCACACAAAACGACATTTTTTAAAAATTTTTCCAACCGCTCTAACTGCCCTAATAGTGCCCTAAGAGCAACAAAATGTATGACCGACACACAATATTTTGTTAGTCCAAACATTTTCTCTGAACACACCTACCCTCTATCTCTAATTGTTAAGGTGGTCCCCATACAATTTTTTTTATTTTTTGTAAATTTGTTTTATTTAATCAGCCTCTACCGGTCCAATGGTGCGTCCGAGAGGGGTCATTAGTGAGACCGACCCCCATTTATTTTTACCCTACAACATTTTTTCAACACATACCTACGCCCTATCTCCACTCCCTAAGTAGGCTCCCATACAAATAACAGTAGGAGCAAATTTTATAAAAATGTAATTTTGTTGTAGGGTAAAAATAAATGGGGATCGGTCTCACTAATGACCCCTCTCGGACGCACCATTGGACCGGTAGAAGCTAATTAAATAAAACAAATTTACAAAAAATAAAAAAAATTGTATGGGGACCGCCTTAACAGTTAACGATAGAGGGTAGGTGTGTTCAGAAAAAATGTTTGGACTAAAAAAATATTGTGGGTCGGTCATACATTTTGTTGCTCTAAGGGCATTATTAGGGCAGTTAGAGCGGTTGGAACAAATTTTAAAAAATGTCGTTTTGTGTGGGAGCCCCCTTAGAAATTGGAGATAGGGTATTAGTTTGTTTCAAAGAAATGTTAAGACGTAAAAATTAATGGGGGTCGGTCTTATAAAGGACCCCTCTATGACGCACCATTGGAGCAGTAGAAATGATTTTATGATTGGAAAATTACAATAAAATTTTTTCAAAAAATTAAAAAAAATAGTAATAATCGTTATTCCACGATCCTCCTGGGCAAAAAATTTGTAGAATCGATAGAAGTTTTACACAAAAAAATTTCAAAAAAATCGAAGAGTACAAACATTTTCAAAAATGAGATTAAAATATTAAAACTTTAAAATCGCATACTAGAGTGCTTTTAAGAATTTTTTGGAATTTTTTTTAAAAATTACGTAAAAAAACAAAAATTTTGAAAAAAACACTTTGAAATTTGGACCATTATTGAAGAAGTTATGATTAAAAGAAGTTTGAGTAAAGGAGCAAACTACCAATTTTTAAAAATTCGATATCTTTTGAACGGGTCATCAAAAAAATCTGAAAATTTACCACGAAGGAATTTTCGAAGGGTACTAAAAACTGTCAACAAATTAGGAAAATCTAAAAAAAAAAATTTCAAAGTGTCCGATTTGACATGGAATGCCTCATATATACTTTATGGGGGCTTAGACCAATATTTCGAGGTGTTACAAACGGAATGACAAACTTATATGTATATACCCTCTATCACTAGTGTGGAGGGTATAAAAATATTTTGAGTACCCAGTGAAAAATGTTCAAATGTGAATCATATATATTTCACATTTGATTACATATATGAACATATATATTTAATATATGAGCATATACGAAAATTGGCGGCATGTGGACAGACATATATGAACACATATGCACATATATGAACCCATGCCATATATGTACACATGCCGCCAATTTTCGCATGTGTAACATATATTTACATATATGAACATACATGTCCATATTTGGACCACATATGATTCATATATGAACATTTTTCACCGGGTAGGTTTATTTCAGCAAGTACATAGTACAGTAGCATAAAAAGTTAAAATGACAATTGCCAATGCTTAAACAAAAATATTAATTTATATTCAATTCTAAAAAATATATTTTTTTTTTTCAAACAGGATGAATCATAGATATAAAACACAATTAATTTTAACAATTTAATTTTGCCCCTTAAGGTATGCTTAAAAATATATTAACAATCTAACAGGATGAGTAATAGATGTATAAAACAGTTAAATTTAAAACCGGGAGAGTCGTAGATTTGTTAAGCCTAGTTTTATGCACGATTTATTAAATTTGTGTAAAAAATAATTTCAAATTTCCTTTTAAAAAATATTTACTGGGTTTTTTATTGCCATTGTCAGGCATACATATGAATGTATTCATCCTCCTACTACCGTTTCAAGTATATGTATGGTATCATATAACCGTTAAAGTTGCCATTTAATGAAATTATTTTTAAGTTAACAAATCCACAAGAATTTTTTCTTCTTGGTTATAAGTAGCAAACATATAAGTACGCAAAAGGCAAAAAAAAAATGGTATTTATATTAAAATTAACGGACTGAAATGAAAGTAGGAAGAAATAAAAGTTGTATTTTAATTTTATTTAAGCTGTAAACAAGTAAAAAATTTTAATTCGGCCTTGTCGAATGTTTAAATACCCTCCACAATGTAAATAAAATTATTGAAAAAAAAAAATAAAAAAAAAAAAAAGTAAGAAAGTTATAGTCGGCCAAGACCGACCGTATGATACCCTACACCAGTGTTTTCCGAAAAATGGGTCCCAAGTCCAAACATGGACCGATTGGATCTGCCTTTTGTTAGATCTTTATTTAGTGTAGAAAATACACAGATCAATTTTTTGTGGAATTGGTTTATTTTTTTTTTCCAATAGACCGATTTAACTGAATATCGGTAAAAATTTTGATATGGGGGACTAAGTCCAAAAATGGTCCAATTATATTTTGATTTGATTAGGTTACTAAAGTACACGTTTAACACCTAAAAATAAAATTTTTATCAAATATTTACATTTTCATGAATTTTGAGGGAATTATGTGAATATCAGGAGGGTAGTTTGTATGGGGACTACCAGAAGGACTGACCCGATTCCTTTGAAATTTGGAATGATGATTCTCGTGCATACAAAATTTGATTACATGTTAAATTTCAAAGCGATATCTACTATAATACGGTTATTAGAGTCATTTAAGCCTAATCCAAAGGGGGCGTTTGTATGGGGGCTAGGTATTAACATTTCCTCCAATTTCAATAGGCGACCTGTATCGTGCTTAAACCGATAGATGGACAGACGGACGGACGAACAGACGGACGGACATCGCTAAATCGACTCAAAAAGTAATTCTGAGTCGATCGGTATTCTTGAAGGTAGGTCTAGGACCAATATTTCGGGTAGTTACAAACATCAGCACAAACTCGTTTTACACTGTACCACAGAGTGGTGTAGGGTATAAAAATCCGCGTTCACATATTTCAACCAGCAGACGAATTCAAGCCTTTTTTATTTAAAGGTTATGTCGAATTTAGCAAAATTTTTGATGTGTTTTAACATTTTCGTTCATAGTTTTTGAACCGCTGAATCGATATTGCTCAAATGCAATACCAAACAACCCGAAGCAACAACAAGTAAATATATTAAGTTTCAGACATATTTGTGTAAAATCTTGGCCGTGATCATTATTTCAACAGACAGACATCGGTAGAATGTGTAAGAATCAATCACTGATCAACTTTATAGGTTATTTCGATTACTTACAAACGGAATGAGAAACTTATATATACCACCTAAAACTAGGTGGAGGGTAAAACAATAGGGTGACTATTATTTAAAAACCAAAAAAAAAAATGTAAATAAGTTTCCGGTTAACATTATTTAAAAAATTATGTTTTTTTATTATTATTATTCATTCTATCGTAAATCCGCGTTTTTCTTTCGTTTATATAAGGATTTCTCATTTAGAGAAGTCGACTAAATATTTATGACTCACCCTGTTTGTGTGTAAACCATTTGTAGTACGCAATTTAGTAATATTTTCAAAGCATACCTTAAGGATCTAGCAATAAAAAACTTTATTACAAATTACATCATTTACTAGCGCCATCTGCTAGATTTTACTTGATTTTTTCTATACCAAGAGTTAGACCATTTGCATGATCCCCGATTAATGTCAAAAAGATTTAGGGATGCCCGTTAATTTGTCTGTTGAAAATACGATAACTTTTAAAACAAAAATTAGAGGCTGCAGAATCTTAGCAAATTTATTTGAAAATTTACTAGTGTTTTTTCTGTAAGTACAGATCGAGCTCGGGCTCTAATTACATTTGTTATAAGGGTTCAAGAAAAATTGAATTTCTAAAAATTATAGACATTTCTGGTACACCAATACCCCGGTTTGCGTCGCTTCGGTTTGCGTCGTTTCGAAGTTGCGTCGTTTTCAAATTTCTGTGATTTCGAAGTTGCGTCGTTTTGGTTTCAGTTTTCGTCGCATGGCTTCGAAGTTGCGTCGCCAGTGCTTCGATATGCGTCGTTGATATAAAAATGTGTGTACAAAGCACAGTACATGAGTAGTAGGTTCACAGAGGTGCATTTGATGTTTGTAAGTATTAGTGACAGCACACGGTGTAACTTTTGACGTTTCATACAAAACGTAAACAAACAACATAAATACATACACAAAAGCTCACACGTACAGGCACACTTACACTAGGCAGCGATGATAATTCTGTACTAAAAACCATACCACCATATTGGAAAGTACGCGATTAGCATCAGTGTTTGCATACTAGTCTGTACTGTGGTACAAAGCTAAAACAAAAAAAGGGGATTTCCCGTTTATATATTTTAGTTTGTGTAGCATGACTTCGAAATTGCGTCGTTAGTGCTTCGATTTGCGTCGTTAATATGAAAATGTTTATACAATGCTTGCTTTTATACTATGAATTTTTTATTTTTATGTTTTTGTTATGTTTTTTTACGTTTTTCTCATGAATTGTTATATTTTTATTTTAATTAAAACTGTTTTCAAAAAAAAAAGACAAAAAAATTGCATTTTTTATTGAAAAATCTAATTTTTTTGCTAAAATTATGAATCTCGGAATCAATTAAATGAAAATCAATACAAATGTATGGAAAATCGTGCTTCGGTTTGCGTCGTTTCGGTTTGCGTCGCGTTTCTCCGGTCCCAATTAACGACGCAAACCGGGGTATTGGTGTATTCACATACCGGTTTCAAACACTCCAGTTAGTGTTTTCATCAGTAGGATTTTAAATGTCGGTTTGGTTGGTAATTGTTTTTATACCCTCCACTCTAGTGATAGAGGGTATATATAAGTTTGTCATTCCGTTTGTAACACCTCGAAATATTGGTCTAGGACCCCAAAATATATATATTCATGATTCTCGATCGATTTTAAGACGATCTAGACGATCTAAAAGACTTTACGGAGGCTCCTGAAGTTTGGCATATATGTGGGGCATTTACCTGGTCAGGTTGGTATTGCAATCCAGATCGGTCCAGTGGTTCAAAAGTTATAAGCAAAAGACTGAATTTCGGCAAGGGTTTTTCGTGAATTTACGAGATAAACACCCTAACTTTCGAAAGACAAATCTGAGGATGCTGAGGCTTAGCATATATATTTGTCGTTCCTCTGGCCTGGTTCGTATTGAATTTCAGCCAAATCGGTTTAGTGGTGCAAAAGTTATTAGCAAAACCGTAAATTTCAGATTAGTTTCACCTTAAATTCACGTGTTGAAAATCCGTTAAACATGTTTTAAAAACATTGGTAAGTCACAAAAATATTTTACAACGTATTTTTGTCACTCAAAAATATTATTACATTAAAAAAAAAACACTCGAAAAAAAATTTACACTCAAAAAAATTTTACACTCAAAAAAAAATTTAGTAAATAATTTTTTTTTTTTCAAAAATTACTTAAAAAAAGTTTTTTTACACAAAATAAAATATTTCTAATGAAAAATGTAATTTTTGTGTATGTGAATATTTATACAGCTTTACCACAAGAAAATAAAATAAATTTAAAATGAGCTTTTAATTTTATTTCCATACAAACTGTTTTTGTGTTTAAAATCGGCTTTCAAAAAATGTATTGAAAATTTGAAATTTAAAATAAAACTTTTGTTAAAACAGAATTTTTGTTTTCTTGTGGTAAGGGCCATAGTTTCTACAGAATAAATTTTTACAGTTTCCAACACTACAATTCTATGTCTAGCAATCTCAACCCCACTTCATACTTTCTTTAATTTTTTTTGTCTTACATTATTTCGCAAGAGTTACCAACATGATCTGGAATTGCAGACACAAATGAGGGAATTTGCATTTGCTGTTTCGGAAACTTGCCTAATGGCGACATATTTTCTCAGTAATTTTATTAATGTTTTTTCTGTAAGTACAGATCGAGCTCAGGCTCTAACTACACTGCGGAACACTAAAAAATAAACAAGAGTTACGACCATCATTTCTATATATTTCGGACATGCTGATTCGAATGGCGTACTCCGTTTTTCGATGTATGGTACAGTTTTCTTGCAAAATGTCGTTAAAGATTTGCTGATTTTGAGCCAGTTTTTTAACAAAAAAATTTGCAAAGTAAATGGTTTATAAATTTTATGACATGGAAAACAAAGATATGACTTGTAGCAACATTTCTTATGCAAATTTGGTTTAAAGATTTTCAATTAAAACCCTAAAATTCGCGAATTTCTTCATTTTTTAAGGTTTTCGCGAAATTAACAGCCAAATTTGTCTTTGATACAAAACTTGATTTTAATGAATCAAAAATGCATCCCTAACAATACGAATAGTGGACAAAAAAGAGCTATGTTATATGGACCATCATGATGAAAATCGCGAAAAACCGTTTTTTTGTATATGCCAGCATCACTTTACGAGATGATTTAAGGTTCCATCTTTTAGTATATAATGTGGGAACCTTAAAAAACTAACTGACCAAAAATTCGGCCAAAAAAGTTTTCATTTGCAAAAGTTATCTTAACAAAAACTATTATTTCAGTGTTTGCGATACAATAATTATAGTTTTTCTTAAGATAACTTTTGCAAATGAAAACTTTTTTGGACAAATTTTGGGTCACTTCATTGTTTAAGGTTCCCACATTATATACTAAAAGATGAAGCCTCAAATCATCTCCTAAAGTGATGCTGCCATATACAAAAAAACGGTTTTTCGCGATTTTCATCATGATGGTCCATATATAGTGTTTGGGAATTCCCGGACTTTTCAATTTCCCGGGAAACGGGAAAAAAATAATTTATTTCCCGGGATTCCCGGGAATCCCGGGAAATTTTCATTATTAATGTAAATAGAGTTTGCAAATAATCGAGATATTTCATAATCGCGATTACGATTAAAAAAATTGCCGTTAATCGCGATTATCGATTAATCGAATTTTTTAAATAATTTAAATTGCAAAGCTTTACTGCAAAACTTTTTTAATATTTACATTGCAGAACGTACGAATTTACAAAAATTAATAAATAATAAACAAAATCTTGTGTTTTTCTCAAAAAATTCATAATAAATCATTCAAAAAGTGTTAAAGATGTTAAAAAGGAAAAGATGTGTGAAATTAAAAAAAAAAAAAAAAATTTTATAAGTTTTAAAAAAATAATATTATTAAAAATTATAATGGTCTTTCCTCCCTCACTTCTTTCTACTGCATTATCAAGAGCGCTCTTTGGGTGCGCTGCGATATGCTATAAAAAGAAGTAAGGGAGGAAAGAACATTATAATTTTTAATAACATTATTTTTTTAAAACTTATAAAGTTCTCTTTTGATAAAATTTCACACATCTTTTCCTTTTTAACATCTTTAGCACTTTTTGAATGATTTATTATGAATTTTTTGAGAATAATACAAGATTTCCTTCCATCTTTATTGCGCTCAAATCTACTCAGAAAAGAATAAAAAAAATATTTAATTAAAAAATTCGTAGATTTAATTAAAAAATTAATTAAATTCGGACCAATCACTAAAATGCGCAAATAAATTAAAAATATTTGTATGTAAATGCACATTTAGTTAATTAAAAACTTAATACTATAAATTAAAAAAATTAATTAAAATTAAAAAAAAAAAATAATTAAAATTTTAATTGTATAAATTAAAAAAATTAATTAAAAATATTATATTAAAAAAAAATAATTTGTAAAAACATTCTTTTTGAAGAAAATAGTTTAAAAAAAATATTTCTTCAAACTTTACCAAATTTATTTATGCCGTAAAGACATAGTCAGTGAGATGATTTTATAAAGTTGATTATCAACCTTTCATATACATACACATAAAACTATAAACAAAATGAGAATTCAAAAACCTATGCGATAAAAAAAAAACTTTCAACAAACTTTTTATACTTATGTATTTTTTTTGTATGTAAAACAATGCAAGAGAAAAATACACACTCGCACACACACGGAAAACAAAACAAAAAAAAAAAATAAGTAAAGCTAGAAATTTAATTAAACATTTAATTATATAAATTAAATACTTAATTAATATTAAATTTGAAAACAATTAAAATAAAGTTAAAAATTTAATTAAACAATTAATTATATTAATTAAAAGTTCAATTAATATTAAATTAAAAAACAATTAAAATTTTAATTAAAATAAAATATACGATATTATTTTCTGTGTACAAAGAGTGCTTGAATCAGCGCTGTAAAGATACACAACTTCACTGCATCTTAGCAGCGATTTATCTGAATTACCAAGAAGTGCTCTTAACTGTGATATCGCCCACGGAAATCATACATGAATTCAAGTGGTTTGGATGCGCTCTTTGACTCGTGATTCCTTTCCAAAAGCTGCTTCCAGTTCAGCAAAATTTGTGATGGGTCGTGTCGGAATACCAGCCGATGGCAAGTAAAGAGCTGATTGTGGAAAAATTTATTAAACAATTTTATAATAGCATCTTCAGCCGGCAACCAGCCATCAAAGTTTTAAAAAATTACGGTTTTCGACAAAAACATACAACGTTCGAATTTTTTGACCAATCCGGCCGAAGCATTTTGAATTATTTATACAATTGAGGAGTTCCTAAGATCAGAGTTTAAATTTTACTTTAAATTTAAACATATACAGGGGAAAAAGAGAAGTAAATTGCAGACAAGTTAAATGAATCTTGGACAAAGATTGTATATATTTTAAATTCGTTATAAAAACAGTGTATTTTATGAATAATGTTTAATCGTAATCGAATGATTTTTTTGTCGATTACGATTACGATTAATTGGCCCGATTAATCGCGATTACGATTACGATTTTAATCGTTTTGCAAACTCTAAATGTAAATCATAAAAAACATTAAAATTTGATTATCTTTTTATTGAAAACAGTTTTATTAGAGATAAACAATTAATTAAAACATAAAAAATCAAAACATAAAAGTTAAAATCCTGAAATACAATAAAACAAACCAAAAAAAATATTGCAACTTTTTCCTTCACAAAAAATCGCAAAAAATAGCTAAAAATCGCCAAAAAAAAATAAAACTGTGTTATTCGAGAAAAACTAATATAGTTGGCAGCACTTTTAATATTTATTCTAGAAATGTTAATTCTAGGTTCAAAATTTTTATATTTTTTTGACAGTCTTAGCAAAATTATCATTAACCGACGTATATTTTTTGACTTTTTAAGTTTTTTCATGATATTAACATACTTTTTACACTTGGTCAGTTTTCCTATGAATATATATTGCACTCTTCTTCCAAATAGAAAAATTACATAAAATATCAATTTAATTATACCTGTATGTAAAAAAATGGTAAAAATTAAAGTAAAATAAACGTTTTTATGTAAAAAGGTTTATTTTACAAAATTCCCGGATTTCCCGGGAAAAATTAAAAAAATTCCCGGGAATTCCCGTCAGTGTTTTCCCGGGAATTCCCGGGAAATCCGACCCGGGAATTCCCGGACCCCAAACACTATCCATATAACATAGATGTTTTTTGTTCACTTATCGTAGTGTCATGGATGCCTTTATGATCCACAAAATGCAAGTTTTTTATCAGAGACCAGTTTAGCGGTTAATTTGGCGAAAACTTAAAAAATGAAGAAATCCGAGAATTTAAGGGATTAAGATGAAAAGCTTTAAACCAAATTTATATTAGAAATATTTCTACAAGTTATATCTTTGTTTTCCATGCCATACAATTCAAAAATCATTAGCCTTGGAATTTTTTTTTGTTCAAAAAGCAGCTGAAAATCAGCCAATCTTTAATGACATTTTACAAGAAAACTGTACCATACATCGAAAAACGGAGTACGCCATTCGATTCAGCATGTCCGAAATATATTGAAATGATGGTCGTACCTCTTGTTTTCTAAAATAGTGGTTAGTTTTGTCACGCAGTGCTATATTTGTTATAAGGGTTCAAGTTGAAAAAATGCAGACGAATTTGATTTTTTTTATTTTCCTAAATTTTTCTAAATATTTATGATTTTTTTATATATTTTTCTAAATATTTATGATTTTTTTATACCCTCCAACAACAGTATGGGGGTATACTCACTTTGTCATTCCGTGTGTATATATTTTATTGATCAGTGATCGATTCTTAGACATTCTAGCGATGTCCGTCCGTCCTTTCATACGTCTGTAGAGGACACGATACAGTCCAAAATAAAAGAGCTAGACTTCCGAAGTTTGGCACGAATATGTCTTATATTCCTAGGCAGGTTAAGTTCGGAAATGGACAAAAGCGGACTAAGGGGGAAAAAAGTTCCCTCTTGGAGAACTAAACCAACCTAAGAAAAACCGCATTTTTTGAAGGGTTTTTTGTACTTTTGCTAAGCAAATGCAACATTCTTATCTCAGAAGAAGTTCAAAATCGCAAGGGGAAGATGCCCCCTAAAGTCTCACACCAACCCCCCCCAAAAAAAAGACGCCCCTGGATTTTTTTAAATTGTTTTTTTTTTAACTTTTTGGAGGGTATAAAAGATTCGAATGTAACACTCTCACTTGTTTTTTTTTTAATTTTTAACTTTTTTTGTTGAAAATTTTCTGAATTTTTTGTTTGACTTTTTTTGTTTTAACTTTTTCTGAGTTTTAAATCACTAAACTGATTGTGAGTCGTTATCGTTTCACAAAACAAAACTGTTTTCTCGAAATATATCTTTGAAATCTAATTTAATATATCGTTGGCTTAGTCGGTATACCGTTGGCTTAGTATTGAAATCTCAATGTTAATAAAAATGGACTTGACCGATTTGCCGACTAAGCCAACAATATATTCTCAATATCGCACGTTGTTAAGAATCGAGATTTGGTTTAGTTTTCTTATTCCTGAAGTTATAAAACTAAAAAAATTTATTTCTTTTTTTTTTTTTTTTGAAATTTTAATGTTTTTCCTTAAAAATTCAATTATTTATCTTTTTAAATTTTCTTAATTGTTTCCTTTTCTTAAACCTTAAAAGCATACATTAAAAATTATTTTTATATAATGCTTTAAAATATGCAACACTTTATTGTTATCATACTCTTTTATTAAGTTTATAATGATTGCATTATAATCAGCTTAATATTTAAGTGTTTCTCTCATTACTTGGCTGACAATATAAAAATGAATCTTTATAGAAGTTTTTCTTTTCACAACATATAAAATAATATTTTGCAAATCCTTTGTATACATACACAACCTACATACATAATATATCATAACAGCCCATAAATTATTATGTTTACCTGTAAGTATGCAACATTTTATGTATATATATTTTAATATCTTTTTCTTACTATCTCTCTTCTTCTGCCTGTGTGTGTCTCTATCGACTCATTTCATAATGTATTGTTTTAAGTATTGAAAGCAATATACTGACTGCTGCTACTACTACTACTGTTGCCTGTATCAAATTTATGTGCATATATCTTATAAATATGCAAAAGATGTTATCCATACTTTACCCACACTACCACACAGAAAATATGGTTTTTGGATTATGGCTTATGCCGAAGAGTATGCTTTAAAGGTTTGATGATTGTCATGTTAATTTGGTTAAGAAAAATAATTTATGAGAAAGACGATTCAGAATCTGAGAATTTTTTTTTTGAGAATCTGAGAGTTTTTTAATAGGAAACCACTTTAGAAACAGAGAATCTTTTTTGTAGAAAAAAATTAAGAATTTTAAAATTTTTCTGTAGAAAAAATTCTCGGAAAATTATAATGTTCTTTAGAAAAATTTGTTAGAATGTGAAAATTTTGTCATAGGAAAAATGTTTCAGAATCTACAGAAAAATGTTCAAAATCTAACAACTTTTCCATAAGAAAAATTCATCAAAATCTTTAAAAGTTTTACTATACAAAAAGGTGAATTTAATAAATAACACAGCTCAACAAGAAAATGCGTAATGGATTCTGGTTAGTGATTTAGATAGTGTTTGTTGCGCTGATTCCAAATCCGGAGCCCAAATTTGTCTATCACGTCAGGATTTTATGTAATTCGCGGTTAAAGTGCCGAAAAAGGGTATTTTTGACCCACTTTACAAGCATTTAAATTAATATCCTAACATGCGAATGACATGGTATCAAGCTCATTCGAAAGACTGTAATTTTCTCTTAAAGATAAGATAAAATGTTTTAAAAATTTAATTTTCTAAAATGGTAAAAAAATCGTTATCAAAAAACCTTCCATTTTTTAAATATTTAATTTATTTACACAGTGTTTTTTAACAAATTTCCACACAAATTCATACGTAAATTTTGGATTTAAAGCATTTGTTGCTAATGATTTTTTTACGATTTTAAAAAATTAAATTCCACGAAAATTTGGTCTTGTCTGAAAGATCAAATTACACACTTTCTAATGAGCATGAGACAAAGTCATTTGCATGTCGGGATCTTATTTTACAGGCGTTCAAAAATGGTCAAAATGGGCCTTTTTTGACACTTTAATCGCGATTTTCTTAAAATTGTGACGTGATAGAAAAATTTGAGTGACTGTTTTGGAATCATGGGACCCAATCCTATCAACTTTTTTTGGTTTCATCCAAAACGCAGCGACAAACCTCAGATTTGTAGAGCGGTGTAATAAACACTTCGAGGATTAAAGAATTTTCGACCCACCCTGTTTTTTTATTTAATTTCTTGTTTGTTTAATTTGTAAAGCATATTTTAAGGTGCAAACAATAAACAACCCTAGTGCGTTTAATGCGTTTATTTTCGCCATTTGCTAAGTTTTACTTGAAATAAAACTGTGTATTTTCGATTTATGAATAAATATGAGTGATTTTAATGATTTCAAATAATTGAAAAACGCAGCTATTATATAAAATCATCCCATTTCTATGGCCTGGTTTTTTTTTTGTAGTTTATTTGAAATCCCTTAGCTAACTTTAAAGTTTAATCATCCGATTTTGGGACTGATTTAACATAAATAAATATTTAGTTTTACTTAAGAAGAACCTAAATAAAATCTTTTGAATAAGAAAAAAAAAAACAGAAAACAAATTCAAAAGTCAAATTCAGTCTAAGCGAATATTTTGATACCCTTCATTATCTTAACATGAAACACATGTTTTTTAATGTTAAATAAGAGCCTGCCACAAATGTAAAATTCAGAAAATAACTCTGAATGAAATTTGTCCATAAATAACAAAAAAAAAATCACTAGCAACATGTTATGTAAAAAAATGTTGCTAGACATTTAAAACAATAATGCAGAAAACGATATGATTCTATGAAAAATTGTTAAAAACATTTTTTAAACAAATGTTGCGTTTTAAAAAATCAGTTCTAAACAAATGTTGCGTAACAAAATCCATAAATAACAAAAAAAAATCACTAGCAACATGTTGTATAAAAAAATGTTGCTAGACATTTAAAACAATAATGCAGAAAACGATATGATTCTGTAAAAATTGTTAGAAACATTTTTTCAACAAATGTTGCGTTACAAAAATCAGTTCTAAATAAATGTTGCGTAACAATTTTTTTTACCAGCAACATGTTGATTTTGAAAAAAAAAAATATTATGAGAAAATGTTGCTAGTCATATGAGACAAAATAAAACGAAATTATTCTATAAACATATTGTAAAAAAAATTTTCTAGAAATATTGTTGCCTTATAAAATAAATTGCTAGCATCAAGTTGAATTAAGAAAATTTTATAAGAGAAAAGCTAAAAGCTAGACATTTGAGACAATAATACAGAATAAAACCCAATTTTTCTGTAAAAAATTGTAAGCAACATGTTTTAAAAAAATTTTGCTAGAAAATAATGTTGCATTTTTTTATTTGTTTTTACATTCTCGAAAAAACCAACATTATTAATGACTAGGGATGAGATTTTCATGCAAATTCATGTTTTTTGTCGATTGTCTAAAAACAATATCGATCAATTATCTTTCCGAATCAAGAAATTTGAGTTTAAATGGCATCGATTTGTTTTTGCATATTTTTGCATATTTTGATGAAAATGCATATTTTGGTTTTAAGTGCATATTTTGTGCATATTTCCAACTTTTAAGTGCATATTTTTGCATATTTTGGCATAAATTAGCAAAAACACAAATTAAAATTTATTTGTTTCAAAAACTATTTTAAATCGTAAAAATTAATTTTGAAATAAAGAAAAATATTTTTTTTTTCAAATTTTTTTATAAAGTTTTAAATGTCTGTATTTAAACCCGGCGTTACTTTTTTGCCTTTTAAAAAGTTTTTCCTATGAAAGCAATATTTTTATTGCACACATTTTATTTTTTTAATGCATATTTTTAGGTTTTTTAGTGCATATTTTGGATTATTTAGTGCATATTTTTGATTTTTTAGTGCATGAAAATCTCATCCCTATTAATGACAAATAATATAAAGACTTCAATAAATGTAATTTGCTACACAAAAAAAAAATTACTAGAAAAAGTTTCGTAATCTTATTTTACCAATATTTGACAGTTTTCCTTGTCGAAATTTATTTTTTTTTATTTTTTGTAATTTTACAAATTTTTTTTGTAATTTTACAAATTTTAATGGGTTTTTTACAAAAAAAAACTAGTAAATTTACAAGAATTCCTTTTAAGTTTTATTGCGCCAAAAAAGTTGTAAATTTACAATTTTATTGGTAAAAATCTTGTAAAATTACAAAAAAGCTCGTAATTTTTACTAGAAATTCTCGTAAAATAGGAGGTAGCAAAAAATCCATTAAAGTTACGAAACCTCCTTGTAAGTTTTATGACGTCAAAAAATTGTAAATTTACAATTTTATTGGTAAAAATCTTATAAAATGACAAAATTTTTGGTAAAAAGCTTGTAAAATTACAAGAATTCTTGTCAAATAGGAGGTAGCAAAAAATAAAAGTTACAAATTTGTCTTGTTATTTTACAAGGTTTTTTTAGTGTAGCAACATGTTGATTTTGGAAAATTTTTCATGAGAAAATGTTGTAGACAATAAATAATACAGAATAAAACGCAATTATCCCCTAAAAAAATTGTAAGCAACATGTTTTAAAAATATGTTGCTAAAAATAATGTTGTCTTTTAATATTTGTTTTATATTCTTGAAATAACTAAAAGCCCATATTTTTACATATTTTTGTAGAAAAGTTTTCTTAGGAACATGTTGCTAACAACTTTGTTTTAATTCTTTTTTTTTTTTTGGTTTTGATACAATACAAAAAAAAAAAAAATATATAATAAATTTTTGTTAATAAAACCCAACAATTCTGTAAACAAATTGATATAACATGTTTAAAACAAATGTTGCTAGAAAATAATGTTGCCTTATTATATTTGTTTTAAATTCCAGAAATGCGTAATATTATTATAAATGCGAAAGCCTGCAATAAATGTAATTTGCTAGCAACATGTTGATTTTGAAAATTTTTCATGAGAAAATGTTGCTAGACATTGGAGACAATAAATAGTGCAGAATAAAACTCAATTATCCCGCAAAAAAAAAATTGTTAGCAACATGTTTTAAGCAAATGTTGCTAATTTGCTAGCAACATGTTGATTTTGGTAAATTTTGTATAAGAAAATGTTGCTAGACATTGTAGACAATAAATATACAGAATAAAACACAATTATCCCGTAAAAAATTGTTAGCAACATGTTTTAAACAAATGTTGCTAGAAATTATGTTATCTTTTAATATTTTGTTTTTATATTTTTGAAATAACTAATATCCAACATTTTTACATATTTTCAACTTTTTTTTGGGACATGTTGCTAACAGTTCTTTTTTTAATTCTTTTTTTGTTTTGAGTATAAACACAATAAGAAATATAGTATTTGTTAAAAAATTTTACTATAAATTTCATATAATATGCCTGAAATATTTTTTTAAATGTTTTTAATATGTTTTGGATATATTTTTGGTCAACATAATATTTCTAGCAACATTTTTTCAAAACAAAATGTTGCTTTTTTATATTTTTTTTTTCTCAAATGTATTGCAACATTTGTTATTAACATGTTGCTAACAGTGAAAAGTGACGTTTTTGTATGAAGGTTAGGTTAGGTTGTAAGTGGCTGCTGACGTGCTACGTCAACACACGTAGACTCTATGGTCCATTGTGATACCACGGGACCGTAATAGATTTCCCTACTTTTAGTATAAACCTTGTAAATGTTTTTAATCTGTTTTGGATACATTTTTGGTCAATAATATTTTTAGCAACAAAATGTTGCTTTTTTATATATTTTTTCTCAAATGTTTTGCAACAATTTTAGGCAGATTAATTACACTACGTGACAGTTTTTTGACCAAATGTATCTGACACCTAATCTTTATGTACAATTGTCCGCTGAATCCGAATATGAAGTCAGAATGGTCAAAAGTAGAACAGTTTTCGAGATATTCGAAAATAAGTGTTTTTTGTGTTTTTAAAAAAGATGATGTCACTTAAATGCAAATATCTTCAAAGCTATTCGTCGATTTATGTATTTCTTTTTTTTTTAATGAAAGATAATAAAATTACTAAAATAACCATGGGTCGCTTGTGAAGATTAGTTAAGAAATGACAGAGTTACAGTGGACAAAAGTTCAAACTTCATGAAAAATTTGATGATTTTTTGCAATTTTGCTCTTTTCAAGTTATTGTTTTTAAACCAAACAATTAAAAATTATAATGTTTTATTACATAGGACATTATTTTATTTCAATACGAACATTTTGCGCCCAACAAGACCCAGATTGGTGCAAAAATGACAAAGCTACAGAAGATTTAGTGAATTAACCCACCTTTCATTACTAACATTTAGCTTTGTATATCGGCCATTCCATGAAAGAACGGCCAAAATTTGACCTCGGGTCATCCGATTTTTATAAAACTTTTTTTTCAAGAACTCTAAGGAGGCCTTAAGAGATTTTAGTTTGCGGTTTAGAAAAATTCTGAAAACATTCGATTTTATTCGCGATTTTCATATTTTGAAAAATCAAAAAAATTAAAGAAATGGTCAACTTTGTAGATGCATATCTTGGGCAATTCTTAATGGATCTTTGTTATTGAAAATGAGTTTGAAAGGCAATATTGTCTTATTTTACAATATTGTTTTACAAAAAATATTTTAAATTCAAAAATGCATTTTGTATGCAATTGCATTTTCTAAATGCATTTTTTATGTCAAAGGGCCTCTTCGATTTATTTTCTGTTTTGTACTTAATAAAATATGTAATTTTTACTAAAGACCTGTATTTATACTTTTTTGGGTCTCGTAGTTGTTATATTTTAAAATTTTTTTTAAAGAAATTGCTTAGATTTTTTTCACACAAATATTTAAATTATTTTTATTTTTTTTGCGTTTTTTTCGTTATTTTTTAGTTTGATTGTATTAGTACGCCATAGAACGAAAAAAGTGCTTTATATGAACACTGTGTGTAAATTTTAAACTTTTTTTAGCAAGCTGAACACTTGCGCGTCCCGAATTCGGCTTTTTTTCGAATTTGAAAATGCTTGCCCCCCTAAATGATGGGGATTTAGGACCCTTTTATGGGAAAAATAACAAAAACCATTTTGGACAAAAAAAAAAACAGTTGGCTACTAAAGATAGCACTCTTCGTGCATTTTCAAAAAAAAATAATCTGTTGTAAAAAATTGACTAAAGACATGTTTAAACATTATTGAGCTCACAAGTAGATTTTTAATAGTTTTGATCACTTGATCAATTATTTTTATTTATTCTTTCCATTTATTTACAACTCATTTTTAATAAATTCACCCTAACCGAGAACTGGTAACAATGACCGTCGTCTTGTTGTAGCGAAAAAAACCAAGGGTTCTGGCGGGAATCGAACCCACGACCCCCACGTTAAAAGGCTAGCACGCTACCAACTAGCCTACGGGGGCCCCCCACAAGTAGATTTAATAAATTTTTCAACTTATTTCACACTACTTTGGAAAAACACAAATATATTTATTGGCGTTTTTCGCGAAAACGCGCATTGATCTAAAAAACTGGGAGACACGTGTATTTTATTTTCAGCTCTACTGTCAGAATTTTTCGGTCTAGTCCACGTGTACAAAAGTGTGTCGGACGGTGTAATAAAACACTGTAATTTTCACTTGCAGAAATATTTTTTTTCGCGAAAAATATATTTTTATGTGAACGTTTTTTTTATTTAAATTTACGACATCTACCAGCAAAATTACTACGTATTCGGGAAAAATTTTTTAACTTGGTCAAATTTACAAATTATGTAGGTACACTTTGCGGACTTTCCTTGTAAATTACAGGAAACCCCAACGATAGAATTCAATTCTGATGGCGAATACAGGAGGTCAAAATATATAAAAATTAGTGGATCTGGTTTTTGGGTCAGAACCTTTTTACATTTTTTAAATGTATAATAACAGTATAACACTGTAATTTTTATTTGCGGAAATTTAATTTTTAGCAACATTTTTTATTGTATTTTTTAATTTTGATATTTATGTTTGAAAATGTCTTAAATACGGAAGGTGACAGAAAAAAAACTTTCGAAAAAAAATATTTTTTCTCTCTCTCAAAAAAAAAAAAAAAAAATACAGCATCTTTTAATTTTAAATATATTTATTCGAGTTTTTTAAATTTAAATTTAACAAGTAGAAAAGTTAAATTCGACTTGGCCGAATCTATGAATACCCTCCACAATGCCCATTTTAAGTGATAATAAATTTTCTGATGTGAAAAATATAACAGTTTTGATTAGAAATATTTTATTTTGTTTAAAAAATTTTTTTTAGTAATTTTTGAAAAAAAAAAAAAAAAATAATTTACTAATTTTTTTTTTTTTAGTGTAAAATTTTTTTTGAGTGTAAAATTTTTTTCGAGTTTCTTTTTTTTTTGTTTTGGTATAAAAATATTTTTTAGTGACAAAAATACGTTGTAAAATATTTTTGTGACTTATCAATGTTTTTAAAACAGGTTTAACGGGTTTTCAACACGTGAATTTTAGGTGAAGCTAATCTGAAATTCACGGTTTTGCTAATAACTTTTGAACCACTGGACCGATTTGGCTGAAATTTAATACGAACGAGGCTGAAGGAACGCAAAATATATATGCCATGCCTCACCAGCCTCAGAATTGCTTTTCGAAAGTTATAGTGCGTTTTATCTCAAAAATTCACGAAAAACCATTGCCGAAATTCAGTCTTTTGCTCATAACTTTTGAACCACTGGACCGATTTCGCTGGATTGCAATACCAACCTGACCAGGTAAATGCCCAACATATATGCCAAGCTTCAGGAACCTCCGTTAAGTCTTTCAAAAGTTAGCGTGTTTTCAACAGACAGACAGACAGACAGACAGACAGACGGACAGACGGACGGACGGACGGACGGACGGACATCGCTAGATCGTCTTAAAACCGATAGAGGATCATGAATATATATACTTTATGGGGTCCTAGACCAATATTTCGAGGTGTTACAAACGGAATGACAAACTTATATATACCCTCTATCACTAGAGTGGAGGGTATAAAAATTATCCCAAAAGTATAAAAATATCGTTTTTATGGCACATTAGCATACAAACTGCAAAAGTCGCGGATATTACGAAGCGGCTAACAAATTATTAAATTTAGCATACTCGAATTTGGTTTACCTTGCTGGTATAATTTTCGACTTATACAATCCAATTTAAAAACAATGAAAAAAAAAATCGAAAAATTGTGAACAAATTTCAAGTTTTGTGGGGAAAAAATTCAAGTGATTTTTAAAAAAAAAAATAATTTAAATATTTTAACTGTGAGACCCAAAATACTATAAATGCAGGTCTTCAGTAAAAATGTTAAATTTTGATTAACATGAAAGATAAAAAAAATCGATGAGGCCCTTTGACTTAAAAAATGCATTTAAAAAATGCAATTGCATAAAAAAAGCATTCTGCAGTTCAACATTTTTTTTCTACTATAATATTGTAAGAGTAGACGATATTGGCAATTAAACTCATTTAAAATGATAAAAATGCAAAAAGAATTGGCTGAGATATTAATTTACAAAGTTACCCACTTTTTCCAATTTTTTGATATTTCAAAAAATTAAAAACGCGAATAAAATCGAGGGTTTTTTAAATTTCTATAAACTGAAAACTGAATTCTCTTAATGGCTCCTTAGAGTTCCTACAAAAAAAGTTTTGTGATATTCAGACGACCCAAGGTCAAAAAATGCCCATTTTTGGCCGGTCTTTCCTGGAATGGCCGATATTTACTTGTGTTTTTAAAAAATAAATCGAAAAGTGGGATAATTCAATTAATCTACTGTAACTTTGTCATTTTTGCACCGATCTGGATCCTATTGGGCACAAAATGTTCGTATTGAAATAAACTAACGTTTTAAGTGATAAAATTTTAAAAAAATTTATTGTTTGGTTTTAAAAAAATAAGTTGAAAAGAGCAAATAACGGTAATTTTCTCGATTTTCTCGTAAATATCTCGAAAACTGTTCTACTTTTGACCATTCTGACTTCATATTCGGATTCAGCGTTCGGATTTACATAAAGATTAGGTGTCAGATTCATTTGGTCACGACTTTGTTGAAAATTTGTGACACAGTGTTATTATAATTAGTAGAATATTTTTTCTGACAGTTATATTTTTTTTAATTCTTCCATGATAAATCAGTTTGCAACATTATCTTACATCAATATGTTGCTAAGAAATTGAATTAGAAATTTTTTATCAATTTTTTTAATGTATCGCCACATTTTTTTAAACAATTTAAACCAATTCGTAATTAAAAAAAATCTGTAAGTCAATATTATTTCTAGCTAAATTTTTTGTGACAACATATTCCTAACAACTCCTATCAAAAAATCAGAATTATACCGCATAATATGTCCAGCTACATTGTCTTATACTACAAAAGCTGCTAGCAACATTTAATAAATACTGAAATTCGTTGGTATTATAGTTAGGTTTTTGCGTGGTCAAGGGCTTTGCAGAGACCACTTTAGGCCCTTAGCGCTATCATTTTCAGATACAATAAAAATAATAATAATAACTTTTTTTCTGAATACACCCTACTATAAATTAGGTAAATTTCAACAAATTCAAAAAATTACTACCATAAGTTGAGTAAACTTTCAATATTTTTAAGTAGAATTACGCAATTTGTGTAAATTTACCCAATTTATAGTAGGAAACTGAAATCATTTTAATAAGAGTGTAGATGATTTGGTTGTGCTAGCAACATTATCTTACATCAACATGTTGCTAGAAACTTTTTTGTCTGAATTTTATATTGACAACAAGGGGTTAATAGAAAAACGTGGTGGAACTTGACTTGAGATTTTTTACACCAAACAATTTAATTTTAAAAATATTTTCCAACCATATTACACCGTCCGACAAAAATAAAAACAAATCGTTGAACGCGAAATGGATAGTATACGTTTAAAACAAGAGACTAAATGTAGTAAAACAGCATATACAGTTTTTCATTTCGTGATCCTGTTTTCTTTTAAATGGACTTCAAATTTTTAGACAGTTAAATTTTATAAAATATTTTTTTTAATGCCTGTACTTGTCCTAGGATGCCGCAACTGCCAGAAAATGAAAGAGGAGGGTCTCCTCTAATTTTCCAATTTTATTATTTTTACATATCACGAAAAAGGAGGTAAGTTACGTCCTTTCAAAAATGTATCCTTTAATATCATTCACAATTTTCAACAAAATATTTTGATAAAGTTTCAAATGGCTTTATTCACATCATTTTATCCTGATATGACAAAATAGAAAAATTAGGGGAGATCCTCTTCTTTCATTTTCCGTCACCAGTGTCAGCCTAGGACAGGTACAAATATTTCAAAAATATTTTACAAAATGTATCCTTTAAAACTTTGAATTCCTTTTAAAAGGAAACAGGATCACGAAATGAAAAACTGTAAATGCAGTTTTACTCTATTTCATCCCTACTTTTAGACGTATATCATCCGGTTCATGTTAAATATTGGCTGTCGGACGGTGTTATAATCAAAGTTAATTTTTCTAAAATGTTGCTAATATTTGCCGATGAACGAAATTCATAGTAATTATGAACAATTTCATAAAAAATTTTAACTTTTTCATAATAAACTTCATCATAGTATTTATAAAAAATGTTAAATAGTTCTTAAATTTCTCGTATGATTTATTCATAAATACTATGAAAAAGTTTATAAGTATTATGAAAAAGTTAATAAATTGTATGAATTTGTTCATAAATACTATGAAAGTCGTTCATTGGAAAACATTTTTTTGTGTGTATTTTTTTTTTTTAAGTCAACCTGTTGCTAGCGAATTTTTTTTTTGGTATTAAACATACCAACAATGTTTGTCAGGCAACATGTTGCAAAAAAAGTATTTGATAGATTATTTGGTTACGCTAGCAACATTATCTTACATCGACATGTTTGAATTTTTTTATGAATTTTTAATTATAAACAAGATTTGAGAGAAAAATGTATTATATCCCTTGAATTAAGATTTTTTTCTTTCACCAAAAAATATAATTTTAAAAATATTTTTCTAGAATTTTATAGTCAAAGTTAATTTTTAAAAACATGTTGCTAGCTATTTTATTTTTTTTTAAGTCAACATGTTGCTAGCGCTTTTTTATAAAACATACTTTGTTTTTCAGGCAACAATACTTCCAAAAAATGACCTCGCTACATGTTGCTAATATTTGTTCACAATAATTGCAATTTATGTTGTTACAAACGGAAAGAAAACTAATACTGATGCTCTATAACAAAGTGTAGGGTATAAGAAACGTTGTAACACATAGCGTATGAGTATTATTTAATTCCTGTAAAAAAAAAAAATAATACTCATACGCATCGTTAGTTTTAGTCTTAAGTAGTGCTGTTAGTTTTATTCATGTTGCTGTAGTTAGTATTTCTGCTGCTGTTTGGTGTTGCTGTTGTTGCTATTGGTATTGTTATCTTTATGTGATTAAGAAATCAAATCCCTATTATCTAGATGTACAAATAAAATTGTTCGAGTGTGTGTTTGTAACTATTGATCTACGGGGGCATAAGAAAAAATCGTACTAAGATTTTTTGCTATAAAATCGAATCGAGCTCTTTCGCTCTAGGATTAGCTTAAATATTTGCAAAATTCGTGGGTGTAGTGCGTTCCGAATTTATGTGTGCGTAATATTTCTGCAATCCTTGGTTTATAACAACATGTTGCTAACAAGTTTTTTGAATAATTTTTTTTTTTTTTTGTGTTAATGATCAATTTTTCTCTAACAAAAAATATTTTAGAGATGTCTGAGGATGTAAAAAATTATATGCTTTAAGATACCTAAAAAATCTTGAAATCTATTGAATGCATACAAAAAAGTTCCTAGCAACAAATGTTGCAAGAGATTTTGGATTTTTTTAATGTCTTATTAGTTAGCAACATGTTGCTAGAAACTCAGCTAGACTTATTATTGACAGACAAAATCTTCTCTGTTATACATTTTCTTGAATAAACATGTTTCTCGCTACTATTTGTAAGCAGACATTTTTAGCAACATTTTTTTATGGAATGTTGCAAACAACTTATTTGAAAAATGAATCATTATTATATTGAAGATTCTATATATTTGGTTGGAGCTTCCTCGAATATTTACGGTCGATTTTTCTTACAATCGAAAAATTCTTTAAAAATATTACTAAAAATATCAAATCTTTTTATTTAACCCGCGCACAGCCGGGTGCAAAAATCTAGTTTAATATAAAGTTAAGTTAAGTTTTGTTGTTTTTCCAAGAAATAACTTAAACAATAACAAATCCCAACAACAACTAAATACTATAACCTTGACAATGTTTGTTTAAAAACTAACTTTTTTTGTAACATATTTTTCTTAAATTTTTTTATTTACAAAAAAGGACCCCCAAATGATACAAAAATATACACTTGCACACATACCTACAAATCATCAGACATGCAGTGGTCCACAAACTAGATAGAATGGGCAGGCAAAATAAAAATGTCGCAGAATCTGCAATTTTTTTTATAAAAAGAAATTCTGAGAACCTACAAATTTTTCTATAAATAGAAATTCTGAGAATCTGAAAATTTTTCTGTACAAAAAATGTGCAATCTGAAAATTTTTGAGAATTTTTTAAAATGTCTCAGAATCTAAGAATTTTTCTATAGGAAAAATCTCAGAATCTGAGAATTTTTCTATAGAAAAAATGTCTCAGAATCTGAGAATTTTTCTATAGAAAAAATGTCTCAGAATCTGAGAATTTTTCTATAGAAAAAATGTCTCAGAATCTGAGAATTTTTCTATAGAAAAAATGTCTCAGAATCTAAGAATTTTTCTATAGAAAATATGTCTCAGAATCTAAGAATTTTTCTATAGAAAAAATGTCTCAGAATCTGAAAATTTTTCTATAGGAAAAATGTCTCACAATCTGAGAATTTTTCTATAAAAAAAATGTCTCAGAATCTGTGAATTTTTTTATAGAAAAAATGTCTCAGAATCTGAGAACTTTTCTTAAAGAAAAATGTCTCAGAATCTGAGAATTTTTCTATAGAAAAAATGTCTTAGAATCTGAGAATTTTTCTTTAGAAAAAATGTCTCAGAATCTGAGAATTGTTCTATAAAAAAAATGTCTTAGAATCTGAAAATTTTTCTATATGAAAAATGTCTCAGAATCTAAGAATTTTCCTATAGGAAAAATGTCTCAGAATCTTAAGTTTTCTATAGGAAAAATCTCTCAGAATCTGATAATCTGAGAATTTTTCTATAGGAAAATTACTCAGAATCTAAGAATTTTTCTATAGAAAAAATGTATCAGAATCTGAGAATTTTTCTATAGAAAAAATGTCTCAGAATCTAAGAATTTTTCTATAGAAAAAATGTCTCAGAATCAGAGAATTTTTCTATAGAAAAAATGTCTCAGAATCTAAGAATTTTTCTATAGAAAAAATGTCTCAGAATATGAGAATTTTTCTATAGGAAAAATGTCTCAGAAATCAGAGAATGTTTCTATAGGAAAAATGTCTCAGAATCTGAGAAGTTTTCTATAGAAAAAATGTCTTAGAATCTGAGAATTTTTCAATAGAAAAAATGTCTCAGAATCTGAGAATGTTTCTATAGAAAAAATGTCTCAGAATCTGAGAATTTTTCTATAGCAAAAATGTTTCAGAATCTGAGAATTTTTCTATAGGATAAATGTCTTAGAATCTGAAAATTTTTCTATAGGAAAAATTTCTCAAAATCTGAGAATTTTTCTATAGAAAAAATGTCTCAGAATCTGATAATTTTTCTATAGAAAAAATGTCTCAGAATCTGAGAATTTTTCTATAGAAAAAATGTCTCAGAATCTAAAAATTTTTGTATATAGAATTTTTCTACATAGAAAAATTGTCTCAGAATCTGAGAATTTTTCTATAGAAAAAATGTCTGAGAAGCTGAGAATTTTTCTTCAGGAAAAATGTCTCAAACAATTTCTCAGAATCTGAGAATTTTTCTATATGAAAAATGTCTCAGAATCTGAGAATTTTTCTATATGGAAATGTCTCAGAATCTGAGAGCTTTTCTTTAAGAAAAATTTCGCAGAATCTGAGAATTTTTTTATAGGAAAAATGTCTCAGAATCTGAAAATTTTTCGATAGGAAAACTGTCTCAAAATCTAAGAATTTTTCTATAGGAAAAATGTCTTAGAATCTGAGAATTTTTCATATTTTTCTTTTACCACAGAAAAACTCTGAGATTCTGAAAATTTTTCTATAGGAAAAATATCTCAGAATCTGAAAATTTTATTTTCATAAAAATATTTTTTTTGATGAAAAATATCTCAAAAATTTCTTTCAAACTCAAAATTTTATAATTTTCATCCCACTCTCTAACAAAAAAAAACACACACACACTTTATATCATCTCCCATACAATCACACTCATACATACATAAATATATTGTCACACATGTCATGACATATTTAACAGTAGAACAATAACAGCAGCAGCAGCGCAATAGTAGATTTTTTCGGTTTTTATCATTCTAATGAGGTTGTCATCTTGTATGAAATTGTATAATAAACCTTATATGTATGTATAAGGATAAATATAAAACTACTCATGTGATCATATTTAGTTTTTCTCTTGTTATAACCTACAGAGAAAGGGGGTTAAATAAGTTTGTCTTTACGTTTGTAACACAGTGAAATATCGGACTAGGATACTCATCAGCAGAATGAAATTTTTATGCACTAAAAAATCGAAAATAAGCGCTTAAAATATGCGCTAACAAATTCAAAAAAGCTGGAAATATGCACAAAATATGCATTTAAAATCAAAATATGCTAAAATATGCATTTTTACTAAAATATGCACAAATATGCAAAAAACAAATCAATGCCATTTTAGCGCAAATTTATTGATTCGGAGAGATAATTTGTCGATATCGTTTTTAGACTATCAACAAAAACATGCATTTGCATGGAACTCTTATCCCTACTCATATTTGTAACTATCTATTAAGTCTGTGGTTATCATGGCCACGATCAAAATACACCACTGAAATGACTGATTTATAAAAATTTATATATATCAGTGTTCTCAGCAGTTTGGTATTGAAAATCAGTGAAATCGGTTAAAGGGCTCCACAAATATGAGTTAAAACGTAAAATGTTCTAAAAATGTTTTTATAATAACATTAATATTCTTTATGACCGTTATTTATTAACATTATGTTAATAAATTAACATTATGTTATTGAATAAAGCAGAATCATAAAAAAATTGTAGCATACTTATAGGATGCAGCACACTATTGTTTAACACTTGTCTTCCTCATTTTAATATTTTAAGAACATTTTTAAATGATGGAGGGTATCCAAAGGTTCTTAAAGGCCTAATGTAAATCTTTGTACTTGATTAGTGGTGCTTTTGCTGTTTTTGTAGCTGTAGTTGTTTGTTACTTAATCCCTTTTTAGGGTCATCATTATAAACACATGTGTGTAAATATGCATTCAAATATGTGTTAGTGTGTGAATGAAGAGTATATGGAAGTGTGTGCATAGTAGGGGGGTTCACTGAGGGTAGATGTAAAACGAAAAGTAGTTGAAGTCATGTGTGTAGAAACTTTTCTTTAGTCAGTAAGATTTTAATAATGTTGGTATTTCCATTAGAATCTGAGAAAATTTCTATACATACAAAAAAGTTTTTAGAATAAACAAGTAGAAAAATTAAATTCCACAATGCCCTTTTTAAGTGATAGTAAATGTTCTAACGTGAAAAAAATAACATTTTTGATTAGAAATATTTTATTTTGTGTAAACAACTATTTTTTTTAGTAATTTTTGAAAAAAAAAATAATTTACTAATTTTTTTTTTGAGTGTAAAACTTTTTTCGTGTGTATTTTTTTAGTGTAAAAATATTTTTGAGTGACTTAAATTTCTAAAAAATATCTATAAATAATTTCATTTTCTAGCGCGACCCTCGTATCTCATTTAATAGTTGCTTAATCTGGACGCTATCCAGCTTAAAGCTTGGAAAATTTCCTATATAGCATTTTTTCAAAAATAGTCTATTGATAATAATCAGCTCTAGTATTGATAACTTTCCTTTAAAAAAACTGCTGTAAAATATATACTGTTCCATTACACTGTGCTCAAATTTGACACTTTTTTTTACAAGCTAGGCACCCTACTGGTAAAGTTAGCCGTTTTTCCAGCCGTTAGCCGTTTTTCCAAGTTAGCGCCCGTATTCGCAATATTCGCGATTTAAAATTTTAATGCTCAAGTACAATAAAAACGATATTTTTAAACTTTTGCGATAATTTTTAAATTTAAAACCTTTCAAGTCTGTTAAACTAGCATAACAACCCATAATACCGTGAATTTTTTTTTCGCGAAAACCATTTTTTGGTCGCTAAAAATCGTTATTTTCATGAAATAATTGGTTTAATACAAGTATTTTTAGTTTGATTTGAAATAAAACGACACCCATCTGGTAAAGCTAGTTCATGTACACTTAATCCAATTGTAACATCAGTTTTTTTTTTTTTTCAAAGTTAGCGTACTCCATTGAATATATAAAAAAAAAAAAAATTGTTCACGAAAATTTTTTTTCGCGAATTTTTTTTTTTCAAAATTTTTTTTATTTTGCTATTAATTTATGAAAATGTGTTTTTTAGCGGATCTTTTTTTTATTTTGCGCGAAAAAAAACAATGCATTTATTAAATTTATGTTTAAAAACCATCCCAAAAGCATAAAAACTTAATTTTTGTAGTACTTTAGCTTTAAAATTTGAAATCGCAAATACGAGCGCTAACTTCGAAAAACGGCTAGCACCATTGAATTCAGCGTTCCCGAATTAGCTTTACCAGCAGGCAGCCCAGCTTGTTAATTTTTGCGACTAGCACAGTGTTATAAGCAAGGAGAGGACTTCCATGCATGTTTTTTCCCTTTGGTCGTAGAACAGCATAAACAAAATATCTTTGCGAATCAAAATTTAAATTTGCGTTAAAATGACATCGATCCGTTAGTGCATATTTTTTGCTTGAAATGCATATTCTTGCATATTTTGCTTGAAATGCATATTTTCGCGTATTTTGCTTTTATTTCGCTATAATGCATATTTTTACGTCATATTTTGTACAAATTTTAGTTTTTTTTAGTTATTTTTTTAGTATTTTTAGCTATTTTTAAAATTTTTTTTATGATTTTTTTTGTATTAAAGCAATTAATAATTTTTTTTTTCGATCATTCTTATTTTTATACCCTCCACTTAGTGATAGAGGGTATATATAAGTTTGTCATTCCGTTTGTAACTCATCGAAATATCAGTTTGGGACCCCATAAAGTATATATATTCATGATCCCCGATCGATTTTAAGACATTCTAGCTATGTCCGTCTGTCTGTCTGTGGAAATAGTGATCACTACTATTACACGGAGATGACTGAAACTCAAAAAAATTTTTTTTTATACCCTCCACTTAGTGATAGAGGGTATATATAAGTTTGTCATTCCGTTTGTAACTCATCGAAATATCGGTCTGGGACCCCATAAAGTAGATATATTCATGATTCCCGATCGATTTTAAGACATTCTAGCGATGTCTGTCTGTCTGCGAAAATTGTGATCACGTACAAAATATTATACGGAGATGACTGAAACTTAACATATTTATTGGAAGTTCTCCCGAGAAGTTTGGTATTGCATTTGAGCGATAGCGGTTCAAAAGTTATGAAAGAAAATGTAAGGACACCTCAAAAATTTTAGTACATTCAACATAACCTAAAAATACAAAATGCTTAATTTCGGCTGCTGGTTGACATATGTGAACATAATTGAACACCAAATGGTATTTAAACAAGTACTAACATATTTTTTGACATAAAAAGAAAAAAATCGCGGATTGTTTTTTTTTACCAATATTTTTTTTTCGAGGAAATTTAAAAAAAAAAAAAAAAAAAATTTGTAAAAGTAATTTCCTTTTTTATAAAGTATTTTGCAATAATCTTTTTGAAATTGTGGAGAGTATCACTACATTCGGCAAGGCCAAATTAAACTTTTTTACTTGTTTAAATTTATAATGTTTGAACTTGGAAAAATTTCTAAAAAAAACTATAAGTAAAGTAATTTTCTAACACGATCCTCGTATCTCATTTAATATTTGCTTAATCTGGACGCTGTTAAGCTTAAACTAAAGATTTCCTATATAGCATTTGGGTAGTATTGATAATTTTCCTTAAAAAAATTGCTATCAAATATATGAGCAATTGTCATTAACTTTTAATATTTAAGAAAAAAAAAATTGCGATTTTTTTTTCGTGGCATATTGATAAGACTTTGTAGGTAAATAACATTATAAATAAGTAATTCAAATCCGTCCGCGTGCATTAATTTGAGCGATCGCACCAAAAACTATGGCGGTTTAAAGTTAACATTTTTAAAAAAATTGTCAAAATTACATTTTTTATCCGAAGTTAACCAAACGTACCATTTTGTATTATGATTACCCAGAGCTAAAATACATATTCAAACATGCATAAAATCTTTGCTAAATATCGAGATATTTGCATTTAACCAATTTTTTTTTCGGCACATTTTCCAATATTTTGGAAATAAAAATGTTTCCAGCGGTTTTATTTTTTTTAGAAAAATATTGCCAAATTCATTAACAAAATCTCAACAAATTCTTAGTTAACACCATTATTCTATCTCTAATAGGTAAGAAACAGCAGAGGTTTAAAGAGAACATTTTTGAAAAAAGAGTTTAATAATTTTGAATTTATTTTTTTTTTTTTAATATTAAATGTCTGATTTTACACTGTTGTCCTTCACTGAATATTGAAACTATTCAAAGTATGATTAATAATGCTAATATTAAGGTTATTACGAAATATTTTAACGTTATTACTAATTTTATCAAGGTTATAAAAATTTTAGCGATTTTTCGCGATTTTCGCGACTGCAAAAATCAATAGACTAATTTTGAAATATTATTCGAATAAGACATGTCAAAATCTATCTAAATACATTTCTTTTCTACTTTATTTTAAGTAATGTAAGATTTTATATAACCATTAAATTTAAAGGTATCAAAAATTTAAAACCACCGAAAAACCGCTTAAACATTAAAATTTTTCGGGTGCGAATTAATTGAAGATAGAGAATTAAAAAGACTACCAAACGCGCCTTTCACCGACCAATTTCTATAAGCGGCCTGGATGTGCCTTACAAAAAAGTGAAAACTGAAAAACACCGCGGAATTCGCAAATATTAACTTTTGATCAATGTTGCTTTCCATGATTTATTATATTTGCACATACCATTGTTTCTACATGTTCAACTTTCAGCCATGCACATTTGGCTGTCAAATAATGCAAAACTAATATATCGAAATTTTGCAAAAAATTCAAAAAGTTCATAAAATTTTTGCAATTGAATATTTTTTGGGTGCGTTTGTAAATCAAGTGGGAAATGGTAAATTATAAAGTTCACAAAGCATTCGGAACCATTCGGAATAAAACTGGGAGTGTGCCTCGCAAAAAACAGACTTTTTAAAAAATTCACGTTTTTTCTTCCCATCTTTGGAGAGCTGCAGCTTCGTAACCATTGCGAGCACATCACTCGAATCAGTCTCAGATTGTGCATATTTACAAGGGCTTTAACCATGTGTATTTGAATTTTAAAATTACAGTTTGCACCAAAAGCTACAATCAAAAAACCTCGAAAAATTGAAAATTGAAAAAAATTGGTATCAAAGATTTAGGTCCATGTAACTTTTTTCTTATTGATGGCACATCCACTGAACCTTCACCAAATAATTGCCCAAGTCTACTGATTAAACGGTATTAAATTTGGAGCAATAACTTTAACGCACCCAACAATATGGAACTTTGAACGAAAAATTTCATGAGAGTATCAAGCGATTTTTTTACATTTTTCAACTTTGCACGTTCCTTACCATGAGATAATGAGACTATTTGCGCTGTGCCTTTGCAGAATTACTCATTATAGCTCCCTTAACATATCTACATTCACAAGTACCACCTAGTTTACAAATAAAAATGTTATTGCGAAATTAGTAAAATATCACAAGCGTTAAAAGTTAATGACAAAAGTCCATATACTGTTCCATTACACCGTCCGACACACTTTTGTACACATGGACTAGACCGAAAAATTCTGAAAGTAGGACTGAAAATAAAATACACGTGTCTTCCTGTTTTGCTAGATTCGCGATTTTTCAAAAAACCTCAATAAAAAAAGTTGTGTTTTTCCAAAGTAGTGTGAAATAAGTCAAAAAATTTATTAAATCTACTTGTGATCTAAATAATGTCTTTAGTGAAATTAAAAGACGGTTCTTTTTGTAGAATATATTTACCCTCTATCTCCCATTTTTAGGGGTAATTTTTGTCGTCATTTATAATGCTCTCCTAGAAAACCGTGCATTTAAAGGGTTAAAATGTTCTACAAAAATTTTCTGTATCAAATTTCACTAGGAGTTGTCAAGGGCCAATAATTTGTGCGATGTTAGCAAAATGCTCAATAAAGTAAAATTGTATCTTTAGGGTAACACAATTTAATAAAATATGATACTTTACAGTTTTACTTTTTTAAGCATTTTGCTAACATCTTGCGAACTTTTACCTTTTGATAACCCCTAGTGAAATTTGATGCAAAACATTTTAACCCTTTAAACGCACGATTTAATGGCTTTCTAAGAGAGTATTTGAAATAAGGACAAAAATTAACCACAAAAATTGCAGATAGAGGGTTAATATATTCCAAGAAAAGAACCGCCATTAAATTTTACTGAATACATCTATTAACACTATTTTTCTCAGAAGTAAATTTTCTACATTTTTCGACTTATTTCACACTCCGTTTGTTTGCATTTTTCGCGAAAAATGAGAATTAATTAAAAAAAATCTGAGAGACACGGGAAGGTTATTTTTATACCCACTTTCTGACTGAAGTGAGTTTTTTTTATAGTGCGAAAAATTTTTTTTTGGTATTTTTCGCGAAAACGCGAATTAATGTAGAAAAACTGGGAGACACGGGTATTTTATTTTCGGCCGAACTCTCAGAATTTTTTAGTCCGGCTCATGTGTACAGCGAAAATTTCAAATTTGTCGGACGGTGTTATTAGTTTGAGTCACTGTAATAAATTCCTGCTAGTTCGGCTTTTATTCGGATTTTCCCGAGAGCCCATATTTTTATATAAGGTGGCAACACTTTCTTAAATTTGAGATTAGGCAGCTAAAAAAACTTATTTTTCTGCCCTCATTCCCATATTCAAGTTTCAGGACAATCGGTGGGTCTTCTTTGAAAGACCTCCCATGATAGTGAAGGGTATACAAATTGTTTGAAAAATGTTTTAACAAAGAAAAATATTTTTCTTTCGAAAAAATAAAAAAAAAAATATATACAATATGGTTCTTCAAATATTTTGTCACATATTTATCTTATGTGACAAATACAAAAAATAATAAAAAAAAAGAAATAAAAGAAATAAAACAGTTAAATTCAGCATTGCCGAATGTTTTGTTACACTTTAATGTAAGATCCAATGTAAATAAGACCATTTACAAAAAAAAAAAAAATGAAAAAAATCTCCGCGAAAAAAAAAATTTTTGTTAAAAATAATCCGCGATTTTTATACCCTCCACTCTAGTGATAGAGGGTATATATAAGTTTGTCATTCCGTTTGTAACACCTCGAAATATTGGTCTAGGACCCCATAAAGTATATATATTCATGATCCTCGATCGATTTTAAGACGATCTAGCGATGTCCGTCCGTCCGTCTGTCCATCTGTCTGTTGAAAACACGCTAACTTTTGAAAGACTTTACGGAGGCTCCTGAAGTTTGGCATATATGTTGGGCATTTACCTGGTCAGGTTGGTATTGCAATCCAGTGAAATCGGTCCAGTGGTTCAAAAGTTATAAGCAAATGAGTGAATTTCGGCAAGGGTTTTTCTGGAATTTACGAGATACAACACACGGTAACTTTCGAACGGCAATTCTGAGGGTGCTGAAGTGTGGCATATATATTTGCCGTTCCTCTGGTCCGGTTCGTTTTAAATATCAGCCAAATCGGTCTAGTGCACTCAAAAAAATCCATTAACTTAAACTTTGGAAAAATTTTCTTCAAAATAGTTTATAAATTTTCCCACAATTTAGTTAAATTTAACTAAAATTTTGGAAATTTTCCCAACTTTTAGGAAAAAATTTTAGTTCATGGACTGTTAAATAGGCCATAATTTTCCTTAAATGGAATTTCCTAATACATGGAAAAAATTCTTACCGCCAAAGAAATTTTCCCTAAATAAATGAAAAAAAAATCTTTTTTTAAGACATATTTCTTAAAACAAAATTTTGTTCAAAAAATTCAGTTTTAGGACGTAATTTACTTCCAATTAGTTCATCATATTTATCTTCTTTAATTTGAGGAAGTTTTTTCCACAAGTTTAGTAAATTTTTCATAACATGAAATTGTTTAGTTGATTTATTTTTTTTTTCATGCTTGCTTGTAGTTCACATTTTGTTTATTATTTGTAGTACATATATGAAAAAGAGAGTTTGGTCTTGTATAACAAGTAATAAATTTAATGTTTACTTTTTTTTCTACACATGTATGGGAAAAAATAATATTTTAATCACAACAAAGGCTTTGGCGTGTTTTCCCATAGTCTAGGAACAAACGTTAAAGACAAAGTCTTTGTTGTAATTTAACTTTAAAAACTAATGAAATTTATTACTTGATCATAAGAAACAAACGTTTTTTTATATTTTAAATAAAAAATGTACATAATGAGAATTCTGTGTGTATTCACATGCTATTCTATAAATAAACCAATAAAAATATGAAATTAACTAATTTTTAGGAAAAATGTCCTCATCAAAAATGTTTTTTTTAACTAATAAATGGGAAATTTTTTCCCACTTTCTAGTTCAAATTGGTCCTAATTTTTAAGAAAAATATGGACTAAAAAGTAGGAATACATGGCAATGGAGCTAAATCATTATCAATTTTCCTTGGATTTAATTAATTTTCCCATTTTTTAGTTAGTTTTTTTTCTGAGTGTGGTTCAAAAGTTATTAGCAAACCCGTAAATTTCAGATTAGTTTCACCTTAAATTCACGTGTTGAAAACCCGTTAAACATGTTTTAACAACATTTGTTAGTCACAAAAATATTTTACGAGGTATTTTTGTCACTCAAAAATATTTTTACACTAAAACAAAAAAATACACTCAAAAAAAAATTTACACTCAAAAAAAAAAAAATTAGTAAATTTTTTTTTTTTTTTTTTTAATTACTAAAAAAAAAGTTTTTTAACACAAAATAAAATATTTCTAATCAAAAATGTTATTTTTTCACGTTAGAAAATTTACTATGCTTAAAAAGGGCATATAGAATGTACCAACATTTTCGAGGTGTCCTTACATTTTCGCGCATAACTTTTAAAGCGCTGAAGCGATATCGGTCAAATTTTCACTTGAGCAATTTTTGTACTAGTTGCTTACTTGCTGAATAAAAGCACTTTGTATTTTAAGGTTATGTGGAATGTGCCAAAATTTTCTAGGTGTCCTTACATTTTTGTTCATAACTTATGAACGGCTAAACCGATATCGGTCAAATGCAATACCAAACTGCTCGGGACAACAACTAGTAAATGTGTAAAGTTGCATATGTGTAATATTTTGGTAGTGATCGTCATTTCAAAAGACAGACATATGGACAGATGGACATCGATAAAATATCTTATGGGGTCCCATATTTCGATCAGTTACAAACGGAATGATAAACTTATATGTACCCTCTACTACTAATTGTAAGTGTAGGGTATACAAAGTGTTTGAAAAATGTTTTTATAAAGAAAAATAGTTTTCTTAAGAAAAAAAAAATATCCACAATATATTTCTGCAAATATTTTGTTACATATTTATCTACTATGACAAATACAAAATAATATAATATCAGAAGTTATTATAAAATATTAAGGACCTTAGGGATTTTTTGTTTTATAACGATTTTTTACTAGAAAAAATATATATGTATGTAATTCTAGACAAATTTATTATAAATGTAGCACATTTTAATGGGGAATGTGTTAAATGTCATTTGTAAAGAAATAAACGCAATAATTTTACAAATAATCCAAGGGTTAGAATATATTATTCAGCTTCTCTGACACATTAGTAGTAATAGAAAAATTATCAGATTCTAAGACATTTTTCTTATTGAAAAAATTCTTAGATTCTGAGATATTTTTCCCATTAAAAAAAATTATCAGATTCTGTGACATTTGAAATCTTACGAGTTTTATGCAGTGTTTTTAAATCATTACGATTTATTAAGTCTATTTGTTACAATTCTCCTTAAAGTATGCTTTTAAAATACAGCTAATATACTGTAAACACAGCAGCTGACGCCAATATACATTGTATTGTGGAATAATGTTCATTATTATTATTTTTCCTACACCGCACCTTAAGGTATGCTACATGTTATAAAGTGCTACAATAAACTAAATTAAACAGGCTGATTCATAATTGGCTTAAACCGTAATGCATATCGATTTTTATAAATTGGTACATCTTACGGAAAACTATTACTTTAAAAAATTCTCAGATTCTGAGACACTTCTTAAAATTTTTTAGATTTTTTGCAAAATTTTTCATTAAATTTTTCAGATTCTGAAGAAAAAAATCTTTTTTTTTAGATTTAGAGATTTTGCGAAACTTTTTTGTAAAGAAAAATTCAGTTTTCTAATAAAATTATTAGAAATTTCTATTGAAAATTTCTCCGATTCTGAAAATTTTTTTCTATAGAAAAATTTTCAGATTCTGAGACATTTTTTAATCAAAAAATTCATACATTAAAATTCATTCTTCCCACATAAAATTCCCAAAATCTTAAACATTTCTATTACATTTGTTACCTTTTTTTCAATATTTTTCCTAAGTAGCTTTATATTTATAAATGATTTATGCCCTCGAAATCAATGTAACGTTTGAATGAGCAACACGTAATCCGCCATGTTATTTTTGATCAAGATAATTTTGGAATAATAAATTTGTATTGATAAAAAAGGAAAGAAACAAAAAAAATATAACAATTCAGGGTGAAAAAAATTCATAAAAAAACTCTAGCAATTGTTTATAAATCAATTGATTGCCTTCCTTACAAAAAAGAAAAAACTAAATCATGGATGAAAACAAGGATTGGCTGTTTTTAAGGATAATTCCAGTAGAAACGTTTAGAACAAAATCAAAGCTGCTAAAAAAAGTTTTCTTAACAAAAAGCAGGTAAAAAGTTGAATTCGGCCTTGCTGAATATGTTGATAACCTCCACTACAGAAAAAAAAATTATTTGACAATAAAAAAGTTTTGAAAAAATTCCGCGAGAAAAAATTCAAGAATTTTTTATTTTTTTTTTGCAAAAAAATATGTTTGTACTTGTTTAAATAGCATTCGGTATCGAATTCTGTCAACCAGCAGTGAATTACAGCATATTGTAGTTTTTAGGTTATGTTGAATGTTCCAAAATTTTCGGGGTGTTCTTACATTTTCGTTCAGAACTATTGAACCGCTGAATCAATATCGGTCAAGTGCAATACCAAACTTCTAGGGGAAACAGCAAGTAAATATGTTAAGTTTCAGTATTTGAGTATTTGACAAATACTCAATACCAATTTTTCCGCCAAATAAAATTTTGATGACAAAAATCCGCGAGGTTTTTTTTTTTTTTGTAAAAAATATGTTCGTACATGTTTAAATAACAAACGGTATTCACTGCTGTTCACATATCTCAACCAGCAGCCGAATTAAAGAATTTTGTATTTTTAGGTTATGTTGAATGTACATAAAATTTTCGAGGTGTCCATGGATTTTCGTTCATTACTTTTGAAGCGCTAAACCGATATCGCTTAAATGCAATACCAAACTTCTCGGGATAATAATAAGAAAATATGTTAAATTAGTCATATTTTTTAAATATTTTCGCCATGTAAACAGACAGACAGAAACACAGACGACATCGCTAGAATATCTTATAATCGCTCACTGAACAATAACACCGTCTGACAAAAATGAAAAAAGTCGTTGATCACCAACTGTACCACAGTGTGGTGTAGGGTATAAAAAATGATGAAAAAATATTTTTTCCAAAAAATTTATAAAAAACAAATTTGATGAAAAAAAAAAAAAAAATTATTGAAAAATAATTATGTTACGTTTTATTCCACATCTGGTGAAAAACGTATTTATTCACCAGCAGGTGTATTATTACACCGTCCGACAAAAATGAAAAAAGTCGTTGAACACGAACTGGATCATATACGTTTGAAACTAGTGACTAAATGTAGTAAAACTGCATTTACAGTTTTTCATTTCGCGATCCTGTTTCCTTTTAAAAGGACTTCAAAATTTTAGAGGATTAAATTTTATAAAATATTTTTTTTAAAATTTGTACTTGACCTAGGATGCCACTATTGATAGCAAATGAAAGAGGAGGATCCTTTTCCTGTTTTATCGTTTTTTACATATCAGAAAAAAGGAGGTAAGTTACGTCTTTTCAAAAATGTAGCCTTCAAAATCATTCAAAATCATTTTCAAATGACTTTATTCACATCCTTTTATTCCGATATGCCAAAATAGAGAAATGGAAAAATTAGGGGAGATACTCCTCTTTCATTTGCCTTCAACAGTGTCAACCTAGGGCAAGTACAAATATTTCAAAAATATTTTACAAAATGTATCTTTTAAAATTTGGAAGTCGAATATCAAAAAATTTCTTAAATCGGTCAAGCAGGTTTTGAGATATTGCTATTTGAAATTTGACAAGAAATTTCTAAAATTGGTCGGTTTTTCCAACGTTCAAGAAATTTTGTAAGACCAATCTAAAATTTGTTTTCCATTTCATAGAGCTAGAGATAAACTTTCACTTAAACTTAATTTGAGACAAATTTTAAAATTTTAACCACAGTACAGACTAGTATGCAAACAATGGTGCTAATTGCGTACTTTCCAATATTGTGGTATGGTTTTTAGTACAGAATTATCATCGCTGCCTAGTGTATGTGTGCCTGTACGTGTGAAATTTTGTATGTATTATGTTGTTTGTTTACGTTTTGTATGAAACGTCAAAAGTTACACCGTGTGCTGTCACTAATACTTACAAACATCAAATGCAACTCTGTGAACCTACTACTCATGTACTGTGTATTTTAACCCTACTACTCATGTACTGTGTATTTTAACGCCCTTCGATCAAAGTTTAAAGTTTTTGGGAAACATTTTCTAAATACCAAAACTTTGATCACAGGTAGAAATAATCAAATTTGGCTCAAATTAATTTTTAATAAAAGTTTGTGTCAAACTCTAACTCTAAAAGGGTCAAGGAAAAAAATGTTGAGATATTTTTTTTTTTATTTTTTTTGACCGTAGGAAAAACCCGCAAATTTAAAATAGCGATATCTCGACAAGCGTTCGACCAATTTTAAAAATCTTTTGATATTTATTTTTTTTAATGTTTTTTTTTTTTTTTAATTTTTAAAAATCCAAAAACTTTGATCGCCGGGCGCCACAGGTTAATTTTATCCGATTGGCCTCAAATTTGTACCACATAATTTGTAGGTCTAAAGAATAAAAATTTACTCTGACACTTCCGAAAATCAAAAGTTAAAGAAAATTTTCACTTTAATGCCAAGCATTAGCAGTTTTTAAGGTGTCTTTTGTAAATGCGTGTGATTTCAACAGACAGACAGTCATCACCAGGGAAACCAAAAATATGCTCTAAAAAACACGTTTTATGCGCTTAAAAAATGACCTTAAAAACGGAAAATATGCTCTTAAAACAATAAAAATATGCTCTTAAAAAAATGTCCCTTTTTTTGCGGTGTTTTTTACAATTTGTTAGAGAATAGACCCTCCAAATACCGTTAATATTTTCCACCAAGTTGCTGAATCTAAAGAAAACATAGTTTACTAAACCGATATAAAGCAAGAACAGGCCAAAGGGGAATCAATCGTCACAATTCCGTAATTGTTGAAAAAAAACATCCTTGTTGGATAAAAAATTAAAAAAAAAAAATGGTGTCATAAAAATAATTGGAAAATAATGCTCTAAAAATTAAAAAAAAAAAATGCTCTAAAAATGTAACAAAATGCTCTAAAAATATAAAAAAATGCTCTAAAAAGTGGAAAAATGCTCTAAAAATGTAAAATATGCTCTAATAATATGCTGTTATGCTAAAATATGCTCTTAAACCTAAAATATGCAAAATTATGCTCTTAAGGCTAAAATATGCAAAAATATGCTCTAACAAATCGATGCCAGATTTCTTAAAATCCTTTGAAACGGATAAATACCATACCCATTTATCAACACAATGCGCAGGAAAAAACATGATACTGCATATTTTTGGTTTCCCTGGTCATCACAATATGATCTTCACTCAGAAAATTATGTATGTTACTACATGTAAGGTGTTTGTATATTTTACAGTAGTTAGTTTCAACTACAAGTCAGTTGTTTTTGTATGAAAAATATCAAACAACTATTTCTGTTAGTTATTTTAAGTCGTTTTTTTGAACAACTAACAAAAAAGTACTGTGATGTAGTAACAGTTATTTAAAGTAGTTAATTTTATTTTTTTATCTCTGAAAAATTTTCAGCTTTTTTTTCCAAAAAATAAAAATAAATTTTCGTTTTTTTATTTAAAAAAAAAACTTTGAAAAAATTTGGTCTTCAATTTTTTTTCCGAAAATTTTTTTGAAAAAAAAAACAAATTATGTATTAATTATTTTTACTACATTTAAGTTGTTTTGACTACAAATGTAAGTAGTTTTTACTGCATAAGTCAGTTGTTTTTTAATCAGTTAAAATAACTAACATTGTTAGTTGATTTAACTGAAAAAGTAGTTGACCCTAAAATAACTTACAAAGTAGTTATTTTAACTGACATTTTCAGTTGATTTTACTAACATAATTTTTTGAGTGTTAAAATCGATCGAGGATAATGGATATATATTTTTTCCAAGGCGCTGCAAACAGAATGACAGACTTATTTATGCCTTATTTATCTTATTTATCGCTACGCAGAAGGTATAAAAACCCTCTGGTTTTTCATAGGCTGGCTAAGTTCTTCAAGGAAAAACTTTTTTCCCCCACTCCCGATTTTTTCACTTTACTAACTCAACAATCCTATGATCATAAGCAGGGAAACCAAAAATATGCAGTATCATGTTTTTTCCTGCGCTTTGTATTGATAAATGGGTAAGGTATTTATCCGTTTCAGAAGATTTTAAGAAATCTGGCATCGATTTGTTAGAGCACATTTTTGCATATTTTAGCCTTAAGAGCATATTTTAGCATATTTTAGGTTTAAGAGCATATTTTAACATAAGAGCATATTTTTAGAGCATTTTTTTCAATTTTTAGAGCATTTTTTTCACTTTTTAGAGCATTTTTTTTCAAGTTTTCAGATCATTTCTTAATTTTTAGACATTTTTTTCCAATTTTTTTTATAACATCAATTATTTTTAAAATTTTTTAATTTTTGTGGGATGTGATTTTTTTTTAAATTTTGTAAGTGGATTGAAATATTTTTGTTTTTTTTTCAAAATAACGGGGTTCTGACGATTGATTACGCTTTGGCCTGTTCTTGCTTCATTAACCCATATTAACCCTATAACTACCCCACATAACTGTATTTCTTGGGTCTATTCTCTAAAAAATTGTAAAAAAACACCTCGAAAAAGGGGACATATTTTTTTTTAAGAGCATATTTTTATTGTTTTTAGAGCATATTTTCCGTTTTTAAGGGCATTTTTTAAGCGCATAAAACGTGTTTTTTAGAGCATATTTTTGGTTTCCCTGATCATAAGACTTATTTGTGCAAAACTTCAGAAGTCTACGTTTTTCAGTTTGAACTGTGTCGTGCTTTTCCCAGACAGACAGGGTGGTTATTTGTCTACCCCTTAAGGTATGCTTTAAAAATATTTAAAAAAATACTGCAGGGCGATTCATATATAATTAAACCTATTCCACTTGTTTGAAAGGTTTTTTTTCAAATTTTCTACTGGGTTTTCACATTAATTCCCTTCAAGAAACAAAAAAATAAATGTATAAAAAAATCATATCAATTTCAATACTTAAACTTCAAGTAAACACACATGCATTTATCAATCATGTGTATGACATTGAGTTTGTTTTTCAAATATAGTTTCTTGTTCATTCCATTCAATCATTTATATTATTTTAATATTTTTTTTTTATTTTTTTTTGCTCGTATGGAGAAAAGTGATCAACAAAAGGCACATAAGCCTCGAAAAATAAGCAAAGATTTTAATTTTAAAAAAAAAGTTCAAAGATTTTGAAAAAAAAAATTCGTAGTTAAGAATAATTAGTTTCCGAGACGTGTTTCATAAAAAAATATACTCGGAAATTTTTTTCTTATAGAAATATTCTAAAAAAATTTGGTTTATTGAAAAATTCTGAAAAACTTTTCTTATAGAAAAATTTTTAAAAATTTTTCTAATAAATAATTTTGAAATTTTTTTTATAGAAAATTTTAAAAAAAATTTCTTATAGAAAAATTCTGAAAAATTTTCTTACACAAAAATTATGAAAAACTGTTGTTTTACTTTAAAAAAAATCTGAAAAATTTTTATATAGAAAAATTCTGAAAAATTTTTCTTACAAAAAAATTCTGAAAAACTGTTCTTATAGAAAAATTCTGAAAAAATGTTCTTTTAGAGCACATTTTATGTACAGAAATTTTTCCGTTTAGAAAAAACTGCAGAAAATTCCACAATTTTTGAGATTTTGCTCTATAAAAAGTTTTTAGATTCTGAATCCTTTTTTTTCATAAAAATTTTATAAGAATTAAACCCGTTATTTTTTACAGAAAAAATTCTGTTAAAAGAGTCTTTAATGTCACTGCGAAAATAAAAACAAAAAAATAATAAAAAAAAAATAAATATTACGCAGTACAATTTGTATGTAAATAATGATATTTGTGTTGTATGAATGTATTGGTTATTTACAGTTACTGATGTTGCTGATGCTATTATACTATTTCCGTATCCTGCTGTTGCACACTATTACAAATACATACAGAAATATATACACATATAAATAATCAGCAACACATTTACATACACCCAGTTAAACTTGCCAATAAACAACAAAGTTCTTAACAAATTTTTATTGTTTAACATGACTGATGTATTTGGTATAAAATGAAATTTTCTAAATTAAAAAAAAAAAGAAATATACACAACATGTGAAACTCAATTCGAACGGATGTAAATAAATTCCAATCAAGTGTATAAAATTGAAACAGAAATATAATAACACAAGTAGAAAAGTTAAATTCGACTTGGCCGAATCTATGAATACCCTCCACAATGCCTATTTTAAGTGATAGTAAATTTTCTAACGTGAAAAAAATATCAGTTTTGATTAGAAATATTTTATTTTGTGTAAAAAAAGTTTTTTTAGAAATTTTTGAAAAAAAAAAAAATAATTTACTAATTTTTTTTTTGAGTGTAAAATTTTTTTTGAGTGTAAAATTTTTTTCGAGTGTATTTTTTTTTTGTTTTGGTATAAAAATATTTTTGTGTGACAAAAATACGTTGTAAAATATTTTTGTGACTTACCAATGTTTTTAAAACAGGTTTAACGGGTTTTCAACACGTGAATTTAAGGTGAAGCTAATCTGAAATTCACGGTTTTGCTAATAACTTGTGAACCACTGGACCGATTTAGGTGAAATTCAATACGAACTAGGCTGGAGGAACGAAAAATATATATGTCAAGCTTCAGCATCCTCAGAATTGCTTTTCGAAAGTTATAGTGCTTTTTATCGCATAAATTCACGAAAAACCCTTGCCGAAATTCAGTCTTTTGCTCATAACTTTTGAACCACTGGACCGATTTCGCTGGATTGCAATACCAACCTGACCAGGTAAATGCCCAACATATGTGCCAAACTTCAGGAGCTTCCGTAAAGTCTTTCAAAAGTTAGCGTGTTTTCAACAGACAGACAGACAGACAGACAGACGGACAGACGGACGGACGGACGGACGGACGGACGGACGGACGGACATCGCTAGATCGTCTTAAAATCGATCGAGAATCATGAATATATATACTTTATGGGGTCCTAGACCAATATTTCGAGGTGTTACAAACGGAATGACAAACTTATATATACCCTCTATCACTAGAGTGGAGGGTATAAAAATACTAGATAGACACCATGGACAGAAGCAAAAAGAAGAAAAATTTTCAGATTCTGAGATATTTTTTTCTATAGAAAAATTCTCAGATTCCGAGATATATATGGGGCATTCCATGTGAAATCGGACACTTTGAAAAACTTTTTTTTTAGATTTTCCCAATTTGTTTACAGTTTTTAGTACCCTTCGAAAACTCCTTCGTGGTAAATTTTCAGATTTTTTTGATGACCCGTTCAAAAGATATCGAATTTTTAAAAATTGGTAGTTTGTTCCTTTACTCAAACTCCTTTTAATCATAACTTCTTCAATAATGGTCCAAATTTCAATTTTTTTTTTTTCAAAATTTTTGTTTTTTTACGTACTTTCTAAAAAAAAATCTCAAAATATTCTGAAAAGCGCTCTAGTATGCGATTTTTAAGTTTTAAATTTTAAATCTCATTTTTGAAAATGTTTGTACTCTTCGATTTTTTTGAAATTTTTTTGTTTAAAAGTTCTATCAATTCTACAAATTTTTTGCCCAGGAAGATCGTGGGATAACGATTATTACTATTTTTAAAAATTTTTTGAAAAAATGTTATTATAATTTTCCAATCTTAAAATCATTTCTACTGCTCCAATGGTGCGTCATAGAGGGGTCCTTTATAAGACCGACCCCCATTAATTTTTACGTCTTAACATTTCTTTGAAACAAACTAATACCCTATCTCCAATTCTTAAGGGGGCTCCCACACAAAACGACATTTTTTAAAATTTGTTCCAACCGCTTTAACTGCCCTAATAGTGCCCTTAGAGCAACAAAATGTATGACCGACCCACAATATTTTTTTAGTCCAAACATTTTCTCTGAACACACCTACCCTTTATCTTTAACTGTTAAGGCGGTCCCCATACAATTTTTTTTATTTTTTGTAAATTTGTTTTATTTAATCAGCTTCTACCGGTCCAATGGTGCCTCCGAGAGGGGTCATTAGTGAGACCGACCCCCATTTATTTTTACCCTACAACATTTTTTCAAAACATACCTACGCCCTATCTCCACTCCTTAAGTAGGCTCCCGAACAAATAGCAGTTGGAGCAAATATTATAAAAATGTAATTTTGTATGGGACCCTACTTAGGGAGTGGAGATAGGGCGTAGGTATGTTTTGAAAAAATGTTGTAGGGTAAAAATAAATGGGGGTCGGTCTCATTAATGACCCCTCTCGGACGCACCATTGGACCGGTAGAAGCTGATTAAATAAAACAAATTTACAAAAAATAAAAAAAATTGTATGGGGACCGCCTTAACAGTTAAAGATAGAGGGTAGGTGTGTTCAGAGAAAATGTTTGGACTAAAAAAATATTGTGGGTTGGTCATACATTTTGTTGCTCTAAGGGCACTATTAGGGCAGTTAGAGCGGTTGGAACAAATTTTAAAAAATGTCGTTTTGTGTGGGAGCCCCCTTAGAAATTGGAGATAGGGTCTTCGTTTGTTCCAAAGAAATGTTAAGACGTAAAAATTAATGGGGGTCGGTATTATAAAGGACCCCTCTATGACGCACCATTGGAGCAGTAGAAATGATTTTAAGATTGGAAAATTACTGTAAAATTTTTTCAAAAAATTTTAAAAAATAGTAATAATCGTTATCCCACGATCTTCCTGGACAAAAAATTTGTAGAATTGATAGAAGTTTTACACAAAAAAATTTCAAAAAAATCAAAGAGTACAAACATTTTCAAAAATGAGATTTAAATTTTAAAACTTAAAAATCGCATACTAGAGCGCTTTAAAGAATTTTTTGGGATTTTTTTTAGAAAGTACTTAAAAAAACAAAAATTTTGAAAAAAAAAATTTGAAATTTGGACCATTATTGAAGAAGTTATGATTAAAAGAAGTTTGAGTAAAGGAACTACCAATTTTTAAAAATTCGATATCTTTTGAACGGGTCATCAAAAAAATCTGAAAATTTACAACGAAGGAGTTTTCGAAGGGTACTAAAAAGTGTAAACAAATTGGGAAAATCTAAAAAAAAAGTTTTTCAAAGTATCCGATTTCACATGGAATGCCCCATATATAGAAAAAATATCTCAGAATCTGAGAATTTTTTTATAGAAAAATTATCTCAGAATCTAAGAATTTTTCTATAGAAAAAATATCTTAGAATCCATAATTTGTCTATAGAAAAAATATCTTAGAATCTGAGAGTTTTTCTATAGAAAAAAAAACTCAGAATCTGAGAATTTTTCTATAGAAAAAATGTCTCAGAATCTGAGAATTTTTCTATAGAAAAAATGTCTCAGAATGTGAGAGTTTTTCTATAGAAAAAATGTCTCAGAATCTGAGAATTTTTCTACAAAAAAAAATTACTTAGAATCTGAGAATTTTTCTATAGAAAAAATGTCTCAGAATCTGAGAATTTTTCTATACAAAAAAATGTCTCAGAATCTGAGAATTTTTCTACAGAAAAAATATCACAGAATATGAGAATTTTTCTATAGAAAAAATGTCTAAGAATCTGAGAATTTTTCTATAGAAGAAACATCTCAGAATCTGAGAATATCTCAGATCCTAAGAATTTTTCTATAAAAAAATTTTCTAAGAATCTGAGAGTTTTTCTATAGAAAACATATCTCAGAATCTGAGAATTTTTCTATAGAAAATGTATCTTAGCATTTAAGAGTTTTTTTTATAAAAAAAATGTCTCAGAATCTGAAAATTTTTATATAGAAAAAATATTTCAGAATCTGAGAATTTTTCTATAGAAAAAATATTTCAGAATCTGAGAATTTTTCTATGGAAAAAATTTTTCGGAATCTGAGAATTTTTCAATAGAAAAAATATCTGAAAATCTGAGAATTTTTCTATAAAGAAATTATCTCAGAATATCTCGGAATCTGAGAATTTTTCTATATCTCAGAATCTGAGAATTTTTCTATAGAAAAATTATCTCAGAATCTGAGAATTTTTCTATAGAAAAATTATCTCAGAATCTGAGAATTTTTCTATAGAAAAAATGTATCAGAATCTGAGAATTTTTCTATAGAAAAAATGTATCAGCATCTGAGAATTTTTCAGAATCTAAAAATTTTTCAATAGAAAAATTCTTAGATTCTGAGGTTTTTTGCCCATATTCTGAGATATTTTTTCTATAAAAATCTGAAAAGTCTATAGAAAAATTCTCAGAATCTGAGACATTTTTTCTATAGAAAAATTCTCAAATTCTGAGACATTTTTTCTATAATAAAGATCTCAGATTCTGAAACATTTTTTTAAAGAAAAATTCTCAGATTCTGAGACATTTTTTCTATAGGAAAATTCTCAGAATTTTTTTTGGAAATATTTTTTAACCTAGTAAACTGTGTTAAAATAATACAATAAAAATTTCTCTCAAAATAATATAGAAACAACATCAACAATATCAACATCATCAACAGCAACACAATAATAAATTTGTTGCCAGCATTCAATTTAATTGCTACAAAAACATACAAATACAAAAAAGGAACAATTAATTTAAAAACTTTACAAAAACAAAAGAAACACCATACAAACAAAAATATTACAAAAAAAATAAATGTAATTTATATAAGTACAGTTACTCACAACTTAAATCGTACAGTAAATTTTAAATAACAATTTTATAAAGACAATGATAAAAATACCAAACCGTAGTAATGTCAAACGAGTATTTTTTTTAAAAATAGTTTGAAAGTTAATTTATCAAGCTTTAATTTAAGCTTGATAGTGCTCAGATTAAGTAAATTATAAATATGCTACGAGGGTCGAACGGGGGTCAGTGGGGGACGTTGAGAGCACCTTCCCATCCCGATAAATATAACAAATGTTTCATTTATTTAACAAAAATACAAAAAAACATGTAAAAAGGTGTATTTTTTCAGAGGTTGGTTCAGTTCTCCAAGGGGGAACTTTTTCCCCCCTGGTCCGATTTTGCCCTTTTCCGAACTTAACCTGCCTAGGAATATAAGACATATTCGTGCCAAACTTCGAAAGCCTAGCTCTTTTATTTTGGACTCTATCGTGTCCTCTACAGACGGACAGACGGACAGACGGACGGACATCGCTAGAATGTCTTAGAATCGATCACTGATCAATAATATATATACTTTATGGGGTTCTAGACTGATATTTCGATGCTTTACACACGGAATGACAAAGTGAGTATACCCCCATATTGTGGTTGGAGGGTATAAAAATTGGTATTGTTTACTTTGTCTTTAGATCACAATGCGGATCTACTGTATGTTTTAAGATGTGTGTCACTGTATATTTTTTTTTTTCTGAGAATTTACTCAAAGAGAATTTTAAATTTGGCTAGTGTTTTTGTTTTTAATTTAATAACAATAAATTTTGTTATTGTTTATGTATTAAGTGAATTTGTTTATTAGTTTTCTTTTTTATAATTCCAAGATTTATAAATGAAATCAAAGTGAATTAATCTAAATGAATTGGCTATAAAATTGATAAATTATTTGTTACCAGGCGTATGAGGAATAAATATTTAAATATTACTTAAACGTAGGGAACAATATTTGATAAACACTTTTTTAATTTCCCCAAAATAATCTTTTTTAATTTTTTCTTAAATTTTCCATAACTTTAAAGTTAATAAATAGAAATTCCTCACACAAAAACAACTGTTAAGTTTAATCAACTTCAACCACCTTAAAAACAAAAATAATTTAGTTTTGTCGGCAAAACTCTACCTAAAAAACCTCACCCAAAATTCCAATTATAAAGCCATTGTGCTAATTTGTTTTTATATTCAGCTAGAGATTATACTACAAATATGTAGAAGGCTTATAGTTTAACACAAATATAAAACTATAAAAACAAGTTAAATAAGCCTTTTTGATATACTTTAGGTAGGGAAAGAGGGTATAAAAGTTTATCATTATGTTTGTAACATAACGAAATACGGGAATAGTATAAATATTCTTAAATTTCGATCGATTTTAAGACGATTTAGAGATGGTTGTCATTTTGTATGTCTGTTAAAATCAGGATAAATTTTGAAAGACAAACTGAAAGTGGCTGATGTTTGTCAGATATATTTATTAAAGTCCCCGTCGGTATGGTATTTCATTTAAGAAATATCGGTTGAGCAGTTAGAAAGTTACAGGTGAAAATGTAAGAACACTATAAAATTTTTGATTTTTCAGTGTTTTTAAGTAGTTTTTTGATAAAAATTGACCATTATGTTGGGTTTTTATAGATTGTAACATAACAACATATGAGGAAAATATTCGTTAATTTCGATCTATTTTAAAATGATTTAGAGATGTTTGTTAGTTTATATCAGAGATGTGCACGGATGGTGTTAAAATGCGTTTAGAGACATTCTAAAAAGTTTAGAATGTGGACAATATTCTATTCTTATCGTTCAACACGAATGAGTTTTTCATTCTATGCTCACAGTGCAAGAGAAAGCTACACACACTAGTGTAACGACATTCGTAACACGAATGAACCAATTAGGGAGTACACAGACAGCCAATGATTTGAAAATACTGTACTCTGAAGCGTGTGAATAGAATGATTTTTATAAAAAAAAAAAAAAATATTGTTTGGCTATTTGGGGGAATTCTTTTATAAAAAAATATATGAATGTATGCAAGTGCGAATCAAAATAAACTTTTTGTTATGTAAAATAAATGAAGAGGTAAATAAAAAATAATTATGGGGAAAATTAATTTATAAATAAGAGTGGATAAAAAAAATTTTAATACATAAAAATAAATATTAGGGTGGATTGAAAAATTCTTTTTCTATTTCGAAAAATAATGTTCATTGTGGAAAAAAAAATGTTTTGCTTTATGGCAGAAAATGTTAGTACCTATAATGATGAAATATGTAGTGAGTGACCAAATACATTTTTTTTTACAAAATTTTCAACTGTTCTGCTAATACCGAAAGTTGGTCTATTTTTTGTATGTGCATTAGGGTGGAGAAAATTATGCTTTTTCCGAATTTCGAAAACGTCGGCGAAAAAAAAATTTTTAATTTTTTTTTAAATATTTAGGCTGAATAAAATATTGTGCACCCTTAACCGTAAACTAGCGTAGAGAGATTTTCGTTATATGAGAACAAATGAGTACAATTATTCTTCTTTGCAGACCGTGATTTTCTATTTGATTTTAATCACTACGCTACATAGGGGGACAGTTACGGGTAGCTAACCCAGCCTTTAGTTTATATTCGGACATTACTGAAATGTGTTTTTATAGTAATTTTTTTTTCTGTAAAGAAATTAAAAAAATATTCTTTAAAAACAACTTATTTTTTTAAAATTAATTTCAAATTGCATTAAAGGCCAAATTAAATAAAACGACAAATAAAAATATACATCTTCTTAAAACTGAGCCAATATGACGTTATATTTTCAGCAAAAACCGAATTAAAAATATTTTTTGCAAAACAAGAAATAATAAAATAATTTTTTGCAAAACAAGAAAAAAATTTACAGACAAAAACAAATTTTTACAGACAAAAAAAAATTTACCATAAAAACACTTTTTAAGTAATGTCCGAATATTAAATAACTTAAGAAAAAAAAAATGTTTTTTACTTTGTTCAGAACTCTCCGATTTTGAAGCCAAGGCCATTGTCTCACAGGATCAATATTTTAATGTGTTAATGTCAACCCTAAAAGGCAACTTTACCGACCCGACGTTTTCGAAATAGATCTAATTAGCTCCACCCTAATGTATATATATATGAAGATTTTTCACTACGCTACTATTTAATCTTTTTTATATTTCTCTTCACCCTAACATATTTGCAAGAAAACATATTTTAAAAAACTTTAAAGCGGTACTTATTGTTGTTGGAAATACTTTTAGTTAAAAATAAAAAAAAAAACACAATGTTTATGATTTGTTTCAACGACACAATAAGATTGTGCGTGTGCGTGTACGAGCAAGTGTAAAAAGACAAACAAAAAACTAACTGCATTATTTTGCATATTTTTCTTATACATATGTACATACATACATCCTAATACATTTTTTCACAAAGCATAATTTACTTTTTCATCAAAACGTTTTTTTTACTACCCCCATATTTATAACAAGTTTTCCAACAATTTTTTTAAAATATTTTTTTTACAAAAACATTCTAAGCGATCAGTGTATGTTAAAAATATTCTATAACACGGTGTAATTTTAATAATCTCTACTATGTTTGTTATTCTAAAAACGAACGTTTGTTTCATTCTAATCGTTCAAACACGACATTTTTCGTGTTCGTTTAAACAAGCACAGCAAATTTTTTAATTTGTTGTTTAGCATCATAGTAAACATTCTCATTCGCAAATACTGTACTCTAAAAATAGTGTACTCTGAAGCGAATGATTTGGTGTAAGCGAAGAAGGGAATACATTTGAACTCATGTCTGGTTTATATGTCTGTTGAAATCATGATAGCTTTTGAAAGACAAGCTTAAGGAGGCTGAAGTTTGCCAGATATGTTTATTATGGTCTTCGTCGGTATGGTATTGCATTTTAGATAAATCGATTGAGCGGTTAGAAAGTTATAAGTGAAAATGTAAGGCCACTTCAATTTTTTTAGTTTTCAAGTGTTTATTAAGTAGTTTTTTACAAAAAAAAATAAAATTTAACATTGTGTTGGGTATTTAATGGGCAAAGTATAAATATTCGTTAATTAAGATCGATTGTAAGACGATCTAGAGATGTTTGTCAGTTTGTATGTCTGTTGAAATCATGATAAATTTTGAAAGACAAACTGAAGGTGGCTGATGTTTGGCAGATATATTAATTAGAGTCTCCGTCGGTATGGTATTTCATTTTAGAGAAATCGGTTGAGAGATTAAAAAGTTACAAGTGAAAATGTAAGGATATTTTGAATTTTTTTGTTTTTTTAGAAGTTTTTTTGGTAAAAATTTAAATATTACATGGTGTTGGGTATTTAAAGATCGCAGCATAACAAAAAAATGGACAAAGTATAAATATTCGTTAATTTCGATCGATTTTAAGACGATCTAGCAATGTTTGTCAGTTTGTATGTCTGTTAAAATCATGATAACTTTTGAAATACAAGTTGAAGGTTACTTATGTTTCGCAGACATATTTATTATGGTATCCGTCGGTATGTTAATCCATTTTAGAGAAATCGGTTGAGTGGTTAAAAAGTTATAAGTGGAAATGTAAGGGCAACTATATTTTTTTTTTCAAGTGTTTATAAATAGTTTTTTTGATTAAAATTTAAATTTTACATTGTGTTGGGTATTTAATGAGCAAAGTATTAATATTCGTTAATTTCGATCGATTTGAAAACTATCTAGAGATTTTTGTCAGTTTTTATGTCTGTTAAAATCATGATAAATTTTGAAAGACAAATATAAGTGGCTGATGTTTGGCAGATATATTTATTAAAGTCCCCGTCAGAAAAATCGGTTGAGCGGTTAGAAAGTTATAAGAGAAAATGTAAGACCACTATGAAATGTTTGATTTTTTTAGTGTTTAAGTAGTTTTTTTGATAAAAAAATTAAAATTTAACACTGTATTGCGTATTTAAAGATTGCAACATAACAAAATATGGGCAAAGTATAAATATTCGTGAATTTCGATCGATTTTAAGGCGATCTAGAGAGTTTGTCAGTTTGTATGTCTGTTGAAATCATGATAACTTTTGAAAGACAGATTAAAAGTGGCTGATGTTTGGCAGATATATTTATTATGGTCTCTTTCGGTATGGTATTCCATTTCAGAGAAATCGATTGAGCGGTAAAAAAGTTATCAGTGAAAATGTAAGGACAATTCCAAATGTTTTAAAGTGTTTATTAAGTGGTTTTTTGAGAAAAATTTACCATTGTGTTGGTAAATATGGTAAAATTTGGTAAAAAAAATATGGATAAAGTATAAATATTCGTAAATTTCGATAGATCTTAATTCAATCTAGAGATTTTTGTCATTTTTTATGTCCGTTAAAATCATGATAACTTTTGAAAGACAAATTAAACCTCAGCCACGGTTTGCCAGATTATTTATTATGGTCTCCGTCGGTATGTAATTGCATTTTAGATAAATCGTTTGAGTGGTTAAAAAGTTATAAGTGAAAATGTAAGAACACTTTGAATTTTTTAGTTTTCAAGTGTTTATTAAGTATTTTTTTTGATAAAAATTTTAATTTAACATTGTGTTGGGTATTTAATAGGCAAAGTATAAATATTCATGAAATGTTTGTCAGTTTATATGTCTGTTGAAGTCATGATAACTTTTGAAAGACAAATTTGAGGTGGCTGATGTTTGGCAGATATATTTATTAAAGTCCCCGTCGGGATGGTATTCCATTTCAGAAAAATCGGTTGAGCGGTTAGAAAGTTACAGGTGAAAATGTAAGAACACTATGGACCTCAGAGTCTACGTGTGTTGACGTAAAACGTCAGCAGCCACTTACAACCTAAGAACACTATGAAATTTTTGATTTTTCGGTGTTTTTAAGTAGTTTTTTGATAAAAATTGATTATTATGTTGGGTTTTTATAGATTGTAACATAAAATATGAGGAAAATATAAATATTCGTTAATTTCGATCGATTTTAAAATGATCTAGAGATGTTTGTCAGTTTGTATGTCTGTTAAAATCACGATAACTTTTGAAAGACAAATTTAAGGTGGCTTATGTTTGTCAGAAATATTTATTATAGTCTCCGTCGGTATGGTATTCCATTTAAGAAAAATCTGTTGAGCGGTTAGAAAGTTATAAGTGAAAATGTAAGATCACTATGAAATGTTAGAATTTTTTAGTGTTTAAGTATTTTTTTTTTTAAAAATAAAAATTTAACACTGTATTGCGTATTTAAAGATTGTAACATAACAAAATATGGGCAAAGTATAAATATTCATGAATTTCGATCGATTTTAAGACGATCTGGAGAGTTTTGTCAGTTTGTATGTCTGTTGAAATCAAAATAACTTTTGAAAGACAAATTCAAGGTTGCTTATGTTTCGCATATATATTTATTATAGTCTGCATCGGTATGGTATTTCATTTAAGAGAAATCGGTTGAGCGGTTAGAAAGTTACAATCAAAAATGTGAGAACACTATGAAATTTATGATTTTTCAGTGTTTATAGAGTAGTTTTTTGATAAAAATTTACCATTGTGTTGGGTATTTAAAGATTTTAACATAACAACATATGAGGAAAATATAAATATTCGTGAATTTCAATAAATTTATTGATGTTTGTCAGTGTGTATGTCTGTTGAAATCATGATAGCTTTTGAAAGACAAGCTAAAGGAGGCTGAAGTTTGCCAGATATGTTTATTATGGTCTTCGTCTTTACGGTATTGCATTTTAGATAAATCGGTTGAGTGGTTAAAAAGTTATAAGTGAAAATGTAAGGACACTTAAAATTTTTTAGTTTTCAAGTGTTTATTTAGTAGTTGTTTTGAAAAAAAATTAAAATTTAACATTGTGTTGGGTATTTAATGGGCAAAGTATAAATATTCGTTAATCTCAATCGATTTTAAGACGATCTGGAGATTTTTGTCACTTTGTATGTCTGTTGAAATCATGATAACTTTTGAAAGACAAACTGAAACTTAAGCAAATAAATTTATTAAAGTCTCCGTCGGGATGGTATTTCATTTAGGAGAAATCGGTTGAGCGGTTAGAAAATTACAAGTGAAAATGTAAGAACACTATGAAATTTATGATTTTTCAGTGTTTATTGAGAAGTTTTTTGATACAAATTGACCAATTCTGTTAGGTATTTAAAAATTTTAACATAACAACATATGAGGAAAATATAAATATTCGTGAATTTCAATAAATTTATTGATGTTTGCCAGTGTGTATGTCTGTTGAAATCATAATAGCTTTTGAAAGACAAGCTAAAGGAGGCTGAAGTTTGCCAGATATGTTTATTATGGTCTTCGTCGGTATGGTATTGCATTTTAGATAAATCGGTTGAGTGGTTAAAAAGTTATAAGTGAAAATGTAAGGACACTTCGAAATTTTTTGTTTTTAAGTGCTTATAAAGTAGGTTTTTTGATAAAAATTAAAATTTAACATTGTGTTGGGTGTTTAAAGATTGCAACATAACAATATATGGACAAAGTATTAATATTCGTTAATTTCGATCGATTGTAAGACGATCTAGAGATGTTTGTCATTTTGTGTGTCTGTTAAAATCATGATAACGTTTCAGATACAAGATGAATATGGTTGATGTTTGGCAGATACAGTGGGCGACAATACATTGGAAACTTTTTTATAGTAGATGCAATTTGTTAAAGACAAAGTTAACAATACTAAACGTTATTATTATCAAATGAGTATTATTTTAAAAAATGTTGTGTAGGTAATTTAACAAGCTTTAATTTAAGCTTAATGGCATCTAGGTTGAGTAAATAATAAAGGTGCTACGAGGGTCGATCTGGAAAATGAAATTATTCATAGACATTTTTTAGAACATTTTTTTAAAATATTTCCAAGTCGATTTTTTCCAAGTTCAGACATTAAAAATTTTAAATAAGGTCCAATAGATTTTATTCAGTGAACAAATAATTTTTCCAACAACCCAAACAGACAGTGAAATTTTTTAAGTACAGTTGAAAAAACCAACATTTTTTGACCTCCAATTCTTTTGACCACCAATTTTTTGTAAACAAAGAAAAATTTTAATTATTTTAATATTTCATTACTATACATTTAGGTGTAACAAAATAAATAAACAATAACATCTTTTCTTTGTTTACAAAAATCTGGTGGTCAAAAGAATTCGAGGTCAAAAAATGTGGATTTTTTTCACTGTACTTAAAAAAGTTCACTGTTTGTTTGGGTTGTTCTAAAAATTATTTGATCACTGAATAAAATCTATTGGACATTTTTTTAAATTTTTAATGTTTGAACTTCGAAAAAATCGATTTGGAAATATTTTTAAAAAATGTTATAAAAAATGTCTATAAATAATTTCATTTTCCAGATCGAACCTCGTAGCACATTTATTATTTACTCAATCTAGACGCCATTAAGCTTAAATTAAAGCTTAATAAATTACCTACACAACATTTTTTAAAATAATACTCATTTGATAATAATAACGTTTAGTATTGTTAACTTTGTCTTTAACAAATTGCATCTACTATAAAAAAGTTTCCAATGTATTGTCGCCCACTGTATGTTGTTTATAATCTCCATCGGCTTTATATTAAATTTCAGAGAAATCGGTTGAGCGGTTAAAAAGTTATACGTGAAAATGTTAAGACACTTTAAAATTTTTTGATTATCAGTGTTTTTTTAAAAGAGTTGTGATAAAAATTCGGTGTGTTGTGTATTAAAAGAGTCGCCGCTGCCGATTATATCACTATTTTACTTGTTTTAATCAATATTTGTTTAACATAATACACACATTATCATATTTGTACAGAAACATGTTTTGCATATATTTTAAAAATTAATTAAGTTTTTTTTTTTGTTAACAAAAACTATGTGGAATTTTAAAAGGATTAACAAATTTACACATTTTTAATGGTTGCAAACAGGGCCGGATGGCAGGGGGAACACTTCTCTATACGGGAAAAAAGTTTCGGAACCTGAGAAGTATTCTATACAAGAAAAATAAATATCTCAGAATCTGAGAATTTTTTTATAGGAAAAAATACTCAGAAACTTGGAATTTTTCTATGAAAAAAAAATTCTCAGAATCTGAAATTTTTTCTATACATGAAAAAAAGTCTAAGTAACTGAGAATTTTTTAAATATGTTTCAGAATCTGAAAATTACCCAACGAAAAATACGCAATAAACCAAATAACGATAAGTAATAGCGAAAGTAGTTTCACCTGTATGACAACGATTATCAACTCAAATAAAATTATGACGCCATTTTCCAATTTTAGGCGATTTTGCTAACGTTATTCCTAGAAATTTCGATAGCGAAAACGATATCACATTTTTCATATCGAAACGATATCTTTATAGCTTGGAATAACGATAGTTTTTCGATAAATTCTGGAAAATGGAGATTTTATGATCGTAATGATTGGAATTATCGATAGCGAAAACGATATCATATTTTTATGGAAAAACGATATCATAAGGAAAGGTACAGTAAGAATGAAAATACTATCGTTTTCGTATAGTATGTAATAATTAGGTGATATTGCCTCGATATCATAATGGTATCGTTTGGTTTATTTGGTATTAAAAAATGGAACAGTAACTAAATGAAAATTTTTCTGTACGTAAAAATGTGTTAGACAAATGCCTCTGGTTTGAGAGATTTTTCCCATTAAATCAAATGATACCGTTATTATATCGGGGCAATATCATCTACCTATCGTATATTATACGAACAATATTGTGTTTTCGTTCTTAATGTACCTTTCCTTTTTATATCGTTTTTCCATAAAAATATGATATCGTTGTCGATACCGATAATTAAAGACATAACGATAGTAAAATTAACATTTGTCGGAATTTTTCGAAAAACTATCGTTATACCAGGCGATAACGATATCGTTTCGATATGAAAATGTGATGTAATTTTCGCTTTCCAGGAATGACGATAGCAAAATCGCTTAAAATTCGAAAATGTTATTATAATCGGTACCATACAGGTGATACTATATCGCTATAATTTATTGTTATTTGGTTTATTTGGTTGTGTCAACCAAAACCGTTGTTAAAATATTTAAATTTTAACTAAATAAAATTTTTGTGTGATTTTACAAAAACGTCCTTATTTTTTAGAATATCACCAACATTTATTTATTCTATTATGTTCCCAATTGCCAACACGAGCTTTAACTTTACAGCTGTGGTCAAAAAATAGCACCAGTGGCATATTCTTAAAATTTTTTAAATATTTTTTTCTTATAAATGCCCAAAAAACTTAAAAAATTTTACTTGTTTCACATTTTTGTAGACAAAATTTTAATACATTTTTATTTTGCGTTAAAAATATTACATTCTTTAAAAAAAGTGTTTGCTCAATTAGCATAAAGCTTAAAAAATCTATATTTAGTGCTACTTTTTTGCCCGAAACTCTATGTATTTATATGTGGGTATGTATAAATAATAGAACTTGTTATAAATAAATATTTTTTGTATGTTCTAAACTTGTTATAACAGTTGGTTGCTATTTAATAAAAATTTATTATAAAAATAAAGTTGTTTTGTTCCTAAAAGTAGAATTTGTTTTTGTTTTTGGTTACCAAAAAATCAAAAGTAAAAGCAAAAGTAAAATACAAATACAAAAGCCTAAAAATATACTATAATTTATGGTCATTGTTAACAAATACAGACATATTTGTTAGGAGGGGTCGTTTTCATAAAACGAAAAAATTGTGTTGGAATTTTTTTTACTACTACCCATTATTTTAAGATGTTTGTGTGTTTAAACAGAAAAATCGGTTAAGTTGGGAAAATTAGAAAAAAATAAAATTCTAAAAAATTTAGACAAAAAATGGATTAATTCAAGAAACCTTTAAAAAGGTCTCCAAAAAAAGTCCAAAAAAAAAGTTCAGGAAAAATTAAAAAAAAATTTCCAAGATTTTTTTTTTCAAACAAAAAAAAAAAAAATAGGAATGTCATGAAAACTTAAGAACACTACCACGAATTTTTTTTTAAATCAGGATAATCCAAAGAAATTGTGGGAGCTTTTCTTAACAAAATTTGTATAAGAACATGAGAATTGTTCTATAGTAATTTTGCAAGTAAAAATCACAGCTGGGCAAGGCCACCGTCAGTAACGTCACGCTCGCTTACATATTTTGGTCAATATCTTTATAAAATACAATTATTTCTCCCAACTTGAGAGCGGCATATGAAAGTTCTCGTCATAACTGTTGTTTCATCCGCAGACAATTTTGCTGTATCTCGTTTTGATGTGAAGTTATGACCATTTTAAGCTGTCAGTAACGTCACCGGATTTTGGAAGTGTGTTTGGAGGTAACTGAACGTTTGTGTAAAAATGAGCGAATTGAAAGAGATCATGTTTATTATTGCCCAGTATTTTGAAAAAGGAAGGATGCAAGATGATTTATCCAAAAGGTGGGCTTAATATTTCATGTTTTAATCAAGTAAATGACATAAATGCAGTGTCAGTAACGTTACGCAAAATGTCAGTAACGTCACACGTACGAATTTCGTTACGATTTTCGGGTCTTTTTTTTCTTGGGTTAATAGAGGGACCCTACGCGGCGAAAAAAATCATAGTAGAGGAGTTTTAAGATGCAATTAAATACCAAATTATTAAGCAAAAAAGTAAAAAAACATAAATAAAAAAAATCCGTCAGTAACGTCACACAATCTTATTTTTCAAAAATACCTTGCTATATGCAAATAATGCTTCATTTAAGCATAGAGGGACCCTACACGGCGAAAAAATCATAGTAGAAGAGTTTAAGATGCAATTAAATACCAAATTATTAAGCAAAAAAGTAAAAAAACAAAAATAAAAAAATCCGTCAGTAACGTCACACAATCTTATTTTGCAAAAATACCCTGCTATATGCAAATAATGCTTCATTTAAGCATTGATTATGAAAGTACTTCAAAAATACTAAAAAAAAATCAGCTCATTCAACCTCTTTTCTAATTAGTTAATGCATAAAATAACATTTTATAAAAATTTGTCAGTAACGTCACCATTTATTTGCGGCTGATTACTTTAAGCCCTAATTGGTCCAAAAGCCAAGATTTGTACTCAAATTTGCTTGCTCATCAATAGTTTGATTTATATTCTATCCAAAAAAAGTAATCATCTGTCTAAAGCACAAAAAAATAACAACAAAATTTACCCTTTTCGCCGACATTGATATATTTTCCAACTACGCCTTGCACGTGCCACTTATGAAAAGAATGTAAAATGTCAAAGCAGACACAAATTTTGGACTGGCATACAGTGATGCCATATTCTATACATATTTGACATTTGAAATGTAAAAAATATTTTGGGCTTTTTGACAGAAAAAAAAAATCTATGTCGTTTCATTTTTCGTGGCCTTGCCCAGCTGTTTAAATAAAAAAATTCCTCTAAAATGTTTCAGAATTTAGGATTTGTTTTTATAATCCCCGCTAATACCAAAAATTAAAATTTTTATCTAAATTTATCTTAAATTAAGAATTTTACTTACTTTTATATTTTTTTATAATTTTTATTTTGAAATATTTAATTCATATTTGCTTACCTGAAAAGAAAAATAAAAATTTTAAATTATTTAAAAATATAGCATTCAAACATTTATATAAGTTCAGCGTTAAAAAGTATGCTTTTAAATATATATCAGTTTAAAGCAAAAAAGTATGATTTAAAATATATATCAGTTTGAAGCCAAAAAGTATGCCTAAATTTTTACGAAAAAAATGTTAGTATAATTCCTACTTAAAAAACTTCTTTTAATAACATAATAATTAAGGCAACAGAAAACTAGCAAATATGAATTTATTTTGACGCCTAAAGCTATGCTCTACAAAATAAGTGTTTCGTAAAATTAAATAAATGAAAATGTTTTTAGTTGAGGTAACTAGAGTTTTTCTTTTCCCGGAGTTTTTTATTTCCCGGGAAAGCGGGATTCAATTTTAAATTTCCCGGGATCCCGGGAATTCCCGCAAAAACTAAAAACCCAAATTTGTTGTCAAAAAAATATATGAGAACCTTATGATTGCGATTACACTATTTATAATGTTTTTTAACAACATAAGAATCTTATTTAGTACCTTTAAAACAGCGGTGCGCACACACATACGATAACATTTATGCTTGTGTGGGTAGTAGCAAGCGAAAAGTCAACAAATTTGCTCAAGCAACAGAATTTTATAATGTGCGTGTGTCGACAGCGCACAAGCAGCATTTTGTAGCCTATTCCCGCTGGAATAGAAATTACAAAAATGCGCATGACTGCTTTAAAACAAAAAAAAAGTTTCGAGAAAAAAAGAAACATTTTTGTTACACAGTTTTTATAAAAAACGGCCCAAATATGTCTTTAAAAAGTATTTTAAGGGAATATGGTAATTCCCATCGCTTTAACTGTTTTAATAATTAAAATTCATCATTTATTCTAATTCATCTCAGTTCATTTTTACAATTGGTTCTCAACGCTTTGCCTCTAAAACACAATGAAACTGATTCAGATGAATTTCTCAATTACGTCTCTGAAACTGATTGTAACTGTTTCAATGAAATAAAATTATAAGAAAATTTACCCCAAAAAATTATTAAAAAAAAATTTAAAAAAATTCAAAAATTCTTGTTTCTAAAAGAAAAAAACCGTTAATTTCAGAGTCATTACCTACACAGATTTTATATCAATTTATCAATTTAAAAAGAATCAGAGACATTAATATTTTCTATAGAAACATACGGCAAATTTTTCTAATGCAAAAAGAAAATTTTTCAGCTTCTGAAAAAAACTATCAGGTTCTAATAATTATATCTTTTCGAAGATTATGATATTGCGAAACTTTTTTCATTTCGTAAGTCCCAGATTTTATGACATTTTTTAGTTATAAGGTCTCTCTTGTAATACTTTTTAAGCCCTCCTGGTCCCTGCGTACGTTTCTGCCATCAATTATCAAGAATTTTAATAAAATCTATAAAAAATTACATACAAAATAATCAATAGAAGTCGAAAAATCAACAATTTCAAAGAAATGAAAATTCCCGGGAATTCCCGCTCTATTTCCCGGGATTTCGGGATCGAAAATTTACGGGAATTCCCGGGAAATCCCGTCCCGTGAAAAAACTCTAGAGGTAACCCATCCTAAAACCTTCAAGAGGAGCAAACCAGGACAATCCTTTATAATTCTTTATGGTTTTAAATCTAATTTCAATAAAAATATGTTTGATTTCTGACCACTGTTTCATGTATGTTGTTGCATAGTTTTAGGCCTCAAAATAAATTCATAACTGCTAGTTTTCTGTTGCCTTAATAATAATGAATCAAACAAAAATGCATCTGTTAATTAAAGTGGGGCCCTAAAAATATGCAACAACAATTAAAAATATTCTTAATAGGAAAGTCAACAAAATATAAGAAGTTATGGATTTAATTTAAACCCTGAAAGTATGCAACAACATATTAAAAACATCAAAATAGATGTAAAACATGCATTTCTTTAAATCTCCTTGGGTTCAAGATTTTTTACGATTTTAGAAAAATTTTAAATTGAAATTTTTTTAAATTCTGAGACAACAGAAAATTTCTCTGATTTTGACCAACTTTTCCTGTAGAAAAGTTAACCGATTCTAAGACATTTTTAATATAGAAAAATTTTTAGATTCTGAGACATTTTTTCTATAGAAGAATTCTCGGATTCTGAGACATTTTCCTATAAAAAAATTCTCAGATTCCGACACATTTGTTATAAAGAAAAATTCTCAGATTCTGAAAAAAATTTTCCTATACACATTTTTCTACAAAAAAAAAATCTCAGATTCTGATACTCTTTTCCTACAGAAAATTAAATCATTTTTTCCTAAAGAAAAAAACAGATTCTGTGACATTTTTTCTTATAGAAAAATTGTCAGAATCTGAGACATTTTTCCTTTAGACAAAGTCTCAGGTTCTGAGACATTTTTCTTATAGAAAAAGTCTCAGATTCTGAGACATTTTTCTTATAGAAAAAGTCTCAGATTCTGAGACATTTTTCTTATAGAAAAAGTCTCAGATTCTGAGACATTTTTCTTATAGAAAAAGTCTCAGATTCTGAGACATTTTTCTTATAGAAAAAGTCTCAGATTCTGAGACATTTTTCTTATAGAAAAAGTCTCAAATTCTGAAACATTTTTCTTATAGAAAAAGTCTCAGATTCTGAGACATTTTTCTTATAGAAAAAGTCTCAGATTCTGAGACATTTTTCTTATAGAAAAAGTCTCAGATTCTGAGACATTTTTCTTATAGAAAAAGTCTCAGATTCTGAGACATTTTTCTTATAGAAAAAGTCTCAGATTCTGAGACATTTTTCTTATAGAAAAAGTCTCAGATTCTGAGACATTTTTCTTATAGAAAAAGTCTCAGATTCTGAGACATTTTTCTTATAGAAAAAGTCTCAGATTCTGAAACATTTTTCTTATAGAAAAAGTCTCAGATTCTGAGACATTTTTCTTATAGAAAAAGTCTCAGATTCTGAGACATTTTTCTTATAGAAAAAGTCTCAGATTCTGAGACATTTTTCTTATAGAAAAAGTCTCAGATTCTGAGACATTTTTCTTATAGGAAAAGTCTCAGATTCTGAGACATTTTTCTTATAGAAAAAGTCTCAGATTCTGAGACATTTTTCTTATAGAAAAAGTCTCAGATTCTGAGACATTTTTCTTATAGAAAAAGTCTCAGATTCTGAGACATTTTTCTTATAGAAAAAGTCTCAGATTCTGAGACATTTTTCTTATAGAAAAAGTCTCAGATTCTGAGACATTTTTCTTATAGAAAAAGTCTCAGATTCTGAGACATTTTTCTTATAGAAAAAGTCTCAGATTCTGAGACATTTTTCTTATAGAAAAAGTCTCAGATTCTGAGACATTTTTCTTATAGAAAAAGTCTCAGATTCTGAGACATTTTTCTTATAGAAAAAGTCTCAGATTCTGAGACATTTTTCTTGTAGAAAAAGTCTCAGATTCTGAGACATTTTTCTTATAGAAAAAGTCTCAGATTCTGAGACATTTTTCTTGTAGAAAAAGTCTCAGATTCTGAGACATTTTTCTTATAGAAAAAGTCTCAGATTCTGAGACATTTTTCTTATAGAAAAAGTCTCAGATTCTGAGACATTTTTCTTATAGAAAAAGTCTCAGATTCTGAGACATTTTTCTTATAGAAAAAGTCTCAGATTCTGAGACATTTTTCTTATAGAAAAAGTCTCAGATTCTGAGACATTTTTCTTATAGAAAAAGTCTCAGATTCTGAGACATTTTTCTTATAGAAAAAGTCTCAGATTCTGAGACATTTTTCTTATAGAAAAAGTCTCAGATTCTGAGACATTTTTCTTATAGAAAAAGTCTCAGATTCTGAGACATTTTTCTTATAGAAAAAGTCTCAGATTCTGAGACATTTTTCTTATAGAAAAAGTCTCAGATTCTGAGACATTTTTCTTATAGAAATTCTGAGACATTTTTCTTATAGAAAAAGTCTCAGATTCTGAGACATTTTTCTTATAGAAAAAGTCTCAGATTCTGAGACATTTTTCTTATAGAAAAAGTCTCAGATTCTGAGACATTTTTCTTATAGAAAAAGTCTCAGATTCTGAGACATTTTTCTTATAGAAAAAGTCTCAGATTCTGAGACATTTTTCTTATAGAAAAAGTCTCAGATTCTGAGACATTTTTCTTATAGAAAAAGTCTCAGATTCTGAGACATTTTTCTTATAGAAAAAGTCTCAGATTCTGAGACATTTTTCTTATAGAAAAAGTCTCAGATTCTGAGACATTTTTCTTATAGAAAAAGTCTCAGATTCTGAGACATTTTTCTTATAGAAAAAGTCTCAGATTCTGAGACATTTTTCTTATAGAAAAAGTCTCAGATTCTGAGACATTTTTCTTATAGAAAAAGTCTCAGATTCTGAGACATTTTTCTTATAGAAAAAGTCTCAGATTCTGAGACATTTTTCTTATAGAAAAAGTCTCAGATTCTGAGACATTTTTCTTATAGAAAAAGTCTCAGATTCTGAGACATTTTTCTTATAGAAAAAGTCTCAGATTCTGAGACATTTTTCTTATAGAAAAAGTCTCAGATTCTGAGACATTTTTCTTATAGAAAAAGTCTCAGATTCTGAGACATTTTTCTTATAGAAAAAGTCTCAGATTCTGAGACATTTTTCTTATAGAAAAAGTCTCAGATTCTGAGACATTTTTCTTATAGAAAAAGTCTCAGATTCTGAGTCATTTTTCTTATAGAAAAAGTCTCAGATTCTGAGACATTTTTCTTATAGAAAAAGTCTCAGATTCTGAGACATTTTTCTTATAGAAAAAGTCTCAGATTCTGAGACATTTTTCTTATAGAAAAAGTCTCAGATTCTGAGACATTTTTCTTATAGAAAAAGTCTCAGATTCTGAGACATTTTTCTTATAGAAAAAGTCTCAGATTCTGAGACATTTTTCTTATAGAAAAAGTTTTAGATTCTGAGACATTTTTCTTATAGAAAAAGTCTCAGATTCTGAGACATTTTTCTTATAGAAAAAGTCTCAGATTCTGAGACATTTTTCTTATAGAAAAAGTCTCAGATTCTGAGACATTTTTCTTATAGAAAAAGTCTCAGATTCTGAGACATTTTTCTTATAGAAAAAGTCTCAGATTCTGAGACATTTTTCTTATAGAAAAAGTCTCAGATTCTGAGACATTTTTCTTATAGAAAAAGTCTCAGATTCTGAGACATTTTTCTTATAGAAAAAGTCTCAGATTCTGAGACATTTTTCTTATAGAAAAAGTCTCAGATTCTGAGACATTTTTCTTATAGAAAAAGTCTCAGATTCTGAGACATTTTTCTTATAGAAAAAGTCTCAGATTCTGAGACATTTTTCTTATAGAAAAAGTCTCAGATTCTGAGACATTTTTCTTATAGAAAAAGTCTCAGATTCTGAGACATTTTTCTTATAGAAAAAGTCTCAGATTCTGAGATATTTTTCTTATAGAAAAAGTCTCAGATTCTGAGACATTTTTCTTATAGAAAAAGTCTCAGATTCTGAGACATTTTTCTTATAGAAAAAGTCTCAGATTCTGAGACATTTTTCTTATAGAAAAAGTCTCAGATTCTGAGACATTTTTCTTATAGAAAAAGTCTCAGATTCTGAGACATTTTTCTTATAGAAAAAGTCTCAGATTCTGAGACATTTTTCTTATAGAGAAAGTCTCAGATTCTGAGACATTTTTCTTATAGAAAAAGTCTCAGATTCTGAGACATTTTTCTTATAGAAAAAGTCTCAGATTCTGAGACATTTTTCTTATAGAAAAAGTCTCAGATTCTGAGACATTTTTCTTATAGAAAAAGTCTCAGATTCTGAGACATTTTTCTTATAGAAAAAGTCTCAGATTCTGAGACATTTTTCTTATAGAAAAAGTCTCAGATTCTGAGACATTTTTCTTATAGAAAAAGTCTCAGATTCTGAGACATTTTTCTTATAGAAAAAGTCTCAGATTCTGAGACATTTTTCTTATAGAAAAAGTCTCAGATTCTGAGACATTTTTCTTATAGAAAAAGTCTCAGATTCTGAGACATTTTTCTTATAGAAAAAGTCTCAGATTCTGAGACATTTTTCTTATAGAAAAAGTCTCAGATTCTGAGACATTTTTCTTATAGAAAAAGTCTCAGATTCTGAGACATTTTTCTTATAGAAAAAGTCTCAGATTCTGAGACATTTTTCTTATAGAAAAAGTCTCAGATTCTGAGACATTTTTCTTATAGAAAAAGTCTCAGATTCTGAGACATTTTTCTTATAGAAAAAGTCTCAGATTCTGAGACATTTTTCTTATAGAAAAAGTCTCAGATTCTGAGACATTTTTCTTATAGAAAAAGTCTCAGATTCTGAGACATTTTTCCTATAGAAAAAGTCTCAGATTCTGAGACATTTTTCTTATAGAAAAAGTCTCAGATTCTGAGACATTTTTCTTATAGAAAAAGTCTCAGATTCTGAGACATTTTTCTTATAGAAAAAGTCTCAGATTCTGAGACATTTTTCTTATAGAAAAATTCTCAGATTCTGAGACATTTTTCTTATAGAAAAATTCTCAGATTCTGAGACATTTTTCTTATAGAAAAATTCTCAGATTCTGAGACATTTTTCTTATAGAAAAATTCTCAGATTCTGAGACATTTTTCTTATAGAAAAATTCTCAGATTCTGAGACATTTTTCTTATAGAAAAATTCTCAGATTCTGAGACATTTTTCTTATAGAAAAATTCTCAGATTCTGAGACATTTTTCTTATAGAAAAATTCTCAGATTCTGAGACATTTTTCTTATAGAAAAATTCTCAGATTCTGAGACATTTTTCTTATAGAAAAATTCTCAGATTCTGAGACATTTTTCTTATAGAAAAATTCTCAGATTCTGAGATATTTTTCTTATAGAAAAATTCTCAGATTCTGAGACATTTTTCTTATAATTCTCAGATTCTGAGACATTTTTCTTATAGAAAAATTCTCAGATTCTGAGACATTTTTTCTATAGAAAAATTCTCAGATTCTGAGACATTTTTTCTATAGAAAAATTCTCAGATTCTGAGACATTTTTTCTATAGAAAAATTCTCAGATTCTGAGACATTTTTTCTATAGAAAAATTCTCAGATTCTGAGACATTTTTTCTATAGAAAAATTCTCAGATTCTGAGACATTTTTTCTATAGAAAAATTCTCAGATTCTGAGACATTTTTTCTATAGAAAAATTCTCAGATTCTGAGACAGTTTTCCTATAGAAAAATTCTTAGATTCTGAAACATTTTTTCTATAGAAAAATTCTCAAATTATGAGACATTTTTTATATAGAAAAATTCTCAAATTATGAGACATTTTTTCTATAGAAAAATTCCCAGATTGTGAGATTTTTTCTGTAAAAAAATTCCCAGATTCTGAGATTTTTTCTATAGAAAAACTCCTAGATTGTGAAATTTTTTTTTCTAAAGAAAATTTTTCAGATTCTGAGAAGTTTTTCTCATTGAAAAATTCTCAGACTTTTAATTGAAATTCGTAGCCTATTTATAGGTGTTTCCTTGTAAAAATAACTTTAATATGCATTTGAAATTTTTTTCGTATTTTTTTTTTTTTAACTTTTTCACATAATATTCATAATTTATTAACTTTGAGTTAAATAAATTTTTATAAAAGCTATAAATAAACTAAAACCATTTGTATAAACTAAAATAATAAAGCATAACCTAAGGCGCGTGGTACGAAATATAAATTATAAAAAAAAATTAAAGTATAAAAATAATATTAAGCTTAAAGAGGATTTAAAAGTAGCTTTTTTGTAGTCTAATAAAATTTCCCGGGAGAAATACTTGAAATGTAGTAAAAAAATAGTAAAGTAATAAAAAAATTAAAGCATAGTTTTAGGCGTTTCCTTTTTTTTAAAAATATATTTAAGTAAAATTATATTAGGTGAATAAAACAAATTTTACACAATCGTTTGAATGCTATATTAAGCATATTTTTATATATTAACTAAAAAAAAAATGTTGCTTATTTTTAAGAGGTTAAGTCGCTTTGTTTTAAATGTCTTTAAAATTTAAGAATTTGTTTAAAGGAAAAATGTCTAAGAATCTGAGACGTTTTTCCTACCAAAAAATGTTCTTAAAGAAAATTCTCGGATTTTTAAAAAAAAAAAACTTTATCTCCTAAAAATATGAAATTTTTTTTTGTTATATATTAAAACAATATGATTTTTTTTGGTTCCTTTCTATAAATAATATATTGGTTTTTTGTAGAGGAAATAATTAATTTCCAATTTTAGAACCAATTTCCAATTTTTCGTTGCCTATTTTAAGGTTTTCATTTTAATTAGGAGTTGTGTTATTATAAAAAATTTCAATCAAAAATGCCTTAATAATTATTATTCCATATTAATTATATATTTCAACATTATAAACTATTATTTTTCATAAAGTTATTTTATATAAGTTTTTATAATTAAAATCTTAAGCATACTTTTAGGCTCATTAACACATTTTTTTGTTTGAAACACAATATCAATTTAATATAATAAATTTTATATTTAAAATATAAATATTTATTTACCATTCAATATGTTGGTATATTTAATTATTTCTATATTTTAATTTAAAAATAAACGCTAAATTATAAATTTTTCTATAAACTATAAATTAAAATAAAAAAAAAATCCTCCACAAAAAAAAAATAACAATAATGATATATCATGTTCATAAATAATTATGCCGTGAAATTGTTAACAAAAACAAAACAGAAACTTTTTTTTTTTGTTCAAACTACTCTTTATAATGAAATATAGCAAAAGGCTGTTAAGTATACTTTCAGGCTATTCAAAAACTATACAAAAGTCTCTGTTACACTTCAGTGATGTATTGTTGGCAAACACAATGTAAAAAAAATATTGTTTGCAAAAAAAAAATTTTTAGAATATAAAAACTGTATGCAAAACAATTTTAATAAAACTAAACTAAGCGAAAGAAAAACTTTCTAATAAAAAAAAATAAAGCCTGCTTTTAGGCATTAAATTGTTTTCAAAAACATTACTAAAATGTATAAAACTAAGGAATTTATAATGAAAAAAAAATAAATCAATATTTCAAATATCGAAAATGTAAAAATAAAAACTTTACAGCATATAGTGTGTAGGTTGAACAACACATCTCTGTTATATGTTTGAAAAAACTATAGCATATTTTTAAGGGAATTTAAAAAAAGTAAAAACAATAATAAAAAGAACATGAGAGTATTGAATTTTTAAATAAATTTAGGGCAAAACTTTAAAAACTTTAAAGCTTAAGAAAGTAATTTACATAATTTATGCAAATAAAACTATAAAGACACCAAATCTGGGACTTCTTCATTTTTAGAAAATTTATTAATTTTTCAAAGTTTTTAATTAGACTAAAAATATCCTATAATTTGAATAATTAAGGAGAACATAAGATTGTTTGAGTTTTTTTAATAGGTGTCAGATTTCAAGATATTTTCCAGAAAAAAATTAACTAAATTTTTTTAGTCCGCCTAAAAATATGCTTTAATTTTTTATTTTCTTACATCCCTTTAAGATTTATGTCCCTTTATAAAAAATAATTCTTTTTAAAATTTGTTAATACAATTGTCTGAAGGATATGTATTTTTACGGCTTAAATCAAATCCAGTTAACACCTTACCGTATGCTTTTTAAAATATTTTTTACCTTAAAACTGAAGACATAATCATAAAATAATTTTATTTTGATAGTTTTTTCGATTTTGAAATGTTTTTTTGAAGAAAAACTAACATAATTTTTAGGTCAGCCTAAAAATATGCTATATACATACATTTAATATTTTTCTAAATATGTGGTAAACAGCACGGAAACGATAAACTTCATTGAATTTTTCTTATTTGCAGTGAATTTTCCAGAATATTTCTTAATTTTTTAGAAAATTTATGAATTTTTAAAAAATATATTAATTTTTCAAAGTTTTTAATTAGACTAAAAATATGTTATAATTTTTATAATTAAGGAGAACATGAGATTGTTTGAGTTTTTTTAATAGGTGTCAGATTTCAAGATATTTTCCAGAAAAAAAAATTAACTAAATTTTTTAGTCCACCTAAAAATATGCTTTAAATTTTTTATTTTCTTACATCCCTTTAAGATTTATGTTCCTTTATAAAAAGTAATTCTTTTTAAACTGTTTTAATGCAATTGTCTGAAGAATATGTATTGTTACGGCTTAAATTAAATCCACTTAACACCTTAACATATGCTTTTTAAAATATTTTTTACCTTAAAACTAAAGACATAATCATAAAATTATTTTATTTTGATAGTTTTTTCGATTTTGAAATGTTTTTTTGAAGAAAAACTAACATAATTTTTAGGTCAGCCTAAAAATATCCTATATACATATATTTAATATTTTTCTAAATATGTGGTAAACAGCACGAAAATGATAAACTTCATTGAATTTTTCTCATTTGTAGTGCATTTTCCAGAATATTTGTTAATTTTTTAGAAAATTTTTGAATTTTTAGAAAATTTATGAATTTTTAGAAAATTTTTTAATTTTTCAAAGTTTTTAATTTGACTAAAAATATGCTATAATTTAAATAATTAAGGAGAACATGAGATTATTTGAGTTTTTTTAAAAGGTATCAGATTTCAAGATATTTTCCAAAAAAAAAAATTAAAAAATTAAATTTTTTTTATTTTCTTACACCTCTTTAAAATTTATGTTCTTTTATAAAAAATAATTCTTTTTTAAATATCTTAATGCAATTGTCTGAAGAATATGTATTGTTACGGCTTAAATTAAATCCATTTAACACCTTAACGTATGCTTTTTAAAATATTTTTTACCTTAAAACTGAAGACATAATCTTTAGAGAGGGGTGGAAAAGTAATTTGGTAATATTTTTATGCAAAAAAAAATTAAATTTTTGGAAAAATATATTTAATTTTTTTTTAATATTTTATCTTCAATTTTATATTAATAGACAAGCTCGAGGCCACAGTTGTTATACCCTACACCACACTGTGGTACAGGGTATAATGAGTTTGTGCTGATGTTTGTGACTACCCGAAATACTGGACCCACTTTTAAGTATACCGATTGACTCAGAATAATTTTTTGAGTCTATTTAGAGATGTCCGTCCGTCCGTCTGTCTGTGTTTCCGTCCATGTAAACGGTGTAACCACGATACAGGTCGCAATTTTTGATCAATTGACTTGAAATTTGAAACTTACGCCTCTTTTGGCCCAAGGACGAAGCCTAATTAAAAACAAGTAAAAAAGTTAAATTCGGCCTTGCCGAATGTAGTGATACCCTCCACATTTTCAAAAAGATTATTGTAAAAAACTTTATTTAAAAGGAAATTACTTTTGAAAAAAAAAAAATTTTTGAAAAAAAATTTCCGCGAAAAAAAATTTTGTTAAAAAAATCCGCGATTTTTTTCTTTTTTTGTCAAAAAATATGTTCGTACTTGTTTAAATACCATTTGGTGTTCAATTATGTTCACATATGCCAACCAGAAGCCGAATTAAAGCATTTTGTATTTTTAGGTTATGTTGAATGTACTGAAATTTTTGAGGTGTGCTTACATTTTCGTTCATAACTTTTGAACCGTTGAACCGATATCGCTCAAATGCAATACCAAACTTCTCGGGAGAACTTCCAATAAATATGTTAAGTTTTAGTCATCTCTGTGCAATATTTTGTCCGCGACAGCATTTTCAACAGACAGACAGACGGACAGACGGACATCGCTATAATGTCTTAAAATCGATCGGGCATCATAAATATATATACTTTATGGGGTCCCAGATCGATATTTCGATGAGTTACAAACAGAATGACAAACTTATATATACCCTCTATCACTAAGTGGAGGGTATAAAAATCGGTCCATATTTAGACCTAGCCCCCATAAAAAGGTCCTCTTTAGTTTTGGTTCAAATGACTCTAATAACCGCATTATAATAGGTATCTTTTCGAAATTTGACAGGTAATCATCCACACAAATCACCATTCCGAATTGCAAAGAAATTGTACAAGTTCTTCTTGTAGCCCGCATACAAACCACCTTCCCGATTTTCGCATAAATCTCTCAAATTTCATGAAAATAGAAAATATTTAATTAAAATTCTGTTTGTTAACCTTATCAAATCTGATTTTCATCGGACCATTTTTGGACTTAGACCCCATGGGAAAATTTTGCCCGATTTTCAGTTAAAGCGGTTTATTGTCAACAAAAAGAAGCCTATTTCACTCAAATTTGATATGTTAGTGTTTTTTACACTTATTAAAGATTTGACAAAATATAGATCTAATCAGTCCGTGTTTGAACTTGGGACCCATTTTCCGGGAAACTCCGGATCGACTATAATTTTTTTACTTGTTTTTAATAAATTTTTAAATTGTAATAATTATTAAAATTTAAAAATTTAGTTAAAAACAACTGTGGCCTTGAGCTTGCCTATAAACATAGAGTTGGAGTTTTTTAAAAAAATTTATTTTGTGAAATTTTATAAATAAAATATTTTTTGTTTGACCCCCTGTCTAAAAACACCTTCTAAACATACGTTTACAAATACTAATTTCCTTTTTACCAAAAAAATAAAAAAAAAAATCCTGCCAAAAACCTTTATACTACCAAAAAATTTGTATTTAAAAGTAAGCAATTTCATTATTGCCTTCCAACCAAAAAAAATAAATAATAATAAATAAAACAGAAAAAAAAGCATCAAAGAGCCTATTTAACTAATAAATTTGATTTTGTTACGAGAGATACTTTGATTGATGGTTAAAATGGTTTATAATATACACAGATGATTTTAGCCTCAAGTCAACATATAATGGAACTAAAAAAGGAAATAACGTTTTTTTTTTTTTTTCAATTTCACCCGCTTGTTCTTGAAACTCTATGTTGTAGTAGTAGCACTGTGAACGAAAAACACAGACCCTTTTGCTGTAGTTAATCATAATGTCAACAGAAAATTTTTGTGGTTTTAAGTGAAAATGAAGGGTTACGGGGGAGCATTTGACTTAAAATATGATTTTTAGCAATTGTGTGTAAATTTTCACAGTTGATTTGTTTTCACACAAAAAAAAAAATAAAGGTGTTTGAAATATTCATAGAACTAAACGGAAATTTGGTTAGTATCACAATGTTATCACTTGATTTAGGGCACCTTAAAATAGGCTTTAATAATTTATTTGATAAGAATGCCCTAAAGTAGGCAACAGTTTGGGTTAAATCAATCAATGAATCAAGTAAGAGATTTTTGAAGTTCACGCTTTTTGTTAAAATATTAAAAAAAAATATTTTTTTACAGGAAAATATTTTTTGAATTGGAAAAATTTTTGTAAGACACATGCAATAGAATCTAAATTTTTTTAGGAAAATGTTTCAAAATCTAAGAACAAATACAAAACGTTTCAAAATCATTCAAAAACATTTTTTAAACTAGTTTTGTCAAAAAAAAAAAAAATATTAAAATTATAGCATATTTTTAGGTTGATTAAAAATTCAGGAGAACTCATTAAACTTTAGGAAAATAAAGCATAAATCAGAAAAATTCAGTGAAATTGATATTTAAAGCAAACAAAACCACCAATTTCTAAAAACTCCAAAATGCTTCTGTTTAAAATCTTAATTCATTTAATTTTAAAGCATACTTTACAGCAACTACAAAACACCAATTTCTACAACTTCTTTTTTTTTTCAAATTGAAAACATTTGTGTTTAACAACAAAAATCTTTTAAACATGTAATCTCTTATAATTGTGGCAACTAATTTTTCACGATTTTAAATATAATTTTTATTACAAACGTGCTACACTTAAGTAGTAATGAAATTCCTTACTAGTTCCCTCCAAGGTCTTCTTTCATAAAAAACTAAATACAAAAATAAATTTGCCACCCCTCTTGTTAATAAACAATCTTACTTTATTTATGTTTTAAGTGTTTATTTGTTTTCATTGTGTAAACGATTTATTTGTTTGAAGTTCATCTACTTTATGTAGTTTTAATATTGTTATTTGAACGCCTAAATGTAGGCTTCATATATTTTGTTCTTACATTTTTCTATTTATAATATACAAAACGTGCGGCAAAATAAAAAAAGTTTTAGCTGCAGTAAACACAAACACAACAAACAGCAACAAATGCCAACGCCGAAAAGAAAAATATACAATAAAACAACTATTTGTTTAATAGTGAAAAATGAAGAAAAAAAAATAAATAAAAAACTTAAGCGGAAAAAATTAATATAAATTTCCAAGAAAAAAAACAAATTTATAAAAAATGACTTGGACGCAGAAATTTAACGAGAATTTTAAAAATACAAGAAAAATGGTCACAGAAATTTGAATCACTATAATAATTTAAAGCAATAAAAAATCATAGCATACTTAAAGGTAAAATAAATAGTTCATTAACATTTCAGAATTGAAAAATTTGAAAAATGTCTTAGAATCTGAGCATTTTTTTATAATGCCTCAGAAAAATTCCACAGTTTTTTTTAGTAATTTCCTGATTATTTTTTTATTTTTCTGCTTTTTTGTTAAGTTTTAGAATTTTTTTTTAAATTTTCTATGATTTTTTTAACAATATGAACTATACAAAAGTTTTCTATATTGTGCTAAACGAGTTTTACAAAATATTTAATTAGCCAGAAATATGCTTTAATTTTTTTTAGATCTAAAATATTTTTAGTTTTTGAAAAGTTCTCATATTTTAAAACATTTTTTAAGATTAAACAACATTTTTTTATTCAGCCTAAAAATACGCTATAATTTAATATTTTTCGAAAGCCTTTAAATATGTGTTAAACAGACAAGAAACGACGAATTTCACAAAATGTTTTGAATTTGCCTTTTTTTTTGGGACATTTTATGAGATTCCCCTGTTTATTTTATCAGCCTAAAAATGTGCTACAATTCTAATGTTTTAAAAACCTGAAATGTTATAAACAGAAAAGAAACGACGAATTTCAGAAAATGTTTAGAATTTGTCACAAAATTTTTCTGAGTTGTCCTTAAATTTTTTAGAAACTATGAGTTTTCCTGAATTTTTAATCAACCTAAAAATATGCTACAATTTTAATGTTTTAAAAAAACCTGACATAATTTAAGTGTTTAAAAAGATCTCATATTTTAAAACATTTTTTATAAGAAAAATTAACAAAACTTTTTAATCAGCCTAAAAATATGCTATAATTTGAATATGATTTTAAAGCCTTTAAATATGTTATGAACAGAAAAGAAACGACGAATTTCAGAAAATGTTTTGAATTTGTCCTTATTTATTTTGTAAATTTTATGAGTTTCCCTGAATTCTTAATCAGCCCTAAAAATATGCTACAATTTTAATGTTTTAAAAAAACCTAAGTTTTTAAAAAGTTTTCAATTTTAATGTTTAAAAAAAAACTTGACGTTTTTGAAAAGTTCTCATATTTCAAACATTTTATAGAAAAAAGTTTACAAAACCCCTTTTATCAGACAAAAATATGCTATGATTTGAAAAGGAGCGACGAAAAATATGCTTTAATGAGAATGTTTTGAAAATAAACCTGTGACAATTTGATTTAAATTTTTTTTAGAATAATAGAATTTTTTAATCAGCCTAAAAAATATGTTTTATTTTTTAATTTAACAGAATTTTTTAATCAACCTAAAAAACATGCTTTAACTTAAATATTTTTCTAAAGCCTTCAAATATGTGATAAACATAAGGAAAGTTATAAATTTCACAAAATTTTTCTGATTTGTAATTTATTTTCCTTATTTTTCTCAATTTTAAATAATTTAATTAATTTTCCTGAATTTCGAAACCGCCTAAAAATGTGCTTTAATTTTAATGTTTAATAAAAACATTCAGTTTTTTGAAAAGTTCTTTGATGTTAAAACAATTTTCAGAAGTTTAAAAAAAAAACTTTTAGTCAGCCTAAAAATATGCTAGTATTTTTAATATTTTTCTACAGGCTGTAAATATGCTATAAACAGCAGGAAAATGATGAATTTTACTGAATTTTTTCTAATTTATACTAAATTTTATAGAATTTTCCTTAAATTTTTGGAATCTTTATGAATTTTTATACAAACAAGAAGGAAAATGGCAAATTCCACAGAATTTTTATGATTTATACTAAATTTTTTAGATTTTTCCTTAAATTTTTAGGAAGTTTATGAAATTTTCTGAATTTATAATCGAGCTAAAAATATGATATTTTATAAAAACAAAACATGAAAAATTTAAATTTTTAAAAAGTTTTTATACTTTGAAAGAGTTTTTAATCAGCCTAAAAATATGCTATAAATTAAATATTTATTTGAAGCCTTTTAATATGTAATAAAAGAAAGAATACGAAAAATTTCAAAGAATTTTTCTGATCATCAGTAAGGCAACAGAAAACTAGCAGTTATGAATTTATTGTAAGGCCTAAAACTATGCAACAACATATGAAGGGCTTATTGTAAAAACTCGATAAGCAACATTTCATTTTATGGTGGTTTTTGCCTTAAAACTATTGACTTTCATATTCAAGATACTTGTACGAAGGGTTTAAACAAAACTTCTGGCAAAAATCTTTCAATGGAACATCAGTAGAAGGCAAAAAAAACACAAAAAAATAGAATGTTGCTTATCAAGTCCTTGCAAGTACTTAATATATGAAAGAGTAGTCAGAAATCAAACATTTTTATTGAAATATGATTTAAAATAATAAAGTATTATGAAGGATTGTCCTGATTTCCTTCTCTTGAAGGCTTTAGGATGTGTTACTGCAACTAAAAACATTTGCTTTCATTTATTAAATTTTACGATACACTTATTTTCTATAGCATAGTTTTAGGCTTCCAAATAAAATCATAACTGCTAGTTTTCTGTTGCCCTTAATATCAGACTCTGAAACATTTCTTATGCAGAAAATTCTTAGATTCTGAGATATTTTTCACATAAAAAAATTCCGAGACACTTTTCATACAAAAAAATTCTGAGACAATTTTTATCTAAAAAAATATTTTTTTTACTTAAAAATTCCTATAAATTTGTTTATAGAAAAAGTCCCTTAAATTGTTACAAAATTTATAGCATATTCATTTGTTAACAATTTTTTTTATAAATTAAAGCATACCTTTAGGAGTCATGTGTATTAAATTCATACCTGCAAACAAACAAAAAGAAAGAAATAATTTATTAATTCATGATTTTCAAACAATATTTTTTTTTGCTTTTTGTTCCTATTTATCAACATATTTAACTAAGTTATTCAGTTGTTTGTATATAGGACCTATTATGTACATAAATTATTTAAGACCTATTGTAATAAAATAGGATTTTGTTTTTTTAACTTTGTGCTTCTTGCAATTTCTTATGAACATTTTGTGTGTTCTATATAGCGATTGCAATCTATTGTTATATTAAAATTACTTTTAGTTTACACAGATGTGTTTTGTAATAGTAAAATAAACATTTAGAAAACGAAACCAAGAATAAGAATGTTAAAGAAAAGCTGTGGAAAAAAATATAGAGGGGAGAAATTAAATAGCAATATTTTAAAATATTTTAGAGAGATTTTTTTTTCTTTATTAGGAGATTTTAACGATTACCAAAAAATATAATTTTGTAAATCTACTAAATTAAATTTTTGAGTGTAATTAATACAGACAAATTTTTGAAAAATTATGAAAAATTTTGTAAAATTCCGCACAAATCAGTTAAATTCCTTTTGTATATAACATTCTTAAAGGCTTAATTAAATTAAAGCATGTTTTTAGGCTGATTATAAATTCAGTAAAATTTATAAAGTTTCTAAAAAATTAAGATGTAAAATTTAGCTCAAATCGAAAAACTCAGTGAAATTCACATATTTAAAGGCTTAAGACAAATATAAAAATTAAAGCATATTTTTAGGCTGACATAACAAACTCTGTCAGATTATCTACTGGAAGGTATTTTGAAACTTTCAAAATTCAAATTTGTTTTTCTGCAACATATTTTTATACTGATAAAATTTTGAGAAAATTCATAAAGTTTCGAAAAATTAAGAAAAAATTAGTAAAACTTAGAAAAATTCAATGAATTTTTTTTGTTTTTGCCTTTGAACGCTTTAGAAAAATATAAAAATTTAATCATATTTTTATGCTGATTACAAAATTTTGCACCGTTTTGCACGTTTTTTTAAATTATCTCGTGATTTCTTAAAACATTAAAATTATAGCATATTTTTATGCTGGTTTCTGAAAAGTGCAGTATAAATCAGGAAAAGTGTGGATTTTCCTCTATTTAAATAACCGCATATTTTTAGACTGATTTAAAAAAATATATTCATTTTTCTTTGTAAAAATCTTTCAACAGCGAAGAACTTGTAAATCATTGAGGGCTGATTCTCAGATCCACTAGCGCTCAAATTGTGCTTTGATAAATACAAGGTTTTTAAATGTTTTTTTTTTTTTCAATACTGAAACAAAGAAACAGAAAAAAAAATGTTTGCACTTCGAGTAGTATTTCGATCGATATCGACTGCGAGAATTAACTTTCTGATATTGTTACATGTCATTGGAGTTATAGCATATTTTTCGGTCGTTTGAAAATTCTGAAATATTAAGTAAATTAAGCTACATGTGTCGGTTTCTTACTGATTATCACTAAGGCAACAGAAAACTAGCAGTTATGAATTTATTTTGAGGCCTAAAACTATACAACAACATATTTAAGATAGCAGTCAAAAATCAAACATATATTTATTGAAATTTGATTCAAAGCAATAAAGAATTGTGAAATATTGTACTAGTTTCTTCCTCTTGAAGGTTTAGGGATGTGTTACTTCAACTAAAAACATTTGCTTACATTTTTTTAATTTTACGATACACTTATTTTAAATAGCACAGTTTTAGGCCTCTAGTTATAGCATATTTTTAGGTCGAATGAAAATTCTGAAAAATTAATTAATTTAAGTGACATGTGTCGGTTTCTTACTGACTCACCTATTTATAGACCTAAAAAAAAATTGAAGCATAATTTTGGGATGATTAAAAAATTTGTTGTTGACTTATCTTCTTAAAAACATTATAAAAACGAAGAAATTTTAAAAAAATTAAATTATCTCATGTTTTTCTAAGACATTTAAAATGTAGCCTATTTTCAGGCGGATTTTAAATTCAGGAAAATTAACAAAGTTTCGCAAAAATTAAGAAAAATTGTAGGAAATTCAGTATAAATAAAAAAACTGAGGGAACAAATATCGTTTTCTTACTGATTATCACCTATTTATAGACTTAAAAAAGATTAAAATTAAAGCATTTTTTTAGGCCGATTAAAAAAATTACTTTAATTTCTCTTTTTAAAAACATTTTAAAAACGAAGAACCTTTAACAAATAAAATTTTCTCATGTTTTTCTACAAAATTAAAGTTGTAGCATATTTTTGGGCTGATTTAAAATTCAGGAATTCAGACTTAAGATTCTAAAAAAAATTGGAAAATTTAGCACAAATCTTAAAATTTCAGTGAAATTCAAAATTCCTCTTTTTAATGACATATTTAAAGGCTTTATAAAAATATAAAAATTATAGCATATTTTTAGGCTTATTAAAATATTATGTTATTTTTTTTTCTTAAAAATGCTTTAAAATCTGAGGACTTTTAAAAACTAAAATTATGATTAAAATTCCGAAAAATTTAGAAAATTACTGAAAATCTAAGAAAAATTCTGGAAAATTCAGTTTAATTCTGTTTATTACACCGTCCGACAAAAATTAAAAAAAAAAAAAATCCTTAAACACGGACTGGATAACATGCGTTTGAAACTAGAGACTAAATGTAGTAAAACTGCATTAACAGTTTTTCATTTCGTGATCCTGTTTCCTTTTAAAAGGCCTTCAAAATTTTAGAGGATTAAACTTTATAAAATATTTTTTATGATATTTGAACTTGTTCTGGGATGCCACTAGTGATAGAAAATGAAGGAGAAGGATCTCCTCTAATTTTCCTATTTTATTAATTTTACAAATCAGGAAAAAGGAGGTAAGTTACGTTCTCTCAAAAGTTTATCCTTCAATATCATTCAAAATTTTTAGCAAAATATTTTGATTAAGTTTTCAAATGACTTTGTTTACATCCTTTTATCCTGATATGGCCAGTGTCATCCTAGTATAAAATGTTTCAAAAATATTTTACAAAATGTATACTTTAAAACTTAAAAGTCCTTTTACAAGGAAACAGGATCACGAAATGAAAAACTGTAAATGCAGTTTTACTCCATTTGATCTCTACTTTTGGACGTATATCATCCGGTTTATGTTTAATATTGGCTGTCAGACGGTGTTATATGTAAATAGTCAGAAAAATGCATAAAATTACTGAAAAATAAAGAAAAATTCTCGAAAATTCAGTAAATCCAAAAAAATATATAACCGTTGAAGCACTTTTAGAACAAAAACAACAACTTATGAACATTTTCTAAATTTATTAAAAATGATTTTAGGATAAACAAGTAGAAAAAATTAAGTTCGACTTGGTCGAATCTATGAATACCCTCCACAATGTCATCTGATAGTAATTTTCTAAAAAAATTTCAAAAAATTGCATCACAAATTTTTTATTAGAAATATATTAATTTGAGTAAAACTTTTTTTTAATCAATCAAATTTTTTTGAGTGTAAAATTTTTACATACAGTTACAAAAACAACAAGTAGAAAAATTAAGTTCGACTTGGTCGAATCTATGAATACCCTCCACAATGTCATCTGATAGTAATTTTCTAAAAAAATTTCAAAAAATTGCATTACAAATTTTTTATTAGAAATACCTATATTATTTTGAGTAAAACTTATTTTTAATCAATCAAATTTTTTGAGTGTAAAATTTTTTTGACTGTCAGCATTTTTTTGAGTGTGACATTTCATTAAAAAAAAAATTATGTATACATTTTTTTTTGAGTGTAACATTTTTTTAGTGTAAATATTTTTTTTAGTGTACAATTTCTTTGAGTAACAAAATTACTTTGCAAAATATTTTTGTTGTTTTATACCTATATGCACTACAAAAAAATATTTCACATATTTCCCACTTTTTATTTTACTTCATTTGATTTTTTTTCCAAAAATTCTTACTATACACCGCTACATACAGTTACAAACACAATAACAAAACAATAACAAATATTTACTTGTCTAACAACTAAACTGCACCCCCAGGGTCGCCAGTTTTTTTTTGGATGCCATCCCCAAATTAAAATTTCTCATCCCCAAAAATCCCCAAAAAAAAAATTCTCAAAATTTACTACTCGCAAAAAATACTTGCAACCCATCAAGTGCTTTTGAGTAATTTAGCCAATTTTTAAGAACGAAAACTTGGTTAACTTACGTACAAACACTTGGTGGTTTGTATTTTACACAGAAACTTGGCTAAAAAGTGTAAGTGTATTTTGCGTGTTGAGCGATTAGAACATCGTTTGAAGCCGCCAATGTTTCGATAAGTATAATGATAAAATTCAAAAGCAACGGAAATGTTTTATCACGGATGGATAACTCAGGAATTTTTAATTTACACACCAGCGATAGAGTACTTTATTGGTCCAAATTTGATTTAATCTTGTTTTATATCTTGACTTCCCTCAAAAGTTTTCTCAGCAAACATAAGTCATCGGCCCTAAGAAATTAATTGTACCCTTTAAAAAAACAACGAAAATTATTTTAAGGTTTGATATACATATTGCCGTAAAACCCCTTAAATTTTTATAAATTCTAACTCCGGAATAGGTATCTAAAACGTTGTATTGCTTTTTAAGAATTTAAGAAGTTGTAAAAGACCAGTATGTTCAATTGATGTACTTTTAAACTTTTTTCTACAGAAAAAACTAGTAAATTTTGGAAATTTTATATAATAGATTTAAAGGATATACCTACTATAGAAAATGTATGAAAATTTACAATTTGGTTTAAAGAAAAATAAAAGCATGATACCACTACGATCCAGTTTTTGACAGACACCTTATAAAATTTTATTTTTTTCTATATAAATGTCACATTATTCCTACGTTTGCGGTTTTTTTTTTTGTATGCTTTAATGTCCACGATTTATCAAAAATAAAGTAGAGTTAATGTTACCGATTTTAGCATTATTTTATAATTAATGTATTTAAAAAACACTTGTTTATCTAAAATATTTCATCCCCTAAAAATCCCCGAAAAAATCAGTGTCATCCCCATGAAATCCCCGGATCCCAAATCAAATTTTTCATCCCCAATTTCCAAAAAAAATCCCCTATTTGGGGACAAAACCCCTAAACTGGCAACACTGTGCACCCCACGACAAGAAAACAAACAACAACAAGTTTTAAAAAACTGGTATTTCACCATGCTTTTAAAACTTGTTTAACTAGTTCTCAACGAAATTTGAAAGTCAGTGCTTTGCTTATAACTTTTGAACCACAGAACCGATTTTGCTGAAATTCAAAACCAAATAGCCTTGGGGAACGACAAGTATATATGCTAAGCTTAAGCCCCCTCAGAATTGTATTTCGAAAGTTATAGTGGTTTTAATCTTGTAAATTCGAAAAATACCCTTGCCGAAATTTACTCTTTTGCTCATAACTTTTGAACCACTTGACCGATTTCGCTGGATTGCAATACCAACCTGACCCGGTAAATGGAGAACATATATGTCAAACTTCAGGAGCCTCCGTAAAGTCTTTCAGAAGTTAGCGTGTTTTCAACGGACAGACAGACAGACAGACAGACAGACAGACAGACAGACGGACGGACGGACGGACGGACGGACATCGCTAGATCGACTTAAAATCGATCAAATATCATGAATATATATACTTTATGGGGTCCTAGACCAATATTTCGATGTGTTACAAACGGAATGACAAACTTATATATACCCTCTATCACTAGAGTGGAGGGTATAATAACAAATATTTGCTTGTCTAACAACTAAACTGCACCCCACGACAAGAAAACAAACAACAAGTTTTAAAAAACTGGTATTTCACCATGCTGTTAAAACTTGTTTAACGAGTTTTCAACAGTTTAAGATGAATCAAATCTGAAATTCAGTGCTTTGCTTATAACTTTTGAACCACTTAACCGATTTTGCTTAAATTAAAAACCAAACAGCCATGGGGAACGACAAATATATGCGCTAAGCTTCAGCCCCCTCAGAATTGTCTTTCGAAAGTTATAGTGGTTTTAATCTTGTTAATTCGAAAAATACCCTTGCCGAAATTTACTCTTTTGCTCATAACTTATGAACCACTTGACCGATTTCGCTGGATTGCAATACCAACCTGAGACCCGGTAAATGGAGAACATATATGTCAAACTCCAGGAGCCTCCGTAAAGTCTTTCAAAAGTTAGCGTGTTTTCAACGGACAGACAGACAGACAGACAGACAGACAGACAGACAGACAGACAGACAGACAGACAGACAGACAGACAGACAGACAGACAGACAGACAGACAGACAGACAGACAGACAGACAGACAGACAGACAGACAGACAGACAGACAGACAGACAGACAGACAGACAGACAGACAGACAGACAGACAGACAGACAGACAGACAGACAGACAGACAGACAGACAGACAGACAGACAGACAGACAGACAGACAGACAGACAGACAGACAGACAGACAGACAGACAGACAGACAGACAGACAGACAGACAGACAGACAGACAGACAGACAGACAGACAGACAGACAGACAGACAGACAGACAGACAGACAGACAGACAGACAGACAGACAGACAGACAGACAGACAGACAGACAGACAGACAGACAGACAGACAGACAGACAGACAGACAGACAGACAGACAGACAGACAGACAGACAGACAGACAGACAGACAGACAGACAGACAGACAGACAGACAGACAGACAGACAGACAGACAGACAGACAGACAGACAGACAGACAGACAGACAGACAGACAGACAGACAGACAGACAGACAGACAGACAGACAGACAGACAGACAGACAGACAGACAGACAGACAGACAGACAGACAGACAGACAGACAGACAGACAGACAGACAGACAGACAGACAGACAGACAGACAGACAGACAGACAGACAGACAGACAGACAGACAGACAGACAGACAGACAGACAGACAGACAGACAGACAGACAGACAGACAGACAGACAGACAGACAGACAGACAGACAGACAGACAGACAGACAGACAGACAGACAGACAGACAGACAGACAGACAGACAGACAGACAGACAGACAGACAGACAGACAGACAGACAGACAGACAGACAGACAGACAGACAGACAGACAGACAGACAGACAGACAGACAGACAGACAGACAGACAGACAGACAGACAGACAGACAGACAGACAGACAGACAGACAGACAGACAGACAGACAGACAGACAGACAGACAGACAGACAGACAGACAGACAGACAGACAGACAGACAGACAGACAGACAGACAGACAGACAGACAGACAGACAGACAGACAGACAGACAGACAGACAGACAGACAGACAGACAGACAGACAGACAGACAGACAGACAGACAGACAGACAGACAGACAGACAGACAGACAGACAGACAGACAGACAGACAGACAGACAGACAGACAGACAGACAGACAGACAGACAGACAGACAGACAGACAGACAGACAGACAGACAGACAGACAGACAGACAGACAGACAGACAGACAGACAGACAGACAGACAGACAGACAGACAGACAGACAGACAGACAGACAGACAGACAGACAGACAGACAGACAGACAGACAGACAGACAGACAGACAGACAGACAGACAGACAGACAGACAGACAGACAGACAGACAGACAGACAGACAGACAGACAGACAGACAGACAGACAGACAGACAGACAGACAGACAGACAGACAGACAGACAGACAGACAGACAGACAGACAGACAGACAGACAGACAGACAGACAGACAGACAGACAGACAGACAGACAGACAGACAGACAGACAGACAGACAGACAGACAGACAGACAGACAGACAGACAGACAGACAGACAGACAGACAGACAGACAGACAGACAGACAGACAGACAGACAGACAGACAGACAGACAGACAGACAGACAGACAGACAGACAGACAGACAGACAGACAGACAGACAGACAGACAGACAGACAGACAGACAGACAGACAGACAGACAGACAGACAGACAGACAGACAGACAGACAGACAGACAGACAGACAGACAGACAGACAGACAGACAGACAGACAGACAGACAGACAGACAGACAGACAGACAGACAGACAGACAGACAGACAGACAGACAGACAGACAGACAGACAGACAGACAGACAGACAGACAGACAGACAGACAGACAGACAGACAGACAGACAGACAGACAGACAGACAGACAGACAGACAGACAGACAGACAGACAGACAGACAGACAGACAGACAGACAGACAGACAGACAGACAGACAGACAGACAGACAGACAGACAGACAGACAGACAGACAGACAGACAGACAGACAGACAGACAGACAGACAGACAGACAGACAGACAGACAGACAGACAGACAGACAGACAGACAGACAGACAGACAGACAGACAGACAGACAGACAGACAGACAGACAGACAGACAGACAGACAGACAGACAGACAGACAGACAGACAGACAGACAGACAGACAGACAGACAGACAGACAGACAGACAGACAGACAGACAGACAGACAGACAGACAGACAGACAGACAGACAGACAGACAGACAGACAGACAGACAGACAGACAGACAGACAGACAGACAGACAGACAGACAGACAGACAGACAGACAGACAGACAGACAGACAGACAGACAGACAGACAGACAGACAGACAGACAGACAGACAGACAGACAGACAGACAGACAGACAGACAGACAGACAGACAGACAGACAGACAGACAGACAGACAGACAGACAGACAGACAGACAGACAGACAGACAGACAGACAGACAGACAGACAGACAGACAGACAGACAGACAGACAGACAGACAGACAGACAGACAGACAGACAGACAGACAGACAGACAGACAGACAGACAGACAGACAGACAGACAGACAGACAGACAGACAGACAGACAGACAGACAGACAGACAGACAGACAGACAGACAGACAGACAGACAGACAGACAGACAGACAGACAGACAGACAGACAGACAGACAGACAGACAGACAGACAGACAGACAGACAGACAGACAGACAGACAGACAGACAGACAGACAGACAGACAGACAGACAGACAGACAGACAGACAGACAGACAGACAGACAGACAGACAGACAGACAGACAGACAGACAGACAGACAGACAGACAGACAGACAGACAGACAGACAGACAGACAGACAGACAGACAGACAGACAGACAGACAGACAGACAGACAGACAGACAGACAGACAGACAGACAGACAGACAGACAGACAGACAGACAGACAGACAGACAGACAGACAGACAGACAGACAGACAGACAGACAGACAGACAGACAGACAGACAGACAGACAGACAGACAGACAGACAGACAGACAGACAGACAGACAGACAGACAGACAGACAGACAGACAGACAGACAGACAGACAGACAGACAGACAGACAGACAGACAGACAGACAGACAGACAGACAGACAGACAGACAGACAGACAGACAGACAGACAGACAGACAGACAGACAGACAGACAGACAGACAGACAGACAGACAGACAGACAGACAGACAGACAGACAGACAGACAGACAGACAGACAGACAGACAGACAGACAGACAGACAGACAGACAGACAGACAGACAGACAGACAGACAGACAGACAGACAGACAGACAGACAGACAGACAGACAGACAGACAGACAGACAGACAGACAGACAGACAGACAGACAGACAGACAGACAGACAGACAGACAGACAGACAGACAGACAGACAGACAGACAGACAGACAGACAGACAGACAGACAGACAGACAGACAGACAGACAGACAGACAGACAGACAGACAGACAGACAGACAGACAGACAGACAGACAGACAGACAGACAGACAGACAGACAGACAGACAGACAGACAGACAGACAGACAGACAGACAGACAGACAGACAGACAGACAGACAGACAGACAGACAGACAGACAGACAGACAGACAGACAGACAGACAGACAGACAGACAGACAGACAGACAGACAGACAGACAGACAGACAGACAGACAGACAGACAGACAGACAGACAGACAGACAGACAGACAGACAGACAGACAGACAGACAGACAGACAGACAGACAGACAGACAGACAGACAGACAGACAGACAGACAGACAGACAGACAGACAGACAGACAGACAGACAGACAGACAGACAGACAGACAGACAGACAGACAGACAGACAGACAGACAGACAGACAGACAGACAGACAGACAGACAGACAGACAGACAGACAGACAGACAGACAGACAGACAGACAGACAGACAGACAGACAGACAGACAGACAGACAGACAGACAGACAGACAGACAGACAGACAGACAGACAGACAGACAGACAGACAGACAGACAGACAGACAGACAGACAGACAGACAGACAGACAGACAGACAGACAGACAGACAGACAGACAGACAGACAGACAGACAGACAGACAGACAGACAGACAGACAGACAGACAGACAGACAGACAGACAGACAGACAGACAGACAGACAGACAGACAGACAGACAGACAGACAGACAGACAGACAGACAGACAGACAGACAGACAGACAGACAGACAGACAGACAGACAGACAGACAGACAGACAGACAGACAGACAGACAGACAGACAGACAGACAGACAGACAGACAGACAGACAGACAGACAGACAGACAGACAGACAGACAGACAGACAGACAGACAGACAGACAGACAGACAGACAGACAGACAGACAGACAGACAGACAGACAGACAGACAGACAGACAGACAGACAGACAGACAGACAGACAGACAGACAGACAGACAGACAGACAGACAGACAGACAGACAGACAGACAGACAGACAGACAGACAGACAGACAGACAGACAGACAGACAGACAGACAGACAGACAGACAGACAGACAGACAGACAGACAGACAGACAGACAGACAGACAGACAGACAGACAGACAGACAGACAGACAGACAGACAGACAGACAGACAGACAGACAGACAGACAGACAGACAGACAGACAGACAGACAGACAGACAGACAGACAGACAGACAGACAGACAGACAGACAGACAGACAGACAGACAGACAGACAGACAGACAGACAGACAGACAGACAGACAGACAGACAGACAGACAGACAGACAGACAGACAGACAGACAGACAGACAGACAGACAGACAGACAGACAGACAGACAGACAGACAGACAGACAGACAGACAGACAGACAGACAGACAGACAGACAGACAGACAGACAGACAGACAGACAGACAGACAGACAGACAGACAGACAGACAGACAGACAGACAGACAGACAGACAGACAGACAGACAGACAGACAGACAGACAGACAGACAGACAGACAGACAGACAGACAGACAGACAGACAGACAGACAGACAGACAGACAGACAGACAGACAGACAGACAGACAGACAGACAGACAGACAGACAGACAGACAGACAGACAGACAGACAGACAGACAGACAGACAGACAGACAGACAGACAGACAGACAGACAGACAGACAGACAGACAGACAGACAGACAGACAGACAGACAGACAGACAGACAGACAGACAGACAGACAGACAGACAGACAGACAGACAGACAGACAGACAGACAGACAGACAGACAGACAGACAGACAGACAGACAGACAGACAGACAGACAGACAGACAGACAGACAGACAGACAGACAGACAGACAGACAGACAGACAGACAGACAGACAGACAGACAGACAGACAGACAGACAGACAGACAGACAGACAGACAGACAGACAGACAGACAGACAGACAGACAGACAGACAGACAGACAGACAGACAGACAGACAGACAGACAGACAGACAGACAGACAGACAGACAGACAGACAGACAGACAGACAGACAGACAGACAGACAGACAGACAGACAGACAGACAGACAGACAGACAGACAGACAGACAGACAGACAGACAGACAGACAGACAGACAGACAGACAGACAGACAGACAGACAGACAGACAGACAGACAGACAGACAGACAGACAGACAGACAGACAGACAGACAGACAGACAGACAGACAGACAGACAGACAGACAGACAGACAGACAGACAGACAGACAGACAGACAGACAGACAGACAGACAGACAGACAGACAGACAGACAGACAGACAGACAGACAGACAGACAGACAGACAGACAGACAGACAGACAGACAGACAGACAGACAGACAGACAGACAGACAGACAGACAGACAGACAGACAGACAGACAGACAGACAGACAGACAGACAGACAGACAGACAGACAGACAGACAGACAGACAGACAGACAGACAGACAGACAGACAGACAGACAGACAGACAGACAGACAGACAGACAGACAGACAGACAGACAGACAGACAGACAGACAGACAGACAGACAGACAGACAGACAGACAGACAGACAGACAGACAGACAGACAGACAGACAGACAGACAGACAGACAGACAGACAGACAGACAGACAGACAGACAGACAGACAGACAGACAGACAGACAGACAGACAGACAGACAGACAGACAGACAGACAGACAGACAGACAGACAGACAGACAGACAGACAGACAGACAGACAGACAGACAGACAGACAGACAGACAGACAGACAGACAGACAGACAGACAGACAGACAGACAGACAGACAGACAGACAGACAGACAGACAGACAGACAGACAGACAGACAGACAGACAGACAGACAGACAGACAGACAGACAGACAGACAGACAGACAGACAGACAGACAGACAGACAGACAGACAGACAGACAGACAGACAGACAGACAGACAGACAGACAGACAGACAGACAGACAGACAGACAGACAGACAGACAGACAGACAGACAGACAGACAGACAGACAGACAGACAGACAGACAGACAGACAGACAGACAGACAGACAGACAGACAGACAGACAGACAGACAGACAGACAGACAGACAGACAGACAGACAGACAGACAGACAGACAGACAGACAGACAGACAGACAGACAGACAGACAGACAGACAGACAGACAGACAGACAGACAGACAGACAGACAGACAGACAGACAGACAGACAGACAGACAGACAGACAGACAGACAGACAGACAGACAGACAGACAGACAGACAGACAGACAGACAGACAGACAGACAGACAGACAGACAGACAGACAGACAGACAGACAGACAGACAGACAGACAGACAGACAGACAGACAGACAGACAGACAGACAGACAGACAGACAGACAGACAGACAGACAGACAGACAGACAGACAGACAGACAGACAGACAGACAGACAGACAGACAGACAGACAGACAGACAGACAGACAGACAGACAGACAGACAGACAGACAGACAGACAGACAGACAGACAGACAGACAGACAGACAGACAGACAGACAGACAGACAGACAGACAGACAGACAGACAGACAGACAGACAGACAGACAGACAGACAGACAGACAGACAGACAGACAGACAGACAGACAGACAGACAGACAGACAGACAGACAGACAGACAGACAGACAGACAGACAGACAGACAGACAGACAGACAGACAGACAGACAGACAGACAGACAGACAGACAGACAGACAGACAGACAGACAGACAGACAGACAGACAGACAGACAGACAGACAGACAGACAGACAGACAGACAGACAGACAGACAGACAGACAGACAGACAGACAGACAGACAGACAGACAGACAGACAGACAGACAGACAGACAGACAGACAGACAGACAGACAGACAGACAGACAGACAGACAGACAGACAGACAGACAGACAGACAGACAGACAGACAGACAGACAGACAGACAGACAGACAGACAGACAGACAGACAGACAGACAGACAGACAGACAGACAGACAGACAGACAGACAGACAGACAGACAGACAGACAGACAGACAGACAGACAGACAGACAGACAGACAGACAGACAGACAGACAGACAGACAGACAGACAGACAGACAGACAGACAGACAGACAGACAGACAGACAGACAGACAGACAGACAGACAGACAGACAGACAGACAGACAGACAGACAGACAGACAGACAGACAGACAGACAGACAGACAGACAGACAGACAGACAGACAGACAGACAGACAGACAGACAGACAGACAGACAGACAGACAGACAGACAGACAGACAGACAGACAGACAGACAGACAGACAGACAGACAGACAGACAGACAGACAGACAGACAGACAGACAGACAGACAGACAGACAGACAGACAGACAGACAGACAGACAGACAGACAGACAGACAGACAGACAGACAGACAGACAGACAGACAGACAGACAGACAGACAGACAGACAGACAGACAGACAGACAGACAGACAGACAGACAGACAGACAGACAGACAGACAGACAGACAGACAGACAGACAGACAGACAGACAGACAGACAGACAGACAGACAGACAGACAGACAGACAGACAGACAGACAGACAGACAGACAGACAGACAGACAGACAGACAGACAGACAGACAGACAGACAGACAGACAGACAGACAGACAGACAGACAGACAGACAGACAGACAGACAGACAGACAGACAGACAGACAGACAGACAGACAGACAGACAGACAGACAGACAGACAGACAGACAGACAGACAGACAGACAGACAGACAGACAGACAGACAGACAGACAGACAGACAGACAGACAGACAGACAGACAGACAGACAGACAGACAGACAGACAGACAGACAGACAGACAGACAGACAGACAGACAGACAGACAGACAGACAGACAGACAGACAGACAGACAGACAGACAGACAGACAGACAGACAGACAGACAGACAGACAGACAGACAGACAGACAGACAGACAGACAGACAGACAGACAGACAGACAGACAGACAGACAGACAGACAGACAGACAGACAGACAGACAGACAGACAGACAGACAGACAGACAGACAGACAGACAGACAGACAGACAGACAGACAGACAGACAGACAGACAGACAGACAGACAGACAGACAGACAGACAGACAGACAGACAGACAGACAGACAGACAGACAGACAGACAGACAGACAGACAGACAGACAGACAGACAGACAGACAGACAGACAGACAGACAGACAGACAGACAGACAGACAGACAGACAGACAGACAGACAGACAGACAGACAGACAGACAGACAGACAGACAGACAGACAGACAGACAGACAGACAGACAGACAGACAGACAGACAGACAGACAGACAGACAGACAGACAGACAGACAGACAGACAGACAGACAGACAGACAGACAGACAGACAGACAGACAGACAGACAGACAGACAGACAGACAGACAGACAGACAGACAGACAGACAGACAGACAGACAGACAGACAGACAGACAGACAGACAGACAGACAGACAGACAGACAGACAGACAGACAGACAGACAGACAGACAGACAGACAGACAGACAGACAGACAGACAGACAGACAGACAGACAGACAGACAGACAGACAGACAGACAGACAGACAGACAGACAGACAGACAGACAGACAGACAGACAGACAGACAGACAGACAGACAGACAGACAGACAGACAGACAGACAGACAGACAGACAGACAGACAGACAGACAGACAGACAGACAGACAGACAGACAGACAGACAGACAGACAGACAGACAGACAGACAGACAGACAGACAGACAGACAGACAGACAGACAGACAGACAGACAGACAGACAGACAGACAGACAGACAGACAGACAGACAGACAGACAGACAGACAGACAGACAGACAGACAGACAGACAGACAGACAGACAGACAGACAGACAGACAGACAGACAGACAGACAGACAGACAGACAGACAGACAGACAGACAGACAGACAGACAGACAGACAGACAGACAGACAGACAGACAGACAGACAGACAGACAGACAGACAGACAGACAGACAGACAGACAGACAGACAGACAGACAGACAGACAGACAGACAGACAGACAGACAGACAGACAGACAGACAGACAGACAGACAGACAGACAGACAGACAGACAGACAGACAGACAGACAGACAGACAGACAGACAGACAGACAGACAGACAGACAGACAGACAGACAGACAGACAGACAGACAGACAGACAGACAGACAGACAGACAGACAGACAGACAGACAGACAGACAGACAGACAGACAGACAGACAGACAGACAGACAGACAGACAGACAGACAGACAGACAGACAGACAGACAGACAGACAGACAGACAGACAGACAGACAGACAGACAGACAGACAGACAGACAGACAGACAGACAGACAGACAGACAGACAGACAGACAGACAGACAGACAGACAGACAGACAGACAGACAGACAGACAGACAGACAGACAGACAGACAGACAGACAGACAGACAGACAGACAGACAGACAGACAGACAGACAGACAGACAGACAGACAGACAGACAGACAGACAGACAGACAGACAGACAGACAGACAGACAGACAGACAGACAGACAGACAGACAGACAGACAGACAGACAGACAGACAGACAGACAGACAGACAGACAGACAGACAGACAGACAGACAGACAGACAGACAGACAGACAGACAGACAGACAGACAGACAGACAGACAGACAGACAGACAGACAGACAGACAGACAGACAGACAGACAGACAGACAGACAGACAGACAGACAGACAGACAGACAGACAGACAGACAGACAGACAGACAGACAGACAGACAGACAGACAGACAGACAGACAGACAGACAGACAGACAGACAGACAGACAGACAGACAGACAGACAGACAGACAGACAGACAGACAGACAGACAGACAGACAGACAGACAGACAGACAGACAGACAGACAGACAGACAGACAGACAGACAGACAGACAGACAGACAGACAGACAGACAGACAGACAGACAGACAGACAGACAGACAGACAGACAGACAGACAGACAGACAGACAGACAGACAGACAGACAGACAGACAGACAGACAGACAGACAGACAGACAGACAGACAGACAGACAGACAGACAGACAGACAGACAGACAGACAGACAGACAGACAGACAGACAGACAGACAGACAGACAGACAGACAGACAGACAGACAGACAGACAGACAGACAGACAGACAGACAGACAGACAGACAGACAGACAGACAGACAGACAGACAGACAGACAGACAGACAGACAGACAGACAGACAGACAGACAGACAGACAGACAGACAGACAGACAGACAGACAGACAGACAGACAGACAGACAGACAGACAGACAGACAGACAGACAGACAGACAGACAGACAGACAGACAGACAGACAGACAGACAGACAGACAGACAGACAGACAGACAGACAGACAGACAGACAGACAGACAGACAGACAGACAGACAGACAGACAGACAGACAGACAGACAGACAGACAGACAGACAGACAGACAGACAGACAGACAGACAGACAGACAGACAGACAGACAGACAGACAGACAGACAGACAGACAGACAGACAGACAGACAGACAGACAGACAGACAGACAGACAGACAGACAGACAGACAGACAGACAGACAGACAGACAGACAGACAGACAGACAGACAGACAGACAGACAGACAGACAGACAGACAGACAGACAGACAGACAGACAGACAGACAGACAGACAGACAGACAGACAGACAGACAGACAGACAGACAGACAGACAGACAGACAGACAGACAGACAGACAGACAGACAGACAGACAGACAGACAGACAGACAGACAGACAGACAGACAGACAGACAGACAGACAGACAGACAGACAGACAGACAGACAGACAGACAGACAGACAGACAGACAGACAGACAGACAGACAGACAGACAGACAGACAGACAGACAGACAGACAGACAGACAGACAGACAGACAGACAGACAGACAGACAGACAGACAGACAGACAGACAGACAGACAGACAGACAGACAGACAGACAGACAGACAGACAGACAGACAGACAGACAGACAGACAGACAGACAGACAGACAGACAGACAGACAGACAGACAGACAGACAGACAGACAGACAGACAGACAGACAGACAGACAGACAGACAGACAGACAGACAGACAGACAGACAGACAGACAGACAGACAGACAGACAGACAGACAGACAGACAGACAGACAGACAGACAGACAGACAGACAGACAGACAGACAGACAGACAGACAGACAGACAGACAGACAGACAGACAGACAGACAGACAGACAGACAGACAGACAGACAGACAGACAGACAGACAGACAGACAGACAGACAGACAGACAGACAGACAGACAGACAGACAGACAGACAGACAGACAGACAGACAGACAGACAGACAGACAGACAGACAGACAGACAGACAGACAGACAGACAGACAGACAGACAGACAGACAGACAGACAGACAGACAGACAGACAGACAGACAGACAGACAGACAGACAGACAGACAGACAGACAGACAGACGGACGAACGGACGGAAGGACATCGCTAGATCGACTTAAAATCGATCAAGGATCATGAATATATATACTTTATGGGGTCCTAGACCAATATTTCGATGTGTTACAAACGGAATGACAAACTTATATATACCCTCTATCACTAGAGTGGAGGGTATAAAAAATCGTGGACAAATTTTGGAAAATGGCGATTTAAAATGTTTTAAGAAATAAACTAAATTTTAAAAATTTTTCTGAAAAAAATTTGAAAATTATCCCAGTCAAAAAACAGTTTTTGGCAAATGCTGGCAAAGTTGTTTACGTTTGGAAAACTTTTAAAATTTTATTAGGGAAAAAATATTTTTTTGAATTCTAATTTTCGGGATCCCAATTTTTTTTGGGATTTTTTTTCCCCCGTTTTGGAGTAAGCCAATTCATTAAAAATGCTTTTAGACATTTTTTTTTTTTGAAAAGTCGGAAAAAATAACTGTGACGTGTTCTGTGACATGTCACTATTTAACCGGCACGGGTTGTGTTCCTAAGGGACAGGTTCAGTAACATGTCACAAGTGATGTTATTCGGGGTTGAGATATTTAATCACAAAAGAACAGGCGTTTTTATATGAAAGGTGTCAAGTTTATGAACGGTTTATATGTCTCTGAGTGACATGTCACGTGAACATTGGCTTGCAAAGTGGAAAAATTCAGTGTAGTGTGTCGTTTTCCTACTGTTTATAAGTAACAGGACAATCCTTCATAATTCTTTATTGTTTTTAATCAAATTTCATAAAAACATATTTGATTTCTGACTACTGTTTCAAATATGTTGTTGCATAGTTTTAGGCCTTAAAATAAATTCATAACTGCTAGTTTTCTGTTGCCTTAGTTATAAATAAGGCAACAGAAAACTAGCAGTTATGAATTTATTTTGAGGCCTAAAACTATACAACAACCTATTTGAAACAGTAGTCAGAAATTAAACATATTTTAATTGAAATTGGATTAAAAATAATAAAGAATTGTAAGTGATTGTCCTGATTTCCTCGTTTTGAAGGTTTTAGGATGTGTTACTTCAACTAAAAAAAAAATTCATATATTTAATATTACGATACAATTATTTTGCACAGCATAGTTTAAGGCCTTCAAATGAATTCATAGCTGCTAGTTTTCTGTTGCTCTATTCATATCTAAGGCAACAGAAAACTAGCATTTATGAATTTATTTTGAGGCCTAAAACTATGCAACAACCTATTTGAAACAGTAGTCAGAAATCAAATATGTTTTTATGAAGTTTGATTAAAAACAATTAAGAATTATGAAGGATTGTCCTGATTTACCCTCTTGAAAGTTTTAAGATGTGTTACTTCAACTAAAAACATTTGCTTTCATTTATTTAATTTTACGATACACATATTTTGTATAGCATAATTTTAGGCCTCAAAATATATTCATAAATACTAGTTTTCTGTTGCCCTATTTATAACCTTTTTAAAATTAAAGCATATTTTTAGGCTGATTAAGCAGTTATTTTCGTTTTTCTGTTAACAAATATTTCAAAAATTAAGAATTTTTACAATAAAACTAATATTATAACATGTTTGCATAAAATATTAAAATTAAAGCATATTATTAGGCTTATTAAACATTTATGTTAGTTGGTCAGCTAAGTAATAAAAACAACGAATTAAAAATAAACTGAAAAATCAAAAAAAAAAATTCTGGAAAATTAAAAAATTTTATAAAAAAAAAAAAAAAAATTCAGCACAAATCAAAAAAAAAAAAAATTAATTTAAATTAGAAAAAAATCAGAAAAACATTTTAGGAATTCAGAAACATCAGTAAACAACAGTAAAATTTAGTTTTTCCCAGATTTCTCTAAATGTACAACAAAAAATATTATTTCTCAGAAATAATAATTCTAAAAATTGTATCAAAAATACTATTTCTCAGAAAAACTAATTTCACAAGATTTTTCCGACACCCGTGTAATAAAGGAAAATGTTCTAAAAAACTCTATTGAAATACTCATTACTGTAAATTAAATAAACCAGCATTATTTGTTGCATAACAAATAGACTGTTAGTCTATGTAAGTACTTATTAAGCCTAATTGACCGTATACACTATTTGAATGAGTTTAAAAAATATTGGTAAAAATGCAACACTTTTTTGAAGCACAAGTTAAGGCAGACAAAGTTGAATGATTTTTAGAATCTTTTGAAATAAATTCCTAAAATGTCAAAAATTATTTATTGTAAATTAAATTATTATTTAAAACCTGAAACATGTTTAAGAAAAATTTTTTAGAAACATTTAAAAATTATAATTTAAATAAATTAAAAATTTTTTTACCCCTAAAAATATGCTTCAAAAAAATTTTTTTTTAACAAAAACTCTCGAAAATTCTTCTCCTACTTATTATCGTGTCAACTGGGCTTTATTAGTGTTCTTGTGTTTGCCTGTCCTTGTGTATGCATATTCTGTTTGTGTTAGTGTGTTTATGGATTTTTTTTATTTTGTTTGTGTTTCTATCAAGAAAATCTTTTCTGTTTTTTTTTTCTCTTCCTACACTTACTAACGCCTGTGCATGCACATTAAAGGATATTATGTGGACTTTTTTATTAGAGTTTTTATACTCTGTGTGCAAATACAAAACAAGTTTTCTATAAAAGTATTGAATTATTAAAATTATACATGACCAGAAAATGAATTACAAAATAAAATAAAAAATAAAAAAAAAAATGCAAAAACTCTCCACAAAGTTAAATAAATGCTAAAGAAATGTTAAAGAAAATATGTTAAGAAAATATATAAAGTAAAAATCCATAAAAATAAACAATATTTACATAAAGTTTAATAACTTTTTGTTAAGAAAATAAAAACTACAAAATAACTAGAGTGGGTTAAAAACGAATCATACGAACCATATGATGCTGTATTAAAAACTAAGAATAATTTCAAATAAGTTTTTGAATCGATGCACAGTAATTGCATAATTCATTAATCATCTTCTTTTTCATTTTGTGGGGGATATAAATTAAAAAAAAAAAACAAAAAAAAAAACAAAAAAAAAAAAAACTGACAAGAATAACTGATTAGCAGGGACAGGACCTTCATGCACTAAAAAACTATGTTTTAGGCGCCTAAAATATGCACTAAAAAGTGTTGAAATATGCACTAAAAATCTTAAAATATGCACTAAAAATCATAATTATCCACTGGTTTTTTTACTTTTATTAAAAAAAAAAAACATAAAATTTGAATTCAGTCTGGCATTTTAAGCTTAGATATGCATATATACAGTGTGTATAAAATGTTATTAAAAAAATAAAAATTATCTAAAAAAATTTAATAATTGCTTTAATGCAAAAAAAAAATTATCAAAAAAAAATTCTTAAAAATAGCTAAAAATACTAAAAAATAGCTAAAAAACTAAAATTTATACAAAATATGACCTAAAAATATGCATTCATAGCGAAAAAATAGCAAAATATGCAAAAATATGCATTTTAAGCAAAATATGCAAAAATATGCACTAACGAATCGATGCCATTTTAAAGCAAATTCTTTGATTCGCAAAGATATCTTGTTTACGCTGTTCTATGACCAATGGGAAAAAACATGCATTTGCATGAAAGTCCTCTCCTTGCTGATTAGCATATATCCTTTCTTATATAAGGCATTCCTATACAAATGTATCGTTAAAGACAACCTAATAATTTGTTCAAAATTTCCTAAAAACTGTTAATAACAAGTAGAAAAGTTAAATTCGACTTGGGCGATTCTATGAATACCCTCCACAATGGCCTTTTTAAAGTGATAGTAAATTTTCTAACGTGAAAAAATAACAGTTTTGATGAGAAATATTTTATTTTGTGTAAAAAAAACTTTTTTTAATAATTTTTGAAAAAAAAAATAATTTACTATTTTTTTTTTTTTTTTGTGTAAAATTTTTTTTTGAGTGTAAAATTTTTTTCGAGTGTATTTTTTTTTTGTTTTGGTATAAAAAAATTTTTGAGTGACAAAAATACGTTGTAAAATATTTTTGTGACTTACTAATATTTTTAAAAACGGGTTTAACGGGTTTTCAACACGTGAATTTAAGATGAAGCGAATCTGAAATTTACGGTTTTAAACCCCTGGACCGATTTGTCTGAAATTCAATACGAACTAGGCTAGAGGAATGAAAAATATATATGCTAAGCTTCAGCATTCTCAGGATTGCCTTTCGAAAGTTATAGTGTTTTTTATCTCGTAAATTTACGAAAACCCCTTGCCGAAATTCAGTCTTTTGCTCATAACTTTTGTACCACTGGACCGATTTTGCTGGATTGCAATATCAACCTGACCAGGTAAATACCCAACATATATGCCATACTTCAGGAGCCTCCGTAAAGTCTTTCAAAAGTTGGCTTATTTTCAACAGACAGACAGACGGACGGACATAGCTAGATTGTCTTAAAATCGATCGAGGATTATGAATCTATATACATTATGGGGTTCTAGACCAATATTTCGAGGTGTTACAAACGGAATGACAAACTTATATATACCCTCTATCACTAGAGTGTAGGGTATAAAAATAGATTATATAGAATAGCATGAAATATGAACTGTTTCAAATAGAATAGAATAAATTGTAAACCGTTTCGTATAGAATAGTATAAAAAATAACCGGTTCATATAGAAAAGCATGAAATATGAACCAGTTAACATAAAATAGCAATTAATGTAAACCGGTTCATTACGAATATTAACAAATGTGAACCGGTTCATTAAGAATATTATGAAATTCATACTCATGAATTTCTGTATGAAAAGTTAAATTGTTCATGCTATAATACATTTCATGCTGCTATATATGCCCCGATATATAATTCATGCTATTAAATATGAACCGGTATGCATTTAATGTTATTTTATGAACCGATTTATTTTTTTACGGTATTCTCTATGAACCGGCAAATATTTCATAATAATCTCTATGAACTGGTTCATATTTAATGCTTTTCTCTATAAACCAGATTATAATGCATGCTTAAGCTATGTTTACACCATACCACTGAGTCGTATGATTTTTATGAACACAGCAAGATTTTTTATAGCATAATTTTAGGCATGTACTAAATATATGTTATTTTAAATTGACAAAAACTCTACATATTGCTAAATTTATAAACTTAAGATAAAATAAATTGTTATATTTGTTTATAAATTTAGCAATATGTAGAGTTTTTTGTCGCTTTTAAATAACAATCAAAAATTTACTATATGCCTAAAATTATGCTATAAAAAATCTTGTTTTTTTCATAAAAGCCATATGACTCAGTGGTATGGTGTAAACATACCTTTAGCTACATGAATCGATTCACATTTAATGATATTTTGTATGAACCGGTTAACATATGATATTACTTATATATGAACCGGGATAATTGTCATGCTTGCCCTTATGAAGAAATTTTACATGGGATGCTATTCTATATAAACCGGTCCACATTTGATGTTTTTCTAAATGAACCGGTCCATATTTAATCATATTCTATATTAATCGGTTTACATTTTATGAATCGTCTATATAAACCGGTTCAATTCCCGTGTTGTACTATATAAACCGGTTCACATTATATGGTATTTTAGTTGAACCGGTTCGTATTTATTTTAATTCCATATGAACCGGTTTTCATTTCATGATATTGAATATAAACCAATTCGCACTTCATGAACTGGATAACAATTCATTATATTCTATATGAACTAAATCACAATGCATGCATTTTTTTATGAACCGGTCTACATTTCATGTTATTCTATAAGAATCTGATATACACAAAAACAATGTGTAACGAATTTCAATCAACAAAACGCGGATTCAATCAATTTTTTGATTGAAATTCCTCCAATTAAGAAAATTGTTATACCAATCATCAAATTGTAGGTGATTGATTGAAATTTTTTTCAATCAAACAATTTTTCGATTTTAATAAAAAATTTGATAAATTTTTTATTTATAGTCAATCAAAATAATGATTGATTTAACAAATGAATTGTAAGCTTATGACAAAATTATCAAATAATTCACCTTTTTTGCTTTCCAATATGTTGCAAACAATAAAAGAATTGTAAAACCCGATTATTTTGTATATTTTTTAATTAATCTATTCAAAAAAAAAAAATGTGTTATGTAGAAAATTTGTAATTCGACAGTTATAGAAAATAACAAAAAATTTTAATCAAAACATTGATTGACTCATTTTAATTTTGTTGATCAATAGATTTAATTGAAAATCTTTAGCCAATATTTTTTGTTTGTACCCGTAGTTTTTCATGTTATTTTATATGAACTGATAAGCATTTCATGCTTTTTTATAAGAACCGGTTCGCATTTCATGCTTTTTTACATGAGCTGATTCATAATTTTATAGCAATCCTTGATAAAATCCGGTCATCCGAATTTTTTTATAAGAACCGGTTCGCATTTCTTGCTATTTTATATGAGGCGATTCATATTTTTATAGCAATCCTTGATAAAATCCGGTCATCCGGTTAATATTTCAGAATATTCTCTGTATTATGGTATTCTCAATGAACCAGCTCATATTTCATAATATTCTCTGTGTACTGCATCATATTTCATTCCATTTTTGAACCGGTTTATATTAAATAGAAAAATTCTCAAATTCGGAGAAATTTTTTCTAGAGAAAAATTCTAAGAAAAATGTTCCTTTAGAATAATTTTCTATAGCAACATTTTTCCTATAGAAAAATTCTCAGATTCTAAGACATTTTTTCTATAGGAAAATTCTCAGATTGCAAGAAATTTTTTCTATAGAAAAAATCTCAGATTCTGAGACATTTTTTCTATAGAAAAATTCTCAGATTTTGAGACATTTTTTTTATAGAAAAATTCTCAGATTCTGAGACATTTTTTCTATAGAAAAATTCTCAGATTCTGAGACATTTTTTCTATAGAAAAATTCTCAGATTCTGAGACATTTTTTCTACAGAAAAATTCTCAGATTCTGAGACATTTTTTCTATAGAAAAATTCTCAGATTCTGAGACATTTTTTCTATAGAAAAATTCTCAGATTCTGAGACATTTTTTCTATAGAAAAATTCTCAGATTCTGAGACATTTTTTCTATAGAAAAATTCTCAGATTCTGAGACATTTTTTTCTATAGAAAAATTCTGAGACATTTTTTCTATAGAAAAATTCTCAGATTCTGAGACATTTTTTCTATAGAAAAATTCTCAGATTCTGAGACATTTTTTCTATAGAAAAATTCTCAGATTCTGAGACATTTTTTCTTTAGAAAAATTCTCAGATTCTGAGACATTTTTTCTATAGAAAAATTCTCAGATTCTGAGACATCTTTTCTATAGAAAAATTCTCAGATTCTGAGACATTTTTTCTATAGAAAAATTCTCAGATTCTGAGACATTTTTTCTATAGAAAAATTCTCAGATTCTGAGACAATTTTTCTATAGAAAATTCACAGATTCTGAAAAATTTTTTCTATAGAAAAATTCTCAGATTCTGAGACATTTTTTATATAGAAAAATTTCCAGATTCTGAGATATTTTTCCTTTAGTTTTCTTTTTCTCTAAATAAAGTTGTTAACTTTTAACAGAATTTTGTTTTAAACAAATAAAATCGTGGCATACTTTAAGGAACCATGTAACAGGAATTTATAAAATCTTAATGGGAAAAGTGTATTTCATGTAAATGCAAATAACGAACATGTTTTGCAAAAAAGTGTTTCCTGTAACTGCCAACAAATAGTTTTAATTAATATGAGGAAAAACGTTGTTTTCAGAAAAAAAAATCTGTAGTATACTTAAAGGGAGTTTAAAGGAAATATAATTAAAGCATACTTTACGGTAGTCATTATAATGAAAAGTCAAATGTGTTAAGTTTAATGTCGATATTTTTCTTAAAATAAGAAAGAAAAACAAAAAGGCAGATTACACAGTGCAACAGTTATTTAAGAACCTCAAACAAACCACAGGCAAACAGTTTTCTCCATACATTTTTTGTAATTAAATTCCTAAAATTACTTAAGTTTATTTGCAAAATAATATGATTTTCTCCCCAAATGGCTTTATATTAGACTAATAAATGGCAAATTAATACAAATTATCTTAAGCAATTTTGAAATTATTATTTTGGTCTTTAGGCCAAAAATTTTCCTTATAATACTCCTTGTTTTTACACAAAACATCGTATATAGTTTGACTTAGTGCTATCGTGACAATTGGCCTTAGGGAATAGTTTTGCAGCAAGAAAATATAGAATATATTTCAAACATAACATTTACTGTCATTTTATTTATAGTTGTCTTAAGTTTTTATCCTTGAAATTTTGCATCTGAAAAGCATTTAAGTTTGTTGCTCACACGACGACCTTGTTTTTGTTAAGTAACAATATCTGCATAAGCGGACTGACAGACAGCAGCTGTTAAATTTAGCATACTTTAAGGAGTCTATTCTTTTAACAATTAAAAGTACAACAGCAAAACTTGCACTTGAACTTAAATTTAGAAAAAAACAAAAATAAAACTGCAAAAAAAGTGTGTAACAGTTTGGAAAAGTTACACTTGAACTAGAGATTTGTGAAAATAAAAAATTTCAAAAAATGTGGCATACTTTAAGGAAAATATTTTAAAGGATAAATAAAGCCTACTTTTAAACAAAAATATTTTAAATAATTAATTTAAATGTTTTAGAATTTCATTTATTTTTGCATTTTAAGATAAAATTTATTATAATATGTATAATATGTTAATCACCCAATTCAAATCACCTAATACAAAATTTCGCTTGAATTAAACATTTAAATCAAAAACTAAACTAAAGTTTTCCATTTAAATTTTAATACCAAAATGATTTAATGATTGTAGATTACTTTGTACCATTTTTCGAGAAATCTTTTAATTACTTATATAAATATATTATATAAATTTAATGGGAACAAATCTGCCACATACTTAACAAAAGATTTTGAAAGAAAATATAACACACAATATGTGTTTAAAACCATTTCTCATTAAATGGTTAAATATCAGTTAATCAGTTTTCTCTGTTGTGGTTCGGAAAATAAGAATTTCCGGAAATTTTATGGTTTAACTTTTCTGGCAGAAATTAAACAAAATAAAATGCAATAATAAAATAGCAGTAAAATTGTTTAGAATAGCTTATAATTTGAATTATTTTATATTAAACATTATGAAATATCAGCCGTTTTATGAAAATATGAGATTTAAACCGTTTTATATGAAATATATCAGGAAATTTAAACCGGTTTAGACAAAAAGACAAAACTAAATAGAATATCATGAAATATAAGTCGGTTAATATAAAATAGCATGAAATATGAAGTGTTTCATAGAGAAAAACATGAAATATGAACCGGTTCATATAGAAAATAATAAAATATGAGCCGGTTAATTTTGAATAGCATGAAACATAAACCGGTTCATATAAAAAAGTATAAAATATGAATCGTTTCATATAAAATATTATTAAATATGAACCGGTTCATATAGAAAATCATAAAATATGAACCGATTCATATAGAATATCCTGATTTATGAAACGTTTCTTATCATGAAATATCATCATGAAATATGAACCGAAATATGAACTGGTTCATCTAGAAAATCATGAAATATGAACCGGTTCATCTAGAAAATCATGTAACATGAACCGGTTCATCTAGAAAATCATGAAATATGAAACGGTTCATGAATTCATACATAAAATAATGAAATATAAGCCGGTTCATTTTGAATAGCATGAAGCATAAACCGGTTCATATAAAATAGTATAATATGTGGATAGTTTCACATAAAATATTATGAAATATGAACCGGTTCAAATAGAAAATCATGAAATATGATTCTTATAAAGAATCATGAAATATGAACCGGTTCATGAATTCATATAGAAAATTATTAAATATGAGCCGGTTCATTGTGAACAGCATGAAACATAAACCGGTTCATACAAAATAGTATAAAATATAAATCGTTTCAATTCATGAAATATGAATCGATTCATGTAGAAAATCATTAATTATGAACCAGTTCATATAGAATATCATGAAATATGAACCGGTTTATAAAGAATATCATGAAATTTTAACAGGTTCATAAAGAATAGCATTAAATATGAACCGTTTCATAAATAATACCATAAAATATGAACCGGTTCATATAGAAATATGAATCGGAACTTAAAGTACCCAGGAATTTATAGCATCATGAATTTTGAACCGGTTCATATAGAAAATCATGAAATATGAACCGGTTTATATAGACAATCATGAAATATGAACCGGTTCATATAGCAAATCATGAAATATGAATCGATTCATATAGAAACTCAAGAATTATGAACCGGTTCATATATAATATCATAATATAAGAACCAGTTCATATAGAATGGCATGAAATATGAAACGGTTCATAAAGAATAGCATAAAATATGATTCGGCTAATATAGCATAAAATATTATTCGGCTAATATAGCATAATATATGAACTGGTTTATATAGAACAGCACGAAATATGAACCGGTACATTAGAGTGACCAGGATTTTTTTTTTTTTTTTGTTTTTTTGAAGATCTTCTCTCTAAATTGTTTTTTTTAATGAAAAAAAAAATTGTTTTTTTTTGATTTTTAAAAAATACGAATTTGAGATTTTTTAATAATTTAAATTGTTAAAATGCATTAAAATCAAATCAAATGAAAAAAAAAATCATCAAACAACATCATTACTGCCCATTTCATGAGAAATAGCCCATTCCTTTAGAAATATCCCATATTATAATTAAATTGCATAGAAACATTGCATGGAAACCCACTTATGAAGTAGAGAAAAAATGTTTGGGGTAAAAATTTATAAGGGTCGGTCTTGCATTTTACCCCTCTAGGTGGCGTCATTGGAGCGGTGAAGCGAATTTAATAAAATAAAGTTGTAAAAAATAAAAACCATTGAATGGGAAATTAAAGGGGTAACCCCTTCAAAATATAAAAAAAAAATCTGGGAACTTTACGGTTCATACAGAATAGCATGAGATACGAACCGGTTCATAAAGAAAAGCATCAAATATGAACCGGTTCATATAAAATATCATAAAATATGAAACGGTTCATATAGAATATCATGAAATATGAACCGGTTCATATAGAATAGCATAAACTATGAACCGGATCATATAGAAAAACATGAAATTTGAACCGAATCATAAAGAATAACTTAAAATATGAACCGCTTCATAAAATATGAACCGGTTCATATAGAAAAGTGCCAAATATTAACCGGTGCATACAACAAAGCTTGAAATTAAAACCGGTTCGTATAGAACAGCATGAACTATAAACCGGTTCATATGAAAGCATGTAGAATATCGTCAAATATGAACCGGTATCATATAGGATACCATGAAATATAAACCGGTTCATAAAAAACATGAAATATTAACCGGTTGATATCAAATATAATAAAAAATTATGCGATTAATATAAAATAGTATGAACCGGTGCGCATAAAACATCAAAAATTTGAACCGTTTCATGTATAGCACTATGAAACCATTAAATACGAATCGGTTAATAAAAAATATTATAAAAAATTAAATGTTACCTTAAAAAAATTAAAGGAAATACTAGGCGGTTGATATAAAAACATATAAAACGAACCGGTTCATAAAAAAAAATTAATAGATTTACATAGGATGTCAAGAAATAATGTTTATATAAAGCATTTATAAGCATAAAATATGAACCGGTTCATATAGAATATCATGAAAAATTAACCGGTAAATATAAGGTACCATGAAATATGAACCGGTTGTATAAAAAATCATGAAATATAAACAGGTTATAAATATGATAATATGAACCGAAAATAGAATATTATATACTATGAACCGGTTCACAAAAAATTTAGTGAAATATTAACCATTTTGCTTAGAATAGCTCAAAACATATGTAAAACCAATTTAAATATAATATCACACAAAATTTAAAACACAAAAGTTGTAAAAGTTTAACAAATATTTTGTAAATTAGATAAAGTATACTCTAAGCTCTTAAAGAATTTGAGGTATTTTAAAACTTCAGGAAAAAAAATAAAGCATACTATGCGGAGGTTCTTAGTCACCCAAAAATACAGCATACTTTTAAAAGTTTATTGTTATATTTTCAAAATAAAACTAAATTTTAGTTGTCTTTGTTTTAAAAAACATTTCTTGGAATAAATAAAAAACATTTCTTTTAAATTTAAATTATAATAAAAATTAGTTTAACTTGCTTTTAGAAAATTGTTTTTTTTTTTTTGAGCAACTGAAATCACTCAAGCTTATGATGTTTATAAAAGCATATAGTTAGGAGAAAACAAAAAAAAAAACAGAACACACATATTTTTTCGAAAATTTAATTTTAAATGTAAATTTTCTTTATATAATTTCATGGATTATATACACATGATAGTTTTATATTTTTTTGTATATTATGTTTATATTTATAAGAGCAGCACTATAATCTAAAAATTTATATATATGAACATATATTTAGCATACTTTCTAGAGCTTTACATTTAAGACTTGATATATGATTTTCTTAATAAAATAAAATGTTTGTGCATTTTTCTTTTTTTTTAAATGCAGATTTTATTTTTCAAGTACATTTATTCTATTTTTTTATGAATTTTTAAAAGTTTGTTTTAGAAAACCGTCAAAAGAATCATCACAAATGTTAAGACAAAATGTTGAAAAATGATGTTAAAAAAAATAAAAAACAACTTTTGAATTATTAAAACTGTAGCATACTTTCATATGCCAGCATGTCATGTGGAAAAAAGACAACATTTTTCAGAAAAAAAACGTAAAAACTGGTAAAAACTAAAAAAATAACATCATTTAATTTATCAAAATGTTTATAAACTTTTTTTTTTTTTTTTAATTCGTTCTCAAGGGAAATTCATACATAATATACTTTTTTTCGACTAAAGTATGAGGTTATACACATTTAACCCATTTTGATCCTCTGTTCGATTTTTCGAACAGTAGAGAACACCTTTTTCAAAAAAATATTTATGTATGAAAGAGCTGGAATTTCGGGTAAATGTGGTTATGAATGTTAAGTCTCATCCTTCTGCATTTAAAAAAAAATATACCCGCTTGACTACCGCAATTTATATGCCCATTAAATACAATGCAAATCAGCACAGAAATTGTTTCAAGCAAAAACGAAAATTTAGCATTTTTCGATTTTTGGCTTTTAATTTTTTTGACTAATTTAAAATTTTTCTAGATTTAATTTATTATCAAATTCCAATAATTTGAATTATTTTGAAACTATTTACTTTGAAAATAATGAAATAAATTAATAAAATAGCAAAAAAAATCCAAATATTAAAATTGCATAAAAAGTTGGAATGCAGGTTTTTCTGGGAAAACGGTACATTGAAAAATTTTTTTGACAGGATTTTTGAGATCAGCGGGTGCTAATTACCTTAAAAAAGTACCTTTTTCCAAAAAAGAAAAATAAAATTGAATCTTGGTCCAAAATGGGTTAATTTTTGCGTTTCAACAATTTTCACTAATTTAAAGTTAGGAATAAATGCTGCGTTACTAAGTATTTAATATGTTATATATAATAAGATAAAAAAATTAAAGCATAATTTTAGGCATAAAGAAAAAAATTAATTTCATACGATTTTCATTTTTTTTTAGAAATGTTACTATTAATATCGAAATTATACAAAATTAATAAGACTTTTTACTTTCAAAAAACTGCAAGAGTTACAAAAATTTTCTATCTTTACATTTTTTTTCGCTCTGCCTTAAAATATGCTGTAAATTTTTTTTTTTTGTTAATTAATTTCAAAAATCATTCGAAAAATTTTATTTGACAATTGAGCTTTTGTATTATTTCAAATCAGTTTTAATTTCCAAACAAACAAAAAACAAATATTCTCAAATAACACTTTTATTTCATATAAACTTTTTTATCTTTGACATGTTTTGCCTGGTATTATCAATATCATTTTATCATGTATTTTAATTAAACTCTAAATTATCTTTTATAATAAAATTGTTTGATTACAGGCTAGAAGTAACATATTTGACAGCTGTCATAATGGTCATATAACTAATGAGTGCATTTTGTATGTCATATAATTGACAGGAGAATATTTTATTAATAATGCAGTGTAAGGCTATTTTATGTTTTGTATATAATTATGTAAAAAAGTACGAGGGTCGGTTTGGAAGGAAATTAAATTTTTGAAAGGAAATAATTCAGAATCAGAAAAATTAGCTAAAGTATACATTTTTACAAAATCACAACTATTTTATGATATTCTATATAAACCGATACGAGGGTCGGCTTTCAAGGAAATTAAATTTTTAGATGCAAAAAATTACTCAGAACAAGAAAAATTAGCAAAAGCATAAATGTGTACAAAATCACAAGATTTTTTTCTGTACAGAAATTTCTCATAACTATTTGATGTATGCGATTTTATAAGAATCGGTTCACACTTCATGATATTCTATGTGAACCGGTTCACATTTCATGATATTATATATGAGACGGTGCATATTTCATGTTATTCTGTATGAACCGGTTCATTTAAACAGTTTTTCTATATGAACGGGCTCACGTTTCATGCTATTCTATATGAACCGGTTCAAGTTTAATGCTATTCTATTAAAATCCGTTCATATTTCCTGATATTCTATATGAGCCGGTTCATATTTAATGAAGTTATAAATCGGTTCTTATTTAATATAAACTGGTCATATTTCCTAACATTTAATATGAACTGGTTCATATTTCGTGAAATTTTAGTGAACCGGTTCAGTGTTTATAATATTTTATGTGCACCGGTTCATAGTTTTGGATATTCCATAAAAACCGGTACATATTTTATGCTTTTTAATATTTCGTGATATTCTATTAACCCATTTTGATCCTCTGTTCGATTTTTCGAACAGTAGAGAATACTTACCTTTTTCAAAAAAATATTTATGTATGAAAGAGCTGGAATTTCGGGTAAATGTGGTTATGAATGTTAAGTCTCATCTTTCTGCAATTAAAAAAAAAATATACCCGCCTGACCACCGCAATTTATATGTCCATTAAATACAATGTAAATCAGCACAGAAATTGTTTCAAGCAAAAACGAAAATTTAGCATTTTTCGATTTTCGGCTTTTAATTTTTTTGACTAATTAAAAATTTTTCTAGATTTAATTTATTATCAAAATCGATTAATTTGAATTATTTTGAAACTATTTACTTTGAAAAAAATGAAATAAATTAATAAAATAGCAAATAAATCCAAATATTATAATTGCATAAAAAGTTGGAATGCAGGCTTTTCTGGGAAAACGGCACATTGAAAAATTTTTTTGACAGGATTTTTGAGATCAGTGGGTGCTAATTACCTTAAAAAAGAACATTTTTCCAAAAAAGAAAAATAAAATTGAATCTTGGTCCAAAATGGGTTAAAACCGGTTCATATTTCAGGATATTCTATATAAATCGGTTCATGATATTTTATATGAACCGGTTTATATTTCATTCTTATATAAAACGGGTTATGTTTGATAATTTGTTTTTATATGAACCGGTTCATTTTTCATTTTTATATGAAACGGTTCATATTTCATTAAATTTTAGGTGAACCGGTTCATATTTCATGATATTCTATATAAAACAGTTTTTGGTTGATGCTTTTCTATATGCACCGTTGCATTTTTTATGATATTCTATATGACCGATTCATATTTCATAAGATTTTAGGTGAACCGGTTCATATTTCATGCTTTTGTACATGAACCGGTTCATATTTATTGCTATTTTATACCAGCCGGTACGTATTTCTTGCTATTGTATGTGAACCGGTTCATATTTTTTTGATATTACATAACGCCGGTTCATATTTTATGCTTTTGCACATTTCGTGATAATCTATAAAAACCGGGTCATATTTCAGAATATTCTATATAAATTGATTCATAATATTCTATATGAACCGGTTCAGATTTCATGATATTCTGTATAAAACGGTTTAGTTTGATAATTTTCTATATGAACCGGTTTATATTTCATGCTATTTTTAATGAGCCGATATGAAATAATAAATAGTTAACGTAGAATAGCACGAAATATAAACGGATCATATAAAATAGCAAGAAATATGAGTTGGTTCATAAGGAAAAACATGAAATTTGAACTGGTTGATTTTAAACCATGTTTGAACCGGTTCAAAATTTATGATCTTCTATATTAACCGCTTAATGTTTCATGCTATTCTATATGAGCTGGAGATATTTCGTGATGTTCTATTTGAACCTGTTCATATTGTATGCTTTTCTTTATGAACCGCTTTTAATTTCTTAATATGAACCGGTTCATATAGTGTAGCAAGAAATATAGAATAGCATAAAATATGAAGAGGTTTAAATTAAATAGCATGAAATATAAAGCGGTTTATATAGAAATATATAAATTATGAACCGGTACATATTTCATGCTATTTTATTTGAATCTCTTCATATTTTATGAAGAAATATGAATTGATTCATAAGGAAAAGCATGAATTTATACTGTTCTATATGAACCGCTTCATATTCCATGCTACTCTATATAAGCTATATTTCATGCTATTCTATTTGAACCTGTTCATATTTTATGCTTATCTTTATGAACCGCTTCATATTTCATGATATTCTATATTAACCGGTTCATATAGAGTAGCAAGAAATATAAAACAGTTCATCTAGAATAGCATAAAATATGAACAGGTTCAAATAGAATAGCATGAAATATCGTCAGTTCATATAGAATAGCATGAAATATGAAGCGGTTCATATAAAAAAGTATAAATTATGAACCTGTTCATTAGGGCTATACGTTTTTTACATTTTTTGCAAATATCAAAATTGGCATAGCACAGTCATATAGGCCATGAAAAACTATGAAGAAAAATGTTTCCACTTTTTCGAGGATGTTAAAAAAGTACACGCACCAAACGCGATGAAGTTTTAAATTACTATTTTTGAATTTTCTTTTTTTAAAAATCGCAAAATGTAGCTATTTTAACTAAGATTCCGCTTTAATCGAGTCCGAAACTAAAACTAAGGTAGGCGAGGAAGGTACCCAGTGGGTACTACCCACTTCCCGAACAACATTTTAACATTCATTTTAATACAAAATTACCAAACTGAGCTTTATCTAATATGTGCCTTTATTTGGGGAAAATGGTTTGACATATGGTTCTCAGACCACCGATTCAGGGAAGATGACTTTAAATCTCTGGAGCAGTCCCAACGCCAGAAATGCTTCTTAAGACATTGGGAATAAGAAGATTCAATAATTCAAACCAGCAAAGAAGTAATATTTGCGCAGAACGTGCCATAAAGGTGGTCCAGGATATTAATCCTATATGTAAATCAGCACGAACTTAAAATCTAAAGTTTATTTCCTTTAATAAATAGACATTAGTATTTTTTTAATATTTTTACTTGTTGTAAAATAAAAAATACAAAAATATTGTATTAATAAAAAAAATCTTGAGGACTTTTAGAAAATGCATTTGGTGCGTGTGTTTTTTTTTGCAAAATGATCGGAGAAAGCGATTTTGTTTAATAAAACAACATTGTCCATCACGTGGTGCTATGCCAAAAATTTGGTTATAGCCCTACTGTTCATACTTCATACTATTCTATATGAACCAATTCACAGTTCATGCTATTCTTTATGAACCAATTCAAATTTCATGCTATTCATTATGAACCAATTCATATTTTATGATATTCTACATGAAACGGTTCATAATTTATACTTTTCTATATAAACCGCTTTATATTTTATGACATTCTATATAACCCGGTTCATATAAAATAGCAAGAAGTATGAACTGGTTCATATAGAAAGCATAAAACATGAACAGCTTCGAATAGAATACATTAAATATGGTTGCTTCATGTAGAATAGAATGAAATATGAACCGGTTCGTATAGAAAAGCATAAAATATGAACCGGTTCATACTAAAAATTATTTTACATATTTTAAATTTTCCCGTTTAGGAGAAGAAGTTATGGGCAAACCTTTTATTTTTAACCATTTTTTGTAATTAAAAAAAAAATACACTCAAAAGAAGGTTTTTACACTCAAAAAAAAAAAAAAAATGACACCCAAATAATTAAAAAAAAGAAATAAAATTTTTTTTTAATTTTAAATGGATTGCAAAAAAAGCGTTCGAAAATGGGCAAATTTAATCTGTGTGTAAAACTGAAACTAAAATAAAGTTGTGAGTAAAAATTATTGAAAATCAAATAATTATTTACAATTATAATTGTATTTTCTTCTATTTATTTAATTAAATATTTAAGATTAAATTTTAAATCAACTTTTTTTTTATACGAATAATTAACTTTTTGTAATTAATTTCATATATAAAATTTATGATCAAATTGTACTACTTTAATTATATTGTGTTCAATAATGTCGGGTTTCTTTGATCTTTGAACAACAAACAAAAAAAAAACACAATAGAATAGAATAATAAATTTTATCTTCATAATTTCCATCATATTATTCAAAAACTATAAATGCACTTAATTCAGCAAAATATAAACTAAATAATAATAACATTGAAAAATATAAATATGTTAAACATAAAACAATACGCACGAGTGCAAAATATTTTATGTATTTTAGAGGGGGGCTAAAAAATAAAAATTTTTTAAGGGAAGTTGGAATGTATTTTGGAAATGAAGAAGTTTTGTGAGAATTTTTTTATACGAAAAGTTTTTCAGAATCTGAAAATGTTTTTACAACGTCAAAGAAAACACACAAAAAATTATTGGCTAAAAATTTTCAATTAAATCTATTGATCAACAAAATTTAAATGAGTCAATCAATGTTTTGATTAAAATTTTTGTTATTTTTTTTTTTAACTGTCGAATTACAAATTTTCAACAGACCAGATTTTTTTCGCATTAATTTATTTGAATAAATTAATTAAAAAACAAGTAAAAAAGTTAAATTCGGCCTTGCCGAATGTAGTGATACCCTCCACAATTTCAAAAAGATTATTGCAAACAACTTTATTTAAAAGGAAATTACTTTAAAAAAAAAAAATTTGAAAAAAAATTCCGCGAAAAAAAATTTTTGGTACAAAAAAAAAATCCGCAATTTTTTTCTTTTTTTGTCAAAAACTATGTTCGTAATTGTTTAAATACCATTTGGTGTTCAATTATGTTCACATATGTCAACCAGAAGCCGAATTAAAGCATTTTGTATTTTTAGGTTATGTTGAATGTACTGAAATTTTTGAGGTGTGCTTACATTTTCGTTCATAACTTTTGAACCGCTGAACCGATATTGCTCAAATGCAATACCAAACTTCTCGGGAGAACTTCCAACATATATGTTAAGTTTCAGTCATCTCTGTGCAATATTTTGTCGGCGAGAGCATTTTCCACAGACAGACAGACAGACGGACAGACGGACAGACGGACAGACGGACAGACGGACAGACGGACAGACGGACATCGCTAGAATGTCTTAAAATCGATCGGGCATCATGAATATATATACTTTATGGGGTCCCAGACCGATATTTCGATGAGTTACAAACGGAATGACAAACTTATATATACCCTCTATCACTAAGTGGAGGGTATAATATACAAAATAATCGGGTTTTGCTGTTTTTTTTTTTGTTGATGGCAACATATTGGAAATCAAAAAAGATAAATTTTTTGATAATTTTGTCATAAGCTTACAATTCATTTGTTAAATCAATCATTATTTTGATTGACTATAAATTAAAAATCGATAAAATTTTTGATCAAAATCGAAAAAATTTTTAACTGAAAAAAACAATTTCAATTTTAATTGAAGGAATTTCAATCAAAAATTGATTGCATCCGCGTTTTTGTTGATTGAAATTCGTTTCAAATTTTTTCTGTGAAATGTATTTATTCGACCTTTATACATATATTCGATTAGAGTATTTTTCTAGTTCGAGGCCCAAAATTCTATCTATGATATTCTCATAATAAATTATTCCAGGTCGGACTGGAAAATGAAATTATTTAAAAACTTTTTTTATAAATTTTTTTTTTTTTAATTTTCATGTTGATTTTTTTTCAAAGAAACTATTTTGTATTTTTATTAATGGTCTAATAGTTCATATTCAGTTACCTAATAATTTTAGCAATAAAACAAAAAAAAATAAATAAAAACCAAACAATTGGAGAAACCCGTATTTTTAGACCCCCAATTGTTTCGACCACCAATTTTTGTAAACAAAGAAAATATGAGGTTGGAATATGAACGGCTGTGGCAACCGTAGGAAAATTTTTTCAGAATCTGAAATTATTCTGTAGCAAAAATTTCTATAAATCTAAAATTTTTCAGTTGAAAAAATATCTTCCCGAGTAAAAATTTTCTGGTCTAATCATATATAATTTGATACAATCTTATATGACTTAATATGCTTCCGTATAAATTTATATAAAATTTTATCTATCACTTTGATACGGTTGATCCACTTTATATGGTTAGATATTGCTCCATATATGATGAGATTCGTATTTTGGTTTTGCTCATCAAATTATATAAAAATTGATGTTATAAGATCAATTTGATCTAATTAGATTTGACCAAATTCAGGATCAAATTGTATCAATTTTTATATTTTTTGAACTAAAGTAATACAATTTGATATTATTTGATACAACCATTTTACGGATCAAATTAGATCTATTTAGTAAAATTAGCATAATATTTTTACTAGGGTTTCTAAGAATTTGAAATTTAATTTTTTTACTCACTCTATTGAAAATATTTAAATAATTGCGCAAGTAATAACAACAACACAAATTAAGTATCTCAAGCTTTTAGTAATCAAATAAATCATAATAAAAATACTTAAAATTACCGCTTTGCTTTAATATCGACTAATACTTGAAAGTCGTAAATTAGGCAAGAAAAAAAGTTAAACTCAACTGTCCGTCTGTCCGTCTGACTGTCTGTCTGTCTGTGGAAAATGCTGTCGCGGACAAAATATTGCACAGAGATGACTGAAACTTAACATATTTATTGGAAGTTCTCCCGAGAAGTTTGGTATTGCATTTGAGCGATATCGGTTCAGCGGTTCAAAAGTTATGAATGAAAATGTAAGTACACCTCAAAAATTTCAGTACATTCAACATAACCTAAAAAACCAAAATGCTTTAATTTGGCTTCTGGTTGACATATGTGAACATAATTGAACACCAAATGGTATTTAAACAAGTACGAACATCATTTTTGACAAAAAAAGAAAAAAATCGCGGATTTTTTTTACCAACATTTTTTTTCGCGGAAATTTTTGTTCAAAAAAAAATGGTTTTTTCTAAAAGTAATTTCCTTTTAAATAAAGTTTTTTGCAATAATCTTTTTGAAATTGAGGAGGGTATCACTACATTCGGCAAGGCCGAATTTAACTTTTTTAATTTTTTTTATATAAATATGTATATTCATTGGCTAAAAATGTTCAATTAAATCTATTGATTAACAAAACTTAAATGAGTCAATCAATGTTTTGATTAAAAAATTTTTATTATTTTCTTTAACTGTCGAATTACAAATTCTCAACATAACAGATTTGTTTTCGCTTTAATTTATTTGAATAGATTAATTCAAAAATATACAAAATAATCGGGTTTTACTTTCTTTTAATTGTTGGAAACTTATTGGAAAGCCAAAAGGATGAATTTTTTGATAATTTTGTCATAAGCTTACAATTCATTCGTTAAATCAATCATTATTTTGATTGACTATAAATAAAAAATTTATCAAATTTTGATCAAAATCAAAAAAATGTTTGATTAAAAAAATAATCTATTAATTACCTACAATTTGATGATTGGTATAACAATTTTTTTTATTGGAGGAATTTCAATAAACAATTGATTGAATCCGCGCTTTTTTAATGAAATTCGTTTTAAATTTTTCTGTGCATTTATTATACTTTCTTTGACGTTTTGAGAACGCTTTGCAGCAATTAAGGCTCCAGGCGACGACCCAAATTTTGTTGCATAGTGAAATAACAAGTTTTGGTTTTGATAACTTTGTCTTTGTCTCAACGAATTACAATCTACTGTATGACTTAAGATGTGAGCCACTGTATAAAGACAATTTTTATACCCTCCACTCTAGTGATAGAGGGTATATATAAGTTTGTCATTCCGTTTGTAACACCTCGAAATATTGGTCTAGGACCCCATAAAGTATATATAGTCATGATCCTCGATCGACTTTAAGACGATCTAGCGATGTCCGTCCGTCTGTCCGTCTATCTGTCTGTTGAAAACACGCTAACATTTGAAAGACTTTACGGAGGCTCCTGAAGTTTGGCATATATATTGGGCATTTACCTGGTCAGGTTGGTATTGCAATCCAGCGAAATCGGTCCAGTGGTTGAAAAGTTATGAGCAAAAGACTGAATTTCGGCAAGGGTTTTCGTGAATTTATGAGATAAAAAGCACTATAACTTTCGAAAATCAATTCTGAGGATGCTGAAGCTTGGCATATATATTTTTCCTCCAGCCTAGTTCGTATTGAATTTCACCCAAATCGGTCCAGTGGTTCAAAAGTTATTAGCAAAACCGTGAATATCAGATTAGCTTCACCTTAAATTCACGTGGTGAAAACCCGTTAAACCTGTTTTAAAACCATTGGTAAGTCACAAAAATATTTTAAAACGTATTTTTGTCAATCAAAAATATTTTTATACCAAAACAAAAAAAAATACACTCGAAAAAAATTTTACACTCAAAAAAAATATTACACTCAAAAAAATTTGCACTCAAAAAAATATTACACTCAAAAAAAAATTAGTAAATTTTTTTTTAATGTAAAATTCAAAAAAATTTCACACTCAAAAAAAATTTTTTTTCAAAAATTACTAAAGAAAAATTTTTTTACACAAAATAATATATTTCTAATCATAACTGTTATTTTTTTCACGTTAGAAAATTTACTATCACTTAAAATGGGCATTGTGGAGGGTATTCATAGATTCGGCCAAGTCGAATTTAACTTTTCTACATGTTTTATATAGAAATTTTCTCAAACTCTGAAATATTTTTCCTTATAAAAATTCTGAAATATTTTTCCTTATAAAATTTTCTTAATTCTGAAATATTTTTCCTTATAAAAATTTTCTTAGATTCTAAGATATTTTTTCCGTATAGAAATTTGAGAAATTTTCCCTGATAGAAAATTTTTCTTAAATTCTAAATTTTTTATCTTGAATAGAAAAATTTCCTTAAATTCTAAATTTTTATCTTGAATTCCCTTGTTAAAAATTTAAAATTTATTAAATAATAAAATTTCACACAAATATGTGGTGGAATGTAATAAAACAATGAATGCATTTTGCGCTGTCATATAAAAGAAATAAAAATAATAATAAAAATAAAAATTTGGTCAGTAATAATTTTTTTTTTTTGCAATTTTTTGAGGTGGCCGATATATTTTTGGATGCAATTTTTTTTTTTTCTTAACACAAACATGTTCTTTTTATACCCTCCACTTAGTGATAGAGGGTATATATAAGTTTGTCATTCCGTTTGTAACTCATCGAAATATCCGTCTGGGACCCCATAAAGTATATATATTCATGATGCTCGATCGATTTTAAGACATTCTAGCGATGTCCGTCTGTCCGTCTGTCCGTCTGTCCGTCTGTCCGTCTGTCCGTCTGTCCGTCTGTCTGTCTGTTGAAAATGCTCTCGCGGACAAAATATTGCACAGAGATGACTGAAACTTAACATATATGTTGGAAGTTCTCCCGAGAAGTTTGGTATTGCATTTGAGCGATATCGGTTTAGCGGTTCAAAAGTTATGAACGAAAATGTAAGCACACCTCAAAAATTTCAGTACATTCAACATAACCTAAAAATACAAAATGCTTTAATTCGGCTTCTGGTTGACATATGTTAACATAATTGAACACCAAATGGTATTTAAAGAAGTACGAACATATTTTTTTGACACAAAACGAAAAAAATCGCGGATTTTTTTTTTTAACAAAATTTTTTTTCGCGGAAATTTTTTTTCAATTTTTTTTTTTTTTTTCAAAAGTAATTTCCTTTTAAATAAAGTTGTTTGCAATAATCTTTTTGAAATTGTGGAGGGTATCACTACATTCGGCAAGGCCGAATTTAACTTTTTTACTTGTTACTTTTGTTATTATGACTGGAATATAATTGCATGTTAATGTTTGGCCAAATGCCAATTATTTAAGTTCAAGTTTTGTAAAAAGAACCAAAACAAATATTATACAGCTAACCCTCGATTTAGGCGGTTGTATGGAATGAATTTAATAATTGAAATCACTTAGAATTTAAACCCCGTAAATCGAGTGTTGACAGTTATTAATTTGAAAACATTTACATACTGACATAATATTGTGGCTATGTGAAGTAAACACAATTCAAAAAAAAAACCTTATTAAAAATAATTTTAAAATTATGTTTAAACAATAACCGAGTAAAAAAGTTTATATATAATTATATATAATTTGATAAAATTATATTAAATTATATATAATTATATAAAAATTATATAAAATTATATATAAAGGTTAAACTCTCTAAAAAGTTGTATAAAATTATATATAATTTGATAAAAATTATATATAATTATATCCAGGATTTGGTTGATATAATTATATAAATTTATACAAATTATATATAATTTGATAAAATTTTATAAAATTGTATAAAATTATATAAAATTATATATAATTTGATATAATTTTTATCAAATTATATAAAAAACTTTTTTACTCGGGTATTTATATTTTTTTTTTGTTCTTGGACATTAAATTGAAACAAAAAAAAAAAAAATTATTTTCAAAAAAAAGTTAACTATTGATTTACAACATTGTTTAACAATGACCTAAAAAATAGACAAAAATATATACAGTGGCTCATATTTTAATTCGTGCAATATCTAATATAACAACACCAAACGTTGCTATTATCAAACGAGTATTGTTTGAACAAATACTGTGTAGGTAATTTAGCAAGCTTTACTTTAAGCTTAATAGCGCATAGATTAAGTAAATAAATAATGTGTAAAATTATATGTCCAATTATTATCAATACAACATTAACCAAAAAAAAACGTGGGCATTTAAAAATTTTTCAAACAATTTCTGGCGAAATTTTTAAAAATACAATTTCTATTTACTTTTGTAGTCGAATTCATTTAAAATTTATAATTAAATACGTTAATCTAATTAAATTTAAGTTAATTATTTACTTAATCTAAACTGTCAATTTTTAAAAATAAATATTTTTAAAAATATCTATACAAATAGAATTCAAAAATATAATAATGTGGGTGTTTAAATTAACAACAAAGTTAAAAATTATTTAAACAATATTTCAAAACAATGTAAATTTTGTGGTTTTAAAATAATTAAACTGATTGGGTGGTATAAATATGATGGCAAGGAAACTGACATTAAGTTTCAATTACGAAATTTGTTAAATCAATTAAAAAAATTATTGATTCAACTGAATGTGACAGTTAAGAACATTGCTAAAAATATATAATTGCGTATATGAAAAACTTGAATTAAAATGTTTTTAAAAAATTTTCTAAAAAATGTCTATTAAAAGTTTAATTTTCCAGTTCGACCCTCGTAGCACATTTATTACACACAGAAAAATAAGATTCCAATCGAAATATTAGTTGCATCAATTCAAAATTCGGTTGCTACTACTATATTTGGCTTTGACAACCAAATTTTTTAGTTGCCCCGATTAGTTATGACCGCCGAAAATGAGATGTGACTACCGATATTCAACGATTGTTTGTTGCAATAACTGACTTTCAGTTGGAAATCGTTAAATTCGTTTTCAGTGTGTACTCTGTGCAACAAATTTGGGGTCTTCGAGTGTATCTTGGACAGGACCAAAAAAAAAAAAAAATGAAAGTACACCAATAGAAGACCGAAACCCCCGAAGGGTTTTAAAAACTTAACTCGAGTTCTTTTTTTATGGCCCACTGAAGTTTTTAAATTTTTTTCAAAGGCGTTTTAAATAACTCAAAAAAAAGTATTAAATCTCGTTCTGAGCTAAATAATGCTAAGACACGCCGTCATTAAAATTTGATGGTGCTTATTTTCTTAGAATATATTAACCCTCTAGCTCCCATTTTTACGGGTCATTTTGGTCCTTTTTTTTAAATATCTTCATTAGGGTCGGGCGATTTAAACATCTTAATGGGCGCTTCGCGTTTCTGATTCTTGGGATTTTACTGAGCAAAAAAGTCCACTAGACCATACGTGTACGGTGAAAATCGAGCTTCCAATTTTTGACTTGCAGTTTTCTCTCAGACTTTATTTTTTTAGGAAATTTGCAAATTATCTTGGGCTCATATTTCGTAAACTATTTGAAATTTTGACTTATTTTCAAAAGTGAAGTTGGGCTACAATTTCTCTGAACATATGACTTAGAAAACACTTTGTTTTCATGGTCAAAAAGTAGAAAAAATGTAGAAAATTCACCACTTTTTGTGACGTTTTTTTTTAATATTTTGGCCAAACCATTGAGATTTTCGATCCAAAACTAAGACAAAAATTGTAGCCAAGACAATAGTTAAGAACTCTTTAGTACATCGAAAAAGCATTGGAACGCTCCTACAGGCAAATTTGGCCTTGTGAAAGTGCAAAAGTGCAAAAATTTGCTCTTTCACAAGGCCAAAACTCCCTGAAGGAGCGTTCTAATGCTTTTGCGATGTACTAGAGAGTTCTTAACTATTGTCTTGGCTACAATTTTTGTCTCAGTATTGAGTCGAAAATCTCAATGGTTTGGCTGTTATAGGCTAAAATATCCAAAAAAACGTGACAAAAAGTGGTGAATTTTCTACATTTTCGACTTTTTGACAATGAAAACGAAGTTTTTTCTAAGTAATATGTTTAAAGAAATTGTAGCCCGAGACAATAGCTCCAACTTAACTTTTTTATTTAACACTACTATGGTAAATAAAATTCAATAAAAATATGATTCTTTATATTTTAGCATTTTTAAGCATTTTGTGCATATCGCACAAACTTTTAACCTTTGACAACCCCTAGTGAAAGTATATGAGGAAGAAATTCGTAGAACATTTTAACTCCCTAAATCAATGGTTCCCAACCTTTGATTCTCGCCCCACTGGGGGGCAATTTAAATGCTTCAGGGGGGCAACGAGCAAATTTTAAAATTTTTTTTTGTTAAAAAACTAAAAAAATAATTATTTTAGTTAAATTATTTAGTTGGTTGTGTAAAACTTTTGCTAAAAACTGTGTTTAAAAGATGATTAAAAAAAAAAATTTGCTTAAAAGTAAATTTTGAATTTTAAAACAAATTGGACAAATTTACACATTTTTCTTGAGTGTAGGGGGGACATTTTGGTTTTTTTTTAACTTAAAAGTGGGGCATGGCCCAAAAAGGTTGGGAACCATTGCCCTAAATGGACGTTTTATTAGACTTCTGTGTTTAGTTTTTGAAAAAGGACTAAAATGACCCCTTAAAATGTCAGTTAGAGGGTTAATATGTTAAAAGAAAAGAACCGCCATACAATTTCACTGAAGACACCAAACAATATTTTTAAGCTCAGATTCGTTTTTATTAAAGTTTTTTTTTACGTTTTCCAAACACCTTTGATAAAAAATTAAAAACTTCAATGGGCCATAAAAAAGAAACACAAACTGACTTTGCAAAACCCTTTGGTAATTTTGTCTGTTTGATGGTCTACTTTTATATGGCGTTGAAGGCATTAAGGCTAATTTTTCTTGTTGCACACACAGAAAAAATTTTAAACGAATTTCAATCAACAAAAACGCGGTTTCAATCAATATTTTTAATTGGAATTCCTCCAATTAAAAAAATTGTTATACCAATCATCAAATTGTAGGTGATTGATTGAACATTTTTTCAATCAATTATTTTTTTGATTTTGATCAAAAATTTAATCAATTTTTTATTTATAATCAATCAAAATAATGATTGATTTAACAAATGAATTGTAAGCTTATGACAAAATTATCAAAAAAATCATATTTTTTGCTTTCCAATATGTTGCCAACAATAAAATTAAAGTAAAACCCGATTATTTTCCATATTTTTGAATTATTCTATTCAAAACAAGTGAGAGTGTTAAATTCGGCTGTCTACCCTCCAACGTTAAAAAAAAACAAATTGCAGGGGCGTTTTTTTGGGGGGGGGCTTGTCGGGGGTCCTTGGGGACACCTTTTCTCTGGTCAAAAATTTTTAAAAATTTTATTACTATGCTTTTTGCACAAAAGATATACACTTTCATCATTATATAAATTATTTGCTAATATCCACGACCACAAAAGGGGGCGGACCGAAAAAAGTCGTTTTCAAATCCCCTGTGACCAAGTCCAAGACTCTGAACTTTTACAAGCATAAAAATGTTTAATTTGTTTAACAAAAATACAAAAAAAACCTATAAAAAGTTACCTTTTTCCATTGGTTGGTTTACTTCTTCAAGGGGGAACTTTTTCCCCCCTGGACCGATTTAGCCCATCTCTGAACTTAACCAGCCTATGAACATAAGACATATATGTGCCAAATATCAGGAGTCTAGCACTTTTATTTTGGACTGTATCGTGTCTTCCACAGACGGACAGACGGACGGACGGACAGATATTTCGATGCGTTACACACGGAATGACAAAGTGAGTTTACCCCCATACTGTAGTTCGAGGGTATAAAAATTAACGCGAAAAAAATCTGGTTTGTTGAAAATTTGTAATTCGACAATTAAAGAAAATAACAAATATTTGAATTAAAACATTAATTGACTCATTTAAATTTTGTTGATCAATAGATTTAATTGAAAATTTTTAGCCAATAATTTTTTGTGTGCAGTGTTACCTACACAACATTTTTATACACTTCACTCAGTGGTAGAGGGTACCCAGCAAAAAATAAGGGAAGTAGTCCAAATCAAACCACTTCTGAAGAACTCCAAAAAAAGCAGTTAACACCTGATTTATTATTCAAATGGAAATACTTTTAAACAACTTCCAAAAATTGATATATAATGTCATAAATTATGGCTTGCACCACTTCCAAATATAGACATTAGTATGCACTTCCTTACTAAAGAAATCTCCACTTTAAAACTTCATTAAAAAATTTGGAAATTATCAATAATTATTTAATAAATATTGGATATTTTACAAATGCTTTATATTTAAAAATTACATGAAATAATTCAATTAAGGAATGTATGAATAATATTAAGCTTCTTACGTATAGTAAGGAAAAATCATGAAAATTCAGAATATTAGGTTTGATTTTTGTTTTCTATAGCTTTTTCCTACAGCTTTTTTTTTTGGTAATATCAAAGTTTATGACTATTATAAACTCGGTTTTAGCAATAGCACTGTTTTCGCATAACCGTATATACGCCCACCTATACAAATTTTAAACTATCCACGCTTATTTTTAACTTGTATAATTATTGGCATTAAATTTAAGTTTCGATAAAAAGTTCGCATTTGAAAATAAAATGTTTTTTTTCCGTGTTTGCTTAAATAAACTTTGACATTCAACAAAAGTGGTGCCAAAAAAATTTTAAATTTTAATGTTAAAATATAAACGGTTACGCGAAAACAGGACTAATGTTTCTTGCTATCAAAAAATATGGTTAAACGAATCATAAAACAATGTTTCAACTAAACCGTGTTTTACCATAGCAATGCGAATGTGCTATAATCCCGTATTCTCATACACGTCTTTTAATTTTAAATTAAACGACTCGTTTAGTATTTATTCCATTACAACGAAATGACACTATATGGTAATAGAATGATGAGCTAAAACGAGTCGTTTAATTTAAAACGAGTCGTAAGCGATTCCTACTTTTTTTTTCCTTCCTTTTTCTTTCTTTTTTCTTTTTTTTCTTTTTGAAATTTGTTCTGGGGGGGTTAATTTCCCCTTCCCCCCCCCCTTGTACCCGCCCTTGTTATTTTATTTTTACTACATTTTTATTGTTTTGACTACAAATGTTAGTAGTTTTTACTACATAAGTCAGTTGTTTTTCGTCAGTTAAAATAACTAACATTGTTAGTTGATTTAACTGAAAAAGTAGTTGACCCCAAAACAACTTACAAAGTAGTTATTTTAACTGACATTTTCAGTTGATTTTACTAACATAATTTTTTGAGTGTAGTGTTTAATAACTTCTTAAATATACAATATTATGCATTCGCAATGAAGTGGTTAATAAGTATAGTCAAAAATTCAAAGTTATAGAATAGTATGAAGACCACTTCATATGTACTGAAAAACGAGTTGAAACAACTACTTACTTGCTGCGACAACTATATGAAAATGTAATGAGATATTCAGTAGATATTCACTACTCCAGAAGCAGTAGAAGTCCTTTTTATCATTGTTCTAAGTAATGTTTTTTTTTGCTGGGTATTTATAAGTTTGTCATTTCGTTTGTAACTCACCATATATTTTATTGATCAGTGATCGATTCACACAAAAAATTATTGGCTAAAAAATTTCAATTAAATCTATTGATCAACAAAATTTTAATGAGTTAATTATTGTTTTGATTAACATTTTTGTTATTTTCTTTAACTATCAAATTACAAATTTTCAACATACCAGATTTTTTTTTTGCTTCAATTTATTTGAATACATTAATTCAAAAATATACTTTTTACTATGGTTTTACTTTTTTTTATTGTCGGCAACATATTGGAAAGCAAAAAATATGAATTTCTTCATAATTTTTCCATAAGCGTGAAATTCATTTGTTAAATCAATAATTATTTTAATTGACTTTAAATAAAAAATCAATCAAATTTTTGATCAAAATCGAACAAATGATTAATTGAAATAAAAATCAATTAATCACCTACAATTTGATGATTGATATAACAATTTTCTTTATCGGAGGAGTTTCAATTAAAAAATTAATTGAATCCGCGTTTTTGTTGATTGACTTTCGTTTTCAATTCTTTCTGTGTTCTAAGACATTCTAGCTATTTTCGTCTGTCTGTTGAAATGGCGACCACGGCTAAAATATTACGCAGATATGACAGTAACTTAACATAGTTACTTGTTGCTGCTTCGAGAAGTTTGGTATTGCATTTGAGCGATATCGGTTTAGTGGTTTAAAAGTTATGAACGAAAATATGGGGCACTCCGAAAATTTGTTGGTACATTCCATATACAAAATGCTTTCATTCAACTGCTGGTGCAAAAATATTTATTACCCCAAAATTTTTTTGCGGTTTTTTTTTTTGCCAAAAAAAACCCGCGAAATTTCTTTTTGTTAAGTTTTTTCTTAAAATTTATTTATTTTTCCAATTTTTCAAGAATTTTTTTCCAATAAAAAAATCTTTCCGCAGATTTTTTTTTCCATAATTCCAAATCAACAAAAAGAAATTTTCCAAAATTTTTTCCTTCAAACTTTTGTGCAAAATACAACAAATATGGGTTTATCCAAAAATTTGCAGATATGTACATGTATTAAAAATGCTACATCTTTTTTGCATTTACTGTTAATACTTTTTAAAACCTTTTGACTATCTTCTTCAAGTTAAAAACTTCAAATTAAGAATTTTATCATTAATTCAGTATTCAAATATAAGTAAATCCCCCTTTTTTTGCTAAATGCATTTAATCTCAATACGTTTTCTCTTTTTTAGTATTTAACAGTTCGTAGAACATTTAACACTTGCAAATCCCCAAACAAATTTATATCGAAGTTATTTTTTTAAGCAGATCTAAAGAAAAATGCACAAAATTGTTGTGTGCAGTCAAAGAAATAAACGATTATTTTTTTTAACCCCTAGACCGATTTTGGTGAAATTCAATTCCAACCAGGCTAGCGGAATACAAAATATGTATTCCAAGCTATAGCAGCCTCCAAGTTGTATTTCAAAAGTTAGCGTGTTTTTAACAGACGGACGAGCAAAATTAATTCGAAAATTAGCGAACTTATTTCGAAAGTTTCCGGGTTTTCAACAGACGGACACACGAACTTTAAGAAATAAGTCTTAAAATTGATCGGGGATCTACTAATCTTCGTTAAAAAAAAAAAAATATTGGCTAACAATTTTCAATTAAATCTATTAATCAACAAAATTTAAATGACTCAATCAATGTTTTGATTAGAATTTTTGTTATTTTCTTTAACTGTCGTATTACAAATTTTCAACATACCAGATTTTTTCGCTTTAATTTATTTGAATAGATTAATTCAAAAATATACAAAATAATCGGGTTTTACTTTTTTGGAAAAGCAAAAAGTATGCATTTTTTAATAATTTTGTCATAAGCTTACAATTAATTTGCTAAATCAATCAATATTTTGATTGACTATAAATAATAAAATTAATCAATCTTTTGAACAAAATCAAAAAAAAGTTTGATTGAAAACATTTTCAATCAATCATCTACAATTTGATGATTGGTATAACAATTTTTTTAATTGCAAGAATTTCAACCAAAAAATTGATTGAATCCGCGTTTTTGTTGATTGAAATTTGTTTCAAATTTTTTCTATTTATAGATTTTACAATTTTTTTCTAATTTTTAACTAACTTTTTTTCCAGTGTGTCTAATTCGTATTTAGTCAAGAAAGTACCTTCACATTTTCCTTTCAAATAACCATCCAAAAAAAAATGTGTATGCCCTACATCAAAAAATTATGGAATTAATACGTTGTCACTCTGTGTGTAACACATCGAAATATCGGTTGTTGTGGAGACCTTGAGCGATTTTGAAATGATCTAGCGATGTACGTCTGTCTGTGCAAAACACTAGAGAAAATACACTAGACAAAATATATAAAACAGCTGAAACTTTTTACTTCAAACGCAAGTCAAGTTCGAGAAAGATCAAATCGACACACTGGGGAAAATGTTCCCCTTGTATTACCGAAACAACTTTGAAAAACTGCAAATTCTACTAGGGTCCCATTTTATTATAGTTCAAAGTGTAAGTCTGCGACCAAGAGACAAGTCTATTCAATTGTTTTCTCGTCTGCCCCCTTTGGGGGCGTGGTTATGAAAATTACAAAAAATGTTTAACAATATCAATGCTTATTATTATCAAACGAGTACTATTTTAAAAAAGGACTTTAACGGTTATTCATTAAGCTTCAGCCGGATATCTTCCAGATTGAGTAAATAACACTGTGCAACAAATGTTGGGACATCGACTTGAGACTCAATGAATCCAATGAAAATTAAAGTACACTGAAAAAAAAGACATAACTAAAATTAAGGAAAAAATGTCTTTGAAAATTTATCATGAATTTTCCTAAAATTTAGTAAAATTTAACTAAAAAATGAGAAATTTTCTTAACTATGAGGAAAAAAGTTTAGTTCATTTACTTATAAGTAGTTGGAATTTTTAAATATTAGGAAAAAAAATTCTTACTGCCAAAGAAATTTTCCACAAATCTAAGAAATGTATCTTTATTTTTAAGACAAATTTCTTAAAAAACAATTTAGTTCAAGTTTAGTTAAAATTTACTAAAAAAACATCATCGTATTTCTCTTCTTTGAATTGAGGAAGTGTATTTCTTAGAATTTAGTTAATAACTTCTGAGAATTTAGTAAATAACTTCTTAGAATTTAGTTAAAAATTCAAAATGGCGATATCTCGAAAACTAAGCGAGATAGAGCGAAACGGACGAAATTTTTAAAAAGAAAGACTACAAAGCTCTACATTTCTATCGGGGTCTCAAGACCCTAATTTTAGATCTAAAATTTGAAATTCCCGAGATTTTATATATGCACATATCTCGGTAAATACTGCCAACATGCGAAAAGATCCAACGGCATTTTTGTAGCTCTTGACTCGTAGAACACTTCCGAAAAATACCCGAAAGCCCTCCGATTAATAGTTTTTGAGATATCCAGTTTTTAAGATTCTTAAGACCCTATCAGACCCCTTATTACCGTATCTCAAAAACTAAGCAAGTTAGAGCGAAACGGACACAAATTTTGGGTCAAAATCTATGGGGACCCTAAAGGACCGGGTATTAACAAGGCGCTGGACCCATGGGGTCCGAACCATGGGTCCAGGGTCTAGACCCAATCCAGTTTTAAAATGTGAATAAACTAAAGTGTAATATAATTTTTCCCTTTTTATACCCTCCACTCTAGTGATAGAGGGTATATATAAGTTTGTCATTGCGTTTGTAACACATCGAAATATTGGTCTAGGACCCCATAAAGTATATATATTCATGATCCTTGATCAATTTTAAGTCGATCTAGCGATGTCCGTCCGTCCGTCCGTCTGTCTGTCTGTCCGTTGAAAACACGCTAACTTTTGAAAGACTTTACGGAGGCTCCTGAAGTTTGACATATATGTTCTCCATTTACCGGGTCAGGTTGGTATTGCAATCCAGCGAAATCGGTCCGGTGGTTCAAAAGTTATGAGCAAAAGAGTAAATTTCGGCAAGGGTATTTTTCGAATTTACAAGATTAAAACCACTATAACTTTCGAAAGACAATTCTGAGGGGGCTGAAGCTTAGCATATATATTTATCGTTCCCCAAGGCTGTTTGGTTTTGAATTTCAGCAAAATCGGTTCAGTGGTTCAAAAGTTATAAGCAAAGCACAGAATTTCAGATTTGTTTCACCTTAAACTCGTTAAACAAGTTTTAAAAGCATGGTGAAATACCAGTTTTGTAAAACTTGTTGTTGTTTGCTTTCTTGTCGTGGGGTGCAGTTTAGTTGTTAGACAAGTAAATATTTGTTATTGTTTTGTTATTGTTAGTGTAACTGTATGTAACGGGAAAAAAATCAAATAAAGTATGTGTATAATTGAATGTTAATTTGTTTTGGTTTTTTAAGAAGAGGATGGATGGATAATATCAAAAGGGGAAAATATGTGAAATAGTTTTTTTTTTTGTATTACATATAGGTATAAAACAACAAAAATATTTTACAAAGTAATTTGTTACTCAAAGAAATTGTACACTAAAAAAATATTTACACTCAAAAAAAAAATGTTACACTAAAAAAAAAAATGTACACATTATTTTTTTTTTTTTTAATGAAATGGCAGACTCAAAAAAATTTTACACTCAAAAAAATTTGATTGATTAAAAGAAAGTTTGACTCAAAATAATATACATATTTCTAATAAAAAATTTGTAATGCAATTTTTTGAATTTTTTTTTAGAAAATTACTATCAGATAACATTGTGGAGGGTATTCATAGATTCGACCAAGTCGAATTTAATTTTTCTACTTGTTCTAGTTAAAATTGGCTTAAAATTAATTAACTTTGTTTTCCTTATTTTTAGGAAAATTATGAACTAAAACCAAGAGAAAAAATCTTTGGAGCCAGATCATTCCCTCTTTTTCTTAAAATTAAGTTAATTTTCCCAGATTTTAGTTCACTTTTTTTTTGAGTGTAGATCATTAAATAAATAAAATCACTTACTTTTACAAAGATAGTTCGAATATCATTTTTATGGCCCTCTGAAGTTTTTAATTTTTTATCAAAAGCGTTTGGAAAACGTAAAAAAAAGCACATCTGAGCTTAAAAATATGGTTGGATGCCTTAGTTGAAATTGTATGGCGCTTCTTTTCCTACAAAATATTAACACTCTAACTGCTATATTCAAGGCTCATTTTAGTCCTTTTTTAAAAACTTAACTCTGAAGTCTAATAAAATGTCCGTTTAAAGTGTAAAATGTCTTACAAAAATTTTCCTTCTCAATTTTTTTTTATTCAAAAGGACTTAAATGTCCCCGTAAAATGGCAGTTAGAGGGTTAATATGTTCTAGGAAAAGAACCGCCATACAATTTCACTGAAGACATCCAACCACATGTTTGCTCGGATATGACATTATTATAGTTTTTTGAGGTTTTTCAAACGCCTTCGATAAAATAAAAAAAAAACTTCAGTGGGTCATAAAAATTAAATTCGAACTAACTTTGAAAAACCCTTTCGAGATTTTGTTTATTTGATAGTCTGCTTTCATTTGGCATTGTAGCCATTTAGGCTCATTTTTTTTTTGTTGCACAGTGTAATAAATGTTCTACACATAAAGAATTATTGGTTATAATGACCTAATGAATTTTTTGATTACATTTATGATTTTTTTTTTTTCAAAATGGCTACGAGTTTTTTCATAAAATTTCATCGCATTTATGAAAAAAAAATTATTTTATCATATAAAACTTTTAACTTGACCGTATGAAACTTTTTCATTAAATGTATGAACAGTTTCATTATTGTTATGAGATTTTTGATCAATTTTATAAAAAAAAATCATTAGATCAATTAATGTGAATTTTTTATAGATTGTATGAGCACTTTCATAGCTACACAAAAAAAAATCCAATGAACTATTCTCATAGTATTTATGAACAAATTCATACAATTTATTAACTTTTTCGTAATACTTATTAACTTTTTCATAGTATTTATGAATAAATTATAATTTGTGAAATTTAAAAACTATTAAACATTTTTCATAAATACTATGAAAAAGTTAATTAACGTTAACAAATTGTATAAAGTTGTTCATAAATACTATGAAAATCGTTCATTAGAATTTTTTTGTGTGTATAATGAACAAAATTCTTTCAGTTTACGAGGGTCGAACTAGAAAATTTAAATTTTTATAGAATTTTTTAATTCTTTTAAAAAAATTTTCTAAGTCAAACTTTTTCAAATTCTTACTTTTGTATTTTAAATAACAGGCGAATAGTTAATTTTTATTCAAAAAAAATGAATTTGATAATAATTATAGCGAATATTTATTTGCTGTAGAGTATTTAAGATTCGTCACAGTTGAATAACATTCGTCACATAACACCTTTGCTTAATTTCGTTTTTCTAATCCAAAAACACTGTAGTAAATAGATTTTTTTTTAGTGCATGGATAAAATCAGCGCATGAACTACATTTGTAGTGAAATTCAGCTGCAAAAAAACGAAATACATTTAAAACAAAATTTTGCATTAGGGTTTTGATAGAATACTGGCAGAGAGAGAGTGAGGAGATCAGGAGTAAACTTATTTTTGAAAACAACATTTGATTTTACATAGATTTTACACCAATGCCAGGTAAAAAAAAATATTTTAAAGTTAGATGTTGTTAATTAAGAGCTTAAACAGAATAAGAACGGCATGGAGAGAAATTGCCGTTGTCAGAGAAAAATGTTAAAAATAATTTGTAAAAAAAAAATTTCGGCGAAAAAAAAATCAGAGAAAAAAAAATTGGCGTAAAAAGTTGACAAAAGAAATAATTTTGAGAAAATAAAAATTTTGGAAAAAAAAAATTCGCGGAAAAAAATTTAGGTGAAAAAAATTTCTTGTAAAAAATTTTGGTGAAAAAAAATCTGCGAAAAAAAATTTGGGGTAAAAAAACATGCATTTTTAATTGTTTAAATACATTTCTGTATCGAATTCTGTTCACATATGTCAACCAACAGCTGAATTAAAGCATTTTGTTTTATGAGGTTATGTAAAATGTACCCAAAATTTCGAGATGTCCTTACATTTTCGTTCATAACTTCTGAACCGCTAAACCGACATCGCTTAAATGCAATACCATACTGTTTGGGACAAGAACAAGTAAATATGTTAAGTTTCAGTCTTATCTGTGTAAAATTTTGGTTGCGGTCGCCATTTCAACAGACGGACATCGTTAGAATGTCTTCGAAACGATCACTGATCAATACTTTATATGGTACCAGACAGATATTTTAATGAGTTACAAACGGAATGAAAAACGTATACAATTCCTCTACAGCTAAGTGGAGGATATAAAAGTAATTTAAAGTTCAAAATTATAATTAAGAGCCTAAACAGAACAGGAACGGCATACAGTTGCCGTTGTCAGCGAAAAAAAGGCACGAAACAATGACGACGGCAAAAAACTGTCATTTGTATGTTCAGTGGTGTCAAATTTTGATTAAAAAAATCATATGTTATGAGGAAAAACAAAACCAGTCAGACGGACATAAAACAGACATCCTAAAATCGTCTGGAAATTGATCAAGGATGAATAATTTATATGTTCCAAGACCGATATTTTAAAATGACAAACTTTAAAAAAAGATATTACGGAAAAATGGAAACAGTGTATTGCACATACAGATTAAATAGAGGTTGTTTAAATTGAATGGATTTTTTTCGTTGCATAACTTGTTTAGACTGTCACGAAATCATTAAATTATTTAAATTTTTTTTAAACCTAATTCTACATAATATTTTTGCCCTTTTTATCAACCTCTGCTTTGCAGTCACCTGTTATTTAACTTTTTCCTAAGCAGCTCAGAAACACTAAACATGTTGGATGACTTGTTGGATGACCATAAAAAATAGTTTTTAAATACACTTATCCGACAAATCTGTTCACATGTTAGATGACCTCTCATTTTTTATTAAAAATTCTTGATTTTATATTTTTCATTTTTTTTATTGTTTTTAATACGTTTAGGTTTATAATTCACTTTTAAATATCATTGTTTTGTACAACAATAACAAATAATAAATAAAAACAGGTCTATCTGGTCGGAAGACAAGCCCATACATAATCGACATGTCATCCAACTTGTCATCCGACCATAGAAAAATCATTACCTTTAGATATTTCATTCGACCAACCATCCGACATTCTCATACGCCAGAAAAATTACACTGGTCATCCAACATGTCATCCAACATGTCATCTAACAAGTCATCCCACATGTCATGCAACATATCATTCAACTTGTTGGAAATGCATAGTTGCCTCTATAGTTTTGTTGTACCATCTAAACGCTGCATAAGTTCATTTTGTCTTTCTATAAGTTAGTTAGTATGCATAGCAGTTATGATATTAACCCAATTCTATTGCGTAGTTTTTATGTAAAACAACAATTTTTCTGTGTTACCTTGTAAAAATAATTTTTTTCAGTATCTGGGATTACTTTTTAAAGCAAAAAATTTGTAAAATGTTAAAGGTTGATAGAAACTGTATTTCCAAACATATGAGTTTGGGTAAAAGTTGAAAAAAAATTGTGTATTTTTTGTTTATTTCGTGTAATTTAAGTTGATTAGTGAAAATATACGTTGATTAATGAAATGTCCGTCAAAACGATTGCATTGATATAAAAACAAGTTAACAGTATTTGAAGCGGGTAATTTGCTAATATTTTTTCTGCTTCATTTAAACAGAAAATTAGTGTTCGATAACGTTTTTAATTATAATTTTGTTATTAAAAAATAAGAATTTATATGCGACATTTCACGTTGAAAGACAGGTTTGATACAATTATGAAAGTGTGTTTAATATAAGCGCTGGATTTATCGAGATTCTTGATTTTTCCATTTTTTTTTTATTTTTAAATAATTTCTTATGCTAACACGTTTAGAAATGGAGTATTATTGGTATATATATTTTTGAGTAACCCTCTTGGTACCTTTTTGAAACGCTTTTTTTGGGTTTTTTAAAAAAAGTACCAAACCCGTTGTAAACAGCAAAACTAAATTGACGACTAGAATTTTAAATTTGTTTTTAATAAATAACGATATATTCGTGATACTCAAATTAAAGAATTCAATGCCTTAAATTCAGCAATTTGTGTTCTTAAAAATTGGTACTTTTTTAATATTTTTTAATTTTTATAACTTCTTATAATGACACTTTTACAAATGTGAAACTGTTGGATTGAGAATTTTAAGTAACCATAATTTGGCACCTTTTTTTGTAACTTTTTAAAAAAGTACCAACCAGCGAAATTTGCGTTCTTAAAAATTGGTACTTTTTTAATGTTTTTTTTTAATTTTTATAACTTCTTATAATGACACTTTTACAAATGTGAAACTGTTGGATAGAAAATTTAAGTAATAATCCGGTCAAAATAAACATTTCAAATTGCATTAACTCGCATAAAGCTGAAAATTGGCATAGATCTTCAGTTCACGAATACAAATAATATGTGAAAAGTCCCCGTTGATCCGATGCTTGCTAAAAAAGATATTCGAGGTCAAAGGTCAAAAATATAGGTTTTTTGCTTTTTTTTCGTAAACGGTAAATATATCGCGAAAATGGTTAAAGTAAAAGTTGTAGATTATTAAATTTCCTACAAAAAACGTTCTTATACTTTTTTGCTACGACCCACCATTCCAGAGATATTCCCGTTTGAAATACTGGATTGGATGCCTACGCCGCCTGCATACAGAATTATACGTTAAAAAAATAATTTTTTTTGTTTGTTTCTGTTATCCATTCAAAATTTAATCTATATGTACAGTCTACAGCTGGTATAACCTTGAGCGGCAGCTGGTTTCTACCAGAGCCCCCCGTTTCCCGAGTAGACGAGTACCCGAGCTACCCGGGAAGCTCAACTACCCGGGATTAGTTAGTAGTTGAAATTAACTTTTTTATACCCTCCAACCACAGTATGGGGGTATACTCACTTTGTCATTCCGTGTGTAACGCATTGAAATATCGGTCTAGGACCCTATAAAGTATATATTTTATTGATCAGTGATCGATTCTAAGACATCCTAGCGATGTCCGTCCGTCCGTCCGTCTGTCCGTCTGTAGAGGACACGATACAGTCCAAAATAAACGAGCTAGACTTCCGATGTTTGGCACGAATATGTCTTATATTCCTAGGCAGGTTAAGTTCGGAAATGGGCAAAATCGGACCAAGGGGGAAAAAGTTCCCCATAAGAGAACTAAACCAACCCATGAAAAATACCACTTTTTTACATGATTTTTTGTATTTTTGTTTAACAAATGCAACATTTTTATGCTACAGGAAGTTCAAAGTCGTGCATTTAGACCCAGGGAGTTAGATAATGTCGTTTTTTTGGTCCGCCCCCCTTTTATGGGCGTGGAATAATTTTTTTTTTTAAATAATGATAAAATTATTTTTCTTTCTTTAAAGCATAAAAATGAATTTTTAAACACATATTCGAGAGGAAATTTGCCCCCCCCCTATTACCACTTCCGACCCCCCCCCTATTACCATATCCGACCCCCCCCCCAAAAAAAAAAAAAGAAAACGTCCCTGCATTTTTTTTTTTTTTTGCATGTTGGAGGGTATAAAAGATTCGGCACAGCCGAATTTAACACTCTTACTTGTTTACGTTTAAAACCGTTTAAAATCTAAACTATTATTAGAAAGTATAGCAAAGTTATATAAATTTGAATGGCGAGATTGCAAGGAATAACCTCACAAAATTTTGTGTAAATCTAACTACAACTGTGGCTTCGGCACACAACTACCCGTCTCGGCTCGTCCACTTTCCATACAAATGTGTGAAAAAGTGAACAATTTTCAAGTTTGAAGTTATTTTATGAAAAACTTTTCAAAGAGACTTGTTAAAAAAATTACATGGCTGGAATCGGCTTATAATTGTAATTAATGGTTTAAAATTTCAAAAGAATCCGATGAAAATTGTGGCCTGGCTATACTACTACCCGTCCCGGCTCGTCCACTTTCCATGACAAAAGACGGGTAGTAGTATAGCCAGGCCACAATTTTCATCGGATTCTTTTGAAATTTTAAACCATTAATTACAATTATAAGCCGATTCCAGCCATGTAATTTTTTTAACAAGTCTCTTTGAAATTTTTGTCATAAAATGACATCAAACTTGAAAATTGTACACTTTTTCACATATTTGTATGGAAAGTGGACGAGCCGGGACGGGTAGTAGTATGGCCAGGCCACAATTTTCGTCGGATTCTTTTGAAATTTTAAACAAGTTATTACAATTATAAGCCGATTCCAGCCATGTAATATTTTTAACAAGTCTCTTTGAAATTTTTGTCATAAAATGACATCAAACTTGAAAATTGTACACTTTTTCACACATTTGTATGGAAAGTGGGCGAGCCGGGACGGTTAGTAGTATGTCCAGGCCACAAAATTCATCGGATTGCACTAAAATTTGAAATTTGGTGTCCTTGAATATAGTCAATACTAATTAGTAAAAAAAAAATATTTTTTTTTTGGATTTTTAAATTTTTTTTTTTTAAAGTTGACTAGCCTAGGCGGGTAGTCGGAAAGTAGTTTGGCCAGGCCACAATTTTCATCGGATTCTTTTTGAATTTTTAACAAGTAATCACTATTATATACCGATTCCAGGATGTATTTTTTTTAACAAGTCTCTTTGAAAATTTTTTCATAAAATGACTTCAAACTTGAAAATTGTACACTTTTTCACACATTTGTATGGAAAGTGGACGACCCGGGACGGGTAGTAGTATGACCAGGCCACAATTTTCATCAGATTCTTTTGAAATTTTAAACAAGTAATAACAATTATAAGCCGATTCCAGCCATGTAATTTTTTTAACAAGTCTCTTTGAAAATTTTTTCATAAAATGACTTCAAACTTGAAAATTGTACACTTTTTCACACATTTGTATGGAAAGTGGACGAGCCGAGACGGGTAGTTGTGTGCCGAAGCCACAGTTGTAGTTAGATTTACACAAAATTTTGTGAGGTTATTCCTTGCAATCTCGCCATTCAAATTTATATAACTTTGCTATACTTTCTAATAATAGTTTAGATTTTAAACGGTTTTAAACGTAAAAAAAGTTAATTTCAACTACCCGGGTAGCTCAACTACCCGGGTAGTAATCCCGGGTAGTTGAGCTTCCCGGGTAGCTCGGGTACTCGTCTACCCGGGAAACGGGGGGATCTGGTAGAAACCAGCTGCCGCTCAAGGTTATACCAGCTGTAGACTGTACATATAGATTAAATTTTGAATGTATAACAGAAACAAACAAAAAAAATTATTTTTTTAACGTATAATTCTGTATGCAGGCGGCGTAGGCATCCAATCCAGTATTTCAAACGGGAATATCTCTGGAATGGTGGGTCGTAGCAAAAAAGTATAAGAACTTTTTTGTAGGAAATTTAATAATCTACAACTTTTACTTTAACCACTTTCGCGATATATTTACCGTTTACGAAAAAAATGCAAAAAACGTATATTTTTGACCTTTGACCTCGAATATCTTTTTTAGCAAGCATCGGATCAACGGGGACTTTTCACATATTATTTGTATTCGTGAACTGAAGGTCTATGCCAATTTTCAGCTTTATGCGAGTTAATGCAAGGTTAGCCTTTTTTTGTGTCTATTTTGACCGGACTATAACCATTATTTGGCCCCTTTTTTGAAACTTTTTAAAAAAGTACCACAAAAAAGTACCAACCACATTTTACCCCGCAAATCTATAATGTGAACAATAAAGCCGTCGATTTAAGTCAATTTTTACTTGAGAATAAAGTACCAATTAAAATTATTATCATAATATTTGATTTCAAGAACTGGTACCAAAAATGATCTTAGCATGAATCAATGCACAAAATTTTCTTAGATTTGAAGAAGTTGAGGTAAACAAAGCACGTTATGTTGTTATTCTCTGTAATATTGGGTATCTAATATCGAAAATTCGGCGCAAATGTTTAATATCCCACAAATAGATAAATATTGGTACATTTTTTTTAATATTTTTGGATAGTTAAAATTTGGTACTTTTTTAAATTTTTTTTTTATTTTTAGATATTTTTTCCATGTACGTTTACAAATTTTGTATGATTGGACGAAGAATTTTGTGTGTTTTTTTAATTTGGCACCTTTTTTGCAAATTAAAAAAAATTACTACAAAAAAGTACCAAACCCAAATTAGTTTGCAAAACCATGATATCTTCAATATAATAAGAAACGTCGATTTTGCATAGTCTTGTATATCACACTTAAAAAATTAGTAACAATTTAAAATTTGATCATGGGATAACCCCACTAATAGTTAAAAGTTGGTACTTTTTTGATATTTTTTATTTTTGTATAGTTTTTTTATGATATTACGTTTAGAAAAATGTTGTATAATTGAAACAAGAATTTTAAGGTTCAAAAAAGGTGCCAATAGGAGACCTTTTTTAAACCTTTTTTGTAACTTAAAAAAAGTACCACAAAAAAGTACCAAACACAAATTACTCAGCAAAACCATAATATCGCCAGCAAAATAAGAAACGTCGATTAAGATAGTTATCTATATCATACTTGATAATAAAGTAAAAATAGTAAATTATATCTTGGTATATCTGTTGTTAAACAGCGCTATTAAGTACTGGCACCAAAAATGGTTAGTGAGAGTTTAATGCACAAAATTCACCAGACTTAAAAAGGTTAACAAATAAAAGGAATTTTAACAACCCATTTAGATAGGTATCTTTTTGGAACCTTTTTGATCAATTTTTAAAAAGTACCATAAAAAAGTACCAAAACTATTTAACTGCCCCAAATTTAAATTTTTTCCAATTTAATGAAGCACCTCGATTTTGTTTTTGAGCAGCGATTTCCAGTACTGGTACTAAAAAAAGGTACCAAACGAAAAGGTACCAAATGATGCATAAAATTAAGCGACTTTGAAAAAGTACCAAATCGATTTTTACTTGTTTACCGGATTAAAATGGTTTTGGCACCAAAATAATGAGACCTTCTCTAAAATCGAAAATTCGGTCAAATTTTAAATATTCTGCCGATAGTTATAAATTGGTACTTTTTTATAAATTGTTATTTTGGATAATTTTTGATAATAGGTTGTAAGTGGCTGCTGACGTTTTACGTCAACACACGTAGACTCTGAGGTCCATTGTGATTATGCTACATAAACAAATGTGGTATGATTGAAAGATAATTTTCTGTGCTAGTCTTGGTATCTATCTGAAACCTTTTATAAATTCTAAAAAGTACCAAAAAAAAAAGTACCAAACCCATTTTACCCCGCAAAACCAAAATATCACCAAAATAATGAGTTACAACAATTTTAGAAACTGTTCTGTAACTTTTTGGAAATTTTAATAAAGTACCACAAAATAGTACTAAACTTATATAACCACACAAAACCACCATATCAATGTCATGATCTTCCCCGACCTACCGATTTGTCTCTAATATCAGAAATTCGACCAATAGTTAGGTATAAATTGCTACTTTGTGATATTTTCCTATTTTTGATAATATTTTAAAATGCCGCATAAATTAATGTGGTTAATTGGAAAGAACATTTTCAGTACCATTCTTGGCATCTATTTGGAACCTTTTTTGTTACATTTTAAAAAAGTACCAAAAAAAGTACCAGAACATCACCAAATAATGAGTTACGATGATTTTGAAAAAGGTTTTTTATACATCATGGGTTACTTTCGTTATTGGATTGAGTTTTCAAGTATTGGTACTAAAAATGATAGCAAAGGATTTGAAATAAATTAATGCACAAAATTTTTTTTATATTTGAAGAGTTTGGAGTAAACTAGACTTATGCCCAATAGTTGTAGATCCTTTTTGATAAATTCTAAAAAAGTACCAAAAAAAGTACCAACCCTATTTTACCCCGCAAAACCAAAATACGGATAAAATAATGAGTTACGACGATTTTAGATTTTTTTTTTATGTATCATGTGTTACTTTTGTTGCTGGACAGACTTTTCAAGTATTAGTACCAAAAATAGTACTAAGCGATTTGGGATAAATTGATTCACAAAATTTCTTAAGATTTGAAGAGGCGGACGTGAACTAGACTTACAACATTTTTATACCCTCCACTTACAAAAAATCTCTCTTTTGTCAAAAGTGAAAAGAACGGAATTTTTAACGGAAAATTTAATATTCTGCCAGTAGTTTTAAATTGGTACTTTTTTATATCTTTTTTTTTATTTTTGATCATTTCTGATTATGCCACATACATAAATGTGGTATAATTGGAAAGACAATTTTCAGTACCATTATTGGTATCTATTTGGAACCTTTTTTATAAATTTTAAAAAGTACCAAAAAAAAGTACCATTTTACCCTGCAAAACCAAAATATCGCTAAAATAATGAGTTACAACGATTTTAGAAAGTTTTCTATACATCAGTGTTATTTTCGTTGTTGGATTGAGTTTTCAAGTATTGGTACTAAAAATGGTACCAACCAATTTAAGATAAATTAATGCACAAATTTTTTTTGATATTTGAAGAGTTTGGAGTAAACTAGACTATGCCCAACAGTTTTATATCCTTTTTGATAAATTCTAAAAAAGTACCAAAAAAAGTACCAAAAAAGTACCAACCCTATTTTACCCCGCAAAACCAAAATATGGTTAAAATAATGAGTTACGACGATTTTAGATTTTTTTTACATATCATGTGTTACTTTTCAAGTATTTGTACCAAATATGTATTAGCGATTTGGGATAAATTGATTCATAAAATTTCTTAAGATTTGAAGAAGTGGACGTAAACTAGACTTATGCCAACATTTTTATACCCTCCACTTACAAAAAAATCTCTCTATTGTAAAAAGAGAAAAGACGGAATTTGTAACGGAAAATTTAATATTCAGCCAGTAGTTTTAAATTGGTACTTTTTCATATTTTTTATTTTTTTTTTTATTTTTGATAATTTTTGATAACTAAACAGAAGCAAATATCGTATGATTGGAAAGAAAATTTTCAGTACCATTCTTGGTATCTATTTGGAATCTTTTTGATAAATTCTAAAAAGTACCAAAATAAAAAGTACTATTTTACTCTGCAAAACTAAAATTACGATTAAATAATGAGTTACAACGATTTTAAAAAGTTTTTTATATATCATGGGTTACTCCCGTTGTTGGATTGGGTTTTCAAGTATTGGTACTAAAAATGGTAGCAAACGATTTGAGATAAATTTATGCACAACATTTTTTGATATTTAAAGAGTTGGGAGTAAAAAAGACTTATGCCCAATTGTTGTATATCCTTTTTGATAAATTCTAAAAAAGTACCAAAAAAAGTACCAACCCTATTTTACCCCGCAAAACCAAAATACGGATAAAATAATGAGTTACGACGATTTTAGATTTTTTTTTAATATATCATGTGTTACTTTTGTTGCTGGACAGACTTTTCAAGTATTAGTACCAAAAATAGTGATTTGGGATAAATTGATTCATAAAATTTCTTAAGACTTGAAGAGGTGGATGTAAACTAGACTTATGCCAACATTTTTATACTTTCCACTTACAAAAAAAATCTCTCTTGTGCCAAAAATGAAAGGAACGGAATTTTTAACGGAATATTGAATATGCCGCAAATAGTTATAAATTGGTACTTTTTCATATTTTTTATTGATAAATCTTGATCATCTTTGATTATACCACCAACATAAACAAATGTGATATAATTAGAAAGAAAATTTTCAATACCATTCTTGGTACCTATTTGGAACGTTTTTGATAAATTCTAAAAAAGTACCAAAAAAAAGTACCATTTTACCCTACAACCCCAAAATATCGCTAAAATTATGAGTTACAACGATTTTAGAAAGTTTTCTATATATCATGGGTTACTTTCGTTGTTGGATTGAGTTTTGAAGTATTGGTACTAAAAATGGTACCAAACGAGTTGAGATAAATTGATGCCCAAAATGTCCTAATATTTGAAGAGTTGGGAGTAAAATAGACTTATGCCCAATAGTTGTATATTCTTTTTGATAAATTCTAAAAAAGTACCAAAAAAGTACCAACCCTATTTTACTCCGCAAAACCAAAATATGGTTAAAATAATGAGTTACGCCGATTTTAGATTTTTTTACATATCATGTGTTACTTTTGTTGTTGAACACACTTTTCAAGTATTAGTACCAAAAATAGAGTACTAGAGCGATTTGGGATAAATTGATTCACAAAATTTTTTAAGATTTGAAGAGGGGAACGTAAACTAGACTTATGCCAACATTATTATACCCTCAACTTACAAAAGAAATCTCTCTTTTGTCAAAAGTGAAAAGAACGGAATATTTAACGGAATATTGAATATTCCGCAAATAGTTATAAATTGGTACTTTTTCATATTTTTTATTGATAAATCTTGATCATCTTTGATTATACCACCAACATAAACAAATGTCATATAATTAGAAAGAAAATTTTCAATACCATTCTTGGTACCTATTTGGAACGTTTTTGATAAATTCTAAAAAAGTACCAAAAAAAGTACCATTTTACCCTACAACCCCAAAATATTGCTAAAATAATGAGTTACAACGATTTTAGAAAGTTTTCTATATATCATGGGTTACTTTCGTTGTTGGATTGAGTTTTGAAGTATTGGTACTAAAAATGGTACCAAACGAGTTGAGATAAATTGATGCCCAAAATGTCCTAATATTTGAAGAGTTGGGAGTAAAATAGACTTATGCGCAATAGTTTTATATTCTCCACTAACAAACAAAGATCTCTGTAGTGTCAAAAGAAAAAAGAAGGAACTACTCTTCTATTCATATTTTGACAAAAATGAGCCAGTTGTACTAAAGGAGATAGTAAATTTTTGACAGACAAGAAGATTATATGAAATCGCATCATTTTGAAAAACTTTCATTGTGTATTATTTTAAAATTAATTAAACATTAAATTAAACAAAAAAACATCTCTGCTAAAATTAAACATTTTTATTTGACTTTCTTTCTAAACATATGCTATTTTCCGATTATTTTAATCTAATCTAAATGTCAGGTTCACTGACATATTTAATGTTTACTTTTACTATTTAAACAACAAAATAACGAGTAAAACAAATACAAATTATTAAAATAAACCAATTTATTCTTTTGGTGGAAACCCAACATAATTAACTGATAGCAGATAAAATAAAATAGTTTCCCAGGAAAAATTTTTAGAACAGCTTTTGAAAACAAGTTCTAAAAGAATTTTTCAAAGTAAAATATTTTGCATAAAAAAATATCTAACAAAAGATTGTTTTTAGAACAATTTTTTAAATAAAAAGAATCGGTTTTAGAATATGTATTAGAAACCCAAATACTCAGTCTATTAAAAATGTAATTAAAAAGAAAATAATGGTCAATTACATTTGTATATGAATTAATTAAAACTTTTGTCAGTATGACAACTAAATAATATTTAAAAAACGATATGTAAAAAACAATTTTGCTGGGTTATTTTTAATAAAAAAAATTATTCATAAATTTGAAATTGCTATCTAAAAAAACATATATGATAACAGAAACAGCAACAAAACACTCCGCAAGAGGTAAAACTATTTTTATTAAAAATTAAAGGGAAGAAAAAATCTGGAGATGGTTTTTTTAATTAACCACACATAAAAGTTGTGTTATTTTTAAAAAATTCTACTGAATTTTATTTTATATTTTTTTAAGGTAAAAAATATTTTTATTTGAGACATGTGTAGGTTGAACTCTAGACATGTGTCCACCTACATCATTAGCACCCCATCATTATTTACACCTTTTTTAATTATATTTACACCATCTAATTATTGGTCCAGTATTACTTTCTAATGACATTATAAATGCGTAAATCCAACCATTGACCTTCATTGAACATATCAAAACCCAATTTTGTGTTTTTTTCTATAGAATTTACTGAGTCATTCAAAGACTTGAACAAATATTGTCTAGGTTTTTTTTTGTATATTTATTCTTACACGTCAAATGGAATAAATATTTTTTTTGTTTAACAAGGAGTTTGTGACAATTTTAGGATTTTGAAAATGTTTTTTTTTTATACGAAAAATGTCCCAGAATCTGGAGATTGGATACAAATTTAAAAACTATTGAAAAACGGGATTTAAGAAACGTTACATTTTAAAAGAACCAATACCTATTTAAGAATACTTTTAAAGAATGGGTACTAATTTTAGTACACTTTTTAAAAAACGCTACTTATGTATTTTAGTACTCTTGTAAACAGTGTGTACTTTCTTAGGACTTAAAAAAGGGTACTTATTTAAGACTTATAAATCGGTATTTATAAAGGGTTTTTACATTTTTAGTACTTATGAAGGAGAGTTTTTATGTACTTATAGAAGGAAATTTTTTAGTACGCATAAAAGTAATTTTTTTAGTACTTTTTTAGTATATTTTGTAAATATTTTGTAAATAAATGGTCGAGCTCGAGGTTTCAGTACTTATAAATGGTACTTTTTTTATAACTTATAAAAGGTACTTTTTTGTTAAGGGTTCTTTTTTAATTTTAAGTATTTATAAAGGGTATTTTTTTTAGTACTTTTAAAGGGAACATTTTTAGCACTTATAGAGGGAACTTTTTTAGTACATATAAAGTACATTTGTTTAGTACATGTTTAAGACTTATAAATCGCTATTTATAAAGGGTTTTTACTTTTTTAGTACTTATGAGGGATAGTTTTTATGTACTTATAGAAGGAAATTTTTTAGTACACATAAAAGTATTTTTTAGTACTTTTTGAGGATTTATAACGTTTGTTTGGTACTTATAAAGGGTACTATTTTGGAAGTTATAAAGGGTAGTTTTCAGTACTTATAAATGGTACTTTTTAGTACTTATAAAAGGTATTTTTTTACAAAGGGCTCTTTTTTAATTTTAAGTATTTATAAAGGGTATTCTTTTAGTACTTGTAAAGGGAACATTTTTAGTACTAATAGAAGGAACTTTTTTAGTACATATAAAGTACATTTGTTTAGTACTTATACCAAACAAATGTACTTTACTTTTTTTAGTAAGTATGAAGGGTACTTTTTTAGTACTTATAAGGGGTACTAATTTTATACTAAAAAAGGTATTTTTTTAGGATTTATAAAGAGGTTTTTAATACTAATAAAGAGTACTTTTAAGCAGTTATAAAAGCTACTTTACAGTACTTATAAAATGTACTTTTTTAGTACTAATGTAGGGTTTTTATTTTGTAATAAAAAATTTTACTTTTTTAGTGTTTATCAAGGCTTTTTTTAGTACTTATAGGGGTACTATTTTAGTAGTCATACAGGATAGTGTTTAGTACTTAAAAATGGGAACTCTTTAGAACTTATAAAAGATACTTTTTTTAAAGGGATTTTTTTTAGTTTTTTTTTTTAAGTACTTATAAATGGAACTTTTTTTATACTTATGAAGGGTACTTTTTAGTAATTATAGAGGGTACATTTTTAGTGCTTATACATTTTTATTAAATATGAAGGGTTCTTTTAAGTAGTTATAAAGAGTACTTATTTTGTACTAAAATAGGGTACTTTTTTAGTATTTATTTTTTAGTACATAGTTATATAGGAAAGTATTTAAGTAGTTATAAAAGGTAGTTTTTAGTACTTATGAAGGGAAATTTTTAGTAATTATAAAATGTACTTTTTTGTAGACGGGTTTTTTAAGGTTTTGTAAAGGGTACTTTGATAGTACACTTTCTATGAAAGCGTACTTTTTTAGTACTTTAAAAGTTTAATTTTTCGGACTTATAACCTGATATTTTTAAGTGCTTATAAAGGTTATTTTTTAAGTACTTTTGTTACTTTTTAAATACTTATGGTACTTTTTAAGTACTCATGGTACTTTTTAAGTACATACTTTTAAAGAATAGTTTTTAGTACTCATAAAGAATTCTATTTTAGTACTTATAAGGGTACTTTTAAAGTACTTATAAAATCTATTTTTTAGTCTTTATAAAGGATATTTTTTAGTACTTATAAAGAAAACTTTTTTAATACCTATGAAAGGTACTTTTTAGTACATTAAGGAGTACTTTTTTGCAATATACAAAGGACATTTTTTAGTACGTATAAATGGTACTTTTTTAGTACTTATAAATTTTTAGGACTTCTAAAGTTACAATTTTGATTTTTTTTTAAGTTTTTTTAGTACTTATAAAGGTTATTTTTTAAGTACTTTTGCTACTTTTTAAGTACTTATAGTACTTTTTAAGTACTTTTAAAGGATAGTTTTTAGTACTCATAAAGAATTCTTTTTTAGTACTTATAAGGGTACTTTTTAAGTACTTATAAAATCTATTTTTTAGTCTTTATAAAGGATATTTTTTAGTACTTATAAAGAAAACTTTTTTAATACCTATGAAAAGTACTTTTTTAGTACATAAAGGAGTACTTTTTTGCAATATACAAAGGGCATTTTTTATTTGTACTAATAAAGGCTACTTTTTTTTGTACTTATAAATTTTTAGGATTTCTAAAGTTACAATTTTGAATTTCTTTTGAAAGTTTTTTTAGTACTTATAAAGGGTACTTTTTTAGTACTTATAAAGGGTACTTATTTTGTACTTATTATTGGTACTTATTTTGTACTAATTAATAGTACTTTTTTAGTATTTTTAAGAAGCTTTTTAAATACTTAGAAAGGGTTCTATTTAAGTAAGTAGTTATAAATGGAATACTTTTTTAGTACACTTTTGATGGAAGGGGACTTATTTTAAAACACTTTAAAAAAGGTGGCATTTATTTTACTGCACAGTAAAAAAAATATTTTTTTTTAATAATCTTTCGGTAAGAACGCACTTTTAAGAGTATTTTTTAGGTACACTTCCAAATTAGGGGAACCTATTTTGTACCGTCTCAAAAAGGATACTTGTTTTAGTACAACTTATTTTACTGCACAGTAAAAAAAATATGTTTTTATATATTATATTAATCTTTCGGTGAAAACGTACTTTTAAGTGTATTTTTTAGGTACACTTCCAAAGAAGGGGAACCTATTTTAGTACCCTCTCAAAAAGGGTACTTGTTTTAGTACACTTTTAAGGAAAGCGTACATTTATATATGTTTAAGAATACTTTCAAAAGAGGGGTCCATACTTTAGTGCACTTTCAAAGAAAGCGATTTTATTACTTCCGAAGAAAGGGTAGTTATTTAGTACACTTTAAAAAAAAAGTGTTTTACCTTTAATAAAAGAGTACATTATTAGTACACTTTTACGGTAATCACAACAAAATTTTCAATGTAAAATAATTTTTTTCGGATAGAAAAATTCTCTGATTCTGAGGCATTTTCCGTATAATCTATGTATGTATATAAAAGATTTAAAAAAATTCAGATTCTGAGATTTATATAAGAAAATTGTTAAGGCCAACTAAAACTCCCCTTCCAAATTTTAAATATTATTCCATAGAAATTAGCTGTTATTGCTCTTTTTCTCCCGCCAAACACCCTCCTCCTCACCAACCCTTCTCATTCTATATCCCGTTAACAATCGTAGTTGTTTCTGCTGCTGCTGTTTTTTCTATTGCTGAAATTATTAATATTGATTAAAATGAAAATATTTGCATTGGCATATTGCGTCAATGTTGCCTACGGGAGCAAAATAAAGATATATAAAAAAATAATAACAAAATGGAGCAATACAAAAAAAATATATACAAACGTTAAGTAAATAGTATGTTAGCCATACAATATAAACAAACACTAAATAACAGTTGGTCTATGTACAATTTACCGACAAATACACAATAATCGTAATTATAAGTTTTGCAATTGTAAGAGAATAAATATAAAAAAAAAAATATGGAAATATGAAGCACCTAAATGTCGATAGACAGGGTAGATGTTTAATTGGAAAGAATTTTTAAAATGGCCGCAAAAAAATTTTTTATCAAAAACTTAGTTAAATTTTTTTACCAAGTTTTTGCCAAAAATTTTTGGTAAAATTGTATTTTTGGCAAAAAAATTGTATTTTTAGCAAAAAATTGTATTTTTACCAAAAAGTGTTGTTGAATATTTTTACCAAAAAATTTTGTTAAATTTTTTTACCAAAATATTTTGTTAAATTTTTTACGAAAAAACTTTGTTAAATTTTTTTGTACCAAAAAAATTTTTTAAATTTTTTTACCAAAATATTTTGTTAAATTTTTTACCAAAAAATTTTATTAAATTTTTTACCAAAAAATTTTATTAAATTTTTTTTACAAAAAAAAAATTTGTTAAATTTTTTTTACCAAAAAATTTGTTAAATTTTTTAAAATTGTTTTACCAAATTTTTTTTTTAATATTTTTACCAAAAAATATTGCTAATTTTTTTTTTACCAAAAAAACTTTGTTAAATTTGTTTACCAAAAAATTTTGTTAAATATTTTTTCCAAAAAATTTTGTTAAATATTTTTACCAAAAAATTTTGTTAAAGTTTTTTACCAAAAAATTTTGTTAAATATTTTTACCAAAAAATTTTGTTAAAAATTTTTACCAAAAAATTTTGTTAAATATTTTTACCAATTTTTTTTTTTAATATTTTTACCAAAACATTTAGTTAAAAATTTTTTTAGTACATTATCGATAAAAGAGTACATTTTAAGAACACTTGTGAAGAAAATGTACATTTTTGGTACAGTTTTAAAGAAAGGATGCAGTTTTAAATTATCGAAGAAAATGCATATTTTTGATACTTTTTTTAAGAAACAATACCCATTTTAGTATACTTTTATGAATAGGTACTTATTTAAGTACACTTTCAAAGAAACAGCACTTTAATAATACACTCCCAAATGAAAATATACTTATTTTAGTACTCTTATGAGTACACTTTCAATGAAAATTTAGTAGGTGCTTTTGATATAAATACCAAAAAATTTTGTTAAATTTTTTTACCAAAAAAACTTATTAAATTTTTTACCCAAAAAAATTTGTTAAATTTTTTACCCAAAATTTGTTTTACCAAAAAATTTTGTTAAATATTTTTACCAAAAAATTTTGTTAAAAATTTTTACCAAAAAATTTTGTTAAATATTTTTACCAATTTTTTTTTTAATATTTTTACCAAAACATTTAGTTAAAAATTTTTTTAGTACATTATCGATAAAAGAGTACATTTTAAGAACACTTGTGAAGAAAATGTACATTTTTGGTACAGTTTTAAAGAAAGGATGCAGTTTTAAATTATCGAAGAAAATGCATATTTTTGATACTTTTTTTAAGAAACAATACCCATTTTAGTATACTTTTATGAATAGGTACTTATTTAAGTACACTTTCAAAGAAACAGCACTTTAATAATACACTCCCAAATGAAAATATACTTATTTTAGTACTCTTATGAGTACACTTTCAATGAAAATTTAGTAGGTGCTTTTGATATAAATACCAAAAAATTTTGTTAAATTTTTTTACCAAAAAAACTTATTAAATTTTTTACCCAAAAAAATTTGTTAAATTTTTTACCCAAAATTTGTTTGTTAAATTTCTTTTTTTTTTAAATATTTTTACTAAAAACATTTTAAATTTTTTTACCAAAAAATTTTGTTAAATTTTTTACCAAAAAATTTTGTTAAATATTTTTACCAAAAAATGTTGTTAAATATTTTTACCAAAAAATTTTGTTAAATATTTTTAACAAAAAATTTTGTTAAATTTGTTTAATTATTTTTTTCGATTGCCGTATAGTTGGGCTATGTTGTATATCAACATTTCTAAAAACTCACAGCTCTTCTTTACATATTCCCTATAAATTTTGAACCCCAAAATCCTAATTTGCCAAAATTCAGAATTTTCCAGCCGTTAACCAAGGGACAGAACAGCTGTATTCAACTTTTATTTGCCTATAATTTCTATAATAAAAATTTAAATATTTAATAAAACTTCCATTGTTTGTGCGTTTTTCCAGCCTTTAATTGAACTGCTTAAAGTGTATCAAATATTCTTAACAAACTTTGCCCTAAGCTAGAATTCTATTTATTTTCTAATTTATTTTAACATTTTGCAAATATAGTTAATAAAGCAACAAAAGAGAAAAAAAAATACAAAATAATAATACCATACTTCATATGGAATTAATTGAGCGTCAATTAATAACAAAAAAATAAAAACCCCAACTTTTTTTTTAATAAAAAAAAACGCCAATAATGTAGTTAATTGAGCGATTTTTTTGGAGGCCACTCAATGGCAAAAAAAATAAGTTAATTACTTAGATAGGGTATCTACAAAATTGGCCAAATTTCTTTAAAAAAGTACTAAAAAACACATATTTTTTTTTTAATTGTACTAACATAAAAGTGTACAATTTCGATGAAAATTTACTTAAATAAACACAATTTCTTTAAAAGTGTAAAAAAAAATATTTTTTTTTTTTCATTAAAGTGTACTAAAATTAGTACCGTTTCTTTGAAAGTGTACTAAAATAAGTATCCTTCCTTTGAAAGTGAGGTTAAAAAAGTAGTCTTCATAAAAATTGTACTAAAACAGAACCTTTTAACTACCCGTTTCTCAAAAGTGTACCATAAAAACAGTGATTAAAAAACTGAAATTCATTACACATTTTTAATTTTCACTTCCAGTCAAGTTGTCAATAATTTAAAAAAAATACTGCAACCCACCAGTTCAGTTTACATTTCTAACAAAACAGTCCAGTCACTTTTTTGCTGCTGAACTTTTTTGTGTTGTGCTGATGGTGGTTGATTTAAAAAAAAAACAAATACTGACAAACCAGCAACAGTAAAAAAATTAGGCAGCACACAAACAGCACAAACGTTGTTTTGAGAAATCCACTGCAAGTTACAATTCAAAAAGTGGTGAGCTGCTGACAAGCAAATAAATATAAACGAAAATAAACTCGTACATTGTAACCAGAGAACTTCTTGTATACATAAGAAGAAAAAAGGTTCGATAAATAAAAAAAATGCAAGGTTCATTTAAAAAAAAAAACTTTTTAATTCAATTAATTTATATCAGTAAAAAATCAATATTTTTTATATTAAATAAATAAATTAATGCGTAGTTGAAAAAATTATAAAAAAAAAAACTTCAAGTCTAAAATAATAGTACAGTAGGTATTCTAAAGTTCAAATAAAAAAAATTGTTGAAATATTTTTAAAGTTACAGAGATAGAAAGTTTTCATTTTTATGCACCGATCATTTCATTTTTATGCACAGATCATTTGGTTGAATTTTTATTGACACTTTGCACTGTGGTAAATTCCGGCCAAAACCCTATAACTTCTTTAATTTTTTATGTAAACTTATAAAATGTTGTAGGTAGGTTAAGAATGTAACAATAAACCAATTTCGTGAAAAAAAAAAAATCCGCGGAATTTTTTTTTTCCGCGAAATTTTTTTTTTTGTTCGCGAAAAAAAAAATTTTGAGCGTGTTTTAAGATGTTGAGTCTTAATCGTCAGTACTTCATCCATCTCCTTTTTTTATATGTTTTCCACAGCTCAAAACGCTCTTTATTTACATATGGGGGTTTTCGTGTCAACTGACACAACTTTTGAAACCGATGTCTTCCGATCGGGATGAAATTTGCACCAAGGTTAGTCCTATTGGATAGTAGTTCAGACACAATTTTTCAACGAGATCGGTCAAGAACTCTCTGAGTTAGAGGGGGTCGAAATTTGACATTTTGGCCAAAGAGGTGTTGATTCTCATCCATCTAACTTCTTACCTATTGTTTTTAGCAAAATGTGTCCCAAAGAGTTTAGATAGCAATTTCTTCAGTCTTTCGAAAAAAAAATATAAAAAAAATAAAAAAAAATTTTTTGATTTTTTTTCTTAAAAATCCAAAACTTTTTTGACTTTTTCCTCAAATTGGGCCCTTTTTTTTTTTTTTTTTTTTTGATTCAAAAGAAAGCTTAGGTGATTTTCTTTAAGAGCTGTGGGGTCGCTTAGTGGGATGCGAGTGGGATATCTATGAAAAGATTTTTTTTTAACTTTGGAACACAAAAACCGGTTCTTCAATTTGCATTATTAGGCGTGGGATAGCTAACCAGTTTTCGATTTCGATCCGCGATACCCTCTTATTTTTTTAGGTTCGAAAAAGAAAGCACGAGCCAAAAAATGGGGGCGGTGGGGAGGGGCCATATGGCCCGTCATTGGGGTCAAAGTTGGGCGTAAAGAGGTAAAAATCCTCAAAAAGCCCCAAAACTCCCCTAGAAACGCCCCTGGAGGGGTGCAATGTGAGACCGACCTCCAATAATTTTCTGCCCCCAACATTTTTCTTGAACATACCTTACCCCTATTTCCACTTCCTAAGGGGGCTCCCATACAAAACATTTTTAAAAAATTTGATCCTACCATTCTAACTTACCCTAAAGTGCCCCTAGTGGGGCCAAATGTATGACCGACCATTATTTTATTAATTCCAACATTTTTTGCAAACATACCTACAATGTATCTTTAACCCTTAAGGTGGTCCCCATACATTTCTTTTAATTTTTATAAATTTGTTTTATTAAACCAGCTCCTACCGCCCCTACCGTGCCTCCTAGAGAGGCAAAAATTACGACCAACCCCCATTATTTTTTAGTTACCAACATTTTGTCCGAACATCATAACACCCTATCTCCACTCCCTAAGGGGCTCCCATACATAATAAAAACATGTATTTTTAAAAACTAATAAAATAATAAAAAAAAATGTATGGGGACCCCCTTAAGAGTTGAAAATAAAGGGTAGGTATATTCTAAGAAAATGTTGGAGTTGAAAAAATATTGGGGGTCGGTCATACATTTTACATCTCTAGGGGGACCCTATGGACAGTTAGTGCGGTAGGAGCAAATTTTATAAAAATATCATTTTGTATGGGAGCCCCCTTAAGAAGTGGAAATAGGGGTTAGGTATGTTCAAGAAAAATGTTGGGGGCAGAAATTTATTGGAGGTCGGTCTCACATTGCACCCCTCCAGGGCCGTTTCTAGGGGAGTTTTGGGGCTTTTTGAGGATTTTTACCTCTTTACGCCCAACTTTGACCCCAATGAGGGGCCATATGGCCCCTCCCCACCGCCCCCATTTTTTGGCTCGTGCTTTCTTTTTCGAACCTAAAAAAATTAGAGGGTATCGCGGATCGAAATCGAAAACTGGTTAGCTATCCCACGCCTAATAGTGCAAATTGAAGAACCGGTTTTTGTGTTCCAAAGTTAAAAAAAAAAAATTTTCATAGATATCCCACTCGCATCCCACTAAGCGACCCCACAGCTCTTAAAGGAAATCACCTAAGCTTTCTTTTGAATCAAAAAAAAAAAAAAAAAAAAAGGGCCCAATTTGAGGAAAAAGTCAAAAAAGTTTTGGATTTTTAAGAAAAAAAATCAAAATTTTTTTTTTTATTTTTTTTATATTTTTTTTTCGAAAGACTGAAGAAATAGCTATCTAAACTCTTTGGGACACATTTTGCTAAAAACAATAGGTAAGAAGTTACATGGATGAGAATCAACACCTCTTTGGCCAAAATGTCAAATTTCGACCCCCTCTAACTCAGAGAGTTCTTGACCGATCTCGTTGAAAAATTGTGTCTGAACTACTATCCAATAGGACTAACCTTGGTGCAAATTTCATCCCGATCGGAAGACATCGGTTTCAAAAGTTGTGTCAGTTGACACGAAAACCCCCATATACATTACCCAACTTTAAAAGGCTCTAACTGAAAGACTTGGTTAAACTTGGTACTGATGTTAATTAGTACTTACTTGGGAACCCTTATACTAATTTATGGTATAGCGACTTAAGAGCAATTTTGAGCAAAAAGTATTTTTTTGGGCTTTCCAAATTTTGTATTTTTTTATAAATTTTTTATTTTTTCAGATTTATTTTCACCACCACTGTTTTAATTGATCCACGCACTCGAAATTACCGAAATGCATATGACTTGTAAAAATAATGCTTAGTTTTCAAAATTTATCAATTTCAAGACAAAAATTTTTTTTTTAAGTTTACAGCCTACTTGGATTTCAAAGTTGCAAATCACAACTTTTAAATTTTAAAAAAATAATAAATACAATTACTCAACTTTGCTTCGTTATAAAACCTAAACTAGTCAAGGGATTGGCACAAAACTTTGTAATCGCATGTTTTGAAGTGTTAGCTCTCATTTGGCATCAATTTGGAAAAAAAAAAAAAAAAATTTTTTTTTTAGTTTTGGCCGGTTTTTACCTCTGTGCTTTGATGCGATAAAAATTTATTTTAAAAAACGAATTTTAAAGGATTTTTGACGACCTTTTCAATGGCATTGTTGGTTTTTTAAAAAATATAAATTTGACCCTAAAATTCAAGGTAAAATTATTAAAAAAATGTATCTTATAAAGCGCCTATTTTGATATTATTTTAACTGAGTTTTTACATTTAAAAATAATTGTTTTGTATAAAATAACACTCAAAAAGTACGAATACCGCGTGTATTAAAACAAATAAAAAAATATTTTCGCAATAAGGAACACTTGATCTATTTTTTAAAAATGTTTTTAAATGAAAAAAACGTCAGGCTTTTTAAAAAAAATCTCAAAATAGGCGCTTTATAAGATAAATTTTTTTTTAATAATTTGACCTTGAAATTTAAGTTAAAATGTTTATTTTTTTAAAAAACCACTAAGCCAGTGAAAAGATCGTCAAAAATACTTTAAAATTCGTTTTTTAAAAATAAATTTTTATGGCATCAAAGTGTCAATAAATATTCAACCAAATATGATCTTTGCAAAAAAATGAAAACTTCCCACCTCTATAACTCTAAAAATATTTCAAGAAAAATTTTTTTATTTGCACTTATTTATTCTAATATTTTGGCATAATTATATCTAAATAGGTTTTTTGGTGTGACCGTTAATGCGTTTCAGCCCATATTTAACTTTTTGTTTTCATCATATTAGTTTTCGTTAGTTAGTAAAAAACAATTGTGTCTGACACTTATTTAAAAAAAAAATATGGAACTTGGAATTTTTGATCTGTTAATAAAACACTTAACATCAAACCAAATTTTCAAAAAATTTTCTTAATAAAGTAAAAAAAAAATTTGTGTTTTAAAAAAATTTTCAAATAAAAATTTTGGCACTTAAATTTTTTTTTTATTTGTTTACTTCAAATATTTTCCAAAAAATTTTGGAACCTAGCATTTTTTTTAAGCATTTTTAATGAAACTTTAAACCGTTAAAACTTACTTAGAACTTAGAAAATTTTAAAACTTTTTCTTAAAATAATTTTTAGTTAAATTTAAAAAATTTTCAAAACATTAGAAAAATTTCTTGACATTTTTGTTAAAGCATTATCTTTACGTTTAAAACATTATTCTTAATTACATAATACAACATGCCATTACTTGTACAAAGAAATATCTACTTATAAGTACGTTCATTTAATTTTCAGCAGCCAAATAAAAAAAATTTCATGCTGACGAGTCGAGTTAAATTTTTATTTTCCATGCTGCAAGTCCCGTACAACAAACATAACTTGTGCAGCGCAGTAACCAGACAATTCAGTCGTGTGTGCTGTTTTTTGTTTTTTTAAACTGAAGCTGAACTGTGTGCTGGCAAGTTTGTCAATTTCAAAAAAAAAACTTTTACTGTACTGCTGCTGAAGAAAATTGACAATTTTTAACAGCTCAGTTCTTGACTGCTGTTTTGTTTTGATAATGTTTATGCTGACAAAACAGTACAAATTATGTGTTTTTGCTGAAAATCAAGGCAGTATTTTCAACACTGCATAAAAATGTACCCCATTTTTAAAAAAATTCTAAAATATGTGTTGTTGCTCTGAAAGTTTACTGAAAAAAGTTAACCTTTCATTAAAAGTATACCAAAAAAGGTATAAAAAGTACCGTTTCTTTAGAGGTGAAAAAAATAAAAGTATGCTTACTTTGAAATTAAATAAAACAAGTTCCCTTTCTTCTAAAAGAAGTAGCCTTTCTTGGAAAGTGTACTAAAATACGTAAGCTTTCTTAAGAAATGTCAATTCTTCAAAAGTACTTAGGTACCAAATAGATACAATTTCACTAAAAGTCTACTTAAATAATCAAAATTTTTTTGAAAGTGTATTTTTTTTATCTTAAAAGTGTACTAAAATTATTACCGTGCATTGTTAAGTGTACTAAAATGAGTTATCTTTCTTTAAAACCGTACTAAAGAGTATACAAACCGTACGAAAGTATACTAAAATAAGTATCCTCCCTTAGAAAGTGTTGTTTAAAAAAAGTACACTTTTATTAAAGTTGTACTAAAACCGAATCCTTTGTCTGAAAGTGCGCTAAAAAAACTACCCGTTCCTCAAAAGTGTACCAAAATATGTACCGTATTTTTAAAAATGTTATAAAATATGTATTGTTTCACTGAAAATGTACTAAAAAACTTACCATTTAATTGAAAGTGCATCAAAATAAGTGGAAAAAGTACTAAAAAGTACCTTTTTTTGGAGGCGAATAAAAAATAAAAAAGTTTCTTTGAAATTGTGCTTAAAATAGCTTTCTTTGAATTAGCTTTCTTTGAATTAGTACTAAAGAAAGTACATATATAAGTTTTCATTCTTCAAAAGTATTAAATTTTCATTGAAAGTATACTCAAAAGAGTACTAAAATAAGTATATTTTCCTTTGACAGTGTATAATTAAAGTTATGTTTCTTTGAAAGTGTATTTAAAGAAGTACCTATTTATAAAAATAGGCACTTTTTCGATAATTATAAATTTAAAAATGTTCCCATTCTTTAAAACTTGATCATAAATGTAAGTTTTCTTCAAGAGTGTTCTAAAGGTGTACTTTTTATCCATAATGTACTAAATACCATTACTGTGAAATTGACATAAAATAAGTAAACTTTATCTCGAAGTGCAACTTTTTATAATAAAAGTGCAATCAAATAGTACATCTTTTTTAACGTGTAATCAAATAATTCTTTGGATATGTACTAAAATAATTACTTTTTCTTTAAAAATGCATTCTTTCTTTAAAACTGTACCAAAAATGTACCTTTTTTTCAAAAGTGTTCTTAAAATCTACACACAAAGAAAAAGCTTCATTAATATAATGAAACTCATCATAAAAGTTCGTCCAATGAAACTGTTTCATTATATTTATGAAATGTTTCATAAATATTCATAGTATTTATGAAACATTTCATTATATTTATGAAAATTTTCAAAATATATTAATGAAAACTTCATTAAAAAGTTTCATTGGACGAACTTTTATGACAAATTGTTTTACAGTTCTTTGAGTGTAAAAGGGCAAATGCATCCTTTCTTCAAAACTGTATCAAAAATGTATATTTTCTTTAAAAGTGTTCTTAAAATTTACCCTTTATCGATAATGTACTAAATACTATTTCAGCGAAAGTGTACTAAAATGAGAAAACTTTATGTTGTAGTGCACCTTTTTTTAGTACTCTTTAATAAAAGTTAAATAAAATAGTGCATTTTTTTAAAGTGTAATTAAATAATTCTTTGGATATGTACTAAAATAACTACCTTCTCTTTAAAAATTCATCCTTTCTTCCAAACTGTACCAAAAATGTACCTTTTCTTCAAAAGTACCCTTTAATCGATAATTTAAAATTTAAAACTGTACTAAAATAAGTAAGCTTTATGTTGAAGTGCAACTTTTTTTAGTACTCTTTTAATAAAAGTTCAATAAAATAGTCAATTTTTTAAAAACGCAATCAAATAATTCTTTGGATATGTACTAAAATAAGTACCTTTTCTGTAAAAATTCATCCTTTCTTCAAAACTGTACCAAAAATGTATATTTTTTTCAAAAGTATTCTTAAAATGTATCCTTCATCGATAATGAACTAAATATAATTTCTGCCAAAGTGTACTAAAATAAGTAAACTTTATGTTGAAGTGCATTTTTTTTTTAGTACTCTTTTGTAAAATTCCAATAAAACAGTATAATTTTTTTAAAACCGCAATCAAATAATTCTTTGGATATGTACTAAAATAAGTACCTTTTCTTTAAAAATTGATCCTTTCTTCAAAACTGTACAAAAAATGGTCCTTTTCTTCAAAAGTGTTCTAAAAATCTAAAAGGGTAAATGCATCCCTTCTTCAAAACTGTACCAAAAATACTCCTTTTATTCAAAAGTGTTCTTAAAATGTACCATTTTATCGATAATGTACCAAATACCATTTCTGCGAAAGTGTAATAAAATAAGTAAACTTTATCTAGACATGCAACTTTTTTTAGTACTCTTTTAATGAAAGTGAAATAAAATAATACAATTTTTTAAAAGTGTAATCGAATAATCATTTGAATATGTACTAAAATAAGTACATTTTCTTTAAAATGCATTCTTTCTTCAAAACCGTACCAAAAATGTACCTTTTCTTTAAAAGTGTTCTTAAAATCTAAAAGGGTAGATGCATCTTTTCTTCAAAACTGTACCAAAAATGTATATGTTCTTCAAAAGTATTCTTAAAATGTACCCTTTTATCGCTAATGTACTAAATACTATTTCTGCGAAAGTGTACTAAAATAAGTGAACTTTATGTTGAAGTAAACCTTTTTTAGTACTCTTTAATAAAAGTGAAATAAAATAGTATTTTTTTTTGAAGTGTAATCAAATAATTCTTTAGATATGTACTAAAATAAATACTTTTTTTTCAAAAATGCACCCTTTCTTCCAAACTGTACCAAAAATGTACCTTTTCTTAAAAAATCTTCTATAAAAGTGTTCTTCAAGAGAACCCTTTTATCGATAATGTACTAAATACCATTTCTGCAAAAGTGTACTCAAATAAGTAAACTTTATGTTATAGTGCATATTTTTTAGTACTCTTTAATAAAAGCGCAATAAAATAGTAAAATTTTTTTAAAAGTGTAATCAAATAATATAAATTAAGTACCTTTTCTTTGAAAGTGTACTATAACAACTAATTGTAAGTTTTCTTTTAAAATAGTACTAAAGTAAGTATATTTCCTTACCAGAGTGTACTAATGAAGTACCGTTTCTTAAATAAGTATCCATTCTTTGAAGTATATTAAAAAAGGTATCGTCGCTCCTTTAAAAGGTACCAAAGTGTAGACTTTATTTGATTGTGTACTAAAAAATGTACAATTTTTTTCAAAAAAGCACTAAAAATGTAACATTTTTTCGAAAGTGTACTAAAAAAAGTACTGTTTAATCAAAAAATCCCCTGAAGAGGTTTGAAAAAAACAAACGAAACGTTGGGTGGAAAGAATAAAAATGAATTGACTTTTTATTTACATTTGGAAACAAATAGCTGACCATAATTACCCCGTAAGGTAACCCCTTTTATAAATAAAATTTAACAAAAAATTGGTCATAAAACAAAAACATATCAAAAAATGATTGAAATATTACTCTTTCTATTGAAACACACCTAAATTAAAGAAAACTTTCTTTGTAAACGTAAAAAAGTACCTTTCCTTCAAAATTGTACTAAAATAAGTACGCTTTCTACGAAAGTGCAAACAATTGTAAATTTTGTTCAAAAGTGTACTAAAGCAACACAGGCCAATAAATATTTAACATCAGAGTATACTTTTGCAAAGGTTTGAGCTGCGCGGAAACCGAATCTGCCCTCAAAATTTGCCTATCACATGAGGTTTCCGAGATATCTTACACTCTAAAAAAATGAATTAAGTTTCCTACTATAAATTGGGTAAATTTCAACAAATTCAAATAATATACTACTATAAATTGGGTAAATTCCCAATAATTTTAAGTAGAATTACGCAGTGTGTGTAAATTTACACAATTTATAGTAGGAAACTGAAATCATTTTAATTAGAGTGTAGCTTAAATTTAAAAACAATTTTTTTCAAATTTCGTCTTCCTGTGTAATGAGACCTTTTAGGAAAAGATTACGTTTTTTAACTGAACGGTTGTTAATCGATGCTTTTGGAAAATCCCACGGAAATCTTTTATTGGTTTTTCCTCCAAAATTATTTCCTGTTTAAAGTTGACATCACTGAATTCTTATACCTAATACTATACTGAACAGCAAAAACCATAAAAGGAAAATCCTTAGAACAAACCGTTATTGCTTTTACCCATCAGAATGCATATTAAAGGCAGTCTATATAAAATATACATTTGAACAAAGTTAAAAAAAAAAGTCTAAAGCAATTTTTCTCTCATTGGTTAATGAACCATTAAACTTTTGTAAACATTGTTTTTGTGTATGAAACCCAGGAAACTTTTTTTTAGTAGAAAAAAAATAAATATTTTAGAACGCACTAACTAAAGTGCATTTTTTTTTTATAAATAATGATTTCACATAGTCAATTTTAAAAACGTGTTCTAAAGTTTAGTACAAACAAAATAGAATAGATATTTTAGTATTTTTTTTTTGTAAATTCTCATAAGCCCTCTAAAATATTTCACAATTTTAAAACGTCTTCTAAAGGAAGTACAATTTGTAAAAAAAGTACTAAAAAATTTTCTTAATAATAAAATTCCATTTTTTAAACTAAAAACATTTGCTGGTTTATTGTTTTTTATTTATTTGCAGCATTATTACGAGTACTAAAAGCGACAATAAAAAAAAGGAAAAAAGCAACTTAAACTTCGCAATTTTTACTTAAAAGGATTGTGTAGTTAAGGCTGGCTGGGGTTTTTTTTTCTGATGAAAATTTCTGATATTTACTTGACATTGATTAAAACTAAATACATATTGTGATTTATATTGATTTTTTTGTTCATATTGCAAGAATTGTTTTGCTTTTCATCTTAAAAAGTATGGGTAATAATAAAATTATAATGTAAAGAATAGAAAAGAAAATGAAACTAATTGTTTGTATTTGAAGTTTCATCAAAAAGTATTAAGAAAAAAGAAATAAAGAAACTTTTTTATGGAAACCTTCATCAATCATGTGAAAAGCTGTAAGAGATATTTGCTACATTATGCTTGGCTAAAGAATAAATTTTGAAAATAAAGAAAAAAGTTAAAAACTTTTTTTAAAAGAAAAAGTTCGAGAATGTACTAAAATGAGTACTAATTTTTTGAAAAAGTAAATGGTACCATTATAACACAAATGTACTAAAAGACTTCCTGAAAGTGTATCAAAAACTACCCCTAATTCAAAAAAGTACAAAATAAGCACAAAAAAAGTAAGAAAATAAGTACCAAAATAATTGCCAAAAAAGTACAAAAAAAGGTACCAAAATATTTACCAAAAAAGTACGAAAATGAGTGCTACAACGAACCTGACAGTCTATGTGTGCTAACTTCAAGCATTAATAGCCACTTTAAAGCTAAATCAAACCAAAAGACCTTTTTCTTTAAAATATGTACCTTTTGTTTTAAAATTTACTAAAATATGTACACTCTAATCAATTTTCATGTAAATTTACCCTGTTTATAGTAGGTAACTGTTCTCCTACTATAAACCGTGTAAAAATACATGTTGTGTTTAAAGTGATAGACACAAAGTATGTAATCGTACATATTCATGTGTCTACAAAATGTTTCGTAACAAAAATGTTTCAATAAATTTTACGGTGTTTGTGTGTAAACATAAATTTTAATTTAGTAAATTTAAAATAGATATGCCTGAAAATACATGAAAATTATGTGCATATACATTAAAAATGCTTTTTATAAAACCGCCCTAACTTTTCAAAATTCAAATATTAAAAAACAAGAAATTTATTTTTAAATGATGCTTTATTTAAAATAAAAATTTTAATAAAGGTCTTAAACAAACTTAAAATTTAATAAAAACGCTTAAACTAAATAAAAAAGTTAGATTAAACAAAAAAAAAATTAAACAAAAAAAAATGTTTCATAATTCGAGAGTTTTTCTAGAGAAAAAATGTATCAGAATTTAATAATTTTTCTATAGAAAACTTTAAAATCTGAAAATTTTTCACAAAAAAAATGTCTCAGAATCTAAGAATTTTTCTATAGAAAAAATGTTTCAGAATCATATAACTTGTCAAAAGTGAAATTGTTTTGGATAAAAAAAATTATCGGAGAATTTTCTCAGATTCTGTGACATTTTTTCTATAGAAAAATTCTCAGATTCTGAGAAATTTTTGTATAGAAAAATTCGCGGATTCTATGACATTTTTTCTATAGAAAAGTTCTCAGATTTTGAAACATTTTTTCATAGAAAAATTCTCAGATTCTGAGAAATTTTTTTAATATAGAAATAATTTCTCAGAATATGAAAATTTTTCTAAAGAAACTCTGAGACATTTTTCTAGAGAAAAATTTTCTGATTTTTTTTATAGAAAAATTCTGATTTTTTCTATAGAAAAATTCTGATTTTTTCTACAGAAAAATTCTCTGATTTTTTTTATAGAAAAATTCTGATTTTTTTATAGAAAAATTCTCTGATTTTTTTTATAGAAAAATTCACTGATTTTTTTTATAGAAAAATTCTCTGTTTTTTTCTATAGAAAAATTCTCTGATTTTTTCTATAGAAAAATTCTCTGATTTTTTCTATAGCAAAATTCTCTGACTTTTTCTATAGAAAAATTCTCTGATTTTTTCTGTGGAAAAATTCTCTGATTTTTTCTATAGAAAAATTCTCACATTTTTTCTATAGAAAAATTCTCACATTTTTTCTATAGAAAAATTCTCTGATTTTTTCTATAGAAAAATTCTCCGATTTTTTCTGTAGAAAAATTCTCTGATTTTTTCTGTACAAAAATTCTCAAATGATGAGACATTTTTTCTATAGAAAAACGTCTCAGAATCTGAAAACTTTTCTATAGAAAAAAATATCTTAGAACCTGAGAATTTTTCTGTAGAAAAATTATCTCAGAATCTGAGAATTTTTCTATAGAAAAAATATCTCAGAATCTGAGATTTTTTCTATAGAAAAAATATCTCAGAATCTGAGAATTTTTCTATTGAAAAAATATCTCAGAATCTGAGAATTTTTCTATTGAAAAAATATCTCAGAATCTGAGAATTTTTTTATAGAAAAAATATCTCAGAATCTGATAATTTTTCTATAGAAAAACTATCTCAGAATCTGAGAATTTTTCTATAGAAAAAATATCTCAGAATCTGAGAATTTTTCTATAGAAAAAATATCTTAGAATCTGAGAATTTTTCTATAGAAAAAATATCTCAGTATCTGAGAATTTTTCTATAGAAAATATATCTTAGAATCTGAGAATTTTTCTATAGAAAAAATATCGGAAACTGAGAATTTTTCTATAGAAAAAATATCTCAGAATCTGAGAATTTTTCTATAGAAAAAATATCTCAGAATCTGAGAATTTTTCTATAGAAAAAATATCTCAGAATCTGAGAATTTTTCTATAGAAAAATATCTCAGAATCTGAGAATTTTTCTATAGAAAAAACATCTCAGAATCTGAGAAGTTTTCTATTGAAAAAATATCTCAGAGTCGGAGAATTTTTCTATAAAAAAGATATCTCAGAATCTGAGAATTTTTCTATAGAAAAATATCAGAATTTGAGAATTTTTCTATAGAAAAAATATCTCAGAATATGTGAATTTTTCTATAGAAAAATTATTTCAGAATCTGAGAATTTTTCTATACAAAAATATCTCAGATTCTGAGAATTTTTCTATAAAAAAAAATGTCTCTGAATCTGATAATTTTTCTATACATTCTATTATGGAGGTCATTAATACTTTTGGCAATGCCGAATTGTACTTTTTTTTAGCTGTTTTCAAATATTTTTGACCTGCACTTTGTTCAACGTCCCCTGTCGCACATCACCGACACACACAACCTTCTCTATCACAAGACACCCATGCCAATTTTTTTCCTCCTGGTAAATTTTTTTTAAGCTATCAAAGATTCCGCACAGCCGAATTTAATGCTCTCTTTAGTTGCCCTTCTTGACGTAGAATTCTAACGCTAAATGCTGGAAATGCATCTAAAAAAATAGCTTATGAGTGGTTTAGTTTTATTTCTTCAAAATTTTTAAATTTTTACCTAAATTTTTATACAAATGTGGCTCCATATTTTACCCTTAATTTTGGTTCCGTTTCGTTATGATTCCCATATATCTTTTGAGACCAAAAGGACCTTAAGAAATAAAAAATAAATAAGAAATTAAAATTGGCATTTTTTGATTAAAGATTTATGTACACCCAATAGGGTCTGAACACGAGAAAAATGGTCTTCATAGAATCCTAAATTCCCTCATGCGCGCAGCTATTAAAATAATACATTTACTTACCAAGGGAAGCAGAGATAGTGGCATTAGTATTCTTAGTTGAAATCTGTTTTCTTTGCATGTATTTCAATTTTTTCTAAAATATTTCAAACTGTTTTTTTTTTTTAATAAAGTTTTTGACAATTTGTTAATTTATGTTTGATTACATATTTTGTGCCTGAAACAAAATTTACATAGAAAAAATGTACATTTAAAGTGAAAGTGTTTATTATTTTATAAACATGTTTCACAATACACGATGTACTATACTTTGCGTGTAATTCTTTACAAATAAGTGTGTAACTATTTTGTTTAAACACTCCGTGTTTATATTTGCGCCTTCTCTGTAAATATACATGAAAATTTACTAACTTAATAATAGTAAAGTTACATGCATTTTTTAGAGTGTAACCTTAAAATTGTACTTTTTGCCAAAAAAGTAACAAAAAATTTACCCTTTCTCGAAGTTGTATAAAATGTGGAAACTTTTTGTATGTGCTCTAAAATAAGTACCCTTTCTTCAAAAGCGTACTTAAAAAGCACTCTTCTTAAAAGTGTTCTAAAAAAGCTCCTTTTAATCATAAGTTTATAAAAAAAATACTTATTCTTCAAAAATGTAGAGATATAAGTAGCCTTTTTTCGAAAGTGTTTCTTTAAAAGTTTCCTCTCTTCGAAAGTGTAACAAAAAGTGTACATTTTGTTGAAATTGTACTGTTAAAGTGCCCTAAAAATGTGCTTAAATAACTAAAGTTTGTAATACAGTGTTTATAATTCTTGTAATTGTAATACAGTGTTTATAATCTTTATAAGTGTTTAAAAAAACGTACCCTTTTTTTTTGAAAATGTACTAAATGTACTAAAAGGTTTTCTGTCTTTAAAAGTGTACACTTTGTCGAAAAATTATTGTGAAATTGCTCTTTCCCTAAAACTGAACCTAAATAATTAGTTTCTATAAAATCAGTACAGTTTCTTTTAAGTGCTAAAAAAAGTACCCTTTTCCTAAAATCTACTAAAAATGTACAAAAAGTGTACAGTGTGTACAAAAAGTACAAAAAAAAGAACGTGCCCTTTCTTTAAAAGTTTTCAAAAGTGTACTAAAAATAGTACTATTTTCTTCGAAAGTGTATTCACATAGAAAATTTACCTAATAAGTTCCTATAAGTATACTTTTTTGAAAATGAACTACAAAAAATTCATTAAGTGTACTAAAATATAAACGCACTCTTCGAAATAGTACTAAATTATGTTAAATCTTCGAAAGTATTCTAAAATAAACTATTTCTTCCTGAATGTACCTAAAGAATTAACTTTTTCGAAAATGTACCAAAATTAGTAGCCTTTTTTAATGAGTTCCTTAAAAATTTACAAAAAAAAAGTACCCCTACCCGGAGTATACTAAAAAAGTATCAACTCCTGAAAAGTGTACTAAAATTAAAATCAATACAGTTTTTTTTTAAGTTTGAAAAGTACCTTTTTCTTTGAAAATGTTTTAAAATGTACCAAAAAAACAAACATTCTACTATTTCTAAATATATTAAAAATAGTACAATTTTTCGAAAGTACACAAAAAAGTACCCTTTTTCGAAAGTTTAAGAACACGTACTAAAATAAGTAGGTTGTTCGAAAGTGTACTAAATAGGGCACAATTTCTTGATAAGTGTATAAAAGAGTTTGCTTTATTTGAAAATGTACTAAAAAAGTACATTTTCATTACAAATGTGCTTAAATGAGAACCATTTTAAACAGGTATATAAAAAAGTACCTTTTATCTGAAAGTCGACTTAAGTAAGAATCATTTCTTCGAAAGTGTACTAAAAAAGGTACTCTTTCTTCAAAAGTGTTCCAAATAATTAAAGTTTTTACGAAAGTGTACTGAAATACCTACATTTTCTTAAAAAGTGTACTTAATATCATATATACTAAAATTTGTAACCTTTTTTAAAAACTGTACTAAAATTTTTACTGCAATAAAATATTTACCCTTTTTTCGAAACTCTTCAAAAACAGTTATCATTTCTTTCAAATAAATGCCTACTACTAAAAGTGTACTAACATAGCTACCTCTGTTTTAAAATTGCACTTAAAAAATTACCACTGCTTGGAAAAAGTACCATTTCTTCTAAAGTTCCCAGTTGGCAAAATAAAATCACACCTGACATACTGCTGACTCTCCCTTTATGAAATCGCTGACATCTTCATTCAATTTTTCAAAATGTCCCCAATGACATGTCAGCAGTGTCCACCGGTATTGGTGGCCACCAAGAATTCGTTTTAACAACCGCTGACCAACGACTGACATGTCATTGATGACATTTCGAAAAATTGTATGAAGATGTCAGCAGTTTTATAAAGGGAGAGTCAGCTGTATGTCAGGTGTGATTTTTTTGCTGACTGGGTTGACTTAACTACGTGTACTAAAAAAGGTGCACTTTTTTAAAAAATGTACTAAAATAAGTAACCTTTTTGCGGACATGAATTTAAGTGACTGCCCTTCTTACGAACATTTTTACCGCTATTTTGAAAGTGTACTAAAATAAGTGTAGAAAAGTGTAGTAAAAAACATGTCATTTCCTTCAAAAGTGTAATAAAATAAGTAAAGTTTCTCTGAAATTTTACTAAAGTAAGTACTTAAAAAAGTAATAACGTAAAAACTCTAATTAAAAAGTGTACTTAATAACCCTTTTATCGAAAGTGTATTGAAATTAGTACTTTTTGATTCATAGTATAAAAAAAAATCATCCTTTTTAATAGTGTACTATCAAAAATTTTTTTTTTTTTAAACTAAAAATAAACTACTAAAATAAACATCCTCAAAAAGTGTGTTTAAAATTGTACCAAAATAACCACCCATTCAGAAAAACAAGTACTAAAAAATCACTCTTTCTTAAAAAGTGTAAATGTAAATAGTTATCAAATTAATATCCATACCAAGTTAAAATAATAAAGTACTTTTTTTCCAAAGTGTACTAAAAAGAACTTTTTCATTTAAAAAGTACTAAAAAAAGAAACTTTTACCACAAAAATGTTACTTTGTTTTAAAATCATCCTGGTTTAAGTAAATTAAAAAGTACTTTTTCTTCACAAAGAAAAGTACTAAAATAAATTTTTATTAAAAAGGTTCAATATTAAAGTATTTCTTCTTGCAAGGTGTACTAAAAAGTACCAAAATAAGAACCTTTTCATGAAAAAGTGCTACTTTGTTTGAAAATTAGCTTGGTTGAAGTTTATTAAAAAGTACTTTTTACTCAAAAAAGTAGTAAAATAGTACCCAAAAAATTACTAAAATTGGAACTCATCTTATAAAATTGTATATATTAACAATTTTTATTAAAAGTGTCCTGAAAATGGTACTTTTTGTTTCATAACATAAAAAAGGGGAAACACTTTTTAAATAGTACTTTAAAAAGTACCTTTTTATGAAAATAAACTTATATATCTTTTACTCGAAAGTGTACTAAAATAAACATTCTTTATATGAGCTAACATTCCTCAAAAGTATTTCTCTGTTTAAAAAGTGTACTAAAATAATTACCGGTTCAAGAAAACAAGTACTAAAACGTACTATTTTTTAAAATAGTGTATTTAAAAATACACTTTTTCAAAAATGTATTAATAAAGGGGATATGGATAAATCCATACCAAGGTTAAAAAATAAATTATTTTTACTTCCAAACTGTACTTAAAACTAATATTTCTTCAAAAAAGTACTAAAATATGTACATTTTTATAAAAATGTTGCTTTGTTTCAAAATTATCCTGGTTCAAGTATATCAAAATGTAACTTTTCTCTAAAAAAAGCACTAAAATAGGAATTTATAAAAAAATGTTAAATAATAAAGTACTTTTTCCAAAGTGTACTAAAAAGTACTTTTTCTTCCAAAGTTTACTATAAAGTACCTTTTCTTCAAAAAAGACGAAAATAAATACCTGTTTATAAAAAAAATTATTTGTTTCAAATTTATCCTGGTATATAGTAAAATAAAAAGTACTTTATGCTCAAAAAAAAATGTACATAGTACTTTTCAAAAAAAAAAAAAAATACTCGTATATTAAAAAGTACTTTTTTCAAACAAAAAGGACTAAAAAACGTATACATAAAAAAGGTTTGATAATAAAGTATTTTTTTCTTCCAACGTGTACTAAAAAGTACTTTTTTCCAAAGTGTTTTAAAAAGCAATTTTTTCCAAAGTGTACTAAAAAGTACTTTTTTCCAAAGTGTACTAAAAAGTATTTTTTCCAAAGTGTACTAAAAAGTACTTTTTTCAAAGTGTACTAAAAAGTACTTTTTTTCAAAGTGTACTAAAAAGTACTTTTTTTTAAAGTGTACTAAAAAATATTTTTTACAAAGTGTACTAAAAAGTACTTTTTCCAAAGTGTACTAAAAAGTACTTTTTCATCAAAAAAAGTACTAAAAGGTTTTTATAAAAAAATATTACTTTGTTTCAAAATTATCCTGGAAAAAAAGTACTTTTTTCCAAAGTGTACTAAAAAGTACTTTTTTCCAATGTGTACTAAAAAGTACTTTTTTCAAAAGTGTTCTAAAAAGCACTTTTTTCAAAGTTTACTAAAAAATATTTTTTTACAAATAGTACTAAAAAGTACTTTTTCTTCAAAAAAGTACTAAAATAAGTACCTTTTTATAAAAATATTGCTTTGTTTCAAAATTATCCTGGTTCAAGTATATTAAAAAGTACTTTTTGCTCAAAACAAGTAGTAAAATAGTACTTTTTATAAAAAAAGCTAATTTGTTTGAAAAATATCTTGTATATGGGTGAAATCAAAAAATGTCAGTGTTTTTGAGCCAAAATTGTACAAACAAAAAATTTTAATTTTTGGTGAATTTTTTTATTAAAATCGATATGTTACATCACTACTAATATAACTATAAAAAATCTCTTCTACAAATTGTTTCAAACAAATTTTATCGACAATTTTATGATTTTTTTGGTGACGGAGTTTACATTTACCGTAGAAAAATACATTAAATTTTTTGAATTTGTTTTGGAAACATTTTATTGTAATTTAAAAAACTTATTTATGTAATTACTAACAATTTTTGTTATTAGGATTTTTTTCTTGTTTTTGTTATTAAAGATTTTACAATTATTTTTTTTTAACTGGATTTTTCTAAGGAAATGTAAAATAAATTTATTATTATATCTGTTAAAATGAGTTTTTTTAGTTTTTGAATGACTAGTGTTAATATTTGCATCGGTTTTAACAACTACATAAATTTTTTTATTGCTATCTGCAAAAAAAAAAAAAAGTTGACGGAGTTTACAGAGACGGAGTTTACATTTCGTCACTTTTTGCCCTTTTTTTCAAAAACTATTTGTCGGAAATTGGTTTCCGAAAAAAAATCATTAGATGTCAACTAGATACGTCAAAATATGACGATATTTCAGATACACGCTAAGTAGTTTTGTTGTAAACGTGAAGACGGAGTTTACAGCATTTTTCGATTTTTCATTCATTATTTAGCTTTTTATACCGGGAAATTAATATGCATTGAAAAAACTTGAAACCAATGATACACAATGATACTTTATAGCCTCGCGTTTAATAAATGGGGCAATAACATATTATTTTTCTAAACATAATACGCCAAAAACAACAAAATTGTCGGGTTCCACAATGTCTAAAAAAAGTGTCGAAAAATCGTTACACAATTGAAGCCGTGTTTGCATGGGAAAAGAGATAGTTATGACTTTATAAAAAAAAATTTTAAGAACGTCAACATTCCATCTTTAAAAATGTAGTCAATTATTAAGCTCTTGGTTTATTGGTTTTTAAGATATCGCGACCTTGGGACAACAAGGTTCTAACTGACATTTTTTTCAAAAATGAGTTATATATCGCATCGCACTAAAGCGACTACGCTCTTTCGATTGGCGTTCTCAGTTTTTGTCTATCTCTTACAGCTTCTGAGATATTCAAAGCAACAAGGTTCTATCTACGTGTTTTTGGTTTGAGATTCAGTTAACAAGGTTCTAACTGGCTGATAGAACCTTGTTTACCAAAAAAGCCCATATTGTTTTGCAGATAGAACCTTGTGGACACTTTAATTGGAAACAGAACCATGTTGCACAGATTAAAAATTGCATATTGCACAAATACACTTAACAAAAAAACTTGTTAAATGATAAGAAAAGCTTTTATTTTTTTTCTACCTCCTATTTTACGAGAATTCCTATTAAAAATTACCAAAAAATTTTGTAATTTTCAAGCTTTTTACCAATAAAATTGTAAATTTACAGCTTTTTTGACGCGATAACACTTAAAGGGAATTCTCGCGACTTAACTAGATTTTTTTTAGGAGAATTCCTTGTAAAAATTACGAGATTTTTGTTTTTATTATAAAATTACTAGAATTCCTTGTGAACAATAATTTTTTCTTGTAAATTCAAAATTTTTTCGTAAATTTTGGCTGCGGATAACTAACGTTTTACCAATAAAAATGTAAATTTATAAAAAAATGTAAATTTCGATCACACAAAACACAAATTAACGCAGGATAACGAGACTTTTTCTAGTAATTTAACATGTTTTTTTTTTTTTTAAATCTTGTAAAGTTACCAAAAAATTCTCGTAAAATGATTGTTTGCTAAGAGTACCTCCTATTTTAAAAGAGTTTCTCGTAAAATTTTATTGGTAATAATCTTGTAAAATTACAAACAATTTGCAAGGTTTTCACCAATAAAATTGTAAATTTACGAGTTTTTGACGCGATAATAATTGAAAGGACTTCTCGTAACTTAACCTCCTATTTTACGAGAATTGGTAGTAAAAATTACGAGATTTTTTGTAATTTTACAAGTTTTTTACCAATAAAATTGTAAGTTTACAATTTTTTGATGCGATAATACTTACAAGGAATTCTCGTGCCCTAACTATTTTTTTTTTTTGTAAAATTACCTTGGAAATTTGTACATTTACGAAAAAAATTGTAAAATTACAAAAAAAAAAATTTAAATATCGATAAAAAAATTTTTGTTAAAAAACAAGGAAAACTGTAAAATATTTGTAAAATGGGATAACGGGACTTTTTCTAGTTATTTGACAAGGTTTTTTTTTCAGTTTAGAACAAACTGTAAAGAGAAATATGTGTTTAAAGTCACATGAGTACAGTATTGTCTTGAAACTTTTTGAAAACAAAGAGTTTCCTTCCTAGTGGCTTAGCTTGGAGCTTTTGCGACTCCCAAAAAACAGTTAACACACTTGAGAAGAAAAATAATGTAACTGGGGTAGCTAAAAGATACGATTAGGAATTAAAATCCGCAGAACAAATTCCTGAAGCAAGGTTTTTAAAGTAAAAACATATGAAATAAAAGCAGCACTGGAGGAAGAAGTGTGAACGATATAGCATCAGCCTTCCAAAAAAACTGTCGAAAAAGTATTCGAAGACAAGAATATCACAAAACTGTTAACATGGAGCGATTCTGGTGGTACTAAAAAGCAAAAATTCTATTATGGCCCTAGCAATGGAGTATTTTATTAAAACTCATGCCGATGATGAAAGCATTACAATGAAATACTCATTATCAGGACTAAAAACTGACCGTTCTCTATCCCCTTATGTACCCCCCCCCCCCTAATTACGTGTGACATTATTTTTCCTGCTCTACAAAATTAAAAAAATATTATGAAGATCCCAGGTGGACACTAGGGAGGCTTACCTTGTAAGTCGGTTTATTTTTGATTAACAAATGTTGTATTATTATATTAAAATCCAAATACCACAAGGTTCTATCTGCAAAAAACTATTTCTTACAGAAACACAAGGTTCTATTTGGCAGTTAGAACCATGTTGTCCAAATTCATGTGCCTTATCGTTGAGCAACAAAGTTCTATCTGCTTTTTGAGACTCAAATTGTGCAAAAACTAATATAGTAGCGCGAATATTTTCAAATACATAATAAAATTTAAGGACTAATTTCAAATTATTCAAAAACCGCTTTTTAATTTAGTCAAAACTGACTTAGTAAAGCGAATAACAATATTCAACCTTAGTTTTCTCAATAGTACACTCAAAAAAAAAAGTTTGTAAATTTACAAGTAAAAGGTCTTGTAATTCTATTTTACTAATATTTTTGTCTTTTTACAAAAATTGTTGTATATTTAATAAAACGAAAACTACAGTTTGCTTTGTAATTTTACTATTATATGTTGGTAAATTTATTTTACAAATTTTTTAGGTAAATTTACAAAAAAGTGAATTATTTTACAAATTAAAAAAATATTACAAGGTGTTTAGTTTTTTTACACAAGAAAACTGTAATTGTACAACATAATTTTACTTGATGTTATTTAGTCTTTTTACCAAAAAAATGTTTTATTACAAACATTTTTTTTTTAAGATCGTTTACAAGGTTTTCAGTTTAAAATGTATGTATTGAAAAGTACAAAATTCCAATATAATTTTACAAAACTTATTTTATTACTAGAATTAATGTTGTTGTACAAAAAAAAATAATTATTCAACAATAGGACACGCAAAAATTTTCTAAGTTCAGATTTTTTTGCGTTTTGGAGTAAAAAATTTAGTTTAAAATAATTTTTTATAAATAATTTTTCCACCATTTTTTTGGTAATTTGCGTTAAGTAAAATACCACAATTTTTATGTGTTTCTACTATATAATTGTTCTATTTTTTTTATATTTCTACCATTTTTTTGTTGTAATTTTACCATATTTCTTTGGTATTTTTTTTTTAAATTTGGCACCTAAAATGTCAATAGAAAGCTGCCAATTATGAAAAATTAATTTTTTCTTATTTTAACAGGTACTTAAACATCCAATCTACAATATCCCAAAAAAAATTTTCCGATTTTTTAAAAATACTTGTGAAAATAATTAAAAATTCCAAAAAAAATTGTTATTTTTTGACTAATTTTTCCTGAAAATATAAGAAATTTCTTGTGTAGCCTCCTTCGCAATTCTCATATGTTCTACTTAAGAAAAACAAAATGTCGAAAAAAATAAAATAAAAAAGTGCAGTGTTATACTTTAAAAAGTTTGTTAAAAGCGTTCAAGTGAAAAAAAAATCATTTCAGGTTGTTGAAGTGCTACTCCAGCTGCCGAAGAAGGAAAAATAAGATGCATCAATTTTTTAAAAATACTTGTGAAAATAATTAAAAATTCCAAAAAAAATTGTTATTTTTTGACTAATTTTTCCTGAAAATATAAGAAATTTCTTGTGTAGCCTCCTTCGCAATTCTCATATATTCTACTTAAGAAAAACAAAATGTCGAAAAAAATAAAATCAAAAAGTGCAGTGTTATACTTTAAAAAGTTTGTTAAAAGTGTTCAAGTGAAAAAAAAAATCATTTCAGGTTGTTGAAGTGCTACTCCAGCTGCCGAAGAAGGAAAAATAAGATGCATCAATGGAAAAAACCTTTAAATTTACAAAACAAAAATGTAAATAAACCAAATTTTTTGTAAATTTACAAAACAAATATGAAAATTTAAAAAACAAAATTGTATACTTACAGAAAAAAGTTGTAATTTTACAAAAATTAAGTAGAAAATTCGAAAACAATATTGTAAATTTACAAATTATTTGGTTAAACTACTGTTTTTACGGCAAAAAAATAAGAAAAAATGGTATATTTACTATAAAAATTGTAAATTTACCACTTTTTATTGTAAATATACAAGTTTTTTGCCATACAAAACAGTAGTTTAACCAAACAATTTGTAAATTTCATATTTTGTTGTTTGATTTTTTACTTTATTTTGTAAATTTACAACTTTTTTTGTAAGTTTACAATTTGTTTTGTAAATTTTATTTTTTTTTTGCAAATTTACAATTTCTATTGTAAATATACGTGTTTTTCAATATTTTTTTGTGGTAAAAACAGTAGTTTATCCAAATAATTTGTTAATCTACAATTTATTTTTTTCATTTTCTATTTTTGCTTTGTAAAATAACAACCTTTTTCTGTAAGTTTACAATTTTGTTTTGTAAATTTACCAAATTTTTTGTAAATTTCCAAAAAAAATGTTCACCTCGAAGTTAATATTTTACAAAAAAAATTGTAAATTTACATTTTCTTTTGTTAAATCAATTTACAAATTATCCCCGTAACATTACGGGGATTCTTGCTAGTACATATTTTACAAAACCTGCCCCGTAAAATCACGGGGATTTTATGTCATTTTACAAACTTTTTTTTTTGAGTGTAGTGTTGGTGCAAATAGAACCTTGTTGTTCCAAGGTCGCGATATAACCGGTTAAAGTTTAAAAACTGAAATGGTTATTGGCGACGGAGTATACATTTGGCCTACAAAAATGAAAATAACTTTTTTAAAATAGCTTATTAATATCCAGAATGATGTTAGTTATGTATAACGGCAATGTATATGACGTTGTACAAAAGAAAATATGCGAATACTTTAACCAATGTATGAGATATTACACGATTACATGGTTTGGTTGACATTTTTTGATTTCACCCATATCAAAGGTCATTTATCTATAATATTAACTTTTTATAATGACCTCATAAGCAATAACCTTTTGCTTTGGGTATATAAAATGACCTCAGCCTCACTTATGTAATATTTTCTTCTTTCATTCTTACATTCATTCATCTTCTTTAAATGTATCATTGTAGTATTTTTAATAATATTTTTTTTTATTCCGCATTTATTCCCTTCTTTAGATTTTCTCAAACGTCATTGTTGTATTATTATTAAAAAAAAATATACAAAAGATGAATTTATTTTAACTACAATACAAGAAGAAACTCAACTGAAGTATCACGCGTTTTTCTTAATTTGTCTATATTTTTTTTTTTTTATTATTTTTTTGTTCATTCAACGCCATACAAGTCAATTGTTGAACAAATCTACAAAAAAAATAACAATGATGACAACGCCAGGATAGACAGCATCATCATCCAGCATTCAGAATCCAGCACTACTTTGGAGACTTCGAATAATAATGATATCAAATGATAACAATGTACTGATAAAGTCAAAATGGAATGAAATGTATGAAAAAAGGTGGGAACGGTCGGGCGAAGATTGTATTGTGAAATCATGTCAGAATAAAAAAAATCATGAAAATGATGAAATGTAAAAGAGATTGATTTTAAATTGAAGCAACGAAAGGAAAAACACACAAAATAGTACGTGTCAACGAACAGTTATGTAATAAAATGTTAAGAATGATGATTAAAGATCTTGAATTGAAATGAAAAAAACAGTAACATTTTTAAAAATTGATGTGTTATGAAGCATACAATTAATTATATTCATATAAAAATTATTCAAAATTTAATCTCTGATTAAAACTGTATTAACCCTAGGATGTCTGACTGCCTGGGCAGTGGTAAGTGACTCTACTGGGCCTGGCGAGGCCCTTACAATTTTTTCCCCTTTTAAGCTTTTAATTGATTGCTGGGATTGTGTAGCGTGTAGAAGACTTGTACCACACTAATTGTTAATGCGAGGCTCAGACTTGGGCGTGGGCGTGGGGTGTTGGTGTTAATGGCGACTACTCAAAATCAACATGGGCCTCGAAAAGCCCAGTTGAACATCCTAGGGTTAAAAAGCAAATAGTTCCTAGAAATTGGTAAAAGAGAAATTTCTACGGATAAACTGAAAACGTAAAAAGATACTAAAAATTTAAAAGTGTAATAAAAATTTAAACGCGTACTAAAAAATTTAGTACTATAATCATCTTCCTTTTAAAAAAGTACTTGAACTTAATTTTAGCTTTTTCCAAATTGTTTTAAATTGACACCATAAAAATGTACTAAAAGTTTTAAAGTCTACTAAAAATGCAAAATTTTTTATCTAAATTCAAGAAATTTTAGTTTTTTAAAATATTTAATAAAAAATGTCTTTGTTAAAAATTGTTTTTTAAATTATCCCTTTTCCAAAAAGTACCTTACTGTACTAAAAATACAAAATTTTCATTGAAAATTCTAAAATAATACTTTCTCTATAAATTTAAACAAAAAAGTAAATTTTGGTAAAAAAAATACTTTTTGTTAAAAAGTACTTTTTAGTAAAAGAAGTACTTTTTTGCAAAAAAAAAGTACTTTTTGGCAAAAAGTACTTTTCGGTAAAAAAAAGTACTTTTTGGTAAAAAAAAAGAACTTTTTGGTAAAAAAAATGTACTTTGTTGTAAAAAAAGCACTTTGTTGTAAAAAAAAAGTACTCTTTGTTCAAAAAAAGTACTTTTTGGTAAAAAAGTACTTTTTGGTAAAAATTAGTACGTTTTGGTAAAAAAAAATACTTTTTGGTAAAAAAAAAAGTACTTTTTGTTCAAAAAAAGTACTTTTTGGTAAAAAAAAAAGTACGTTTTGGTAAAAAAATACTTTTTGGTAAAAAAAAATACTTTTTGGTACAAAAAGTACTATTTGGTAAAAAAATACTTTTTGGTAAAAAAAATACTTTTTGGTAAAAAAAATACTTTTTGGTAAAAAAAGTACTTTTTGATTAAAAAAGTACTTTAGGTCAAAAACGTACACTTTGCTTAAAAAAGCAACTTTTGATAAAAAGTACTTTTTGTTAAAAAAAAGTACTTTTTATTAAAAAAAATTACTTTTTGTTCAAAAAAGTACTTTATGGTCAAAAAAAAATAATTTTTGGTAATAAAAAGTACTTTTGGTTCAAAAACTAAAATAAGATGTTGACGACTCGGTAAAATATGTTCAATATGTTGAACAATATGTTCAAGTGTAGGTACATTTCGAAAAGTAATTTCTCAAAACGTACTAAAACTAATGCACTTTTAAAATAAAATTTTCCTAAACTGATTCAATATGACAATAAGTACATAAATTATTAGTGTCCGACCGAATATTTGGCTTCGTCTTCGTCCAAAAAGCACTATTCGGCTTCGGTCACTTTTTTGGCCGAATATGGCCGAATACCGAATAATTGTATAAAATTTGTACTCACGTGTTAAAAAACACACTTAAAACACTTTGAATCACATAAGTAAGTCACAAAAACATTTTATTATGTGTTTTTGCAGCTAAAACAAGATTTTACACTCAAAAAAATTTTTCGATCGAAAAAAATTACACTCAAAAAAATTTTATTTACAAAAATGTAAAAAAAAAGTTTGTGGCTCAAAATAAATCGTTCTACACTCAAAAAAAAAAAACTGTAATATTAGCAAAAAAAGCTTGTAAATCTACAAGAAAATTTGCTGATTTTGAACCCACAATTTTTTTGCTAAAGTTAGCAAAAATGTTTTGCCAATAATTAGTTAACTAAATATATTTTTTTTTAACTTAGTTTATACACATCTGAGGACCCCATTGGGTTCGGACCCGATAGGTCCAGACCCCGATGGGCCTAGACCTAGTTGGGTTCCTTAAAAATCGTCATAGTTTTTGATCCAAAATTTGTGTCCGTTTCGCTCTACCTTGCTTAGTTTTTGAGATACGTGATTATAGGGGACCACTGGGGTCTTGAGAATTAAAAAACTCGATAACTTCAAAAATATTACTCGCTTTTGACTATTTTGCGGTCTTGTTCTACGTGTTGAGAGCTACAAAAACGCTTTTGGACTTTTTGTTGTGTCGGCAATATTTACCGAGATATGAGCATTTTAAAATTTTCGGGAATGCTAACTTTTTTGGATCCAAAGTTAGGGCCCATTAGGGTCCACACATGTGAAGAGGACCGGCGATACTATGGAGATTCTAAGAACCAAAAATGGCCTCCATTTTGCTCTATCTGGCTTAGTTTCCGAGATAGCGCCATTTTAAGTTTTCTGAAAATAAAAAAAAAAATTACCATTTATTTTGCTAATATTAGCAAAAAATCTTGTAAAAATGTAGTCAACTCAATTTCAAATTTAGCAAAATAAATTAGTTCAAAGTTTGTTTAAAATTGCTAATGTGCTAAATGAAGTTTGCAAGAATTTTTTGCTAACATGCTAATCTCAACTAAAAATTTGCTAAAAGTTAGCTAACTAGCGTTAGCAAAAAAAAAATTAGTAAATCTACTAACGTATTTTTTTGAGTGTAGACAACATTTTTATACATTTGTGTTCCGACAAGTCGAGTTTTACTTTTTTTCTAGTTTTTACTACATAAATATTTTTTTTTTTTTAAATATTCGGCTTCGGTTTCGGCCGAATAGCGAAAATATGGCCGAATATTCGGCTTCGGCTACGGCCAAAAATGTGTATTCGGTCGGACACTATAAATTATATAATAAAAAAAAAAATTTGTACATTTCAAAAAAGTTCCCAGGAAAATTTTTTGGAACAAATTCTTGGTTCAATAGATTCTTGAACATATTTAACGGTAATCACAACAACATTTTCTATGTAAAATTATTTTTCAAAAAAACTACTTGCTCTAAAAAACGATTGCTTTCGGGACAATTTCAAACAAATATCATTGATTCTAGAATGTTTAAAAAAAAGTACATAATCTAAAGAGCTTTTTACTAAATTGTAGTGCATTTTTACAATATGATACTGCTCAAATGTACCAAAAGTTTAAAAGTGTACTTAAAATGTTAAACTTTCATTGAAATTGCATAAATTTCCATTTCGTCAAATGTACTGGGCTTATTTTAAAAAAGTACTAAAATGATCTTCATTTAGAAAACGTTCAAGTGTAAGTTCTTAAAATGTCACAACGGACCTTCGAGTCTATGTGTACTGATGAAACCTTTTAAAATAAAATCTAAGCACTAAAAGTGTAAAAATTTAAGTACAGCGCTCTCGCCACCTAAAAATTACAGTATTAAGCCAACTTTTTTTATGAGATTTTGGCAGACCAGATCTGTCTTAATTTACCTTTATTTAAAAAGTGTGCTTTATTAAAAATGTACCTTTTTTTTTAAATGTACCTTTTATTAAAAAAGTACATTTAATTTAAAAAGTACCTTTAATTTAAAAAATTAGAAAAAATATTTCATTTTAAAAATATTTAAAGAGGTGCCTTTTTTACAAAAGAATCTTTTATTACAAAGTACCTTTTATTTATAAAGTACTTTTTATTAAGCAATTTAAAAAGTACCTTTTATTTATAAAGTCCCTTTTATCTAAAAAGCACTTTTTATTTAAAAAGTACCTTCTATTTAAAAAGTACCTTTTATTTAAAAAGTACATTTTATTTAAAAACTACCTTTTATTTATAAAGTAACTTTTATATAAAAAGTACCTACCTTTTATTTAAAAAGAACCTTTACTTAAAAAGTATATTTTATTTAAACACTACCTTTTATTAAAAAAGTACCTTTTATTTAAAAAGTACCTTTTATTAAAAAAGTAGCTCTTATTAAAAAAGTACCTCCTATTAAAAAAGTACATTAAATTTAAAAAGTACCTTTAATTTAAAAAATTACAAAAAATATTTCATTTTAAAAAATGTTTTTTTATTTAAAGAGGTGCTTTTTTTGCAAAAGAATCTTTTATTACAAAGTACCTTTTATTTTAAAAGTACTTTTTATTAAACAATTTAAAAAGTACCTTTTATTTATAAAGTTTCTTTCATATAAAACGCACTTTATATTTAAAAAGTCCCTTTTATTAAAAAAGTACCTACTATTTAAAAAGTACCTTTTCTTTAAAAAGTACCTTTTCTTTAAAAAGTACCTTTTATTTAAAAAGTACCCTTTTTTAAAAAGTACCTTTTATTTAAAAAGTACCTTTTATTTAAAAAGTACCTTTTATTTTAAAAGTACCTTTTATTTAAAAAGTACCTTTTTTTTAAAAAAGTACATTCTATTTAAAAAGTACCTTTTATTTAAAACGTACCTTTTATTCAAAAAGTACATTTTATTTAAAAAGTAATTTTTATTTAAAAAGTACGTTTTATTTAAAAAGTACCTTTTATTTAAAAAGTATCTTTTATTTAAAAAGTACCTTTTATTTAAAAAGTACCTTTTGTTTAAAAAGTACATTACCATTTAAAGATTTAGCCAATTTTCGCTTTATATACTTGGGTATTTAATTTCTAGAACTTTGACAGTTTTTCAACCACTTTTTAATACGAGCACTTCATGGCGTATAAGTAACATTATAAATTAAATTAAATATTAATCATACGTTTCAAGCGTTTTCAATATAACACATTTTATTATATTTTGTTATATTATATTATGATTTCTATCAAGAAAATACAGATATATTTTTTTTAAATTGTTTTTATAATTCTAAAAAGTCAATTAATTAAATTTACTTCAATATTACTTTATGGTTTACCATTTAAAATTGATTGCAATTATTTGAAAAACCACTAAACCAATTAAACAAAAATTCTTAAAATATCATATAAATGTTTAAACAAATGATGTGTGAATTTATTATACACAAAAAAAAAACAAATAAAAAATGTTATATTCGGCTAAGCCGAATCTAAAATGCCCTACATCATGATTTAAAAAAAAAATCAAGCGAAATGAGTATATACGGCCTTGACGAATCTTAAGATGACATTAAAACAAGTTTTGAAAAATTAAAAATCTTAAATTGCATGCAAATAAGGAATTAATAAAAAGTTTTGAATCCTCAAAGTATGCAACATTTGTTGCCAAACTAAGCAAGGCATTGTTATACTGATAATAACAGCATAATTATAATATTTATATGTAGCATGATTATAATATTTATATGTAGCATGTAGAATATCACAGCTAATATAACCCCCAACTTAAAGTAGGCTATAATAAATATTATGTATTTAATGGATTACGATTTAATTGAAAAATATTTAAACAATAAAATAAAGTTCTTCTATTGAAGTACAATTACAAAACATTGTAAAACCATAGAGCTTGGGTATTAATAATCCTTTTGAAGTACATTAACTTGTCCAAATTTACAGTAATTTATCATTAAAAGAGTGCTAGTTTTAAAATATTTAAGAAATCTTTCATGAAATGGGTACTTTTTTTTAATGAAATAAAAAGCTTTGTTAATAAAAAGTACCTTTTATTAAAAAAGTAACTTAAATAAAAAAAAGTACCTTTAATAACAAAAATACCTTTTATAAAAACAGGTACTTTTTATTAAAATAGTACTTTTTATTTAAAAAGTACCTTTTATTTAAAAAGTACCTTTTATTTAAAAAGTACCTTTTATTTAAAAAGTACCTTTTATTTAAAAAGTACCTTTTATTTAAAAAGTACCTTTTTTTAAAAAAGTACCTTTTATTTAAAAAGTACCTTTTATTTAAAAAGTACCTTTTATTTACCTTTTATTAAAAAAGTACCTTTTATTAAAAAAGTACCTTTTATTAAAAAAGTACCTTTTATTAAAAAAGTACCTTTTATTAAAAAAGTACCTTTTTTTAAAAAAGTACCTTTTATTAAAAAAGTACCTTTTATTAAAAAAGTACCTTTTATTAATAAAGTACCTTTTATTAAAAAAGTACCTTTTATTAAAAAAGTACCTTTTATTAAAAAAGTACCTTTTATTAAAAAAGTACCTTTTATTAAAAAAGTACCTTTTATTAAAAAAGTACCTTTTATTAAAAAAGTACCTTTTATTACAAAAGTACCTTTTATTAAAAAAGTACCTTTTATTAAAAAAGTGCCTTTTATTAAAAAAGTACCTATTATTAAAAAAGTACCTTTTATTAAAAAAGTACCTTTTATTAAAAAAGTACCTTTTATTAAAAAAGTACCTTTTATTAAAAAGTACCTTTTATTAAAAAAGTACCTTTTATTAAAAAAGTACCTTTTATTAAAAAAGTACCTTTTATTATAAAGTACCTTTTATTAAAAAAGTACATTTTATTAAAAAAGTACATTTTATTAAAAAAGTACATTTTATTAAAAAAGTACCTTTTATTAAAAAATGTACCTTTTATTAAAACAGAAAGTTTTATTAAAAAGGTATCATTTATTAAAAAAGTACCATTTATCAAAACAGTGCCCTTTATTTAAAAAAAGTACTTTTTATTAAATAAGTAACCATTATTTAAAAAGTACTAAACCTACAACTTTTTTAGATAAGTAAAAAAGCTTTAAGAGAATTTTTTACTAGGAAATCAAAAAACTCACATTTTCATTTATTAGTCAAGACTTTACTGTTTTTCATTGAAAAATTTGTTTTTTTATAGGCACTATGTAAATATAAGTGTGTATACGAAAGTATTAAGTTTAAGTCAAAGTTCAAACAAATTGACCATTCACTTTTTAATGCTCTTTACCATACAATGTGTACGACAATGGAAAGGGTTATTAAACATACATACTACTTATGGTTAGGGTATTGTGTTGTATTGTTTAGTATTATTCAATACATAACAATTGTTGAATTGATTTTGTTGAAACCAAAAGAAAACCATAATCTCAAAGGGTAAAAAGGACATTTTAAAAATTAAAAAAAAAAAATATGAAAAATTTTAAAAAAGAAAATACTAAGAAAAAAATTATTTTTGGCAAAATTTTTTGATAAAAAAGTCATAAATTAATTGAAAATTTCATACATTAAATATATTTAATATTTATAAGGGTGACGTCCTATGTTCCACAAGAACTTTTATATACTTTGAAAATATTTATACAGTTATTTAATTTATATAAAAAAAAGGAAACATACCTAAGACAAATAATTATATGTGCATTTTTTTATATTGGGTTATAGGAAAGAAGGGAAATTATTTTTTCATGTTTGGTTAATATTTTATTATGTTTATATATAAGCATTAAAATCATAAACATTTTAATTTTATACCTTATTTTTTAAAACTGAAAATAACGAAAAAGGAAATACTTCATATATTTTCTATAGAAAATAATTATATGTGCATAAAAGAAAATTCCTATATATTCTTTTTGATTTGCAGTATAATTGAGTATTTTGTGAAAATTTGTGTTCGCCTTGTGTATTTAAACTTTTTTGATCCTAGGAGGCATAAAACCCGCCAAGCTATTTAATGTACCAATACCCCTTGTCCCCCGTTTTGTCAGTATTTAAATTTAAAGTCCTTTAATGGTCTTGTACGGCTTTGACTTTGAAATGACCTTGGCAGAAAAGGTCCTAAAGAGAAATTTAATTGGGTGTAGGTCAGTGTTGCCACCAACAAAATCTTAAATAACACATGGATCATGCCAAAATTACACATGAAATCACGAATTACACATGGATTATGTCAAGATTACACATGAAATTACACATGCTTTTTTTAATAACGTTTTTTTTGTAAATTTTAAAAATATAACATTTAAGTCTGTCGATTAAGTTGATTTTGACATAAGACTCTATTAAATGAACAGTTAACAGCTAACTGGACATTGTGTAATCCGCCCTAAGCATGGTTTTTACCGCTCAAAAAACCTACGATTTATCTGGATAATCTAAGTCAAAGCAAAAGAAAATCTGAAAAACAGCAAAAAATATATTGATTTCAGCTGAAAATCTGCTCATTTTAACCGAAAACCCTGCTGAGTAAAGCACAAAATCTGCAGACAGGTGAAAAAACAGAAACATATTGTTGTATTTTTTTCTTTTAGTTTTCAAATCGTCAATTTTTTTTAATAAATTTTGAAAAATACTAATGATAACTAAGTATTTTTGTAAAATTAGCAAAATAGTCTGCTATTTTTTAATTTTGGCCATTTTTAATTGTTAAAATTTCACAAAATAAAAAAAAACAATTTCTGTAAAATTTTAAAATAATCAGCTGAAATGTTCACAAAAATATTTTTGTAAACTCAACATACAGAATCAGCAAAATAATTAAAAAAACTTCTGTTATTTTTTAAAAGTGAATGACAGAGAATATCGTTAAAATATTCATTTATGCAGAAAAATCTGCTAAAAGTCTTGTTAAAACAAATTATGAAAAAAATGCTCCAAATAGTAAAAATTTCAAATTACACATGAATTACACATGCAGACAATTACACATGTGCTACACATGAAAAAGAAAATTACACATGATATGTGTAATTACACATGAGGTGGCAACACTGGTGTAGGTCCGGACTAATGGCTGGCCACTTCAATACTGGTATGTTGTGCGCATATAGAAAGTTTTTGTCAAACGAGTGACATGGATTACAGCGTTATCTTGTGAGAATGTCCAATTATCTCCATACAGTTCGTTAGCAAAGTCTATTAAATGGTCCCAACAAGTAAAAATATATTTTTGCATTATTTTTATTGGAAAAAAATCATATTCAAACCCTTGCTCATGATCCAAATGCATCCTATACCATGACGGATTCGAAACTGTGCTTTCGAAAATAGCACGTTTGGCGGAAATGTGTTAAATATCTACAAGAGAAGCGGTGACCATCAGCGCCGTCTTAATTTAACTTTTTTCGTCATATTTAGTGATAAAAAAAGTTTAATTTGGATGGCAATGATCGTCAACACCAATATTGGAGAGATTTAAGACAGCCGCGCCAAACGTGCTAATTGTAAAATCACGGTTGCGAATCCGTTATGGTATGGGATGCATTTGGATCAGGAGGACGGTTCCGAATATGATTTGCCCATACTAAAACTAATGTAATAATATATTTTTACTTGTTCGGGAACATTTAATAGACTTTGCTACCGAACTGTGTGGAGATAATTGGACATTCCACCAAGAAAACGCTCCAATCCATGTCACTGGTTTGACAAAAGACTTGTTTAATGCGCTCAGCATACCAGTATTAAAGTGGCCAGCCATTAGTCCTGACATAAACCTAACTAAATTCTTCCTTAGGACCCTTTCTGCCAAGGTCATTTCAAAGTCAAAGCGGTACACTACGCGCTAAGGATTTAAATTTGCGATATTGACGATGTAATGAACAAATCAATGACTGCTTAATCTTGGCCAAAAATCGTAGATTAGGTTGATGCCAAATTAGCAGAGGTGGTATATAAAATTCGGCGAAAATGGTTGCTCTTAGAGAAGTACAACAACATATGGGAGCCATTAATAACCACTAGCGGTCAGTCGGTTGGGGGGGTTTTTGTTCTGTAAATCTCTCTTACCGAATTGAAAAAGTCGTACATAAATAAATGTATATAGACTCCCTATAGTCAAGCTATAATACAAATGGATGGGTTGTCGATTCAAATTAATTACGATGTCAAAATTTACCCCTTTTTGTATCGACAATAAAACTGAAAAAAAAGAAAGATCAACCAGAAAAGCTTTATAGCTATATCTCCGAGATATTGGTGGAGATAGACGCCTCGTTACCCACCCTGCCATTGATCTTAGCGGCGTTACAAGTTCTTACTAAGATCCCTGAAGCGTACCCTAAACTCTAATTTTTAGCACATCATGTAAGAAATTATAACAAAATTTAAAGTTTCATCTTAAATAATTCAGATTTTATTCAAATATTAGATAAAAGCTTGTTATACATTCTACGATAGAAAATTGATAACGTTAAAAAATACATTGACTTTAATTTCAATTTTTATTCATAAAAGGTGAGACACTTTCTTTCATTAATCTGGTTAAAAATTTTGGATTTTGTAATTCAATATAAAAATCAAATCCCAATCATATTAGTGAAAACAATTTATTAACCAGATGAATTTTAAATATCCCGAAACTATAATCTTACAAATCTATCTTTAACTATTAAAATCAAATATACTAAATTCAAGGGTTGGGATACCCAAATTTACATTGTAACTTACAAGAAGCAAAAACTTAATTTTGGATTTAAAAACAAAACAATGAGAAACCAAAACAAAAATTGTTATTATTAAACCATAATTTATTTCTGCTTTAATAAAAACAAATCTGTGTTTGGATGAGAGGTGCAATAAAACTAAAAAAAAATAAATGTTCATTAATACATATTAATGATCATTAATGACAAACAAACTTCTGTCTCTAAGCAAAAACTAAAATCATGTAAAATTCTCTACATTGCTCCCGTGAATTTAATAAAACTTTTAAATAGTTGTTGCTTCTTATAGTTACTTTAAATTACGAATGCAAAACAAAAAAATAATATAAAAAAAAATATTTATTGACTCACCAACTTACATATCTGCAACCGCTGTTTGATGAGGCCTCCTCAGACTGCTGGTTTACTGACGTGGCGAAGAATGGGTTAATTGTAACTTAAATTTTTGCTTTGCATGTAATATTGAATCATATGGGTATTTCCATATAAAAAAATATTTTGTTAAATTTATGCTTAACTAGAAAAATAATATTAAATTAAAGAATTTTACATATAAAAAGACTAAAGCCAAACCTCATAGTGCAATATAGGAACAAATGTGCAATATTAGTTTAGTTTAGAATAGGAGATTTATATATTATTAACATTTTAGATTCATAGGAAACTTCGTTTTTAGTTTAGGTTTTAAGTTTTTAGCATAGGGGTCGTGGCATGAGCCTTAAAGGAGTGAAATCATTAATAACATTTTAACGTTAAAACAACTTTAATACCGATTATAAAAAAATATATGAACGTTATCGTTAGCAATTGTGATTGCTACATGTAAATGGAAATTTTTTTAGGTTTTCACGACATTTTTTGAAAATTTTATCACCTGAACTTTTGTAATTTTAAATTCACAAATTTATGATTTTTTTATTTTTTTATTTAATGCACTTTTAATCTATAAAAACCCTGCACTTGAGATTATCCGGGTATGATAATTATATTTAAATTTGAACACGAGAATCACTATGAAATTTGGTTTAGCAATATAATTTGAAATTTATGTATAGTATATATGTAGTTACATAGGTCGATACTATTGTAATCGCTTTTGCAGTTCCTCATGAAAAAAAAACCAACTTGTTTTGGATGATGATGTAATTAGGTTTATGGACTCCGACCTTCCGGATCGGGTGCGTTATAACCTTACTTTTGGGAAGTCGAAATTTACGTATATTTTTTTTTTTCTTGTTCTTTATACTTTCCAAAATCGAAATTGTGTTTTAAACGATGTAATTGCTTTTAAATACTAAAATGTGTTTTTGGATTTTACATTGCCTTCTTCTGTTGGCGTTGATTTTTGATGATGGTGCTCAAATAAAAAAAAACATGTTCTGAGAACAAGTGGTTTTATGACTTAATCAACGAATAAAAGCAACAGTAGTGGCTCGGTAACTTAATCCACCACAAAATCGTCACTGTAGAAGATTCCCTATTGGATAAACGGTTCCTTTTGCCGTTTGTTTCACGATATCGGAAATAAAAATTTTATGATGACCAATCCAATATCAGTATATTCAGGTAGGGGACCGAGTTGTCTTCCTGACCGATTTTTAGGTTAGGTTCCAATTACCTATCCGTGGATTTTGAACCGAACAATCTCTCAGTGATGCCAACTTTTTACAGGCAAAACGCGCAAAACAGTGACTCAAAAAGCGCTAAAAAGCGCTAAATTTGAATGAAGTAGAAAGCGCCAAAAAGCGCTAAAAAACTATGTGTAATTTAACGGTTTTAATATAATTTTTTGTAAAATCATAAGGCCTATTCGCAGAATAAGTCAAAAAAAATGGCTAGATATAATTTTCAAACTAAACTTTTTCTGTTTTTATTATAAAAAACACATTTTTTTTTTAATTTTCAACAAAGTTTAACATTTCTATGGTTATACTTCAGCATCTACGTCAAAAATATGGATTTAAGACTGTTATTATGACGTTTCTGTTGTAAAAGGTACATTTTTTCATGTAGTGATTAGTTGCAGAAAGAAAGCGCCAAAGGCGCTAAATGAAAAAGTGAAAACGCGCCAGTTTAGCGCCTTTTTCAAAAACGCGCTAGATTTAAAAAATGCGCTTTTTAGGTGGTCAGAAAGCGCTAAATCTAGCGCGAAACGCGCTGAGTTGGCATCGCTGCAATCTCTACAAAAATTTTAGGTTAGTTACGTAACGCGTTTGCATATCATTTTCGTAGTTACCTTTGGAAATAATTATGTTGAATTGATTGTGACGAAAGATATCAAAAAATGTATTATATAGTACAATATACCGCTGTAGTAAAATTTATTAATTTTCCTATCACTTGGTAGGTAAAAAAACTTTTCACTTAAAAAATGTTCGTGGGGAACCAATTGGATCTATTCAATTTGAAATCACGATGAGAAAGAGTTATTGAAAGGTATTGTACTACCGCAAAAAGGTATAATGGCGGTAGAAAATTAGTTCAATACTCGATAAATTTATCGACCAAATCGCAGCTTTGTATATGCGTTCCCATGCGTTGATATGCGATGCTTTCAGCTGACAATGTAACGTGGCATAAACATATAAAGGGTGTCATTTCTTGCGGTACAGAAATTTGATTTTTCATGTAAAACAACAATATATTGTACGAAAATAAAATACTATTTTGAATATTTACGATAATCTGAAGGTTCAGCTCCGAATATTACTACGATTGTAATAAAACTATGACCGAAGTAACCGTTTGCTACACGAAAAGAGTTAATGTAATTAAATCCTTTGACTGTGTGATTAAAATTATTTTACAAAAATATTTAAAAAAAATAGTATTTATAGTTTTAATAATAAAAAAAAATTATACAAAAAAAATTACTTAGCAACTTTTGAAAATAATACGTTAATAAAATACCAACTGGTACTATATAACAATACGTTTGTATAAGTTTTTCTACAATCGACTAGAATAACTAACCCACATAGTTGTTTAATATATTTCATAGAAAAAGAACTACCTTAGTAGTTAAAACCAACTAAGACGGATTTATTTTTTCTGAGTGTGTTATTTTATATGCAGTTATTACTATATGTACGGGAACCTAAAAGTCAGTATGTAATTAACAATAAATTATAATTCTGTAAGACTTATGACGCAAAAATTACAATATATATTACAAGAAAGAATTGTTTATCTTTATATCCCCGTTATGGATATAAAATTTTTTATTTTGAATTAAAATTTTAACCTTTTATGTAAAGCTAACGACACAGTCTGTGAAATCCCTAATATGAGCTCTGGTATAACAGTTTGATACAAGCAAATACACAAACCCTCTCACGTATATTGGGGTAGAGAAAAAGTAACTTCCGAATATTTGTTTATGCAAATGATTTTACTTTGTTAGTAATTTAAGAAAATAGTTTTTTATTTAATATATCCCGGGAAAAAAATATAAATACCAAAAAAGGTTAACAACCCGAGAGAAAATATTTTTTATAAAACAAAAAAAAAAAAAAATCATACTATTTCGACAATTTAAGCCATGAAAATAAAACAAAATCTAACAAATTTCTAGAGTAAGCAAAAGTTGTGCGTTACAACGAATCGAGGGAAAAATGGAATTGGCACATTAAAAAACTTGATTGATTTTAAGCCTCGTAGTATAAAACAAGTATAAATATTCATTAAATATTCATATAACCTAATTATATTGTATATCATAAAGAAAATATATGAATTTTCCTTTTTGCACATACAGTAGAATCTCACAAATTAGAACTCTCACAAATTAGAACTGTCCAGAAATTAGAACCGGCTATTTTAATGTATTGGACGCTCTAAAATTAGAACTTGTGGTTCTAATTTCTGGAAGTTTTTTTTTTTTTTTTACACTACAAAATATTTTTTTATAGATTTTTTTATACTAAATAGGGGAAAACCCGAATTGTATGTAGTTAACGCTCTAAAATTAGAACCAGTGGTTCTAATTTCTGGACTTTTTTGTTTGTTTTTATTTTCACAATTCCATAAGTGTAAGAGAAATCGAAAAATGGAATAAAGATGGGTTTAATGATGGATCAAATAGCAGTGACGATGATATAATCGATGTAACGCCTATTATTTCTCATTTCAAAGTCCTTAAAAATGTTTTCTACAATATTAATGTGTTATAGTAATTTTATATTAACAAAAAAAAAAAAGATTTGTGTTAAAATAAAGCAGTCGTAACTGTTTTTATTATTATTTTATAATTTTCTTTGAAAAAAATGTCCAGAAATTAGAACTTTTCAGAAATTAGAACTACCCGAGGAACAAAGTGGTTCTAATTTGCGAGATTCTACTGTATAATTATTTTCTATGAAGTATATTTTTATTCCTTATTTTCTGTATTAAAAAATAAAGTTTAAAATGAATGTTTTTATGATTTTAAAGCTTACTTAAAAACATAACAAAATATTAACCAAACTTGAAAAAATATTTTGTTTTCTTTCCTAAAACTCAATATAATACAGTGCACATATAATTATTTGTCTTAGGTATATTTAAAAGGAGCTTTTATTAAAAAAGTACATTTTATTAAAAAAGTATCTTTTTTAAAAAAGTACATTTTATTTAAACAAGTACCTTTTATTAAAAAAGTACCTTTTATTAAAAAAGTAACTTTTATTAAAAAAGTACCTTTTACTAAAAAAGTACCTTTTATTAAAAAGTACCTTTTACTAAAAAAGTACCTTTTACTAAAAAAGTACCTTTTATTAAAAAAGTACCTTTTATTTAAAAAGTACCTTTTATTTAAAAAGTACCATTTATTTAAAAAGTACCTTTTATTAAAAAAGTACCTTTTATTAAAAAAGTACCTTTTATTAAAAAAGTACATTTTATTAAAAAAGTACCTTTTATTAAAAAAGTATCTTTATTAAAAAAGTATCTTCTATTAAAAAAGTACCTTTTATTAAAAAAGTATCTTTTATTAAAAAAAGTACCTTTTATTAAAAAATTATCTTTTATTAAAAAAGTACCTTTTATTAAAAAAGTACTTTTTATTAAAAAAGTATCTTTTATTAAAAAAGTATATTTTATGAAAAAGTATCTTTTATTAAAATAAGGCATTTTATTAAAATAAGGCATTTTATTAAAAAAAGGCATTTTATTAAAAAAAAGGCATTTTATGAAAAAAGTACCTTTTATTAAAAAAAATATATTTTATTAAAAAAAATACCTTTTATTAAAAAAAGTACCTTTTATTAAAAAAAAGAACCATTTATTAAAAAAGTACCTTTTATTAAAAAAGTACATTTTATTAAAAAAGTATTTTTTATTATAAAAGTACCTTTACATTTTATACATTTTATTAAACAAGTACATTTTATTAAAAAGTACTTCTTATTAAAAGTACTTTTTATTAAAAAAGTACTTCTTATTAAAAAATGACCTTTTATTAAAAAATTGTTTAAATACAACCCTATTACTGAAAACGTATTGTTTTTGAACATTTTTTGTCAAATTTTCAATCATATCCTGAACCGGCACTTAAAATGTCAACTATAATTTAAATTTAAAATTAATTCTGTTAAGTAACATCAACATCCAACCCTCAAGCTCTTGTGAACTCTAATATGTTGAATCTATTGATTTTAATTTTTTTTTTTCATAATTAATTTCATTAAATTTATTAATTCCAATAATAAGTTATTCTGTTCAAGTCCCTTAATTGATGTTAAATGTACAAGAATTTCATATTTAAAATTAGCATTATTGCAATTTATTATTAAATCATATGTATTCCAACATATTTATTTTCATACTTACTGTAACAAATGAAATAAAATGCAATTGAAATTAAAATTAAAACAATAAATTTTAATATCTTAATAATGCTCCTAGAATTAATATGATTAAAATTAAACAGAAATTGAGCTTTAGTTTGACATAAAAATGTGATATATATGAATACATAATCGTGTTAAATATTATTATAATTTTAATAATGATTTTATTATTATAAAAATTTTCTGTTTAAAAATAAAAATTCTATTAAAAATTTAAAAATTAAGTTAGTTTTAAAGGATTTTCAAGTTGGAACTTTTATTAAAAAATGGCAAAAAAATAGAAAACTTCAATTAATTAATAGCACTTCAAATAAAAACTTTTTATTAAAAGTATCAAAAATAGTACCATATTTTCAAAAAAGCACTAAAATAGTACCCGATTTTTAAAAAAGTACTGCAAATAGCAACCGCATCTTGAAAATTTGCTAAAAATATTATACTAACTTTTCTATAAAAGAGTATTTTGAATAGCATAATTTCTGTAAAGGCATACAAAATAGTAGTATTTTCACCGAAAACTACGATATAAATCTAATTTAAAATACAAAAAAGTATACCATTTTAAGGTACCAAAAGTTTGAAGTTTTTATGGAAAAGTATTAAAAATTTAAAACCTTAATTAAAGTACTGGAAATATAACCTTCACTAAAAGTACTAAAAATAGTACTTTCTTATTTAAAAATATCATCCTTTCATTTAAAAAATATCATACTTTCAAGTTAAAACTTGATTATAAATAGGCTGACCAAACGTACTGATTTGATCAGCACATGTACTGATTTTTGGTCACATGTACTGATCAAAAAACGATGTACTGATTTGTACTGATTTTTTGAAATATGTACTGATTGTACTGATTTTTGAACATTTGAACATAAAAAATTATTTTATTCGAAAACTCTATACAAAAACTTTAATTTCAATAAGTCGTCGAGTAGTTTTCAATAACTTAAGTCTGACAATGATATAATTTCTATTGAATTAATTCCAAGAAGCCTACTGGATTCGTGAACACGAATCCAATAGGTTTCTTTACGCAAAATGAATTTGAGAACAGAATCTTTAAGACTTTTTTATAACGGCAAGTTTACAGAGTTTTTGGAAATATAATGTAATTGCATGAATCCAAATGATCCTGGGATATTTCATAAGGTAATGTCATCAGCATTTTTTAGAACAAGCTCTCAGAACATTAGGCATATTTAAAAAATATAACGTGTTAATTTTCTGAGAAGTTTTCTAAAAGGCAGAGATATCAGAACTTAAGGGAGAAAGTTTCAGAATATGAGAAAATTCTTAATTCTATAAACCTGCGGGGTTTTGATGTTTTATCTACTTACTCTGAAACGATTTTGTCGGTAAATAATTCAAATGAAGTTGTTTAAAGTCAACTAAATTTTCTGCAAAATGACGAAAACAGTTTATGGATATTGTTTTTTCTAACAGTTGTTTACTAACAAGGAAGGTCTTTCACAGGGCACCCACTGATTGTCTGAAACTTGCATATAGGAAGTAGGGGAGCAAAATAAGAGTTACCCGTTTTTTTATAGCTGCCCAATCACAAATTTAGCGGGTCAAAGGGGAGGGGAAAAAACGGGATTTTTTTTGTTTTTGTGATGACTTTTCTCATTTATATATGAAACTTTATGAAGACTTTATATAGGTCGAAAGGTGTTTTGAAGGCCTATCCACAGGTGTATCGGTCTTGTCCAAATTCGGCTTCGTTATTGTCAAAAATGTATTTTTTCGTTTGGCTAAATTCTTGCTAGATAGGCTTTTATACGGATTTTCCCGAAACCCTCCCTTTTCATAAGGTGGCAACTGTTTTTCAAATTTGAGATTGGGCAGCTATAAAATAACAGGTAACTCTTATTTTTTCCCCTCATTCCGAAATTCAAGTTTTAGGACAATCGGTGGGTGCACTGTGAAAGACCTTCCTTGTAAGATACTAATTTTTTGAGTGTTAAAAAATTTCTTCAGTGTTTTCCCATAAGAAAAAATTTTCAGTGAGTTATTAAAAAAAAAAAAACAATAAAAACTTGGGCGTACTGATTTGAGTTCGGAAAAAAATGGTCACCCTAATTATAAAAGAGTACTAAAACAGCATTATTTCAGTAAAAGTATCTATATAAATTTTATTAAAAAAGTGCCTTGTATTAAAAAAGTACCTTGTATTAAAAAGTACATTTTATTTAAAAAGTAATTTTTATTTAAAAAGTAAATTTTATTAAAAAAGTACATTTTATTAAAAAGTACTTTTTATTAAAAAAGTACTTTTTATTAAAAAGGTAGTAACTTTTAGGCTGAGTTTTTGAGTTGTAAAATTTATTAGTTTTAGGTTTAAACTGAGTTAAAACCACAAATTCTGTTTTTGAGATGTGGTTTATTTTAAGTTTAACTCACCAATGATGGAGAGTTAAACTAAGGTACAAAAATGTCAAAAAAACACCTCTGTTTTTCAAATATACTGGTTAGTGTTGCCATGTTGTAGTATTTTAATAAAAAAAATGTGCGATGATGGCAACTATTCTAATTGGAAATGCGATATTTGGTATGGCAATACCGCGTTAAGGCCCATTTAGATTAGCAGACTTTTTGAAAAGATTATCAAGATGAAAAAGTCTTTTCATTTTAAACCGCTTGTCAAAAAGTATAAAAAACTCTCTTGAATGTCTTTTGTGTGTTTAGACGTATACGCGTAAATTAAATTGTAGAAAAAAAACAGCTGTTCATTACAAACACACAACCAAACAACATTTTGCAATTGTAAAATTTACAAATCAACCATAGAATTGTGGTAAAATATTTTCCTCAATTTGCGTTCCTTAACCAAAAGATGCATAAATCTAAATCTCCACTGATTCCGACATCTCTGATTCCAACATCTCCACCGACTCCATATTCCTTGTTTGGCAGGAAGTTTGGTTAAAGTCTAATTGGCAGACATTTCTCTGATCCAAAAAAAAAAAAAATATCACAGGTAGAACTTTTAGTGCTGTGTCCAAAAAAGAAAAAAAATTGTCGGCGGCCCATGGTTTCCGAGTTATGGGCCTCCAAAATTCGGATATCGAATTTGATATATCTTCTTCAAAATTGGTCCGATCAGACCAAGATTGGTTTCATTCGAAAGCTTAATCAAATACCTTTATTGTGAAATTTAAAAAAAATTTGGTTCCATTAACCCATTGTGGCACAAAAACAAATTTTAGATTTTTAAACCAAAGTTTTTGGAGAAAATGCGTTATATTTCAAAATTGTGTGTTATTAAGGCATGTATTTATACGACGAGATTTAAAGCTTAGATATTAAGCTGTCATTTGAGCTTTTAATGGGCCTTTTAACCCTTATAGAACCGGAGTTATTGACTCATAACCATTGACCCCGCTTATATATTAATAAAAAAAAACTTTATTTAGCGAAGCCGCTTAATTAATATATGAAAATTGAAATCCCTAAGCCCGTCCGAAGACCGGCAATCCAGAAAACCTTTTAAGGCAAAAAAAAATAAACTTCACAGAGGTCTGGTATATATATTCAAATATGTTTTCTAATGTTTAAACGTAAATAACTCCGGTTCTATAAGGGTTAAAAGGTCAAATGAAAGCTCAAATCAAAGCTTAATATCTAAGCTATAAGCCTAGTTATAAAAATAAATACCTTAATAGTGCATAATTTTAAAATTTTACCCCTTTTCTTCAAAAACTTGGGGTGAAAAATCTAAAATTTAGAGTTGTTTCACAATGGGTTAATGAATCCAAATTTTTTAAAATGTCAAATTAAAGGTATTTGAATGAGCTTTCGAATGAAACTAGGGATGTCGCGAATATTCGTAACTATTCGGTATTCGGCATATTCGGCACGTTTTTTGAATATTCGGTTAAATAAATATTCGGTAACATTTTGCCGAATATTCGGCAAAATTAAAATTTGGTTAAAAAACACGTTTTATTAACGTTTGACTTTTTTGTAGTCTTTTTAGTTTGTTTTTTGTCCAAAAAAAAACGCGAGCACTTGATTCAAATTCGAATTGTTAAGGTAACAGAAAAAATAGTGTCAGCAGAAGCGTTGTTGTTTCTTAGTCTGGTACTTTTTTTCAATTTTTTACATAGATAAAATACAGGCTTATGAATAATCAAACTATTCGGCAATATTCGTATTCGGTTCAAGCCGAATACCGAATAGTAAATATTCGGTAAAATGCCGAATACACTATTCGCGACATCCCTAAATGAAACCAATCTTGGTCTGATCGGACCATTATTGAAGAAGATATATTAAATTCGATATCCGAACTTTGGAGGCCCATAACTCGGGAACCACGGGCCAGCGACAATTTTTTTTCTTTGTTGAACTCACCTAAATCATCCCTATTTCAAAAAATAGAAAAAAATAAATCGGACCAATGTCTGCCAATTAGGCTTGTTCCGAAAATTTAGCCCATATAAAATTTTATTTATTTTTACCACCACTTCACAACAGCTGTTGTTATTATTTGTATTTTTGTTTACATAAAAAACATCCCTGATCTAATGAAAATAGTAATTTTTTGAAATTTTTCAAAACACAAAAATTACATCCGTATGTCAACATTTTCCTCTCCGTATTAACAAGAAGTCTGTCCGTATTTGTATGTTGAGTGTTTAGACGATGAAAAAAATTCTCTCCGCATGAATTTTTGACAGGTCGTTTTACAAGTCTGCCAATCTAAATGGCCCTTTAATCGACATTTGCTAAACTTGAACTGAAAAACAGAATGCTTGGTTAAACTTGGTTTTAATTTAATAAAGTTTAATAAAACTCCCGTTAAAAACTAAGTTAAAGCGATATGTCAAAAACGCAGCCTTATTTAAAAAGTACCTTTTATTTAAAAAGTACCTTTTATTTAAAAAGTACCTTTTATTTAAAAAGTACCTTTCATTTAAAAAGTACCTTTTATTTAAAAAGTATCTTTTATTTAAAAAGTACCTTTTATTTAAAAGGGACCTTTTATTTAAAAAGTACCTTTTGTTTAAAAAGTATCTTTTATTTAAAAAGTAGCTTTTATTTAAAGTACCTTTTATTAAAAAAGTACATTTTTATTAAAAAAGTACCTTTTTATTAAAAAAAGTACCTTTTTATTAAAAAAAGTACCTTTTTATTAAAAAAGTACCTTTTTATTTAAAAAGTACCTTTTATTTAAAAAGTACCTTTTATTTAAAAAGTACCTTTTATTTAAAAAGTACCTTTTATTTAAAAAGTACCTTTTATTTAAAAAGTACCTTTTATTTAAAAAGTACCTTTTATTTAAAAAGTACCTTTTATTTAAAAAGTACCTTTTATTTAAAAAGTACCTTTTATTTAAAAAGTACCTTTTATTTAAAAAGTACCTTTTATTTAAAAAGTACCTTTTATTTAAAAAGTACCTTTTATTTAAAAAGTAGCTTTTATTAAAAGTACCTTTTATTAAAAAAGTACATTTTTATTAAAAAAAGTAAATTTTTATTAAAAAAGTACCTTTTTATTAAAAAAAGTACCTTTTTATTAAAAAAGTACCTTTTTATTAAAAAAGTACCTTTTTATTAAAAAAGTACCTTTTTATTAAAAAAGTACCTTTTTATTAAAAAAGTACCTTTTTATTAAAAAAGTACCTTTTTATTAAAAAAGTACCTTTTTATTAAAAAAGTACATTTTTAATAAAAAAAGTACATTTTTATTAAAAAGGTACCTTTTTATTAAAAAAGTACCTTTTATTAAAAAAGTACCTTTAGTTTAAACTACTAAAAAGTACATAATTTTTTAGGAACTAAATATTTAACTTTTTTTATAAAAAAGTACTTAAAATAGCACTCTCATGTTGAAATATTAATCAAATCAGTTACATATGAAAAAGGTGCTAAAAAATATCAACCTTTTTATGAAAAAGTGTACTAAAGTAGCATAATTTCAGTAAAAAAATACGAAAATAGGAGCATATCAATGAAAAAGTACCATAAAAAACTACTTTACTTTAAAGTAGTAATAATAGTACAATTTTAATGAAAAATAACTAAGAAAATAGCAATACTTTTTTAATATGTGCCAAAAAAATAGCAAATAATAACAAAAGCACTTTATTTATAACCTTTACAGAATTTTGTGCTATTTTTTTGATATTTTTTATATTTTGCTATTTTTTTAAAAACATTTTTCTATCTTTTTAGGCTAAAAAAAAAAAATCTAAAAAAAACAGGCAAAATGTTTTTTTTTTCGATTTTTTTCGTTCATATTTAAACTTGCTGCGATTAAATGATTAAACAATTAAATTTAATTTTCAGTCATAAAATATGTCATACCAACAAATGATTAAGCCTTCATTTAAATGAGGATTATTGTGTCAACAATTTTTTCTGGGTTTATTTACTTATTAAATAACGTAAAAAAACGTTGAGAATTTTATAAAGTCATTGAAGTTTTACAAAAAAAAAAAAAAATTTAATTAATATAAATCATACGGCATAAATGACAAACATTTTTAAATTAAGAAATTTAAAAAGATTTAAAGAACTCTTGAAATGAAAATGGTTATTAACAGTTCAAAAAACATCTTATCGACTGAAATATATCGAATAAAAACTATTTGATAATAAATTTTAAGCGATTAGCTCATTTTATAATGATATTTTTAATTTTATTACCATTACTTATGTATACAAGGCGTATTATTAATTATTAGAGATGAGATTTTTATGCACTAAAAAATCAAAAATATGCGCTTTAAAAAAAAAAAAAATTTAAAAAAAAAAATAAATTTAAAAAAAAAAAAAATTTGTTTTTCTTATTTTCAAAATAAATTTTTAAAATTTAAAATCGATTTTGAAACAAATAAATTTCAATTTGTATTTTTTGCTAATTTAAGCCAAAATATGCAAAAAAAAATATGCACTTAAAAGTTGGAAATATGCACAAAATATGAATTTAAAACCAAAATATGTAAAAATATGAATCTTCACCTAAATACACAAAAATATGCATTTTCACTACAATATGCAAAAAAAAGCATTTAAACCAAAATATGCAAAAACAAATCGATGTAATTTTTACGCAAATTTGTTGATTCGAAAAGATAACATGCATTTGTATGGAAATCAAATCCCTATCAATTATATATTAGTTGTACGCATGGTATCCCAAAGCAATGATGATAAAATTTAAAATACATAATCGATCTAATTTTAACGATATAGTTTGTTTTACTTCAGTATACGATGCGTATTATCAATTTATAGTAAACATGATTTCATCAATAAAAAGCATCGTAAAAAATATCGTTACCCAGTCGGCAAAAAAAAATCACATCTGACATACTGCTGACTCTCCCTTTATAAAATTGCTGACGTCTTCATACAATTTTTCAAAATGTCATCAATGACATGTCAGCAGTTCGTCAGCGGTTGTTTAAACGAATTGTTGGTGGCCACCGATAATGGTGGACACTGCTGACATGTCATCGGGGACGTTTTGAAAAATTGTATGAAGATGTCAGCGATTTCATAAAGGGAGAGTCAGCAGTATGTCAGTTGTGAGTTGATTTTGCCAACTGGGTACTTCAGTATACGATGTGTGTATTTAATTATACTATACACCAATACCCCGGTTTGCGTCGTTTCGAAGTTTCGTCGTTCCAAAAATGTCTGTGACCATTATGTTGCGTCGTCTTTGATACAGTTTGTGTCGTGTGGGTTCGAAGTTGTGTCGTTTATGCTTCAGTTTGCGTCACATGGCTTCGAAGTTGCGTCGCCAGTGCTTCAATTTGCGTCGTTAAATTTTATTTTTTAACATTAATATAATGAATGAATGTTTACATGAATACCAGGGTTGGCAACCGATGAATACATTTTTATTTAGAAAGCATAAACAAAACAAGGAGATTCCCCATTTTAGTCTAATATATGTGAAGATTGTCTGTTGGTTGCCAGTTGAATGTCATTTAAAGTTAAAAAAATTTTATTTTTGTTAAAAAAAATCCTTTTTTCAGCTTCAATTATGGATTTTGGAACCAATTACACCAATACCCCGGTTTGCGCCGCTAATTGGGACCGGAGAAACGCGACGCAAACCGAATCTACGCAAACCGAAGCAAGATTTCCCATACCTTTCTATTGATTTTCATTTAATTGGTTCCGAAATTCATAATTTTAGCTGAAATAGTGAATTTTCAATAAAAAAAAAACGTTTTTGTTTCGTTAAAAATTAACTTAAACTGGACCAGATGACCACCTTCACATATATTAGACCAAAATGGGAATCCCTTTTTTCAGTTTTTATGTTAAAAAATTAATATTAACGACGCAAATCGAAGCACTGACGACGCAACTACTAAGCCATGCGACGCAAACTGAAAAATAATCGACGCAACTTTGAAGCCATGCGACGCAAACTGTAACAAAATCGACGCAACTTCGAAGTCACAAACATTTTTAAACGACGCAACTTCGAAACGACGCAAACCGGGGTATTGGTGTAAATGAAAATCAATACCAATGTATGGGAAATCGCGCTTCGGTTTGCGTCGTTTCATTTTGCGTCGCATTTCTCCGGTCCCAATTAGCGACGCAAACCGGGGTATTGGTGTATATTGATAATACGTACCGTATACTAAAGAAATGATGATCAAATGGAAAAAAAATCGTAAAAATGTATTAATCGATCAAATTTGATCGATTAACTTCATTTTTTATTACCATTACTTCAGTATACGGTGCGTATTATCAATTTATAGTAAACATGATTTCTGCTGTGTTTTTCAATAAGTGGATTTGTTTTCTGATTAATCTTATTTAGTTTAAAAAAAAATATTTTACCCAACCAGAACAAATTTGGAATATTTTTTTCCGTAATCTACGATAAATTTGCAATTATAATCCGAAAAAATAATAAAAAAATTTCGAAAAGTTATAAATAAATAAAATAAAAAATAAATCCAAAATGGACTTAAAAATTTAGTTGGACTAATTTTGATTTATTTATAACTTTTTTTCATTTTCCAGTTTTTTTTTATTATTTTTTGGGATTATAAATGCTAATTTATCGTAGATTATTCCAAATTTGTTTTGGCATGTTAAAATATTTATTTTAAACTAAATAAGATTAATCCAAAAATAAATCTACTTATTGAAAAAAACAGCATTCATCAATAAAAAGCATTGTAGAATCAAGTAACGATAATAAAATGAAAAAGATCGTTACTTAAGTATATGATGCGTATTATTAATTATATCATGTATACTATGTATTGATAACACCTTCCGACAGCCAATTTTAAACATGGACCGGATGATATACATAAGTCTAAAAATAGAGATCAAATGAAATAAAACTGCATTTACAGTTTTTCATTTCTTGATCCTGTTTCCTTTTACAAGGACTTCAAAGTTTTAAAGGCTACATTTTGTAAAATATTTTTGTAACTATTTGTACTTGGCCTAGGATGCCACTTGTAATGGAAAATGAAAGAAGAGGATCTCCCCTAATTTTTCCAATTTTTTTATTTTGCTATATCAGGAAAAAAGGTTGTAAATAAAGTCATTTGAAAACTTTTATCAAAATATTTTGTTGAAAATTTTGAATGATATTAAAGGATAAAGTTTTGAAAGGACGTAACATACGTTCTTTTTTCTAATATATAAAAATAATAATATAGGAAAATTAGGGGAGATCCTACTCTTTCATTTACTATCACTACTATCACTTGTCCTAGGACAAGTACAAATATTAAAAAAAAAAAGTATTTTATTTAATTTAATCCTCTAAAACTTTAAAGTCCTTTTTAAAAGAAACAGGAACACAAAATGAAAATCCGTAAATGCAGTTTTACTGCATTTTCTCTCTAGTTTCAAACGTATATTATTCAGTTCGTGTTTAACGACTTTTCATCATTTTTTCGGACGGTGTAATATATTAAATCCTGTATTCTTTGATGAATAAACGTTTGATTCATGTTTGTGATAAGATAAAAAAAACTATTTTCAAAACAAGTAGATCGTTAGAATTGATTTTAGTAGGATTTTTTTTTTTTCAAGATATCATTATAACTTCAGTATACGGTGCGTATTATTAATTTAAATTATGCATGATAAAAATAATAATGCATTCTACATACGGTAACCGTACCGTATATCATATAAAAAAAATATCAAAAATGAACTTTCCGATTTAAAATCAATAAACAAGATTATTTTTTTTAATTTTTAGAACATTTATAGATCACAAATCGGTATACTTTGATAAATAAACGTTTTATTAATTTTTGTGAAAAAATATTTCTAAAATATTTGTACTTGTCCTATGATGCCACTAATGATGGCAAATGAAAGAGGAGGATCTCCCCTAATTTTTCCATTTTTTTTTATTTTTCTATATCAGGAAAAAAGGATGTGAGTAAAGTCATTTGAAAAATTTTATCAAAATATTTTGTTGAAAATTTTGAATGATATTAAAGGATAAAGTTTTGAAAGGACGTAACTTACATCATTTTTCCTGATATGTTAAAATAATAAAATAGGAAAATAAGGGGAGATCCTACTCTTTCATTTACTATCACTAGTGTCATCCTGGACAAGTAAAAATATTGAAAAAAAAAATATTTAATAAAATTTAATCCTCTAAAACTTTGAAGTCATTTTAAAAGGAAACAGGAGCACGAACTGAAAAACTTATCCAGTTCGTGTTTAAATAAAAAAAATCATCAAAATTTCGATTTAAGATCAATAAACAAAATTATTTTTTTTTTTTTTACTTTTTAGACCCTTTATAGATCTCAAATCGGTATACTTTGATAAATAAACGTTTTATTCATGTTTTTGATTCGTTAACAAACTAGTTTTTAAATTTTTTTCCAAGTTATCATCATTACTGCAGTATTATTAGTATAAAGCATACATAATATAAATAATAATACGTACCGTATACTGAAGTCAAGATATTACAATGAAAAAATCATCAGAAAATGAACTTAATCGCTTAAAATTGTTTATTATAGAGTGTCTATTTGATATATTTTCGATTCAAGAGTGTCTATTCCATAAATTTTCAATTCAAGCACAGTTCATTCATACGCTTTTTGCAAAAACATAATTTATTTGTTGAATATTCTTACGATCTGCGAAAAAAAATTTGACCGGAAATCCATAAATTTCTAGTTAAAAACAATCAAAATCTTAAGTTTTCTCATTTTTTTTCTAAATATTTAAATTTCATTTTCCCGATTTCTTTTAAATTTTATTTTTTTTTATTTTTTTATTCTAAAATTTCTTTTATATTTTTAAACAAAAACATATTTTCTTTTGTTATTATTATTGTTTAATGCCTAGCTAGTAAGGAAATAAAATATTTTTAATTAACTTTAATGGTAATTAAAAAGATTTATATTTGTTAGTATTATAGCTAATAAACATACATTAACATTAACCAAATAACTCGGCTAGGAAAACATAATTTAAACGCAAATTTCTTAATAGCAAAAAAAAAATAAAAAAATATATTAGCATGCGTGTCTACAGACAATGTCTATTATAAACAATAAAATTAATGGCGAAAATTGGTGAAAAAAAAAACAAAAATATTGGAGAAATAAATATTTATGTAGAAAATTAACTAAATTAATGATATGATTTTTTTTTGTTTAAAATTATTTAAATGTGTAGCAAGTAAACAATTTTTAGTTAATAAAAAACAATTTGTATATTTAATGACATTTAAAAACAAGAACAGGTGATTTCAAAAGTGAGTGATCACTAGAAAATTTAGTTTCGAGATATTTTTTTTTGTTCAAAGAAGATTTCAATGAAAATAAGAGATTTTATAGCATATTCAGACAATTAAAATATATCAAATTAAATTTAAAGACTCCATTCGAAAATTTTATTAGAAATTGTGAAGTTTCTATTTTTTGAAAAAAATCTGCACACCAGCTAAGAGCTTTCAACTCACAGTTTTTTTATTTTTTAGTTTTTTATAAAATCCCTGATGATGATCAACGATGATTAAACAAAGATTTTGATTTTCTGGCGAAGATTTTGATTTATGTCGAAATATAGTAGTGGGGTACCCCAGATTCATAATAAAGCCATTTACAGTGTTCGCAACTTGAGGTTTAAGTTGATTTGGCTATTTTGAATTTGACTTTTTTTTACGAATTACAATTGAAAATGGTGTGGACCGAACTTTTATCAAAAATTATACGTTTGTTTTAAAACAACAAATTATTTTGTTTCTACAATTAAAAAAAAAATATATTTCAAAATAAAAATTTTTAGTGACCACTTACTTTTTGAATCGACTGTGGCAAATTAAAACCCATTAAAGTAAAAAACAAAGAATAAACGAAATGTCAATATCAAGGTTTTTAGCTTTAACTTTTGATGATATCACACCTGTTGATGGCGGCTGGATAAAGTAAATAATAACAAAGTGCTCGAAACGGAGATGTTTTTCTTGTAGACAATAGGGGGCATCCGGTGAGTATACCTAATAAATTTCTTACGTTTACCAAATTGCGAAATTTTCAAATTTTCTTGTTTTCAAAATATTTGGCATTAACAATTTTAGTTCCAATAGCGCCGGAGACTTTTTATTTTTAAAAAGAGGAGGGTTGGTATACCTAACAAATTTCCAACATTTACCCAATTTCGAAAATTTGCAAATTTTTTTTTGTTTTCAAAATATTTGGCATTAAAAATTTAAGTTTCAAGGGCACCCTTAACAAGTAAAATTTTCTAATTTGCAATTTACTACATCTAAAATAACATTTTAGAACTACTTTTTAAAAAAATATATGGATTTAATTGATTTTTACATGATTCTTTTCATTTATCACAACTACTTCAGTATACGATGGGTATTATTAATAATATGCATGATACGATTATACGCATCGTATATTGAAGTAATGATGATAAAATGATGTAATGGTTTCCCGTGTAAAAATCTATTAGATCTTATCAGATCTTCTTTTATTTGATAACACCGTCCAACAGCCAATATTAAGCATGGAGCGGATGACATACGTCTGAAAGTAGAGATAAAATGGAATAAAACTGCATTTACAGTTTTTCATTTCGTGATCCTATTTCCTTTTAAAAAGACTTTAAAGATTTAAAGGATACATTTTGTAAAATATTTTTAAAATATTTTTACTTGTCCTAGCATGACACTGGTGATAGAAAATGAAAGAAGAGGATCTCCCCTAATGTTTCCATTTTTTTATTTTACCCAAGGTTGGCAATCGAAACGAATAACGGTATCGATATCGGTATTGGTATCGTTTTTTTATTTATTTCGGTATCGGTATCGGTTACGGTATTTGAGTTGAATCGGTTACGGTATTACCGATACCGAAACGTCAATACCGGTACGTACCGGTATTTTCAAAAAAATGCTAAAAATATAAAAAACGTATAAAAACTTTAAAAAAATTTGTAAAAACAAGTAGAAAAGTTAAATTCGACTTGGACGAATCCATCAATACCCTCCACAATGCCCTTCTAAAGTGATAGTTAATTTTCTAACGTGAATCAAATTAACAATTTTGATTAGAAATATTTTATTTTGAGTAAAAAACTTTTTTTGTCATTTTTGAAAAAAAAAAAAAAAAAAAAAAAAATTGACAACATTTTTTTATTTTGAGTGTAAATTTTTTTTCGAGTGTAAGTTTTTTTTTTTGTTTTTGTGTAAAAATTTTTGTGAGTGACAGGAATACTTTGTAAAATATTTTCGTGACTCATCAATGTTTTAAAGCTGGTTTATCGGTTTTTTCAACAAGTGAATTTAAGGTGAAACCAATCTGAAACTCACGGTTTTCTTAATAACTTTTGAACCACTGGACTGATTTGGCTGAAATTCAATACGAACCAGGCCAGGAGAACGGCAAATATATATGCCAAGCTTCAGCATCTCGAAAATTCACGAAAAACCGTCGCCGAAATTCAGTCTTTTGCTCATAAATTTTGAAGCACTGGACCGCTTTTGCTGGACATTTTCCTATGTCTTTAGTACATAAATATAAGGCCGTATCGATTTTTAGCTTTCTTTTTTGTTTGAGCTGAAAAGGGTCCAATAAGTTTCTATTGGGTGTCAAAATGACTCCGTAAAATGTATTTCCCTCCCGTATCGCAGTTAAATTAAAAACCCCAACAAGTTACATATTTCATCTTATTTCTAGGCAACCAAGTTTTTCTTGTTGGTGTTATCTATTTGGAAAAATAGGTATTCACTGTCTAGAGAAGATTGCATTCAAAAATATTGCAAACAATTTTTTTTCGCGAATTATGGGACTTTTATAGACGATTTCTACGAGTTAAGCCACTTCAAAAAATTATACTATGGTGGAAAACTTCCTGCTAGTATTCCAAATGCCTTCCCCGAAGTCCTGTAGTCCATCACGGATTAAATAAAAATCCCCAAAAAACTATACTATACTGAAAGGGTCCAGAAAGTTTCTATTGGAAGTCAAAATGAATCCATAAAAATTTCGTGAAATTCAATAATTTTCTTTTGCTCTTGCATCGCGGTTGAATTATGGCTTTTTTTAAATTTTTATTTAATTCACGATGTGGATGCCAAAAGATTTTTTGATTTTTATTAGACTTCGGTGAGGCATTTGGAGTACGATTTTTCATTTACAAAAACCAAAAAATTTACAAACTTTCTATTAATTTTTTTTTCTTGTAAAAAAACATGGTTTTTAAGAAAAACCGTTTCAATACCGGTACGTACCGATACCGAAGGAAAAGGTTTTTGGATACCGGTATCCGATACCAAAACTGAGTTTCGGTATTGGTATTGGTACCGGTATTCAATTTAAAGGGTTTTGAAACGGATAACGGTATTGAAAAGGTATCGATTGCCAACATTGATTTTACCATATCAGGATAAGAGAATGTGAATAAGGTCATTTTCAACTTCATCAAAATATTTTGTTGAACATTTTGAATGATATTGAAGGATAAATTTTTGAAAGGACGTAACTTTTTAACCTTACGTAACCTTTAACGGTACAATGGACTATTTTAAGTCTGAGCGCCATGGACTTGCCTAGAAAAATTTACTTATTTTTAGGCTTGTACAACCCACCCTCAACTCAACTCAACTCAACTCAACCTTTTTCGTGATATGTAAAAATAATATAATAGGAAAATTAGGGGAAATCCTCTTCTTTTATTTGCTGTCGTTAGTGGCATCCTAGGACAAGTACAAATATTACAAAAATATTTTATAAAATTTAATTTTTTAAAACTTTGAAGTCCTTTTAAAAGGAAACATTATCACGAAATGAAAAACGATAAATGCAGTTTTACTACATTTATGGTGATTTCTTTTCTGAAAAAAAATGTTTGCCTTTTTAGGGTATACATTTTTAAAATGTTTAACTCACACCTTCAAAAATTTGCATTTTATTTGACTGGAATAGAACACAACATCCAGAAATTTTCTGCCTTGTATTTTTTAACAGCTGTTTTCAGAAAACAACACAGAAAAAGTCAGCTGTTGTATAAAGCAATTTCAACCCCGTGATTTTTTACGGGGTAAAAAGTGCAACTTTTTTGCACATTATAGGGCAGACATTTTTAGAAAAGAACACGATATTCTTTATAAGGGTTGACATTTTTTAGAAAATAACACAAAAACATAATTTTTGGGGCGAAATGCAAAAAAAGGCACATTTTTTGCCAGAAAAGAAAACACCATTAGTCTCTAGTTTCAAATGTGTATTATCCAGTTCGACTTTTTTTTATATTTTTGTATCCCATCAGATATAATTAAGTGTCAATTTTGTGCCAGTGTTGACCAAATCCGAGAAATAATTAGATCTCGATTTTGGCCATTTCAGATATAATTATATGCAATCAGATACGATTATATATAAATAAATATGATCAGATCGGATAAGATCTAATCTATTCTTACACAGGTTGAAATATTTTTGTATGACAAAATTATTTTTCTTCCAATTTTGAATGGAATTTTTCTAATAGGCCTAAACTTATAATGTACCAATTTGAGGCCAAGCGGATTAAATTAACCCGTGGCGATCAAAGTTTTAGACTTTTGAAAATTTTGAATATTTATAATTTTGATGCGCTAAACACGAATATCAAACAGTTTTTAAAATCGGTCTAACGGTTTTAGAGATATCGCTATTTGAAATTTAATGAAATTTATTGAAATTTAAAAAAAAATCTTACAATTTCTTCCCCTTGAGCCTTTTATAGAGCTTGACATTCATTTAAACTTACATTTAATAAAAATTCGATCATTTTTACCCGTGGCATAAAGTTTTGGATTTTTAAAAGATTTTACCTAAAATTTTGGATTTTTGAAAAATTTCCAACAAAATTTTAGATTTTTAAAAAATTAATAATAAAAAAATCTTGCGATACAAAAATTTTAATAATTTTGGGAATGCTGAATATAAATATCCAAAAATTTCTGAAATCGGTTGAGCGGTTTTCGAGATATCGCCATTTGTAATTTGTCAAAAAATTTCCAAAAATGGAGGTTATTGCTTAGGTTTAAAATTTTTATACCCTCCACTTAGTGATAGAGGGTATATATAAGTTTGTCATTCCGTTTGTAATTCATCGAAATATCGATCTGGGACCCCATAAAATATATATATTCATGATGCCCGATCGATTTTAAGACATTCTAGCGATGTCCGTCTGTCTGTCTGTCTGTGGAAAATGCTGTCACGAACAAAATATTGCACAGAGATGACTGAAACTTAACATATTTATTGGAAGTTCTCCCGAGAAGTTTGGTATTGCTTTTGAGCGATATCGGTTCAGCGGTTCAAAAGTTATGAACGAAAATGTAAGCACACCTCAAACATTTCAGTACATTCAACGTAACCTAAAAATACAAAATGCTTTAATTCGGCTTCTGGTTGACATATGTGAACATAATTAAACACCAAATGGTATTTAAACAAGTACGAATATATTTTTTGACAAAAAAAAATCGCGGATTTTTTTTTTCCAAAATTTTTTTTTCGCGGAAATTTTTTTTCAAAAAAATTTTTTTTTTTTCAAAAGTAATTTCCTTTTACATAAAGTTTTTTGTAATAATCTTTTTGAAATTGTGGAGGGTATCACTACATTCGGCAAGGCCGAATTTATCTTTTTTACTTGTTTTTCATTGAATTTTTGCTAGAGCTAGAGACAAACTTTCATTTAAACTTATTTTGAGCCAAATCAGGCCAATATAAACCATGGCGCCCTTCGATCATGTTAGGAGATTTTGGTAAACATTTTCTAAAAAAAATCAAAACTTTGATCGAAGGGCGCCCCGGGTAAAAATTATCGCATTTGGCTCAAATTAATTTTAAATGAATTCTTTCGCGAATTTTATTTTTCGCCAAAAAACTTTTTCTCTCGGTTTTTTTTTGTTAATTTTTTCCCCCCTATTTTTTTTTCGCGGAGTTTTTATCACCAACAAATTTTGGTGAACATTTTCTAAAAAACGAAAATATTGATCGAAGTGCACCCCGGGTAAAAATTATCGCATTCGGCTCAAATTAATTCTTTCGCGAATTTTATTTTTCGCCAAAAAACTTTTTTTCTCGATTAATTTCAAATTTTTTTCCCCTAATTTTTTTTCGCGGAGTTTTTTTCACCAAAATTTTTTTCCGCGGAATTTTTTTTACAAAAAAATTTTTTCATCAATTCTTTTTCAAATAAAGATTTTTGCATATTAACTTGATGTTGCTTCGAAAAGTTTGGTATTGCATTTGAGCGATAACGGATAATGGTTTAAAAGTTATGAACGAAAAATGAAAAGGAAAATATTGGTACATTGTGCATAAAGCTAAGTACTCTGTTTTTTACGGTGAAAATTTCACTTAAACTTCAAACGCCTCAAATCGCAATAAAACAACAACTTTTGACAATTAAAATATATAATATAATCATAACAAAACTGAAATGTCACTTTTTCACGGCAATTTAAATTGTCTAGGGAAATTGTTAAAAAAGTTTTCACTCATTTTTATAATACAAGACAATTTAAATTGCCGTGAAAAAGTGACATTTCAGTTTTGTTATGATCGTTTCTTTCTTATAATTGTCAAAAGTTGTTGATTTTTAAATGTTTTATTGCGATTTGAGGCGTTTAAAGTTTAAGTGAAATTTTCACCACAAAAAACAGAGTACTTAGCTTAACCAAAAAATACAATATGCTTTAAGTTGGTTGCAGGTTGACATATGTGAACAGAATTGGATAACGAAAGGTATTAGTACAAACTAATTTTTCTACCCCAAAATTTTTTCGCGGAAATTTTTTTTGTCCGTGAAATTTTTTTTTCTTTTTTTTTTTCTTAATTCCTTTTACCAATTCGTTTAACCTCAAACATTTTTTTTGCGAATTTTTTTTCGCCAAAATTTTTTTTTCCGCGGAAATTTGTTTCCCTAAAAAAAATTTTTTAACAATTTTTTTCAAATTAAGTTTTTTCCAATAATCTTTTTTACATTTTGGTATCCATACATTCGGCAAAAATTGTTAGACGGAGGGGGGGGGGGGGGGGTCCTGCACTGTCTACTAACTTTAATTTCACTTGAAGTCTTATACTCCCGCTTAAATAGATACAGTTTTCCATTTCAAATTCAAACTGTTTAGAATTTTTATTTGTTCTGTTCTATTTATAGATTTGTTTACACAAAAATAACAAATAAGTTCAGTAAACTCATAAAACTCTATTGAAATTTAATATGTTTTCGAAATATGAATGGTATTAGAATGTCTGCGTAGATTTTGCGTAGGGAATTATATTTTTTTTTTGTTACTATTTTTATCACAATAAAGCAATGAGACACATTCCATAAAAAGTGAACAGTCAAACTTAAAACGTCTAACGTATCAATTTCAAAAAATTTAAATTGTAAAAAGTGGTTGTTTATTAATCATACGTTAAGATGTTCTTAAAGGAAAATCTTAAATTGTAGAGTAATGGAGAAATAATCTGATTTATTAATCATACGTTAAGATGTTTTGAAAATAAAATGTGATGTTAATTTTTGAAAACTAAAAATTCTTGAAAATTGTTACTTTGACAATATCATCGCAATGATTAGTAAAGAAATATAGCCTCGAGTTACAGTAATATTTCGCAAAATAAATTTTAAAACTACTGTCCACAGAATAAAAAAGTTTAAAAAAATTCAACACTAATTTTTATTTTTCCAAAATCGATTTGGATATTATTTGCGCCTCAAAGTATGCTTTAAAAATATTACTAAAATGCTACAACAAATTTACGTAAAAACAGGTTGAGTCATAGATGTCTAAAACTATGTCATGAATAAGAATAAGTAAGTCTACTTGCTTTTATGGTGTAAATCTCAACCCCAGTATTTTAAAAACACTTTGAAAACTTCAAATTAGCACTTTTTATTCCCAGTTTTTCTTTGATTTTCTGGACATTTTGCGTGGCATTGTAAGATTATGTACTACAATTTCAAATATAGTATGTTTATGAATATGATAAAGATTGAATTTTTTTGGAAAAGAATTTCATTTGAATTTCTCATTTTTTATTTTTGTTTGTCTATTCATAAATACAAATTTAGAAATTCATATTCAATTTTGATAATGAATGTAATAAAATATTATTACACAAATTTTATTAGTTAAGAATTCTTTAAATGATAAAAAAAAAATTGTATTCAAAAAATCATAACTGCAGAAGGAGGAAAGCAAATTCAAAAAAAATTAACTTTTTTAAAAGAATTTAAAAACAGGGATGAAAAAGCAAGGACAGACATTTTATATTATAAGGAATTGTGCAAAAAAACTTGAAAAACTCTCGCAAATTTAAAATAGAACACAGCACAACTATCTCTAGTGCTAAACATTAAAGCTGGAAACGCATTTAAGCGGGCATATTTAGGCAATAGCATTTTAAGTATTGTTTTTAAAATTGTTAGCTAGTAGCTTATTTGTACATTTAGAATGGCAAAAGCTAATTAAAAATAAAAGATTTCTCTCTTAAATGTGCGACTGAATATGTGAACTTGTTGACGCATTTAAAAGGGTAAATATTTTATTAAAATCTTCTGATTAAAGTAAAGAGGAAATTATAAAAAAATTAGGAATGTGAACATTTTAAATTTTTTTTTAAATCTGTGTTCTATATTTTGGATATAGGGAACGCATTTAAGCGGGCATATTTAGGAGATAGTATTTTAAATATTGTTAGCTAGTAGCTTTTTTGTACATTTAGAATGGCAAAAGCAAATTACAAATAAAAAAAGTTCCCTCTTAAATGTGCCACTTAATATATGTGAACGTTTTGACGCATTTAAAAGGGAAATATTTTATTAAAATCTTTTGATAAAAGCAAAGAGGAAATTGTAAAAGCTAAGGAATGTGAACATTTCACATTTTTTAAAATCTGTGGTCTATATTTTGGATATAGGGAACGCATTTAAGCGGGCATATTTAGGCAATGTATTTTAAATATTGTTTAGGAAATTGTTAGCTAGTAGCTTATTTGTACATTTAGAATGGCAAAAGCTAACTAAAAATAAAAGATTTCTCTATTAAATGTGCCACTGAATATGTGAACTTGTTGACGCATTTAAAAGGGTAAATATTTTATTAAAATCTTCTGATTAAAGTTAAGAGGAAATAATAAAAACTTAGGAATGTACACATCCCAGCAAAACTTTGGTAATGGGTAGTGATTATATAACACATTACCAGGTAATGTATATACCTTATTTGTAGCATTATTTTAGGATGTCTTACCAAACATTTGTCCCACAACGTATTATTTTAAAGTGAAAAATAATGCATTACTAATAATTTGCTACGTAATGCTTGATTATTGGAAAAATGTATTTCATATTTATTATTTCTAAACATTATATCATAGATGATTTATATTTGGTTACATTATGTATTATTTAAAAGTTTGAAATAATGCATTATTTAGAATTAAATGCATAATGCATTACAATAACATAAAAAATAATTATTTTATAAAAAAATGCATAAGTTTAAACTAGAGATGGGCTCACGACAAGAAATTTCTAACGACACACACTCACTAGCATATTATATCTACTTACACTCACTTACAATCACGTGAGTAAATTTAATACAAAATTACTTTTTCACTACTCGTAACACCTTATATATTACGTTCTGGTATGCTATATTATATACCTTACTCGTAACCTATAAAATATCATATATTTTACACCTTACTGGTATTCTTCGTTATAAATTTATGACTTATTTTATACCTTACTGGTATTCTATGTGATAATGTGGATGCATTACTTTGAGTCTCATCGCCTGTTAAAATCATCAATGCTGCAATGTATAAAATAAGAGATCATATACCTTATTTTATACCTTATTTGGTAATCTAAGTTTTGCTGGGATGCCATTATAACGCAAATTTCTTGATCCGGAAAAATTGGGCGATATCGTTTTTAGACTATCGACAAAAAGCATGTATTAGCTTGGAAATCATTAGTGTCCGACCGAATTTTCGGCTTCGGCCTCGGCTTCGGCCAAAAAGCACTATTCGGCCACTATTCGGCTTCGGCCACAATTTTGGACGAATAGGCCGAATACCGAATAATTGTATAATATTTGTGCTCACGTGTTGAAAAACATACTAAACTAACTTTGAATCCCATTAGTAAGCCACAAAAACATTTTAATAAGTGTTTTTGCAACTAAAAACATTTTTTACATTCAAAAAAAATTTTCGATCGAAAAAAATTTACACTCTAAAAAATATTTTTTTACAAAAATGTCCAAAAAAAATTTTTGCTTAAAATAAAATCAGCATTCTCATGCATTTGAGTATCCCGCCGAGTGGACTTTTATTTTTTCTTGTTTTTACTACATAAGTAAATATTTTTTTTTTTTAATATTCGGCTTCGGCTTCGGTTTGGCCGAAAAATGAAAATTTGGCCGAATATTCGGCTTCGGCTTCGGCCAAAAAAGGTGTATTCGGTCGGACACTAGAAATCATATCCCTAATAAATAACTAAGAATTCAAAAAGTATATCCGCCATATTGGATCTGCCATTTTGAATTTTAAATCTTTAATTTCAAAATCAGATTTAACATCCGAAAAACCATCATAGAAAAAAAAGCTTAAATTTAGATTTGTCGCCATATTGGATCCGCCATTTTGAATTTTAAAAGTCTGAGCTCATGTTTGTTTTTAACAAGGAGAGGACTTTCATGCAAATGCATGTTTTTTTCCTGGTAGTCTTAGAACAGCATAACCCAGCAAAACTTTGGTAATGGGTAGTGATTATATAACACATTACCAGGTAATGTATATACCTTATTTGTAGCATTATTTTAGGATGTCTTACCAAACTATTGTTCCACAAAGTATTATTTTCAAGTGAAAAATAATGCATTACTAATAATTTGCTACGTAATGCATGATTATTGGATAAAATGTATTTCATATTTATTATTTCTAAACATTAAAGCATGGATGACTTATATTTGGTTACATTATGTATTATTTGAAAGTTTGAAATAATGCATTATTTATAATTGGATGCATAATGCATTACAATAACATAAAAAATAACTATTTTATAAAAAAATGCATAAGTTTAAACTAGAGATGGTCTCACGACAGGAAATTTCTAACGACACACACTCACGAGCATATTTTATCTACTTACACTCACTTAAAATCACGTGAGTAAATTTAATGAAAAATTACTTTTTCACTACTCGTAACACCTTATATATTATCTTCTGGTATGCTATATTTTTATATTTATCGTAACCTATAAAATATCATATATTTTACACCTTACTCGTATTCTTCGTTATAAATTTGTGACTTATTTTATACCTTACTGGTATTCTTTGTGATAATGTGGATGCATTACTTTGAGTCTCATCGCCTGTTAAAATCATCAATGCTGCAATGTATAAAATAAGAGATCCTATACCTTATTTTATACCTTATTTGGTAATCTAAGTTTTGCTGGGAAACCAAATATTGCAAAACAAAGAATTTGCTTGAAAATGCATAGATTTGTTAGTGAAATTTTTGCATATTTTACCGAAAATGCATATGTTTGTATATTTTGCTATAAATGCATATTTTTAGGTAATATTTTGTATAAAATTTTAGTTTTAACTTAGTTTTTCCATTTTTTTATGAATTTTTTTGTAAACATCATTAATCTGCCTGTTGGGAAGGCTTCACAAATTTTTTTTCGAGGTCAAATACGCTAACAAAGTAAAAAATTATTATTTTTTTTTTGTTTTCAAAAATGTTAAAATGCACAATTTTTATAATTTTTAGTGCATGTTTTTGTAGTTTTAAGTGCATATTTAAAGATTTTTAGTGCATATTTTAGGCGCTTAAAATATTCGTTCATATTTTTGCATATTTTACCGAACATGCATATTTTTGCATATTTTGCTATAAATGCATATTTTTAGGTCATATTTTGTATACAATTTTAGTTTTAGCTTATTTTTCTATTTTTTTTATGAATTTTTTTGTAAACATCATTAATCTGCCTGTTGGGAAGGCTTCACAATTTTTTTTTCGTGGTCAAATACGCTAACAAAGTAAAAAATTATTAATTTTTTCTTTTTTCAAAAATGTTAAAATGCACAATTTTTATAATACTTAAGTGCATATTTTTGTAGCTTTATGTGCATATCTCAAGATTTTTAGTGCATATTTTATGCGCTTAAATTATAGTTTTTTAGTGCATGCAGGTCCAATCCAATGCATCCAATGATTATATTAAATACAATAAGCAAAGAAGTAAAAAATCATGTCCGCCATTTTGGATCCACCATTTTGAATTTTTTTACAGAATCGTGATAAGCGATCCTTTAATACCCTAATGTTATACTTTTTTGATATTCGACGTTTTTTTATTATTAATGTTCAGCGGTCTTTTTATGGCCAAAATTCAGGGATGCTGGCCCACAGTGCGGCAATAAAATTTGTTTGGCTATTTAAAAATTAAAAAAACATGTCTTGCGACAAATCGTATTTATTAATTTTAGTTCGTGTTCAAACATCAAAAAAAATTTAAATCGGTTTAACGGTTTTTGAGATATCGCTATTTGAAATTTGAAAAAAATGGCGTCTTTTCCTACGATCAAGAAATATTTGAAAACAAAAATCTTAAACCATTTTTTCCTTTACTCTTTCATAGAGCTTGAGACAAACTTTCAGTTAAAATTCATTTGAGGCAAATCCGATCATTTCAACCCGTAAAGCCCTTTGATCAAAATTTTGGTTGTTTAGAAAATTGTTGAACAAAAACTGTAAACGTTAATCGATGAGCGCCACGGGTTAAAATGATCAGATTTGACTCAAATTAAGTGTTAGTGAAATTTTTTCTCAAGCACTACGAAATAGTGAAAAAAAATTTTCAGATTTTTTTTTAATTTCTTGAACGTAGGAAAATGCCTCCATTTTTAGAAATTTTTCGACAAATTTCAAATGCTGATAACTCGAAAACCGCTAGACCGATTTCAGAATTTTTTTAATATTCATATTGAGCATGCAGAAATTAATAAAAATAATGTATCGCAAGATATTTTTTTTTTTCAAAAATCGAAATTATTGGTTTTTTCACAAAGGTAATATCTCAAAAACCGCTCGACCGATTTCAGACATTTTTTGATATTAATATTAAGCATGCAGAAATTATTAAAAATAATGTATATCAAGATAATTTTTTCTTAATTTTTCAAAAATCTTAATTTTTGCTGGAAATTTTTCAAAAATTCAAAATTTTGATCAAACGGCGCCACGGGATTTAATGATTAGATTTGGCTTAAATTAAGTTTTAGTGAAAGCTCGATAAAAGGGTCAAGGGGAAAGAAGTTGTGATATTTTTATAAAAAAATTTATTGTACGACGGAAAATAACGCCATTTTTTGCAAATTTCAAATAGCGATATCTCCAAAACCGTTCGACTGATTTAATTAAATCCGATGGCTTTAAATTTGTACAACATAAGTTTTAGACCTAAGAGAATAAAAATTTGGCAGGAAGTTTAAAATCGGAAGACAAACTTTTTTGACATTCCAAAAAAATGTCGGTCTGGCATTTTAGTACCTAATATATCGTGGAACTATATTCAATTTGAGCTATCTGCTCGGTTGACGAAAATGAGTTTTTGATGGCAAAATGTTCGCTGGCATAAGTGTCATCTATGGTATTAATTTCAGAACAAAAAAAATATTTTAAGACTATTTTATTCCAAAAATAGCATGAGCTATGTGAAACCATGTTTTTTTATAAATAAAAATTTGAGCTATCTACAGTTTAGTTTACTAGGGTAAACTTTTAAATTTAAATTTTTTTTATATTATCACTTTTTATACGGTGTTTCCATCAATAGAAATAATGGCAGTTTTTTTTTTTTTTGAAAGTTTCAACTCCTTTCCGCGGTTAAAAACGCGGTTTTTGAACCATATTTCGATGCGGAGCAAAATCGGTTGAACTTTTTGCATATTTTATTTGTCCATTCGATTGTACAGCAAACACAAGTGTTATGACATTTTTCGCAAGCTTCATAAAGGTTCCAAATAATGGCGATAAAGCGCGAAAAAATCGATGATTTAAAAAAAAATTAAAAAGTATTTTTTTAACACCTGTAACGGAAGGGCTTTAAAAACTGAGAAATATGGTACCAAATTCATATTTTTATCATAATCCGTTAAAAAGTTATAAAGCTTTAAAGTCTATATTTAATGAGCTATCTGCTTAGGTTGATTAATTTCAAATAAAAAAGGTTGAGCTATCTGCTGTAACTCAGCGAATAATACGAATTTTTACAAACAAAGCACGTGTAAAATTTAAGAGTAATTATTAATTAATATTGTAAAAGATCGGCCGACAAAAAGTTTAAAAATACGCGAATGCGACGGTTTTTTTGCTCTCCTGAAAAGTAATGTTTTTTTAGATAGCTCAAATTGAATATAGTTTAACGATATATTTTTCATCTTCGAAAAAAAATGTTGGGACTTTCCAAAAAAATTTCGGGTCTTTCCCAAAAAAATGTTTGGTACTCTAAAAGATTTTCAAAAAAAAATTTTTTTTTCTAAAATCATTATAATTTAAGGTCATCCCAACCCAGTTTTACAGTATTTTCTAACATTCAAATTTTAAATAAACACTGCGTAGGTTTCTTTCTATAAAGCTTTTCATCATGGTAAGTAATTTCTATTATTATTTTTTTATTGTTATTTATATAAAATATTTAAAAGTTTCACTTTTGTAACTAGATTTTTAGTATAAATAATTGTTTTTTTACTTTTTGTATTATATATTTGTTTATTGTTTCTAACCTTTAACAGAATCGGTAGCGTGGGAGAATATTTATAAACCACTTAAACTTACAAAACCCACACTTAAGAAAAAGTGATTGAACTTTAAAATGTAAATGTAACAGGTAATTGTTTTTATTTATTGTATAAAAACATAGGTCAACTAACTGAACTTTGGAGAAAGAAAGGATTAAAACTTAGATAAATTTAGAAAAGAGGGAAACCAAAATCTTGTATTTTGTAATATTAATTATTTTTTACTAATCAATTTGTAAAATTTGTAAAAAAAAAATCTGAAAAAATTTTATTTAATATTCATTAAAAAAATATTTTTTTTATTCGGCCTTTAAAATATTATATTCTAAGTAGGATTATTCTAGCTCGAGGTCATGTTTTTCTTTCCTAATGAAAACTGTAATATTTTTATAGAATAATTTTCAAGAAAATTATTTTTCTATTTTAAATTCATTTATATTGGTAATTTATGCAAGACTTAGCCAACACATATTTTGGAATTTGTCAGATTTCATTGTCAAACTATTTGGCAAATATAAAAACCTTATTCTACAAGTAGCATAGTGAATTTAAATGACAACCGTTAGTGTTAAAAACAGATATATTAATATACACTGCGAATCACATCAATAAGGAATCGAGTTTTTCACTTTTTAATCGAATATATCTTTGTAACGAATAAGCGGAAAAATATAAAAAAAATGCACTGATAGAGACCATTATATTGCTAATATCGTCAAATAATAACAATAATCAAAAGACTGAAAGAAGTCCTTTAAAAAAATATTTTTCGGCAAGTTGTTAAAAAATTACTAGTTTTTTATGAATCACTTGAATAAGGAATTTTTTAATACAGACCAAGTAGGACCTGAATCCAATTTGTTATGGATAGCAATTCCTTAAACAATAAAAACAAAACTGTTTTGTTTCGAATTTCAATAAAAATGAGACTAACAACAGCTCTTAGATCTTCCGAAAAGAAAAAAGTACTGTATTTAAAGTCCAAAGTGTTAAAGGACGTTGAAATCGCGAAAATAATAGAGAGGGGCAAAAATATTGAATGCAATTATTCAAATAACATTAAGAACTATGGAAAAAACATGAATGGGCGAACTAAAATGGCACCAACAGAACGAAATCGACAAAAATTTTAAGAATTCCCTCGAATTCCACGTTGGCAGGTTGCAAAATTCTCAAAGAAAGTGGTGATTTAATGGGTATTTGTACAGTCCATCACGATTAAAAATTAAATGAGTTCATAGTCTGTTGCAAATTGCAAAAAAGCCACCCCTTAGTTCCAAACTTAAGAAGCATCGATGGTAACGTAAGGAACAGTAATGATGCCACAGTAGAATAGCCCACCCCATACCATAACAACACCTTCTATGATCTGTCTGCTATGCAAAAACGGTTTTTATTGTATCAAATAACCGAAAACAATTGTATCCGTTCAATGCAACGGTATTATTATTTTTTTTCTTCGGAATAAATTACTTTGAAAAATTTCTCAGACCGTGTCATTGTATTCCTGCAGAGATTAAGGCGCTGCTTACTACGTTTGACATTCAGCGATTAGTTTTTGCATAATTTTCGACGAGCTATGAACTCACTTGACTTTTAAACGCGACGGACTGTAAAAATACTCGCATTAACGCAACTTTATTTGAGAATATTGAAAGATGTCGGCGTAGAATTTGGTTGAATTCTTAAAATTTTTGTCGATCTCGTTCAGTTGTTGCCATTTAAGTTCGCCTATTCATGTTTTTTCCATAGTTCTGAATGCTATTTAGATAATTGCATACAACAGTTTTTTTCCTCTCTTTTATTTCCGCGATTTCAACGACCGTTAACACTTTGAACTTCAAAGTCAGTACATTTTCCTTTTCGGACGAGCTAAGAGCTTTCGGAGTCCCATTTTTATTGCAATTCAAAACAAAACTGTTTTGTTTTTGTTGTTTGAGGTATTGCTATTCATTACAAATTGGATTCAGGTCCTACTTGGTCTGTATTACAAAATTCCTTATTCAAGTGATTCATAAAAAACTGGTAATTTTTTAACAAGTTGCCGAAAAATATTTTTTTAAAGGACTTCTTTCAGTCTTTTGATTATTGTTATTATTTGATATTATTAGCTAGATAATGGTCTCTATCAGTGCATTTTTTTATATTTTTCCGCTTATTCGTTACAAAGATATATTCGATTAAAAAGTGAAAAACTCGATTCCTTATTGATGTGATTCGCAGTGTATGTTTCCATTTAACCAACAATTTTCTAAGTTTTTAAGGCAAAGTATGAGAAACTTTTTAAAATGTTCCTAAACATTTCCTTGTTAGGGTTATGTATATCACCTATCTGGTTCGAAGCGTACCCGAACATTTTTTTGTTTAAGAAAATTATATGTTTGGTGAATGTATCGTTGACCTGTGGTGTGTCTCAACCCAAACCAAAAAACACCAGGATTTTACATGTTTTTATGCAATTAGATCCAATTAGATCCACTAATATATGGCAATATCTGGTCAAAACTCGGATGAAATCAAATCATATTTTATACAAGTTGATCTTTTTTAATGCAAAAACATCCACCATTATTCGGATTAAATTGCGTATAAATATATATTGTGTTATATATCATTATGTATTGCATCATATAAAAATTTTTACTCGGGACGTTTTATATTTCATGAAGTAATGATTCTAGGCACTGACATTTTGAATGCTCGATCGTATAGTGAACAAATGTTTTGGAAAAAGTTTTTTTTTTGGAAATTTTGTTTCTACGGAGAGAAATGAAACTTACATGGAACGAAAGGAGATAACTTGGAGAAGAACGGGGAACGAAATGAAATAGAGCAGGGAACAATTTTAACTTTTTTTTATCCATATTTTTCTCTCTATGTGTTTTTTAACTCAAACTTATTTCATTTCAATTTATTTCACTGATATATTTATTTACACAAAATCCTAAATTCCTATATAAGGAGGCATGTCACAGACTCAATTCCGTTCGGATTTGGAAAAAGTGGTTTGCTCGTAAAACACAAAACGAATGTTAAAATTTTCGGAATGAAATCACTTTTAAAAATCAAAGTGGAATTGAATTGCATAGAAGTTGTTGCATTCCGAAAAAAAATATTCGCTTTGCATTTTACGAGTAAACCACTTTTTTCAAATCCGAACGGAATTGAGTCTGTGACATGCCCCAAGGGCTCAAAAATTGTCAATACTTTTTTTCACTGGAACGAATATGATAACGTACCAGCGAAGATATTAAAATTTTATTGTTTCAAATATTCATTGAAATATTATTTTATGAAAGACTTAAGGGCATTTTTTTAAATCGGTGGAGTAATCCTGTCCTACTATTATCCGGTATTCAATACAACCGGTAACGAAGTACCGGGATGGTAAGCTAGTAAATTTTAAACGAAAAAGTTATTTTTGTTGCGTAACGATTTTGGACCTTCATACTAGTAAAATTCCTGTATTTCTCATTAAATTTGTGAAATATGCGAAATATTACGCCTGGTTTGATGTTTAACTTAGCAATAATGATTTTCTTAAATCTGCTAAAGATCTCTTAGTATGGGTGAAACAGATCTGTATAGATGAACTTTGAGATGAGTAACTTTTTTAAAACAATAAATAAATAATATATTTTGAGAATATCACAAATAAAATTTTTTTGCCTCGAACTAGAATTATAGAATTATACCATAATCGAATTTAAAAATTATATTTCTAATTTATAAATATTTCCCGTTATTTATAATTAACCGTAGTAACATTTTATAGAAATGCTTCAACTTTTTTTTGAACATTTCAATTTATCCTATTAACTTTTTATCAAAAAACATTTTTTTATATATATTTTATATTGTTTGTTGTATATTGAATAACTAACTTACCTTTATTAATTAATTATGCTTCAACTTTTTCATTTGCCCTGTAAATAGAAAACGTAGAAAAATGTTTTAATTAAAAACTTGTTCATTTACTTATGGCAAATTCAACAGAAAATTTTGCAAAAGAATTCCTTTCTTTTTTGGTTAACAAAAAGATGATAATTTCAAATGGACCACAAAAACAAAAAATATTTAAACAAAAAACCAACATAATTTTTCAAGTGTTTTTGAAAAGGGGAAAAATAATGTTTTTGATTTGTTAGCAAAAAGGTTGAATGTTGTCTAAAATATATAAAATTAAAGCGTATTGTATTTCATTTAGTTTGGGGGGGAAAGGTAGTTAAGGATTTTTTGTTTGCTTCAATTTTATACTTAATTAAAGGCCATTTGATGCTAGTGTTATAATTACACTGTACAACAATTTCAAACTTTTTCCAAAATTACGGGGTTCCAACGATTGATTCTGGTAGAGGAGACAAAAAAAAATACGTGTGTCGGCGTTTTGAAATATCACAACGGAATTTTATTTTAGAAACGGTTAAAATTTCCCAGCTTTGGACTGTTCTTGCAGCATATCAGTATATAAAACTTTGTTTTCTTTACATCTGAGGTGTAAAGTATGTTCAGCAACTTTGTAGAAAATATTATGGCAAATATTTTTGTGGAATATATTAACCCTCTAACTCCCCCTCATAGCGGTATTTTTAGCTCTATTCTAACAATTCGTAAAAAAATAGCCTGAATGAGGGGAGTTAGAAGGTTAACATGTTCCACAAAAATATTTGCCATAATATTTTCTACAAAGTTGCTGAACATACCCTAAACATCAGATGTAAGGAACACATAGTTTTATAATAAAATTCAAGATTGTCAATTAAAAAAATTAACCCTTAGTGGGAAATCTTGAATTTTTGGTGTTTGTGTTAAGTTTTGGGCTTTGTTGTGTTCTCACACTTATAGTAAAATTTTATGGCCAACATTTGTGTAGAACATTTTATCCACGTCCTTCCCCTCTTTCGGGGTTTTTTTTACGATTTGTTTGAATATAGCAAAAAAAAAATACCGTTATGATGGGGAGTTAGCGGGTTAATATATTCCACAAAAATATTTGCCATACTATTTTCTCCAAAATTGTTGAAAACACCTTACACCTCAGATGAAAAGAAATCATAGTTTTATATACCGATATGCTTCAAGAACAGGCCAAAGCTGGGAAACTTTAATCGTCTCTAAAATAAAATTCCGATGTAATCTTTCAAAACACCGACACACGTAAATTTTTTTTTGTCTCCTCAACCAGAATCAATCGTCGGAACCCCGATTTTTTTTAGTGTTGTACTGTGTTATATAAAAACAAGTAAAAAAGTTAAATTCGGCTTTGCCGAATGTATTGATACCCTACACAATGTAATAAAAGATTATTTGCAAAAAAAAAAAAAAATGAAAAAAAAAATACGCGAAAAAAAAAATTTGGTGAAAAAAAAATTCCGCGATTTTTTTTTTGTTAAAAAATTGGTTTGTAATTGTAAAAATTACATTCTGTGTCCAATTCTGTTCACATATGCCAACCAGCAGCCAATTTAAAGCATTTTGTATTTTTAGGTTATGTTGAATGTACTAAAATTTTTTAGGTGTCCTTACATTTTCGTTCATAACTTTTGAACCGCTGAACCGATATCTCTCAAATGCAATACCAAACATCTCGGGAGAACTTTCATAAATATGTTAAGTTTCAGTAATTTCCGTGTAATATTTTGGCTGTGATCACCATTTCCACAGACAGACAAACGGACATCGCTAGAATGTCTTAAAATCGATCGGGGATCATGAATAAATATACTTTATGGGGTCCCAGACCGATATTTCGATGAGTTACAAACGGAATGACAAACTTATACATACCCTCTATCACTAACAATAAGTGGAGGGTACAAAAATAAAGAAAAAAAAACTTTAAAATCCATATTTAAACATTTTCTACTTATTAGAAACAATTTAAAAAAATTAAAAAACAAAATTTGACAGGTTTGGTATGGGGGAAGGGGGCGTTCCGACAAAAATTTTAATTTTTAATATTCTCCTTACATAAAAATGCTTTATTTGTTTAACAGAAGTACAAAAAAACTGTAAGAAGTTGTGTTTTTCAGAGGTTAGTTTAGTACTTCAAGGGGGAACTTTTTTCCTCCTGTCCCGATTTTGTCCATATTCGAACTTAACCAGCCTATGACCATAAGACATATTCACGGCAAACTTCAGGAGAGTAGTTATTTTAGTTTAGACTGCATTATGATTTCAACAGACGGACAATGCTAGAATGTCTTGATATCATTTGAAAGATCAAAAATATATACAATATGGCGTTCTAGTCTAGGAATCCTAGACCCATATTTCGATGCGTTACACAAGGAATGACAAATTGAATATAACCCCATTATGTATTTAAAGGTTATAAAAACCACAATTCACAATCTAAAATCTAGTTTTAACTTTACACTTTCTATTATCTATATCCTGGTTACACCACATTAAAGTTCACTGAATTAACTTAATTTTCCCAGATTTCCAAGTAATTCCATATATAAACATAACCATAACAAAACAACTTTAACCTTTAAAATTGTATTTCCTTAAAAAAAAAACAAATAGCTTTGCATATTTTTAGGAGAATTCCAAAAAAACAAACATAACAAATAACTAAGGAAACAACAAAATGGAATAGAGGAACGGATATAATGTGAAAAAACACACACAAAAAAAAAAAACAAACATTAAAACTCAATTTGTTCATTAAATAATAAAATCGCACATTTTGTATGTTCTAAAAAAAACTGTAGCATACTTACAGGCATTACACAACACCAAATACCACTTTTTAATATTTAATGTAAAAAGAATAATGTATAATATAAATATATTACAAATATAGAATATTTCAGTTCTTCAACAGTATTTTAAAAATTTTTGGAGGGGGGTTTTTTTTAACTGTAAACTGAAAAGTCAACCACACCATTTACAGATGTAATTCGTAAAAAATCAATTGAAATTCAAAAATTTCCATTTGAAATTTGTACAATATTTGTTTAAATTTGTAAAATATCAACTGATATTCGAAGTAAGATCAATTGTAAATTAACTTACAGTGACTCAAACTAATAATGGAACAGCATATATTTGATAACAGTTCTTTAAAGAAAAAGTTATCAATACTAAACCTAGCCATGAAAAATAAGTAAATTGTAAAATTAAATAAATGAAAGCAAATATTTTAAGTTGAAGTAAAACATCCTAAAAACTTTAAGAGGAGGAAATCAGGACAATCCGTCAATTTTCCAAGCTTTAATTTAAGCTTGATAGCGTCCAGATTGAGCAAATATTCAGTAAGATACGAGGGTCGCGCTGGAAAATAAAATTATTTATAGATATTTTTTTAAAAATATTTCTGATTCGATGTTTTCCAAGCTAAAACATTAACAATTTAAAAAATGATCCATAAATTTTTTAAATACAGTAGAAGAAATCCGCATTTTTTGACCTTCAACTCTTTTGAGTTTTTTTGTAAACAAAGAAAATTTTTTGTAAACCAATTTTTTGTAAACAAAGAAAATATTTTATTGTTTATTAATTTTAGTACACCTAAGAGTATAGTACTAATTTATTAGAATAATAATTTTTTTTTTTTGTTTACCAAAAATTGGTGGTCAAATGAGTTGGAGGTCAAAAAATGCGGATTTCTTCTACTGTAATTAAAACAAGTAAGACTGTTAAATTCGGCTGTGCCGAATCTTTTATACCCTCCAACATGCAAATAAATAAAAAAAATTGCAGGGGCGTTTTCTTTTTTTTTTGGGGGGGTCTGTAGTGGTAATTAGGGGGGCACATTTCTTTTCGAATATGTGTTTAAAAATGCATTCTTATGCTTTTTGCACTAAAGAAATACAAGTTTATCATTATTTAAAAAAAAAAATTATTCCACCCCCATAAAGGGGGGCGGACCGAAAAAACGACATTTTCTAATTCTGTGGGTGCAAATGCAGGACTTTGAACTCCTTGTAGCATAAAAATGTTGCATTTGTTAAACAAAAACGCAAAAAATCGTATTAAAATATGGAATTTTTCAGAGGTTGGTTTAGTTCTTCAAGGGGAAACTGTTTTCCTCCTGGTCCGATTTTGCTCCTTTACGAACTTAACCTGCCTAGGAACATAAGACATATTCGTGCCAAATGTCGGAAGTCTAGCTCTTTTATTTTGGACTGCATCGTGTTAACTACAGACAGACAGACGGACGGACAGACGGACGGACATCGCTAGAATGTCTTAGAATCAATCACTGATCATAAATATATACACTTTATGGGGTCCTAGACCGATATTTTGATGCGTTACACACTGAATGACAAAGCGACTATACCCCCATACTGTAGTTGGAGGGTTTAAAAATTTTATTTTTTATTTGGGTTGTTGGAAAAATTCGGTGAAAACTGAATAAAAATAGCTGGGGGGTTACCGCATATTTCGATTCGAAGAAAGAAAATATCTTTTTAGCAACGATATTCTTTAAGGCAACAGTTCTCAAACAATGGGTTGCGACACCCAAACATTTTAAATCTGACTACTTTGGATATGTTCCATTATCAGTGCTTTAAGCTTGGCAATTTTCGAATTCATTGCTCAAAATAAGCTAATATGTTGCAAGCAAACAATTTGGCCACTCTTAATTCTAAACATTTTACAACTGACTTTTTCAGTATGTGTTTCATAGCCTGGCCTGCAAAATTCAGTTAAAAACTAAATTTTGTCACGCCCCTTTTCGACAAAACCCTCCGAGACAGGCTAAAATCAAAAATCCAGCTACGTTATAATCTGGTCCTAGTGTTGTATGCTAATTTTCGGCTTTATAGCTCTTCAGTTTTATTGTTTTCCTTACGATAATAATTTTTTATGTTAGTGGTCGCGAAAAAATTTTAAATGGTAAAAACGGGTCGCGAAGCAATGGTTAGTGGGAAGCCCTGCTTTAGAGTCTTTCAGGTCTTCGTCAAATTATGTAAAGAAAATAATTTTGCGTAGAAGAATTTATTGTTGCGATAGGTTAAAAATTTCCGAATGCGTACGCTTTCTTTAGAATTAAGTTACGCGGTAACCCCCTGGATATTTGTTTAATTTTTAGTGTCTGAACTTGGAAAAAAAAGACTTAAAAGGGAAGTCTCCCTAGTGTCACCCGCGGATCTTTATGGAATTGGTTTTATTTTGTAGATCAAAAAATTAAGGGACACGTATTTTTTTTTTTAGCGGCCCAAATTCATATTTAGGGTGTAAAAAGGAGGGGGGAAGACAAGGCCATTTTTCAGTTTTTTTCGATTATCTACTATATTATGTAAAGAAACCTAGGCATGTTATATACCAAATGAAAGGTCTTTGGAAAACTATCTACGTGTGCTAAGAACGTGTCCAAACATGCACAACTATTCGTCATATTGAGTAAAATACCAAAATTTTAGGACATTTTTGTTAATAAATCGAAAAATATTAATTTCTTTGGCCCGTTGTTAGCACCACGAGATAGGTATTTTTTATACCTTTAATCTGATACCACTTATGCCTATATTAATTTTGTTAACATAGGCGTAAATCGTAAAAAACTGAAAAAGGTCAATTTCCCCCCATTAAAACGACCCCCCCCCTAAAAATGAGTTTGGGCCGCTAAAAAAATACGTGTCGAATTAATTTTCGTTCTTAACAACATATCCAAATTTCATGAAGATCGGAGGGTGACACCAGGGAGACTTCCCTTGTTAGAAATATTTTTAAAAAATTTTCTAAAAAATATAAATATAAATAATTTCATTTTCCAGTACGACCCTCGTATCTCATTTAATATTAGATCAATCTGGACGCTATCAAGCTTAAATGAAAGCTTGGAAAATTTACTATATGGAATTTTCTACAAAAATAGTCGATTAATAATAAGAGAAAAAATATAAATAAGTAAATTTATACACCTTAACATTACGTTTGGTTCACCAACCGACTGCGCCAGTTCAGTTACACTTTTTAAATGTTATATTAGCTATTTTACATTTTTTTACTAAATCTGACGATGGGTTTCTTTTGGAAGAGGTGGGGGGTTTGGCGGGGGCAGTGGGTGATACCTTTACTTCGCCATATATGTTTACTTATTAATTTTATATGCTTTTTGTACTAAAGAAATACAACATTATCATTATTTTTATTAAAAAACAAATAGAAAAGTTAAATTTTACCGAATCTATGAATACCATGCACGATGCCTTTTTAAGTGATAGTAAACTTCTAAAAGTCGACCCTTCCACTAGTGCACTTATCCCAAAAAAGGGGACCTTTCAAAATGCAAAAACTGGAGAGGAATAACGCTTCTAAGTCTGATAAACAAAACCATAACACGCATCATCTACACGAGGCTGTCACCATTTATGAACGACCTAAGATGTGAACAAGCTGGCTTTAGACCTGGCCGCTCTTGTGTGGATCAACTAAATAGTCTCCGGGTAATCGTAGAGCAATCTGTTGAATGGCGCTCACCACTATACTTAGCCTTCATAGATTTTGAAAAAGCCTTTGACACCCTTAACCATCATGCTATATGGAAAATACTTAAGTGTAGAGGTGTGCCGGAAAAGGTAATTGAACTCATCAAAGAGCTATATGATTCTGCCTGTTGTCGTGTCTTGCACGAAGGTCAACTGGGTGAAAATCTTCCCATAAATGTTGGTGTACGACAAGGCTGCATTTTATCACCACTCCTAATTAATAACGTTCTAGACACAGTGATGCGACAGGCAACGACTATGAGAAGAGGTATTACGTGGGGCTTACAGGGTGATTAGAGGATTTGGACTTTGCAGACGACATATGCTTACTTTCACATAACATTGAGGATATGTCGACCAAACTCAACATGATTCATGAATTGGGAATGAAAGTCGGTTTAAAGATCAACTTTGCTAAAACAAAAGTAATGCGAATTAACACTAACAATACAACAAAGCTCAAAATAAATGAAAATGAATTAGAAGATGTAAGCAGCTTTTGCTACTTAGGAAGCATAATTTCGACCTCTGGAGGATCTGATGACGATATCAAAAGTCGTATAAACAAGGCTAAGCAGGCATTTGGAGCTCTACAACCCGTATGGAGATCCTCTCAGTACTCAATAAAAACAGAATTACGGCTTTTTTCCTCAAATGTAACATCCACCCTTCTATATGGTTGTGAATCCTGGAACACTTCTCATCGCCAGATTAACAGCCTGCAGGTTTTTTTCAATAAGTCCCTAAGAAGAATCCTTCACATTTTTTGGCCAGCAACAATATCAAACACTGAGCTGTGGAGAAGGACAAACCAGATACCTGTTCAAAGTGAAATCCTCAAGAGAAAATGGAATTGGTTGGGTCATATCTTAAGAAGACCACAAGAAGATATTGCACGAATGGCAATTGACTGGAATCCACAAGGCAGTAGGCGACCAGGAAGGCCATCTCATACTTGGAGAAGGATGCTTGAAAGTGAAATACAATCAACTCGAAAAAGCTGGCGTGAAATAAAAAATTTGGCAGAAGACAGATCAGAATGGAAGAAGTTTGTTGTGGCCCTATGTTCCTCCATGGAACCCTAGGATAAAATATATATATATAATGTTTTTAAAGCTCGGTTTTTTAAACACGTGAATTTAAGGTGAAACCAATCTAAAATTCACGGTTTTCCTAATAACTTTAAAACCACTAGACCGATTTAGCTGAAATTCAATAGGAACCAGTGCAGGGGAACAAAAAATATAAATGCCAAGCTTCAGCAGTCTCAAAATTATCTTTCGAAAGTTAGCATGTTTTTAATCTCGCAAATTGGCGAAAAACCCCTTGCCGAAATAACACTTTTGCTTATAACTTTTGAACCACTGGACCGATTTCGCTAAATTGAAATACCAACCTGGCTAGGTAAATGACTAACATATATGCCAAACTTTAAGAGCCTCCGCAAAGTCTTGCAAAAGTTAGCGTGTTTTCAACAGACAGACAGAGAGACGGACGGACGGACATCACAAGATTGTCTTAAAACAACCCCCCGACTAGCAATACTCTCACGTCTCCCTAAAAACCAACTCCCCTGCATTTTTTCCATGTTAGACGGTATAAAAGATTCGGCATAATCAAATTTTTTTAATCAAAGTTTTTTCGTGAATTTACGAGATAAAAAACACGATAGCTTTTGAAAACCAATTCTGAGGATGCTGAAGCTTTGTCGTTCCCCAGGACTAGTTCGTATTGAATTTCAGCCAAATCGGTTCAGTGGTTCAAAAGTTATAAGCAAAACCGTGAATTCATGTGTTGAAAACTCGTTAAACATATTTTAAAAACATTGGTAAGTCACAAAAATATTTTAAAACGTATTTTTGTCACTCAAAAATATTTTTACACTAAAAAAAAAAAAAAATACACTCGAAAAAAATTTTACACTCAAAAAAATTTTTGTAAATTATTTTTCTTTTTTTCAAAAATTACTTTAAAAAAAGTTTTTTTACACAAAATAAAATATTTCTTATCAAAAATTTTATTTTTTTCACGTTAGAAAATTTATTATCACTTAAAAAGGCATTGTGGAGGGTAGAGATGCGCGCGTGACACGAATTTTTCGTGATTCACGTGATTCACGCGTGAATCACGCGTGATCGTGAGTGAAATTTATTTTTACTCACGTGATCGTGAGTGCACGTGATTAGAAAAAAATATTTCGTGCGTGAGCGTGCGTGAGTAATTTTTGCTACATGAGTTTGCGTGATTGTTTTGTGCTGTTTAAAACAAAAAACAAGTAAAAAAATCGTCATTTTATTGAATTTAGATGGTAATTATTACAAAATTGTTATTTAAATAAATTTTTATTATTGTTTTAAGGAAGTTAAATACTTTTTTTGCACGAATTCGAAAAAAGTAAAACAAAAATTTGTTAATTTGAATTTCGTGAATATTCCTGAGCGTGATTATTTCGTGAGTGTGAGAAAAAATTTAGTAACTCACGTGAGCGTGCGTGAACGTGAGCAGAAAAAAATATTTCGTGCGTGATCGTGCGTGAGCAATATTTTTATTTCGTGAGCGTGAGCGTGCGTGAGTCAAAATTCACTCACGCGCCTATCTCTAGTGGAGGGTATTCATAGATTCGTCCAAGTCAAATTTAACTTTTCTACTTGTTTTAATTTAACAATGTTTTCTTTGAGTGTAAATGTACTTTTTCTGGGTTAACAACAATTGGTTCAAGGTATCATCAACAATTGTACAAATTTCGTTTAGCTACCATCGCAGTATGGTAGAATATTAAAAACAGAATAGTGTAGGTGTTGTTTAGCTTTATATGTGTATTGCAAAATTTTTCGTCAGTTACTTTTGTTTGGCATTACATTTTTATACCCTCCACTTAGTGATAGAGGGTATATATAAGTTTGTCATTCCGTTTGTAACTCATCGAAATATCGATCTGGGACCTCATAAAGTATATATATTCATGATGCCCGATCGATTTTAAGACATTCTAGCGATGTCCGTCTGCCCGTCTGTCCGTCTGTCCGTCTGTCTGTCTGTGGAAAATACTCTCGCGGAAAAAATATTGCACAGAGATGACTGAAACTTAACTTATTTATTGGAAGTTCTCCCGAGAAGTTTGGTGTTGCATTTGAGCGATATCGGTTCAGCGGTTCAAAAGTTATGAACGAAAATGTAAGCACACCTCAAAAATTTCAGTACATTCAACATAACCTAAAAATACAAAATGCTTTAATTTGGCTTCTGGTTGACATATGTGAACATAATTGAATACCAAATGGTATTTAAACAGGTACGAACATATTTTTTGACAAAAAAAGAACATATTTTTTGACAAAAAAATTTTTTTCGCGGAAATTTATTTTTTAAAAAAAAAATTTTTTTTAAAAGTAATTTCCTTTTAAAAAAAGTTTTTTGCAATAATCTTTTTGAAATTGTGGAGGGTATCACTACATTCGGCAAGGCCGAATTTAACTTTTTTACTTGTTATTAAAAGAATCACCCCAGTTGGAAAAAAATATTTTAGAGTAAATATGACTGAAATTAGGAATTTTAAAAAAACGACTTATACGGTATTTACACCAACGAAAACAACTTGTTTTTGAATATTTTTTTGGTTTTTGGCAAAAACCACATAAATTTTCCATACAATTTAAAAACTGCGTTGCCAACTAAAACTGAACAAAAACTAGAATTTAGGTTCTGGTCAATGCTACTATTAATTCAGTGTGGATGTTTTTTTCAATTTTCTTTTGGTAAAAACGAATGTCAAAATAAAAATATTTGTTTTTTTGTGAAATTAATATTCAAATCTTTTAAAAAAGTAAATAAATGTGTAATTTAATTTTTTTAATAACGTGTGGCTATTATAATTTTGTGTTTTTTAGTGAATTTAGAAAATAATTAATTTGATTTGACAAACAAAAACTCTTTTTATTCGGTGTAAACAGTTTGGTTTTCCAAAATGCTTTTTTGCCAAAAACAAGTTGGTTTTTGTTTGGTCTAAACATAGTATTAGAAATATTTAAACAAAAATTTAACAAATGAATAGTTCATGCGAAAAAAGACGAATAGACCATTTGTAGAATTTTACAGGGGACAATAAAAACGCAGGAAACGGTTAAAAAATAATATTTTTGTCAACTTTTTGGTATTAGCTTAAAGATTTAGGTCACATCTACCTATATACAAAATTTTAGTATGGTATTCGAAAGAGAACTTGCCAAAAATTGGACTTCAATTTTTTGCTTAAATGGAAAAAGGGCGAATATCCAAAAAAATGTATTGAAATTTTAATAAAAATGTGTTATTTTGCAGCAGATTTTGACTACATTTGCATGAGACTTGCAATACTTGACGAACTAGGGTTGGTATTTGTTTGTAACACTTTAAGGACTTCAAGGATACACTTTTTAAGGATTGCCAGGACATGCAAAAAAAATTTTTTTTGTTAATTTTTTTTTAATATTCCTGCCATTTGATGCAGTAGTAATTCTTTATGACACTAAATACATTTTTAGGAATTATAATATTAACCATTGACTGCATATTACGACGTAACATAAAAGGACATAAAAAACATTTTGTTTTTTATTCCTGACATTGGATGCAGTATTAACACTAAAAGTTTGTATGTGCTAAGATTGTTTTTTTTTTGTGTACAATTTCAAATTTTAGCTAATATCAATTTTAAAATCGCAGCTAAATAATTTTTATATAATATTTTGCTAAGGATGGATATTCGCCCTTTTTGCTTTCCACACTTTAAAGTCTTATAACTCAAGAACGGTAAAATTTTTTGCCAATATAATAAGTGTGGTTTGTTCCTCGTAATGTTCTTTTAACACATTGTTACCGAAAGTAAAATTTTTGTATGTTTTTGTGTTCTATTTAATCAAAATTGTGCGTTAGTTTACTCCCAATTTAAACAAAAATATAAAAATATACGAATTATTGCACTTTCAAAGACATTTTTTTAGCCTTAAAAGTCAAAATTTCCCTAAAATTTCTGCATAGGATTGTAGGGCTCTGCTAATAAAAAGCATTTATGCAAAAAAACGTGTTTGCGAAAAAGTGGTCTATTCGTCCTTATTCGCATGAACTATTCAAATGTCTATTAAAAATTTTAAATTTCCAGATCGAAAATCGCAGCACAATTTGTTTTTACTCAATCTAAGCGCTAGCAAGCTTAAATTAAAACTTGATAGATGACCTACACAGTTTTTTTTTTTTAAATTTCATTGTTTATTGTTTTAATCTTTGAGCTAATAAAAGTAACTAAACAAAAAATTGGATCCCTAACCACTCTCCTTACCCTTCATTTTTCATGGGGAAAAATTTTGCCCTTCGACGATTACGCAGTTCTGGCCAAAGCTATTTGCTATTCGCTGTGAATTTTAAGATCTGAAACTCTATTGTAGTTATTCTACAAGAATTTGGACCTATAAACCCCCTTCTTGACCCCAATTTTGCTTGACAAGTATAGATCCTTTTGTCCCTAAAATAGAGATTTTTATTTTAAAAACTTTGGGGACTTACAGTGAGTAAGTAGATAAAGTTAGAGACTAACTGAAAACTAGACTTTTATTGCCATAACACTCCCCTACAATTCACCCTTTAGCACATTTGCCCTATCTTTTACCTGAACCAAAATAATCGCCAAAAACGATTTGGCAAGTATACTTGCCTGTGGTCGTCAAAGGGTTAAATTTATTTTTGTTGGTAATATTTTGCAAGACTTAATCGACACGTGTTTCGAGATTTGTCAGATCCCATTGTCTAGATTATTTAGCAAAAATAAAAACCCTAAATAATCTTGACAATGGGATCTGAAAAATTCCGAAACACGTGTCGATTAAGTCTTGCAAAAAATGACCAACCAATAATTTTCTTGAAAATTATTTTATGTGAATATCACAGTTTTAATTAGTAAAGGAAATAATGACCTTGAGCTAGAATAAAGCTACTGAAAATATAAATTATTTAAAATCTTTTGGGTAGGTCAAGCTCGAGGTCATTTTAAAAATCTTAAAAAAAAAATTAAATCAAAAATGGCAGAATTTTTTTTTTAACTCCTGTCGTATTTCCTTAAATTTCCATTCGGGATCTTCTAAAATCCTTTATATCATACAGGTTGATGTAGAATTTTTTTAAAGCTTCAAAATAAAAAAAAAAGTTCCCTATTTTCTTTTTTATACATACAAATGAACCGCACCTCTCTTATTTAGTTTTCTTCTTGTTTAATAGTCTCACCAGCAACAGGGGAGATTTTATATTTTTGTTCATAAAACAAGGATTTATAATAAATATACACACAATATACAAACAGTTGTATAAAAAAAACCCAACATATAAAAAAATATATATACAAAAGTTTAATTTTTATCATATTGAGGGTTTATAGTCAAAACAGGCTATCTACAAAACACGTAAAAAGGTAAAGTCGACTTTACTGAATCCATGAAGCTCATTTACAACACCCAAAACATTTTAAATACGCATTTTCAGTAGGTTTATTCTAGCTCGAGGTCATTTTTCTTTACTAATTACACCTTAATGTTCTGATAGAATTTTTTTGTAAGAACATTATTTTATGTTTTAAAATATTTTTTTTTGGAAATTTTTCTATAAGAATATTATGGTGTAATTAGTAAAGAAAAATTACCTCGAGCTAGCACCATGGTATTCTAATAAAAAAATTTCAAGAAAATAGTTTTAAAACAGAGAAATAATTTTTTTGAAAAAAATTTTCTATGGGAATAAGTATAATGGTAAAATTAGTAAAGAAAAATTACCTCGAGCTAAAATTAACCTACTCAAAATATAATAATTTGAAGTTCGAATAAAACAATTTTATTTTTTTTTTAATAAAAACTAATCAGAATATTTTAAATAAACGTTTTTGGTTGAAAAAAAAAAAATAAGGTGTAATTTTTTTCGAGGCTTAATTGTTTTTAAGTGTATATTTAATTTTTTTTAAGTGTAAAAATTGTTTATAGGGAAGAAAACAATTTTGAAAATGATTGTGTGGCTTTTTTAAGGCTTTCAAAGCGTGTTAAGCGTGAGAAACCCTTCTATTTTACTATATAAACTAATTTTCGTGAAAATTTGAGATAGACGGGTTTAAATATAAGCCATCAATATCTTCCATTTTACACATTTTGTAAAAGTTTACTTTCACTTTTTATACATGTTATGCTTTGGCACTATGGGGACTAAAATAGACTAGTGAGCTGTATTACAATCTTTTTTTACTATTTTATCGATAGCAAAAAATTTTCTATAGAAAATTCTATCGATATCGATAGGAAAAAATTTTCTATAGGAAAAAATTTTCTATAGAAAATTCTATCGATATCGATAGGAAAAAATTTTCTATAGAAAATTCTATCGATATCGATAGGAAAAAATTTTCTATAGAAAATTCTATCGATATCGATAGGAAAAAATTTTCTATAGAAAATTCTATCGATATCGATAGGAAAAAATTTTCTATAGAAAATTCTATCGATATCGATAGCAAAAAATTTTCTATAGAAAATTCTATCGATATCGATAGCAAAAAATTTTCTATAGAAAATTCTATCGATATCGATAGCAAAAAATTTTCTATAGAAAATTCTATCGATATCGATAGGAAAAAATTTTCTATAGAAAATTCTATCGATATCGATAGGAAAAAATTTTCTATAGAAAATTCTATCGATATCGATAGGAAAAAATTTTCTATAGAAAATTCTATCGATATCGATAGGAAAAAATTTTCTATAGAAAATTCTATCGATATCGATAGGAAAAAATTTTCTATAGAAAATTCTATCGATATCGATAGGAAAAAATTTTCTATAGAAAATTCTATCGATATCGATAGGAAAAAATTTTCTATAGAAAATTCTATCGATATCGATAGGAAAAAATTTTCTATAGAAAATTCTATCGATATCGATAGGAAAAAATTTTCTATAGAAAATTCTATCGATATCGATAGCAAAAAATTTTCTATAGAAAATTCTATCGATATCGATAGGAAAAAATTTTCTATAGAAAATTCTATCGATATCGATAGGAAAAAATTTTCTATAGAAAATTCTATCGATATCGATAGGAAAAAATTTTCTATAGAAAATTCTGTCGATATCGATAGGAAAAAATTTTCTATAGAAAATTCTATCGATATCGATAGGAAAAAATTTTCTATAGAAAATTCTGTCGATATCGATAGGAAAAAATTTTCTATAGAAAATTCTATCGATATCGATAGGAAAAAATTTTCTATAGAAAATTCTATCGATATCGATAGGAAAAAATTTTCTATAGAAAATTCTATCGATATCGATAGGAAAAATTTTCTATAGAAAATTCTATCGATATCGATAGGAAAAAATTTTCTAAAGAAAATTCTATCGATATCGATAGGAAAAAATTTTCTATAGAAAATTCTATCGATATCGATAGGAAAAAATTTTCTATAGAAAATTCTATCGATATCGATAGGAAAAAATTTTCTACAGAAAATTCTATCGATATCGATAGGAAAAAATTTTCTATAGAAAATTCTATCGATATCGATAGGAAAAAATTTTCTATAGAAAATTCTATCGATATCGATAGGAAAAAATTTTCTATAGAAAATTCTATCGATATCGATAGGAAAAAATTTTCTATAGAAAATTCTATCGATATCGATAGGAAAAAATTTTCTATAGAAAATTCTATCGATATCGATAGGAAAAAATTTTCTATAGAAAATTCTATCGATATCGATAGGAAAAAATTTTCTATAGAAAATTCTATCGATATCGATAGGAAAAAATTTTCTATAGAAAATTCTATCGATATCGATAGGAAAAAATTTTCTATAGAAAATTCTATCGATATCGATAGGAAAAAATTTTCTATAGAAAATTCTATCGATATCGATAGGAAAAAATTTTCTATAGAAAATTCTATCGATATCGATAGGAAAAAATTTTCTATAGAAAATTCTATCGATATCGATAGGAAAAAATTTTCTATAGAAAATTCTATCGATATCGATAGGAAAAAATTTTCTATAGAAAATTCTATCGATATCGATAGGAAAAAATTTTCTATAGAAAATTCTATCGATATCGGTAGGAAAAAATTTTCTATAGAAAATTCTATCGATATCGATAGGAAAAAATTTTCTATAGAAAATTCTATCGATATCGATAGGAAAAAATTTTCTATAGAAAATTCTATCGATATCGATAGGAAAAAATTTTCTATAGAAAATTCTATCGATATCGATAGGAAAAAATTTTCTATAGAAAATTCTATCGATATCGATAGGAAAACATTTTCTATAGAAAATTCTATCGATATCGATAGGAAAAAATTTTCTATAGAAAATTCTATCGATATCGATAGCAAAAAAAATTTCTATAGAAAATTCTATCGATATCGATAGGAAAAAAATTTCTATAGAAAATTCTATCGATATCGATAGGAAAAAAATTTCTATAGAAAATTCTATCGATATCGATAGGAAAAAAATTTCTATAGAAAATTCTATCAATATCGATAGCAAAAAATTTTCTATAGAAAATTCTATCGATATCAATTACCAAAAAATTTTCTATAGAAAATTCTATCGATATCGATAGGAAGAAATTTTCTATAGAAAATTCTATCGATATCGATAGGAAAAAATTTTCTATAGAAAATTCTATCGATATCGATAGCAAAAAATTTTCTATAGAAAATTCTATCGATATCGATAGGAAAAAATTTTCTATAGAAAATTCTATCGATATCGATAGGAAAAAATTTTCTATAGAAAATTCTATCGATATCGATAGGAAAAAATTTTCTATAGAAAATTCTATCGATATCGATAGGAAAAAATTTTCTATAGAAAATTCTATCGATATCGATAGCAAAAAATTTTCTATAGAAAATTCTATCGATATCGATAGGAAAAAATTTTCTATAGAAAATTCTATCGATATCGATAGGAAAAAATTTTCTATAGAAAATTCTATCGATATCGATAGGAAAAAATTTTCTATAGAAAATTCTGTCGATATCGATAGGAAAAAATTTTCTATAGAAAATTCTATCGATATCGATAGGAAAAAATTTTCTATAGAAAATTCTGTCGATATCGATAGGAAAAAATTTTCTATAGAAAATTCTATCGATATCGATAGGAAAAAATTTTCTATAGAAAATTCTATCGATATCGATAGGAAAAATTTTCTATAGAAAATTCTATCGATATCGATAGGAAAAAATTTTCTAAAGAAAATTCTATCGATATCGATAGGAAAAAATTTTCTATAGAAAATTCTATCGATATCGATAGGAAAAAATTTTCTATAGAAAATTCTATCGATATCGATAGGAAAAAATTTTCTACAGAAAATTCTATCGATATCGATAGGAAAAAATTTTCTATAGAAAATTCTATCGATATCGATAGGAAAAAATTTTCTATAGAAAATTCTATCGATATCGATAGGAAGAAATTTTCTATAGAAAATTCTATCGATATCGATAGGAAAAAATTTTCTATAGAAAATTCTATCGATATCGATAGCAAAAAATTTTCTATAAAAAATTCTATCGATATCGATAGGAAAAAATTTTCTATAGAAAATTCTATCGATATCGATAGGAAAAAATTTTCTATAGAAAATTCTATCGATATCGATAGGAAAAAATTTTCTATAGAAAATTCTATCGATATCGGTAGGAAAAAATTTTCTATAGAAAATTCTATCGATATCGATAGGAAAAAATTTTCTATAGAAAATTCTATCGATATCGATAGCAAAAAATTTTCTATAGAAAATTCTATCGATATCGATAGGAAAAAATTTTCTATAGAAAATTCTATCGATATCGATAGGAAAAAATTTTCTATAGAAAATTCTATCGATATCGATAGGAAAAAATTTTCTATAGAAAATTCTGTCGATATCGATAGGAAAAAATTTTCTATAGAAAATTCTATCGATATCGATAGGAAAAAATTTTCTATAGAAAATTCTATCGATATCGATAGGAAAAATTTTCTATAGAAAATTCTATCGATATCGATAGGAAAAAATTTTCTAAAGAAAATTCTATCGATATCGATAGGAAAAAATTTTCTATAGAAAATTCTATCGATATCGATAGGAAAAAATTTTCTACAGAAAATTCTATCGATATCGATAGGAAAAAATTTTCTATAGAAAATTCTATCGATATCGATAGGAAAAAATTTTCTATAGAAAATTCTATCGATATCGATAGGAAAAAATTTTCTATAGAAAATTCTATCGATATCGATAGGAAAAAATTTTCTATAGAAAATTCTATCGATATCGATAGGAAAAAATTTTCTATAGAAAATTCTATCGATATCGATAGGAAAAAATTTTCTATAGAAAATTCTATCGATATCGATAGGAAAAAATTTTCTATAGAAAATTCTATCGATATCGATAGGAAAAAATTTTCTATAGAAAATTCTATCGATATCGATAGGAAAAAATTTTCTATAGAAAATTCTATCGATATCGATAGGAAAAAATTTTCTATAGAAAATTCTATCGATATCGATAGGAAAAAATTTTCTATAGAAAATTCTATCGATATCGATAGGAAAAAATTTTCTATAGAAAATTCTATCGATATCGATAGGAAAAAAATTCTCTATAGAAAATTCTATCGATATCGATAGGAAAAAATTTTCTATAGAAAATTCTATCGATATCGATAGGAAAAAATTTTCTATAGAAAATTCTATCGATATCGATAGGAAAAAATTTTCTATAGAAAATTCTATCGATATCGATAGGAAAAAATTTTCTATAGAAAATTCTATCGATATCGATAGGAAAAAATTTTCTATAGAAAATTCTATCGATATCGATAGGAAAAAATTTTCTATAGAAAATTCTATCGATATCGATAGGAAAAAATTTTCTATAGAAAATTCTATCGATATCGATAGGAAAAAATTTTCTATAGAAAATTCTATCGATATCGATAGGAAAAAATTTTCTATAGAAAATTCTATCGATATCGATAGGAAAAAATTTTCTATAGAAAATTCTATCGATATCGATAGGAAAAAATTTTCTATAGAAAATTCTATCGATATCGATAGGAAAAAATTTTCTATAGAAAATTCTATCGATATCGATAGGAAAAAATTTTCTATAGAAAATTCTATCGATATCGATAGGAAAAAATTTTCTATAGAAAATTCTATCGATATCGATAGGAAAAAATTTTCTATAGAAAATTCTATCGATATCGATAGGAAAAAATTTTCTATAGAAAATTCTATCGATATCGATAGGAAAAAATTTTCTATAGAAAATTCTATCGATATCGATAGGAAAAAATTTTCTATAGAAAATTCTATCGATATCGATAGGAAAAAATTTTCTATAGAAAATTCTATCGATATCGATAGGAAAAAATTTTCTATAGAAAATTCTATCGATATCGATAGGAAAAAATTTTCTATAGAAAATTCTATCGATATCGATAGGAAAAAATTTTCTATAGAAAATTCTATCGATATCGATAGGAAAAAATTTTCTATAGAAAATTCTATCGATATCGATAGGAAAAAATTTTCTATAGAAAATTCTATCGATATCGATAGGAAAAAATTTTCTATAGAAAATTCTATCGATATCGATAGGAAAAAATTTTCTATAGAAAATTCTATCGATATCGATAGGAAAAAATTTTCTATAGAAAATTCTATCGATATCGATAGCAAAAAATTTTCTATAGAAAATTCTATCGATATCGATAATAAAAAATTTTCTATAGAAAATTCGATATCGATAGTAAAAAATTTTCTATATTTTAAATATTCTATCGTTATCGTTTTCGTTTAACGAATTCTGGACTATAGTTTTCCTGTCTTATCATGTTCTTCTTCTTTTATTATTATTATTTTTGCAAACTGTATGTTTGTTGAATTATTAAAAACAGTAAAATGAGGTTAATGTGCAACACCAGCCTTGTAAATATTAAAATGGTTGGTTAAATGAATGGTCGGTCGGTTAGTTAGTTGAATCTATAGAATGAATGAATTTGGTTACTTGGGTTCTATTTGTTAGGGATGGTCTTCTTACCAAATAAAACAAAAAAAATAAGAACAAGACCACAAACAAAAAAACAAGAGAAAAAACGTAAAAACACACACCAGGAAAACGAAAGCAGGATTTTACAAAAAAAAAAAAAAACAACAAAAAATGTGTCTATTTAGTTCATTAAACCGATTTGGCACAGCAGGTTTAAACTAATGGTGATGCTGTTAACAACAACATTATTCTTTTAGATCCGGCAGCATTAACAGACAGACGACGGCTATTGTTATCCGCAGCATCATCTTGCTCATTGTGTGTGTTTGTATTGGTTAATGTTGTAAACAACATAAAAAGTTACATTTAAAGCCTATTTTTAGGCGTAAGCATAAAATGAGTTCAATCAACCTGGTAAATGAGTTTAATTGAGTATGAAGTGTGATCCAATTACTTTTTAATGGCTTGTTTCTTCTTTTTATTTTGTTTTTTGTTTAAATGTTAAACACGTAATAGGTCAATAAAGTAAACAAAAAAAAATAATAGGAACTACGTTAAAAAAAAAATTCAATCTCTATTAAAAGATAGTAATTTAGCTATAAATAGGTCATTTCTAAACTAAAAACAGTTATTGGTATCATGGAGTGTTGTTCTAAATTTACTTAGCACCTTTTGCGTCAACAAAATAAATTAAGCATATTTGCTTGAAATAAAAAATACAACTAAATTTTTGAAAGTAACAAGAAATAGCTAAATTTGCACTAAAAAATGTTTGAAAAATCTACATTTTGAGTAGATTTATTCTAGCTCCAGGTCATATTCCTTTACTAAAAAATAAAAGAAATCTTTCTTTACAAAAAAAATACAACAAACTGTAATTATTGAAAATAACAAGAAATAGACTAAATTTACTAAAAAAGATTTTATTGTAGCTCGAGGTCATATTTTCTTTACTAATTAAAACTATGATATTTTCATAAAATAATTTTCAAGGAAATTATTTATCTGTTCTTGATTTACTTAGCACCTTTTGCGTCAATAAAATAAAGTAAGCAAATTTGCTTGAAATAAAAAAAAAAATACAACTAAATTTTTTGAAAATAACAAGAAAAAGCTAAATTTACACTAAAAAAAAATATATAAAAAAAATATTTTGAGTAGATTTATTCTAGCTCGAGGTCATATCCCTTTACTAAAAAATACAACAAATCTTCCTTTACAAAAAAAAAAAAAAACAACAAACGGTCATTTTTGAAAATAAAAAAAAATAGACAAAATTTACAAAAAAAAAATATTGTAGCTCGAGGTCATATTTCCTTTACTAATCAAAACTTTAATATTCTCATAGAATAATATTCAAGAAAATAATTTTTCTGTTTTAAATTAATTTATGTTGGTCATTTTTGCCAGACTAAGCCGACACGTGTTTCGGAATTTGCCAGATTCCAATGTCAAGACTATTTAGAAAATATAAAAACCCTATATATATAAAATGACAATTGCCATTGTTTAAGCAAAAATATTAATATATATTAGAGTTGTCAGTCGATTAAGAATAATTCGATTAATCGATCAAACAAAACCCAACTCTTGTTCGAATAATTCAAAAATGACGATTTTCGAATAACGAATAAATCGATTAATTAATGTCGATTAATCGAACAATTTTTTTTAATTAAAAAATTAAATAAATGCTTAGAATTTGATTTATTCTCATAGATTTTGAAAGATTTTATACAAAATGTAGGAAAGTTAAAATATATTGTAGCCATAGCCCTGGATCAGTGGGTATCAGGTTGGTTGGCTACCATTTAATTTCCTCTCTCAATAAGTTGGTTCTCTTAATGTTGCCTATGCTATTGCATGTAAAAACTCTCTTAAACATTAAGAGAACCAATTTAAATAAAGTCACATATTGTTTTGGGGCCTATCAAAATCTCTGATATATTCTTTACTCTATGCCCTGGATAGCATATCCATTATAGAATTAGAGGGAGTTATCAAGTTTTTAATAAATAATTTAGAAAAAATTAATAATTCTTTTGCATCAGACTTACTAAAACGTATTAAAATAAGAATTAATGAGAGACGTATAAAAGTGTTAAATATGTTAATAATTTTTCTAAATTCTGGAAATTTTCCGAGCAATGAAGGCTTCTTAAAATATTCTCTAAAAAGTGAAACAAAAGAATATGCAAATGAATTATACTCCAGATTATTTTATGTTGAAAGTAATCACAATAATTCAGATAAAAGTATTGAAATAGAGGAAGTTATTAGTAATGAAAATAATAATCTTTTATGCGAGTTTTATAATTCAATTCAAAGTATTAAAAATTCAGAAAATAAAAAGGAGTTCAGCGATATATCAGACGATATGGTATATTTGGAAAAATCTGAAAAAAGAACAGAAAAATTAGATAAACTTTTGTGTGCTCTTCTTACTATATCACCTACTTCAACAATTAGCGAAAGATCTAAAATCTAATTTAATAAAAACAAAAACCAAAAATCGTTTGAAAGCAAAAAAATTTAGTCAACTTTAATTTTTAAAAGATTATTTCTTAAGAACAACTTAAATTGTCTTATTTGACAAAAATTAAAATCATTTATGATATATTTTGTCTGAATACTTCAAATAATAATTTGTATTTGAATTATTTCTCAACAAGTATTAAAATCGACATCCATTAATTAAAAGTGATCTCAGTTATTCAATTTTTAAGTTTTTTTTTTTTTAACTTTTAACTATTTTATTTTTAAGTTTTGTATGCATATTTTTGTTAATAAAAATTTTAACTTTCTTAGGCCGCTGTTCTAAAAAAAGTAATTCACATAAAAAATGTGAAAATGAAAATTTCCGAATTTTTTTGGTGTTCTAGATTTCACATCCGAATTTCTTTTTCGTTTTGTTTCACATAAATAAAATTTGGTGAAAGTAAAACGAATGCACTTTTTTCCGTATTATTTTTAAAATTTTAACTATTCGATTTCAACTTCGAATGAAAACTTGATCAACAAAACACTAAACTTGATTTCATGTGATTCGAAAATTTTCATGTGAATTGAAAAGTTGTGAAAGACAGAACAGAGGCCTTATTTTAAGTTTTTTTATATGAATTGTTTATTTTATTTTTGTTAATAAAAATATTTTTTTAATTAATTTTTTTATTCGTTATTCTCTTCGATTAATCGAATAAATTTTGATCTTTAATCGTTTGATCGAACGAGGAAAAACAATTATTTGAATTATTCGAACAAAGTTGAAAGTCGAATAATTGACAACTCTAATATATATTCAAATCTACACTCATTGAGTATTAGAAAAAGAAAATTGTACATTCTCTTATGGCGTTTTCTTTTCTGGACAAGAAAATGTCGCACTTTTTGCACTTTTTTTCTTTAATGACTTTTCTTTCACAGTTATGCACAGTAAATACAGACATGTTTGTTACCAAAAGAAATGTATTTTCAAGACTTATTTAATGCTATATCAAGGATCTTAAAATAATACTCAGTTTTTGAGCTGATCCGATAAATGTAAAAATTTATAGGTTTCTGATATTTTATTGAATAAAATCGACAATACCTTTCTTTTGGTACCACACATGTCTATACACAGAAAAAATTTGAAACCAATTTCAATCAACAAAAACGCGGATTCAATCAATTTTTTTATTGAAATTCCTCCAATCAATAAAATTGTTAGGCCAATCATCAAATTGTAGGTGATTAATTGAATATTTTTTCTATCAAACACTTTTTCGATTTTGTTCACATATTTGATCAATTTTTTATTTATAGTAAATCAAAATAATGATTGGTTTAACCAATGAATTGTAAGCTTGTGATAAAATTATGAAAAAATTCAAAAATATTTTTTATATTTTTGAATTAATGTATTCACAAAAAATTAAAGCAAAAAAATCTGTATGTTGAAAATTTGTAATTCGACAGTTAAAGAAAATAAAAATTTTAATCAAAACATTGATTGACGTATTTAAAATAGGTACTTTTTATGTTAATTCATAGTGTCCGACCGAATATTCGGCTACGGCTTCGGCTTCGGCTACGGCTTCGCGCCAAAAAGCACTATTCGGCCACTATTCGGCTTCGGCCACATTTTTGGCCGAAAATGGCCGAATACCGAATAATTGTATAAATTTTGTACTTAGAATATCGTAGTTTTAATTAATAAAGAAAATATGACCTCGAGCTGGAATAAACCTACTCATATTATAATATTTAAAAGGTCGAATATAATGACTTTTATTTTTCTTTAATAAAAATAATTCAGAATATAAACAAGTGAGAGTGTAAAATTCGGCAGTGCCAAATCTTTGATACCCTCCGACATTTTAAAATATATACAAAAAAAAATCAAGAGGCACTTCTTTTGGGGGGCTCTGTGGAGGGTGGTGGGGGATACCCCATCGCTTTACTTTGAACTTTACTAATACTATTTTTTCATTATTTTAATTATTTTTTTTTAAATCCAAGCCCACAAAAAGGGGCGGGCCAAAAAAAATAAATTTTTTAGCCTCCCGGGGCCTAATTGCAGGACCTAGAACTCCTTCTGACATAAAAAGAAATCATTTGTTTAACAAAAATGCAAAAAAATCTGTAAAAAATTACGTTTTTTAGAGGTTTGTTTAGTTCTTTAAGCGGGAACTTTTTTGCCCCTGATCCGATTTTTGAACTTAACCGGCCTATGACCATGACACACATCCAATTTCAGGAGTCTAGCTTTTTTTGGACTGAATCGTGTTTTATACAGACGGACGGACAGACATTATAATCGATCATAGATCAATAATATATACACTCAGAAAATTATGTAAGTTACTACATGTTAGTTATATGTATATTTTACATTAGTTAGTTGTTTTCAACTACAAAGTCAGTTGTTTTTGTATGAAAAATATCAAACAACTATTTCTGTTAGTTATTTTAAGTCGTTTTTTTGAACAACTAACAAAAAAGTACTGTGATGTAGTAACAGTTATTTAAAGTAGTTAATTTTATTTTTTTAAAAAATTTTCAAAGTTTTTTTTCCAAAAAATAAAAACAAATTTTTGTTTTTTCTTATTCTTCATAACTTTTTTTATAAAAAACTTGAAAAAAATTTGGTCTTAAATTTTTTTTTTGAAACATTTTCTGAAAAAAAAAAAAAATTGTGTATTGATTATTTTATTTTTACTACATTTTAGTTGTTTTGACTACAAATGTAAGTAGTTTTACAACATAAGTCAGTTGTTTTTTGTCAGTTAAAATAACTAACATTGTTAGCTGATTTAATTGAAAAAGTAGTTGACCCCAAAACAACTTACAAAGTAGTTATTTTAACTGACATTTTCAGTTGATTTTACTAACATAATTTTTTGAGTGTATATGTACGTTATGGGGTCCCCTACCGATTTTTTTATGCGTTACAAACGGAATGACAAAGTGCGTATACCCCCATACTGTGGTTGGAGGGTATACAAAATGCTTAAATAGCACTCAATTCTCAAACGTATGCTAAAACAAGTAGAAAAGTTAAATTCAACTTGGCCGAATCCATAAATACCCTCCACAATGACCTTTTAAAGTGGTAATAAATTTTCTAAAGTGGAAAAATTAACAATTTTGATTAGAAATATTTTACTTCGAGTAGAAAACTTTTTTTAGTAATTAGTAAAAATTGATTAAATTTTTTTTTGAGTGTACAATTTTTTTTTCAGTGTAGAATTTTTCCTAGTGTAATTTTTGTTTTGTGTAAAAATAATTTTTAGTGACAAAAATACTTTGTAAAATAACAGTTTTTCAGTTTTTTTTAACAGTTTTTTTTTAACACGTGAATTTAAGATGAAACCAATCTGATATTCACGGGGTTCTTAATAACTTTTGAACAACTGGACCGATTGAGCTGAAATTCAATACCCACCAGACCAGGGGAACGACAAATATATATGTCAAGCTTTAGCAGCCTTAAAATTATCTTTCAAATGTTAGCGTGTTTTTTAACTAGCAAATTCGCGAAAAAAAACGCTTGCCGAATTTCACTCTTTTGCTTATAACTTTTGAACCACTGGACCGATTTCGCTGGATTGCAATACCAGTTAAATTTCCAACATAAATGATAAACTTCAGCAGCCTCGGTAAAGTCTTTCAAAAGTTAGCGTGTTTTCAACAGACAGACAGCCGAACAGACGGACGGACATCGCTAGATCGTCTAAAAATCGATCGAGGATCCTGAATATATATACTTTATGGGGTGCTAGACCAATACTTCGAGGTGTTACAAACGGAATGATAAACTTAAATATACCTTCTATGACTAGAGTGGAGGGCATAAAAATTTAAAACGTCAGTGGGCTATAAAAAAGATATTCGAACTAACTTTGTAAAACTTGTTGGTGGTTTGATGGTCAACTTTTACTTGGCATTGGAGCCATGGGACTCAAGGAGATGACCCAACATTTGTTGCACAGTGTAGTAAGTAAAAAGCTGCAGTAAAACAAAAATGTCCCCTATTTAAATAAATATTGGTCAACTTTGAATCAAAATTTGGAACATACTTAAATTAATCACGACCAACTTTAAAACAATATTGTTTACTCTTAATTTTAAAATGTTGTCTAATAAGGATGTTATGTTAAAAAAGGGAAGAATATCAACCATATCGGCTATATCGGGGATTTAGTGGTTCAAAAAATGGGTAAAAAATGGCGATAAAATCGTTTTTTGGATTATTCCGCCCCTTCTTTCTAAGAAACTATTTGTTTTTATATGAAAAGAAATGTTTTTAATGCCTTTCCAACGGTGGCATGACCTTGTAAGAATTCGGCTTCGTTAATTTTTTTTTTTTTTCATGAAAATGTGTAAATTTTGGGGTGCATTTATGTGAAGACATTGACCTACGATATCCATATGACTATAAAATAATCTCGAGACGATATTCCTGTTATTTCGGGAATTATCAAAATTTTCCGAAGGTCCACATTATTTCATAAGCGGACAACGAAATTTTCAAACATTGATATGGCCCATTAGCCGAGACACCCCAACCTTAAAATCGTCTCTTTTTTAAATTAACTATGTCACAGTTTTATAGTTACCCAGGCAGAAAAATACGAACGGGAGAGCGCTGGCAAAGTACTTTTTATGGTCGCTTGAGTGCTGGGAAAGCATCACAGTTTAGTACTCTCCCAGCGTCCAAAATGATAACCACGGTAAACGATATGCCGTCGCTATTTTAAAGCGCTTTGAAAGCGCTTTAAAAACTAAAAATATGGTACTATTATAGCACTTTTAGAACAAAAAAATGGGACGTATCTTAATTGTATAAGTCCATAAGACACAAATTTTTTGTGTGTTTATTTGAATAAAGAAATTTATTAAATACGGTAAAAAATTGATTGACTAATTTATTAGGATAAAAAAAAATTTCGACAAACTTTGAAATATTTTCCTGGAAAATTTTGTTTTCCGTTTTCTTTGCGTTTTGGAATAAAAAATTTATTAAAAACTCTTTTAGGAAAAATTTTGGAAAAGTCCCGAAAAAAAAGTGGTGTATTGAACCGAAACGGGTTGTGTTCCAAAGGGATAGGTCCAGTGACATTTCATATCCGAAGTTTAAGACACTTCCTCACGAAAGAAACAGGTGTTTTTATATAAAAGTTGTCAAGTTTGTAATATATGGGTCATTATGTATAAGTAACATATCATGAGAACTATCAAGGGCCGGCCACTACTCCTGCAGGGAAATAAAAAACATTCCAATTGTTATGAAAATTAATAAATTTTAATAAAAAATTTATATTTTGAACGGATTTAAATAGAAACACATTGGCAAAGCGCTTGGAAAGCACTTTTCGAATTCATACTACCTTCTACACAAAAAATTAAGTGCTTTGCCGAGCCTTCTTCTTTGGAACGGTTGGCAGTTTCTGCCTGGGTAATTTAAAGTTGCTTCTGCTTAATTTAATAAGCATTTTTTAAAGAATGCTAAAAACATAAATTTTTTAAGATTTAAGGATTTTAAAATATAATATTAACAATTATTCTACCCGAAAATTGTAATTTAAAAAATTTTCCACATCCATCAAAAGAAAAATTTAAATATATGATTTTTTTTTAACCATATTCTTAATTTAATCTTCCACAGAAGTTTAATTAACTTCCGTCATAATATTTATGTATATGCTGCTTTTGATATGTCAACATCATAGTTAAACTCAACATTTTTTAACATGTCCATAAAATCCGCCCAAGGCTGCTGCTGCTGTTTTTTTATAGAGCTCAGTTTAAAAAATCATCAATTTGTAAAATTTATGAAAATAACGACTTCATCATTGAATACAGTTGCAAAAATTTGTTGTCCTGCCTTTCGTTTTAAAAGGGTTTTTTTTTATTTGCACAATAAAAAAAGACTTTTTTTCAAATAAAAAACTGAGAATATATAAATGACAACATAAAAAAACTCTTTCTAAATGATTAATATTCAAATGTAGGTTATGTGTATGCTTTTTTATAAGGCGGAACCAAAAATGGAAAGACTATTGGGAAAGGATTTATTTGAAATTGTTGAAAGTAGAGATATTTGCAAATGGTTTGGCAGATTTGGAACGTAATTTAAAAAAAAAAACAGACTTACACATATAAAACATGTACATGAAAATAACATTTTGTATAGGAATGTATATGTACTTGATGTTTGTAAGTGTACTTTACAGTGAGCAAAGAAAAACTTCGAACACACAAAATTAACAGTCTATAGAATTTGCAGAAAAACATGTTCGGAATTTCAATCAGTTAAATCAAACCTCACAAATTTAAAAAAAAAAACAAATCGAAAAAAATTGTCTAATATTTTTTTTAAATTTTTATGGATAACAAAAAAATGTCTAAAGAAAATTCTATCAATATCGATAGCAAAAAATGTTCTTAAGAACATTTTACCAATATCGATAGCAAAAAATTTTTTAAAGAAAATTCTATAGATATCGATAGCAAAAAATTTTCTACAGAAAATTTTATCGATATCGATAACAAAAAATTTTCTACAGAAAATTTTATCGATATCGAAAACAAAAACTTTTCTATAGAAAATTTTATCGATAACAAAAAATTTTCTATAGAAAATTTTATCGAAAACAAAAAATTTTCCATAGAAAATTTTATTGATATCGATAACAAAGAATTTTCTAAAGAAAAAACTCTATCGATTTCGATAACAAAACATTTTCTAAAGAAAATTTTATCGATATCGATAGCAAAAAATTTTCTATAGAAAATTCTATCGATATCGATAGTAAAAAAAAAAATCTATACAAAATTCTATCGAAATCCATAACAAAAAATTTTCTATAAAAAATTCTATCGATATCGATAACAAAAAATTTCTATAGAAAATTCTATCGATATTGCAAACAAAAAATTTTCGAAAGGAAATTCTATGATATCGAAACAAAAATTTTCTATAGAAAATTCTATCGATATCGATAGCAAAAAATTTTCTATAAAAATAATATCGAAATCGATAACAAAAAATGTTCTATAGAAAATTCTGTCGATATCGATAGCAAAAAATGTTCTATATAAAATTCTATTGATAACAAAAAAATCTATAGCAAATTCTTTCCATATCGATAACAAAAACTTTTCTATAGAATATTCTATCGAAATCCGTAACAAAATAATTTCTAAAGAAAATTCTATTGATAACGATAACAAAAAATTTTCTATAGAAAATTCTATCGATATCGATAGCAAAAAATTTCCTATCCCGGCTAAAAATGTTGTATATTATCATATATGGAGGCATGTCACAGACTCAATTCCGTTCGGATTTGAAAAAAGTGGTTTACTCGTAAAACGCAAAACGAATATTATTTTTATCGGAATAAAATCACTTTCATAAATCAAAGTGGAATTGAATTGCATTAAAGTGGTTTAATTCCGAAAAAAATATTCGCTCTGCGATTTACGACTAAACCACTTTTTCCAAATCCGAACGGATTTGAGTCTGTGACATGCCTCATGATATCATATATGAGACCATATACAGTATCATATATAGTATCAAATATGGTCTCATATATAAACATATATTAAAATTGGCGCTTATATAAGACACGATCATATATGATCCAATATATGTGATCATATATTGTATCATATATTGGGTCATATATTGGATCATATATTGGATCATATATGATATTGTTTTCAATTTGTTTTACATTATTTTTCTTATTTTTTAATTATTTTTTTATCTTAAACTATATGTAATAGATTATTATATTCACCAGAATTGCAAACGGTGTACATAAGTATAATTAAAAATAAAAAATAATTTTTTTTATTCATTATGGTGTTTTTCATATATTTCAATGAAAACCTTTAGTTTGATTATTTTGATTTTTTTACTTACTCCGTTTGCATTTCTGGTGACCATATAAAAATATATAATTTAACTTATACACATTTTGAAAGTAAAAAAAAATTACATAAAGGATTTAAAATATCAAGAAGCGAGCAAAGGGCTTTTTAAAGGAAGGATGATTTCCTTGTTGTTTTCTTGTTTTATTGTTATTTTGGATTTTCTTCAGACTTAGCGTTTTTGTTATGCTATAAACCTCATTTAAGCATATTTAAAGTCAAAATCTATAAAAAAAGATATAAAATATTAATATATAAGGTATTTCTAGACATTTTATTGTATTAAAGGGCATGTCACAGGCTTAATTCCTTTCGGAATTAAAATAAGTAGTTTACTCGTAAAACGCAAAACGAATATTTTTTTCGGAATGAAATCATTTCAAAAATCAAAGTGGGATTGAATTGCAAGGGAGTGGATTTATTCCGAAAAAATATTTTGCTTTACGTTTTTAGAGGAAAACTTTCAATCCACTTCGGAACGTAGTGATAACATTATGATGGCGCATATGTTCTCTCCTCCAAGTAGAAGAGCTTAACGTAGCTGCGTATAGTTGAATTTCTTCAACTCGTAACTCGTTATCAAAATTATATATTATGATCTTTTTTTTCAATTTGATATGGCGACATTAAGGGATTTGTAAAAAGTTTGTAATATTGGAATCGTAGTATTAACATTATGGTGGTGTATATGCCCTCTCCTCCAAGTTGCGAAAGCTTAACGTCTTCAACATCAAATTACTCAATAATATTGTTTATTCTACATTTTGAATACGAAAATTTCCAGTTTATTTTGTTTTGGAATAAAATGCCCATGTTATGACGATGAACTGGAAAAAAAAATGAAAACATGATTTTAAAATTATTTACATATATTAATGAAAACTTACCTTTTCCAACATTTTTCTATGTAAAAGTATTTTTTTTAAGCAGAATATTTTGCAAGTAGGACAATATTTGTTAAATTATTTATATGCACCAGTATTGCAGTTATGTTAATGTCGGTAATCGATGGTAATAAAATATAATTTTATTCGTAAAACTCCTTTTTGTAATTCTGGTTCAAATTTGCATACACATTAACTAAGATTTAACATTTTATGATAACATATATGGTTCCATATATGATATCATATATGGTACATATTATACATACGACCTCATATATGGTATCGATTTTTGCATATATGGTCACATATATGTTTCCTTATATGTCATATATGATCATATAAAGATCAATACATAGCCATATATGAACATACGCATTTATTTTTAGCCGGGTATAGAAAACTTTATCGATATTTTATAGATAACAAAAATTGTCTATAGAAAATTTTATCGATATCGATAACAAAAAATGTTCTATAGAAAATTCAATCGATAACAACACATTTTCTTAAGAAAATTCTATCGGTATCGATAACAAAAAATTTTTCATAGAAAATTCTATTGATCACAAAAAAAAAACAAGTAAGAAAATTATAGTCGGTCAATACCGACCATACACCAAAGTTTCCCGGAAAATGGATCCCAAGTTCAAACATGGACCGATAAGCTTTATATTTTGTCAAATCTTTAATAATAATAATAATAATAATTAGGGATGTCGCGAATAGTGTATTCGGCATTTTACCGAATATTTACTATTCGGTATTCGGTTGGAACCGAATACGAATATTTGCCGAATAATTGAATTATTCATACGCCTGTATTTTACCTATGTAATACATTAACAAGTAGAAAAATTAAATTCGACTTGGTCGAATCTATTAATACCCTCCACAATGTTATCTGATGGTAATTTTCTAAAAAAATTGCATTACAAATTTTTATTAGAAATATATTATTTTGAGTAAAACTTTTTTTAATCAATCAAATTTTTTTGTGAGTGTAAAATTTTTTTGACTGTCAACATTTTTTTGAGTGTGAATTTTATTAAAAAAATATAATTAAATTAAAAATTAAAAAAAAACATTTTTTTTTTCCGTGTAAAATTTTTTTGAGTGTAAATATTTTTTTTAGTGTACTATTTGTTTGAGTAACAAAATTACTTTGTAAAATATTTTTGTTGTTTTATACCTATACGTATATGTTAAAAAATTTTTTTTTCACATATTTCCCTCATTTTATTTTACCATCCTCGTCTTTAAAAACCAAAAACAAACTAATATTTGATTTTTTTCCAAAAATACTTACCGTTACATACAGTTACAAAAACAATAACAAATATTTACTTGTCTAACAACTAAACTATACCCCACTGCAGGAAAACAAACAACAACACGTTTTAAAAAAAAACGATTTTGCTGAAATTCAAAACCAAAAAGACTTGGGGAACGACAAAGATATGTAACACGTTTCAGCACCCTCAGAATTGTCTTTCGAAAGTTAAAGTGGTCTTAATCTCGTATGTTCGCAAAATTCCCTTGCCGAAATTTACTATTTTGCTCATAACTTTTGAACCACTGGACCGATTTGGCTGGATTGCAATACCAACCTGACCCGGTAAATACACAACATATATGTCAAACTTCAGGAGCCTCCATAAAGTCTTTCAAAAGTTAGCGTGTTTTCAACGGACAGACAGACAGACGGACGGACGGACGGACATCGCTAGATCGACTTAAAATCGATCAAGGATCATGAATATATATACTTTATGGGGTCCTAGACCAATATTTCGATGTGTTACAAACGGAATGACAAACTTATATATACCCTCTATCACTAGATTGGAGGGTATAAAAAAAGTACCAGATTAAAAGACAACAACGCTGTTGTTAACACAATTTTTTCTGGTACCTTAACAAATCGAATTTTAATCAAGGGCTCAAGTTTTTTTGTATAAAAAACAAACTGAAATTACTACGAAAAAGAGTCAAACGTTAATAAAAAGTGTTTTTTTAACTAATTTAAATTTTGCCGAATATTCGGCAAACTGTTAACGAATATTTATTTAACCGAATAATCAAAAAACATGCCGAATATGCCGAATACCGAATAGTGACGAATATTCGCGACATCCCTAATAATAATAAAGCCTTGCTTGGCGATGGTATCCAAGCTACCTCAATGTGGGCATAGGCTATCAATAAGAGTCTTCCATCTGGGACGTTCTGCAGCTACAAAATTCAAGTCTTTCAAGTCACTTATTCTGCTTCGTTGGTATTCAGGGAGGTTGTTGACTTCACCAAGCGTCGAGCGTCGCCATGTATTTCGTGGGCGGCCGGGCTTCCTGTTTCCCTGCGGGTTGTTTGTCAAAGCCCTTGAACATATCTCAACACTAGATTTACGTAAGGTGTGGCCAATCCATCCAAATTTTCTACGACGTATCTCTATGTTTATATTAGACATGTTTGCCTTTCTTAAAAGATCCTCGTTCGATATTACGTTCGGCCAGTAGATTTTGAGTATTGTACGCAAACATTTATTTATGAAAACCTGTAGGTTATTCTTAATTGCCTCTGTGACGAGCCACGTTTCGCATCCATATAGGAGTACTGATACCACACAGGCAGAAAAGATTCGAAGTTTTGTGTTTTTGCTGTAAACATTAGATCTCCAAACATTAGACAATAACGAGAAAGCGCCTCTCGCCTTTTTGATTCTGGAATTTACATCAAGTACCGCTCCGCCGTCTTCATCAATCATGCTTCCTAGATATTGGAAGGATGTTACCCTTTCTACTCGTTCATTTTCAATCATTAAATACTGGTTAGAATCAACGTTTATTCTAAGCTCCTTTGTTTTATTTGTATTGATTTTAAGACCGACTTTGGCAGACTCTATAGTCAAATCATTAATTTTGGCCTGCATGTCATTCCATCTATGTGATAATTCACACTTGTCGTCAGCATAATCTAGCGATTCTAGTCGGTTACCAGGGCGAAGAGGGTCCCATATTATGCCTCTTGGTTTATTTATAGTAGCGCGTCGAGTTACTGCATCAATTACTATTAGGAATAGAAGAGGGGAGAGTAGGCATCCTTGTCTAACTCCCGATATTGTATTGAATGATTCAGAAGTGGTTCCATCATGTAATACAGTGCATTCAAAGGTTTCGTAGCTTTTTCTTATTAGCCTTATAATCTTTGTTGGTACACCAATATTAGTAAGTTCGGCCCAAATACAATCTCTGTTTATTGAGTCGAATGCTTTTTCGTAATCAATAAAAAGAAGGTAAAGTGGTGATTGAAATTCAATACTCTGTTCAATAATAATTCTTAGGCTATTTATTTGGTCAGTACATGATCTCGATGGACGGAAACCTGCCTGCTCGGGTCTGAGTTTACCATCGATGTGTGTTATCATTCTTTCGAGTATGATTTTCATAAATATTTTCAGAACGACGCATAGTGTTGTTATACCTCGCCAGTTATGGCAGTTTGTTTTATCGCCCTTTTTAAAAATCTTTACAATGTTTCCTTTCAACATGTCGGGGGGGTATATTTCGTTTTCCCATACCCAATTAGAAATGTCGTTAAGACATCTCAAAGACTTCCTTATGACAATGTCAGTGTACCTGCTGACTGAAAAATCTCTGACCATACAAAAAACCTCATGACACCTCCTGACTTTTTCAAATCTTTTGTCAAAATTCCTCGCCGACATGTAAGCAAGAAGTCAATAGTGCTGACTACATTTTGACACGTACATAGCACGTCTGAGATCGTTAAAAAATTTAAAATTTATTAATAATCACGTCTTTTAATTTACACTACTTACTATTTTTATCTTTCCATTTCTTAAATTTAATTTTTTAAAACTTACTATTTTTATCTGCCTCACTTGGTCCGCGAACTTAGAACCTTCCGTTCACTGGTCTAGCACCTTACCACTTTAGCCAAACTTTGATAATAAATGTGTTTATTTAAAAACAAATTTAAATTAATTTATTATTTGAATTGTCCTGTTATATATTTTTCGTCACCTGAATTGAAAAATGCTACAATATAAATTTTTCTTCCTCAAATATAACATATTTTTTAAATATTAATTGGAATTTGGCTTCATCCTATTTAACAAGATTTTGTTAGAGTTATTTAAGCGTATCTTAGTTGTTTTTCATATTATTTATACAAAACAAAAAAAAATCATTTACGAAAAAATATATTGCAGGAGCCCTTTACAATTAAGGTGACGATATATTCAATTTATTTTGTTTTTGACAAATTTAAAAATATTATGATTTCAAAATATATTTTATTTCAAACAATTTTAAGTTGTGGTTGGCCTAGTTGTCTAGCAGGTTCGACAGCTTACGTGTTGTAGATTTTTGGCCTTGGTTCAATCCCCAGTCGCGGATTTTTATTTTATTTTTTTTTATTGTTTTAAGACCAATTCAATTTTATTTTTTTAATTTCAAAAAAAATTAAGAGAGTTTTAAAGGATTAAACAAAATTACATCGATTTTACATCGGAAAAATTTTTTTTAGTGATGTGTCGGATTTGCTATATAATTGTCAGCATTAAAGACATGATTTTTCTAAATTGATAAGACAACTTGTCTGACAAGTCAGTACATTTATAGATCTTGGGGAGCTCCGACAAAAATTGTGACATGTTATTAAGTTGTCTTTAGTAAAATGTATTCACTTGCTGACTTCTACCTGATGAATCATTACTGACATTGTCTTAAAGACAAAATTTCTAATTGGGTATCTGCTCGAAGAGAGGTTGTAGTGTGTCTGCAAATATTTCGGGAGCTGCTTTAAAGATTTCTGACTGGATATTATCAGGTCCAGCAGCTTTGCCGTTTTTCAGCGACCTTATTGTACTGATTATTTCGGCTTTTGTAGGTGGGCTAGTCGTGATTGGTAGAATTTCAGGGTTGTCATGTCTTGTTTCACTTATGTCTTCTCTTGGTATGTTTAAGATTTCCATAAAATGTTCCTTCCATCGACTTAGTTGTTCTGCTGTTGTGGTTAGTAATCGGCCCTGTTTGTCCTTTATAGGAACCGATTTTCAAAATTTTTGGATGAAAATTGTTTGGTGAGTTCAAATAACTGCTTCATGTTGTGACTTGCAGCGGCATCTTCTGCACATTGTGCCTGCTTATCCATATGTTCCCTTTTATCGTTTCTTATTGCTCTTCTTACGGCTTTGTCAAAAATGTGATAGCGGTTTTGGGCATCTTTACGTTCCTTTGCATTATTTGCTGAGTTAATGTCATTTTTTAACTTCGCTCGGTCATCGATCATCTTCCATGTTTGCATCGATATAAATTCTTCCTTCTTTTTTTTTGCTTTACCAAGGCATTCATCGCAGGTTTCATCAATTACATTTCTTATGTTCTTCCACGTTTGGCTGGTGCAGGCCGATGTTTCAATACCAGATAGCTTAGAATTAATAAGTTGATTAAAGGTAGTCTTATTTTGCGGGATACGAAGCTTGTCAATGTTGTATCTGGGTCGACTGTGCGTCACCTTTATTTCGTTTTTAGATAGTTTTATCTTTAGTGTACCCATAAGCATGTGGTGGTCTGAGCCAATATCAGCTCCACATTTGCTTCGCACATCATGTAAGGAGTTACTCCACTTAGCACTAACACATATATGGTCAAGCTGACAACGTGTTCTAGCATCGGGAGACTTCCATGTAACTTTGTGGGCCAATTTATGTGGAAAGAGGGTTCCACCAATCTTTAAATTATTCAAACCACACATATCAATCAGGATCTCTCCGTTTGTATTCATTGTGCCGACACCATGTTTTCCCATTATATGTTCCAGATCCGAGTTATCATCTCCAACTCTGGCATTAAAGTCTCCCATTATTATTTTAAAATCTTGGGACGGTATCTTCTCTATGGTGTCATTGAGTATGTCATAGAACGCGTTCTTCTGTACGATATCTGAAACTTCTGTTGGAGCATAACATTGCACTATGCTTAAGTTTCTAGACTGAGATTTTAATCTGACTGTCATTATACGTTCGTTTATAAATTTATAGTCCATGATAGACCCACGTGCCTTGGGACTTATCAGCATACCAACACCATAAATGTGGGGATCCTCTTCTTTTAGCATACCCGACCATAGCATAACGCTACCCAGCAAAAAAAAACATTACTTAGAACAATGATAAAAAGGACTTCTACTGCTTCTGGAGTAGTGAATATCTACTGAATATCTCATTACATTTTCATATAGTTGGCGCAGCAAGTAAGTAGTTGTTTCAACTCGTTTTTCAGTACATATGAAGTGGTCTTCATACTATTCTATAACTTTGAACTTTTGAGTATACTTATTAACCACTTCATTGCGAATGCATAATATTGTATATTTAAGAAGTGATTAAACACTACACTCAAAAAATTATGTTAGTAAAATCAACTGAAAATGTCAGTTAAAATAACTACTTTGTAAGTTGTTTTGGGGTCAACTACTTTTTCAGTTAAATCAACTAACAATGTTAGTTATTTTAACTGACACAAAACAACTGACTTGTGTAGTAAAAACTACTAACATTTGTAGTCAAAACAATAAAAATGTAGTAAAAATAAAATAACAAGTGCGGGTACAAGGGGGAAGGGGAAATTACCCCCCCCCCCCCAGACCAAATTTCAAAAAGAAAAAAAAAAGAAAGAAAAATGAAGGAAAAGAAAAAAATGAGGAATCGCATAAGACTCGTTTTAAATTAAACGACTCGTTTTAGCTCATCATTCTATTACCATATAGTGTCATTTCGTTGTAATGGAATAAATACTAAACGAGTCGTTTAATTTAAAATTAAAAGACGTGTATGAGAATACGGGATTATAGCACATTCGCATTGCTATGGTAAAACACGGTTTAGTTGAAACATTGTTTTATGATTCGTTTAACCATATATTTTGATAGCAAGAAACATTAGCCCTGTTTTCGCGTAACCGTTTATATTTTAACATTAAAATTTAAAATTTTTTTGGCACCACTTTTGTTGAATGTCAAAGTTTATTTAAGCAAACACGGAAAAAAAAAACATTTTAAGGGTATTCATTTCAGAGAATGTAAAAGTTTCCAAAAATAATTAAATTATTCGATGAATGAACCAATTAACTTATAAATTACACTTTTTACTTATTTTGACAGTTTTTTCTTGTTGTTTAATTCTTAATTTCTATTATTATAACCAAAATTATTTGTATACATATTTTCTTCTAATAAAAATTGGCTTCACTCTTTATCGAAATTTAAATTTAATGCCAATAATTATACAAGTTAAAAATAAGCGTGGATAGTTTAAAATTTGTATAGGTAAACGTATATACGGTTATGCGAAAACAGTGCTATTGCTAAAACCGAGTTTATAATAGTCATAAACTTATACCCTATTCACACGTACAGTTTTAAATCGTTTTTAGCAGCAATATTTTTAGCACTTTCTTTATTCTATTACAGTATATTGACAAAAAATGCTAAAAATAATTGCTAAAAACGGTTTAAAACTGTAAGTGTGAATAGGGTATTAGATATTACCAAAAAAAAGCTGTAGGAAAAAGCTATAGAAAACAAAAATAAAACCCAATATTCTGAATTTTCATGATATTTCCTTACTATACGTAAGAAGCTTAATATAATTTATAAATACATTCCTTAATTGAATTATTTCATGTAATTTTTAAATATAAACCATTTGTAAAATAACCAATATTTATTAAATAATTATTGATAATTTCCAAATTTTTTAATGGTTTAATAGTGGAGATTTCTTTAGTGAGGAAGTGCATACTAATGTCTATATTTGGAAGTGGTTCAAGCCATAATTTATGACTTTATATATCAATTTTTGGAAGTTGTTTAAAAGTATCTCCATTTGAATAATAAATCAGGGGTTAACTGCTTTTTTTGGAGTACTTCAGAAGTGGTTTGATTTGGACTACTTCCCTTATTTTTTGCTGGGTACCATTACCAACATCCATCTTACCAAACTGATTCCACCTCACTTCACTCATACCCATAAACGACAATTTATATTTTTCTAATATTTTAGCTGCCTGTTCTAACTTACCAGATTGGTATAAAGTTTGAACGTTCCACGTAGCAAATCGTAGTCCTTTTTCATAGCGTAAGGTTGTCAACTTATTTCCGGGTTCTTTGTTTTTTCTTATTGACTTACTGGGAATGATTAGCAATTCAAGGATAGTGGGACATTAATCCAAAATCCCCTAGTCTGGTGATGGGGCTGCCACCTACGTCTCCAGACAGACAAAAAACAGCTGAGTTTCAGTGACTTAGAAGTTCCACGTGACACCTAATTACCAGAGACGCAAAAGTGTTACCCTGCACTCTGGTTACTCAATACTGTGTGCCTTCTCACTTTAGCTGTCAAACAAACGGTTGTCTGAATAACATTACCAGGGGACACTTGGTCTAAGACCGGAAGTCGTGAGCTGCTTGGGAATTTTAGACACAGGAATTGCTTCTGGCTATCCCCAAGTGGATAGAAATCAGAGAGCTTTAACCTCTGTAAAAGACCCCATCCCAAATCTTTAATACGTGTAAAAAACACTCACAAGTCAAATTTGAGTGAAATTGGCTTTTTTGTTGACACTGAACCGCTTTAACTGAATATCGGGCGAAATTTTCAGATGGGGCCTAAGTCCAAAAATGGTCCGATGATAATCAGATTTGATAAAGTTATTAAAGTACGCGTTTAACATACACACACAGAATTTTAATTAAATATTTTCTATTTTCATGATATTTGAGAGATTTATGTGAAAATCGGGAAGGTGGTTTGTATGGAGGCTACAAGAACAACTGGTCCGATTTCTTTAAAATTCGGAATGGTGATTTGTAAAGAAAAAGATGATTACTTGCTAAATTTTGAAATGATACCTATTATATAGAGTCCGACCGAATATTCGGTTTCGGTCTCGGTTTCGGCCGAATAATGGGGTTTCGGCCTCTATTCGGTATTCGGCAAAATCTTGGCCGAATATTAACCGAAACCGAAACTTTTTGGTATTTTAAAATAAATGTAAAAAAGTCGGTGAATTTTTTGATTTCGTATTTCATTACACTTGTTTCAGTTCAATTGAAGAAAATGTTACAAGTTTATGCAATAAATGTAAAACTGTTTCAGTTCAAAAATTATTTTCTCCTAATCTGCAAATGAAATATACAATTTTTTTGTAAGTTTTTTAAAAAACATATTTTTTTTTCAAAAATACAACAATTCCTATGGTTTAAAAGCATTATATGCTGTATATTAATCTTTAACAACTTTTTAATAATTTTATTCATGCCAGGCGGTAATTTTTCTTAAGTTTCGGTTTCGGTTCAGTTTCGGCCGAATATTACTTTTTCGGCCGAATATTCGGTTCGGTTTCGGTTCGGCCTCGAAAACTGGTTTCGGTCGGACTCTACTATTATAATACGGTTATTAGAGTCATTTGAGCCAAAACTAAAGAGGACCTTTGTATGGGGGCTGCACAGTGTGTCCTTTGTATGGAAAAGGCGCGCATCGAAGTTTTTTCATTATAACTTTTGAACGGATTGAGCTATTTCTAAGATTTTTACAGTTTTGGAAACTAGAAACTTAGAGCTATTTTTGGATGTCGTTTCAAAGATGTACTGTCAATACCCTACCTTAAACGGGAAGGTAAACTTGGTTAACTAACCAACAAAAAAAAAGTTAAAAAAAATTCGATTTCCTCGAAAATTATAATTTATACCACCGAATTTTTGTGATGTGCATTACAACTATATGGTTAAACCCAAAAATCGGAATTCACGACCAGCTTTTTGAAGAATATATTACAAATAGCCAAGAAAAAAATCAAACTACTTACGATTTATAAATAACTATTTTATTATTCAATGTAGATCTCTTTAAAATATTTTTAAGAGGGATTATTTATCTGCACACAAATAATACACCCTACATTTAAAGAACCGGCAATTAAAACTTGTTTGCCTTCAGGAAACTCATTTAATACAAACAAAAATAAAACAAATTAACCAATAAAAATTGAATTATGAAAAAAAGAAGAAAGTTCAATATAGATAACAAAATTAAATTATTTACTCCATCTCTAGCTAGAGTTGTCAAAACCGATTTTCGAAGTATTCGAAAAATCGATTTTTTTCTATTTTTCCGGTTTTTAAAAACCGGTTTTTTAAAAAAGGCCGGTTTTCGAAGTATTCGAGAAACCGATTTTTTGGTCTCGAATAATCGACTTTTTCATATATTATTTTTTTCGTTATTTTGCATTCAATGAAATTTTTTAGTAAACATCTCTAAGTTGAGAAATCGGATGTCCCCAGATCATTTGAAATGAATCCTTTTTTTGAAATACTGTTTAATAAAAAAAAACTAAAAGCTTTTTATTTAATTTGATCTTAATTACATCTATTTACATTTGATGTAGTAACATTCGTAAATCATATGTATTGTCAGTTCTGAAGTAAAGATGGGAGTGTGAGTGACTCAAACACATTCACCCTCAAGAAGAGAATTTTCCAATCACGCACACTAACTTACGAGCATATTTTTTTCTACTCACAATCACGTGAGTAAATTTATGACAACTCACACTCACGTTCATTCACACTTACGTTCACTCACACTCACGAAACTTTTTATACAAAAAAAAAAAAACTTTTAAAAATTAAGATTTCAAAAATGTAGGAAAATAAACTGCTAATGTGCCAATCTCTATTCTGAAGTATGTACAAATAGCTTGTTTTGCTTTCCTTTTTTATTGTTTTGTTTTACTTTTTTATTAAATAAATAATTAAAAACAAAAACGGAAAAGCCGATTATTCGAAACCGGTTTTTAGTTACAAAACCGAAAAACCGATTTTTTTAAAAGGCGGTTTTTCTAAGTATTCGAAAATCGGTTTTTGAAATTGACGAATATTTGACAACTCTAATCTCTAGCAATTCCAACACTTCCGGTGGATAATTCGTTTTTGTTTTTGGATTTAGTTCGTTATTTCGTTTTATTGACATTTTTGGGTCACTTTGAATCATAAACATATGAAAAATATCCTCCAGATTGTGAAAAATGGATTCTGTGTACATTAGAGATTGAACCTGACATACATCTTTTTAAGTAACGCCGGAGAAATAAAAAGCATGTTATGTAAAACAATCAAATTGTACAACTTTTAAACTAATTTAACAAATAATTTGAATATTTTTGTTTTTAACCTTAACTTTAACCTCGATTTGACAGAGCTCTGGCACTTTCTGGCAAAAGTTATAACATACAAAATGTTATGGAATACCTCTAGTATAACCCGCACTAGCGTTTTGCATTATCCATCATTATCTGCAGAAGTTGCAGTCTATTATGTAAATGGATTTTTAAAGATATTTAAAAAAAACATTGATTTTTACTCAATATAACTTTTTGTTGGGTTATTTTTTTGTTATAAAAAAAATGAATAATAAAATAACGGATCTTGGAAACATGTTGCAAAAAATTTGGATGGATTACTCCACAAGATGAATTTTTAAAATTTTTTCAAAAAATGTCCTTTACAAAAAAAATAAATTAAGAAAAATGTGAAAAACTCAATACTTTGGGGTTGTGCCCCAGCCAAACTAAGAGTCGCATTGATGTAACGGAAACTGATTTTTAGTCTCCAGAGTGTCAAAATTAAGTATGCACCTAAAAAAAAAATAATCGGCAATTTTTTTTTTACCCAAATGCGCACGAATATCACACCGTGGGCTGGGTCTAAATATGGACCGATTTTTTTCAATTTCAATAGGCTTTGTCCTTGGTCCAAAAGAGGCTTAAGTTTTACATTTCAAGTCAATTGACTAAAAATTGCGACCTGTATCGGACGGACGGACATCGCTAAATCGACTCAAAAAGTGATTCTGAGTCGATCGGTATACTTAAAAGTGGATCTAGGACCAATATTTCGGGTAGTTGCAAACATCAGCACAAACTCATTATACCCTGTATACAGTGTGGTGTAGGGTACAAACAATAGAAAATTATTTCTAAATCAATAACAAAAAAATGTCTATAGAAAACTATCGATACCAAAAAATTTTTATTTTCGATTATTATTATCAAATTTTTTTTTAGAAAACTATATCGATAACAAAAAATTTTCTATAGAAAATTCTATCGATAACAAAAAATTTTCTATAGAAAATTCTATCGATAACAAAAAATTTTCATTCTAAAGAAAATTCTATCGATAACAAAAATTTTTCTATAGCAAATTCTATCGATAACAAAAAATTTTCTGTAGAAAATTCTATCGATAACAAAAAATTTTCTATAGAAAATTCTATCGATAACAAAAAATTTTCATTCTAAAGAAAATTCTATCGATAACAAAAATTTTTCTATAGCAAATTCTATCGATAACAAAAAATTTTCTATAGAAAATTCTATCGATAACAAAAAATTTTCTTTAGAAAATTCCATCGATGTCGATAACAAAAAATTTTCTATAGAAAATTCTATCGATAACAAAAAATGTTTTATAGAAAATTCTATCGATAACAAAAAAAAATTCGATAGAAAATTCTACTGACCTCGATACCAAAAAATTTAATATGGAAAACTCTGTCGATATCGATAGCAAAAAACTTTCTATAGAAAATTCTACCGATATCGGTAACAAAACATTTTCTTAAGAAAATTCTATCGATATCGATAACAAAAAAAGTCTATCGATAACAAAATTTTTTTTTTTTAAATTCTATCGACATTGGTAACAAAAAATGTCTTAAGGAAATTCTATCAACACCGATAACAAACAAATTTTTATAGAAATTTCTATCGATATCGCTAACAAAATTTTTTTTTTAGAAAATTCTATCGATAACAAAAAATTTTCTATAAAAAATTCTATCGATAACTAAAAATTTTCAATAGAAAATTCTATCGAGATCGAAACAAAAATTTTCTATAGAAAATTCTATTGACATCGATAACAAAAAAATTTCTATAGAAAATTCTATTGGTACCAACAAATTTTCTGTACAAAATTCTATAGTTATCGATAACAAAAAATTTTCTATAGAAAATTTTTGTTGTTTTTTAAATTTCACTTCTTTTTTTAAAAAAAGTTTTTTTTTTAATTTTCTTTTTTGAAAAAAAAAGTTGTTCTTTATCAAAAAAAAATAAAAATTTTGTACGACTTTTATTTTTGCTCATTGTATGTTTGTCTGTGTGTGTGCGTGAGTATACAAAATGTTCCCAGTTGGCCAATTGGTCATAAACGCAAATGTCGTCAACGATGTCCTCAGGACATTTCAGAATTTGTCGCCTAAATAATATTGATGAGGACAACTTCAGTAACAAAAACGTGTATTTTGTCGTGTTTAAAAACGTATTTACGACTTCATAAGCGACAATTTCTTTAATTTGTCTTAAATAAGACTTTATTGAGGACAACATAAAGGATCATTGCATGTATTTTGTCGTTTTTCAAACCGCATTGACGACAAAATGCATGCAATTGTCGGTTATCTTGTCTTGGGTATGACTTAAATGAGGACAAGATAAGCGACCATTGCATGTATGTTGTCGTGTTTCAAACCACATTGAAGACAAAATGCATGCAGTTGTCGCTTATCTTGTCTTCAATAAAGTCTTACTCAAGACAAGATAAGCGACAATTGCATGAATTTTATCGTGTGCTAAGCCACATTGACGAATATATGAGCGACATTGCCATAAACTTATCGTCAATCACATTTTGTTGAAGATATTCAGAACGACAAAAGTATTTGAAATGTCGTGCAACTTTTACTTTGTTTTAAGAGATATAAATAAAAATAACGGGACAATAACGACACGAAATAAGACAACAAGCAAGCGTCAACAAAATTTAGAATTATTCAGTTGAACCTTGAAAGTGCTTGTGAGAGGTTGTAGATTTCATCAAATATCGCTCTGTTAATTTAATTTTTTTATCATGGGTTTATCCAGAGTTATAGAGTAATGTATCGGCCAGAATTAACTTACACAGTCTTAAAGGAATTGGGTTTAACATTAAAAAAAGTGTCTGCGTTATTTTAGATAATATTGATGAGGACAACCACAAAAATAAAAACCCTACAAATGCTAAGTGGGTCCGGCCATCTTTTTTTCAGTTCATCGGTAGACAGGGTGCAGCATTGATACACAACTAAAGAAGATATTTGATATTAGATTTCCAGGATGAAAGAGTTCCTGCATTTTTATAATATTAAATATTTGTTATATTAGCTGAAATTCAGAAATATCCCCGCTTATTCTATATTTATGAAGGACAGAACAAAGCTAAATTTTGCCTATATTATCATCAACGACATAATAAGCAATATGTCACCCATGTTGTCATCAACGACTATGTCGACCATATTGTCGTCTCCGACTATGTCACCCATATTGTCGTCAACGACTTTGTAAGTGATAATGTCGCTTACGTTGTCGTTTACGATTTTCCGGCCCTTTGTGTGAAAAAGTCGTTAACGATTTGCTTGGACTGTCGCCTACGCGTCGTCAACGATTTTCTATGGTCGTTCACGCGTCGTCGAGGATGTCTTTAAGACATGGCCAACTGGGTTACCACATGACTGGTTGACCTTTTTTCTCGTTCCCGTTATTGCTTTTTGCACTCATACACATACATTTGACAATTTGAGCTATTATATTCATCAATACACTATGGGTCGTGATCCAATCCCAGATAGTCATCAAAAAATCTAATTAAAAAAAAAATAGTGCGAAAGAAAAAAATCAAATGCTAAAAAAGCCACGTGGATAATTAAACGATTCTAACTTAGAGCGTTAAAAGCGTGTCAACAGTTTTTGTTAAATGAAAAATTACATTTAATAACAATTGTTAATCGATTCAATTAATATATTAATCAGTACAATTTTAGCAAATTAAGCCAATTAACGTATTTGCTACCAAATAATATTAAGTGCGAATTCTAAACTGAAAATGTTCTTATTTTCGAGATAAATATTTAACAAGAAAAATCATGGCTCATTGTGCTAAATACTTAATGTACAAAATGACTTGTGTTGCGGCATTTAAAAAAAAACCAAAAAAAAAAAAAATGTGGTGATGGTGAATTATTTTCCTTTTTTTTTGTGAAGGAGAAGTTTTTATGAGTTTTTTTTTTTTTAACAAAATTTTCATATTAATTTTTATTTATTTTTTTACTTTTACAACCATGTTGATCTTTATGAACAACACATTTGTTTATTTGTACTAAATCTTAGAAGAAATGGGAATTCAAACCGGAATGCTACAGGCAATTTTTTTGGTATTGATAGAATTTTTAATGGAAACTTGTTTGCTGTCGATAGAATTTTCTATAGAAATTTTTTTCCTATCGATATCGATAGAATTTTCTATAGAAAATTTTTTCCTATCGATATCGATAGAATTTTCTATAGAAAATTTTTTCCTATCGATATCGATAGAATTTTCTATAGAAAATTTTTTCCTATCGATATCGATAGAATTTTCTATAGAAAATTTTTTCCTATCGATATCGATAGAATTTTCTATAGAAAATTTTTTCCTATCGATATCGATAGAATTTTCTATAGAAAATTTTTTCCTATCGATATCGATAGAATTTTCTATAGAAAATTTTTTCCTATCGATATCGATAGAATTTTCTATAGAAAATTTTTTCCTATCGATATCGATAGAATTTTCTATAGAAAATTTTTTCCTATCGATATCGATAGAATTTTCTATAGAAAATTTTTTCCTATCGATATCGATAGAATTTTCTATAGAAAATTTTTTCCTATCGATATCGATAGAATTTTCTATAGAAAATTTTTTCCTATCGATATCGATAGAATTTTCTATAGAAAATTTTTTCCTATCGATATCGATAGAATTTTCTATAGAAAATTTTTTCCTATCGATATCGATAGAATTTTCTATAGAAAATTTTTTCCTATCGATATAGATAGAATTTTCTATAGAAAATTTTTTCCTATCGATATCGATAGAATTTTCTATAGAAAATTTTTTCCTATCGATATCGATAGAATTTTCTATAGAAAATTTTTTCCTATCGATATCGATAGAATTTTCTATAGAAAATTTTTTCCTATCGATATCGATAGAATTTTCTACAGAAAATTTTTTCCTATCGATATCGATAGAATTTTCTATAGAAAATTTTTTCCTGTCGATATCGATAGAATTTTCTATAGAAAATTTTTTCCTGTCGATATCGATAGAATTTTCTATAGAAAATTTTTTCCTGTCGATATCGATAGAATTTTCTATAGAAAATTTTTTCCTATCGATATCAATAGAATTTTCTATAGAAAATTTTTTCCTATCGATATCGATAGAATTTTCTATAGAAAATTTTTTCCTATCGATATCGATAGAATTTTCTATAGAAAATTTTTTCCTATCGATATCGATAGAATTTTCTATAGAAAATTTTTTCCTATCGATATCGATAGAATTTTCTATAGAAAATTTTTTCCTATCGATATCGATTGAATTTTCTATAGAAAATTTTTTGCTATCGATATCGATAGAATTTTCTATAGAAAATTTTTTGCTATCGATATCGATAGAATTTTCTATAGAAAATTTTTTGCTATCGATATCGATAGAATTTTCTATAGAAAATTTTTTCCTATCGATAGAATTTTCTATAGAAAATTTTTTGCTATCGATATCGATAGAATTTTCTATAGAAAATTTTTTGCTATCGATATCGATAGAATTTTCTATAGAAAATTTTTTGCTATCAATATCGATAGAATTTTCTATAGAAAATTTTTTGCTATCGATATCGATAGAATTTTTTGCTATAGAATAGAAAATTTTTTGCTATCGATATCGATTATCGATATCGATAGAATTTTTTGCTATAGAATAGAAAATTTTTTGCTATCGATATCGATAGAATTCTCTATAGAAAATTTTTTACTATCGTTAACGATAGAATTTTCTATAGAAAATTTTTTACTATCGATATCGATAGAATTTTCTATAGAAAATTTTTTGCTATCGATATCGATAGAATTTTCTATAGAAAATTTTTTGCTATCGATATCGATAGAATTTTCTATAGAAAATTTTTTGCTATCGATATTAATAGAATTTTCTATAGAAAATTTTTTGCTATCGATATCGATAGAATTTTCTATAGAAAATTTTTTGCTATCGATATCGATAGAATTTTCTATAGAAAATTTTTTGCTATCGATATCGATAGAATTTTCTATAGAAAATTTTTTCCTATCGATATCGATAGAATTTTCTATAGAAAATTTTTTGCTATCGATATCGATAGAATTTTCTATAGAAAATTTTTTGCTATCGATATCGATAGAATTTTCTATAGAAAATTTTTTGCTATCGATATCGATAGAATTTTCTATAGAAAATTTTTTGCTATCGATATCGATAGAATTTTCTATAGAAAACTTTTTGCTATCGATATCGATAGAATTTTCTATAGAAAATTTTTTGCTATCGATATCGATAGAATTTTCTATAGAAATTTTTTTGCTATCGATATCGATAAAATGTTCTATAGAAAATTTTTTGCTATCGATATCGATAGAATTTTCTATAGAAAATTTTTTGCTTTTGATTTCAATAGAATTTTCTGTAGAAAATTTTTTGTTATCGATTACAAAAGAATTTTCTATAGAAAATATTTTGTTATCGATAACATTTACTCTTTTGTAATTTATGTTACCTCAGCTGTTTTGTAAAATCAATTAATATTCTGTTCAATCTATCATCACCCACATTTTTCAATTAAAATAATTATTTTTTTTTTCTTTTAATAAATTTACTTTAAATTATATTTTATACAAAAGAAGCAACAACCAGAAGATACAAAAATTATACAAACAATGATAAAAAACAGTCTCTATAAAAAACTTGAGACACTGACAGACAAATTTTTTTCATATTTTTTAGAACACGTTCCAATAATTTTTTCCCTAACATGATGTTTTTAAGGGTCTACTACAAATTTCTATTAAAAAAATTATAATTTAAAATTCTTAATTGATGGAAACTTTTTTTAATCGTCTGTTGTACTTCCTTTTTAGTCAAGTACGCACACCAAGTGAGAAATTTTCATCTATCCATCTTTAGACAGACGGACAGACAAACAGCCATATCCATCTATCCATTCATTCATCCGACCATCAACCAGTCAGTCATTCATATTTTTCTCTTAATTATCTAATAACATTAACTTTTGTTACCTTTATAACAAGTGAAAAAGTTTAAAAATAAAAAAAATATATAAGGCGTTTAGACTGCACCTCAGATTTACTGTTGACAAGATTTCAATAAAAATCTAGAAAATATTTAGACTTTCTAAACCAAGACATATTAGTAAAGACCTTTGTCCATGATATTAATTACACACATACAAATCTAAATTTACACATACAAAACAAAATTGCCAACCACATTTTTGAGGTTGGCGCAAAACGACTTAGTTAATAATGACAACTTCAATTTTTCTGCAAAAATTACAAGATATATTTGTGACAACCGCTTATATAAATTAAAACAACCATATGATCGATAGCTGCAACCTTTAAAATGAGTTTAAAATATTTGTGGTTATGAAACCCGATTTTTTTGTTTGTTTTGAGTGCAATTTCCCTTAGCAATCCCTCTTAAAGTAATCTAACCGCTGTATTACAAATTGTGTGTGTACTTTTTGCAACTAAAAGGTATGAAGGGATGGGATAATTTGATATAGCGCATGGGATGATTGTGTAATGGGATGGATGGATATTCATAGTAAAAAGCATATCAAATTACTTATTATTTTGCTGTTGGACATTGTCGTTTAGGTTATGGTGTGTTAATGAATAGGTCGGATGGTTGGTTATTGTTGTTGAGTCTCAAGTAAATTACAGTAAACATATAAAACTGTTTCCAGGATAATGTAGCAAAAATTTACAGGAACAAAACAAAAAAAAAACGATAAAAAATTTATCGATAACAAAAAATTTTGTTAAGAAAATTCTATCGAATCAACAAGAAAATATATTCGATAGAAAATTCAATCGATATCGATAACAAAAAATTTTCTTAAGAAAAATAAATCGATATTAACAAAAAAAACGATAAAAATTTGTATTGATATCGATAGCAAAAAATTTTCTATAGAAAATTCTATCGCTAACGATAGCAAAAAATTTTCTATAGAAAATTCTATCGCTAACGATAGCAAAAAATTTTCTATAGAAAATTCTATCGCTAACGATAGCAAAAAATTTTCTATAGAAAATTCTATCGCTAACGATAGCAAAAAATTTTCTATAGAAAATTCTATCACTAACGATAGCAAAAAATTTTCTATAGAAAATTCTATCGATATCGATAGGAAAAAATTTTCTATAGAAAATTCTATCGATATCGATAGGAAAAAATTTTCTATAGAAAATTCTATCGATATCGATAGGAAAAAATTTTCTATAGAAAATTCTATCGATAACAAAAAATTTTCTATAGAAAATTCTATCGATATCGATAACAAAAAATTTTCTATAGAAAATTCTATCGATATCGATAACAAAAAATTTTCTATAGAAAATTCTATCGATATCGACAACAAAAAATATTCTATAGAAAATTCTATCGATAACAAAAAATTTTCTATAGAAAATTCTATCGATATCGATAACAAAAAATTTTCTATAGAAAATTCTATCGATATCGATAACAAAAAATTTTCTATAGAAAATTCTATCGATATCGACAACAAAAAATTTTCTATAGAAAATTCTATCGATATCGATAACAAAAAATTTTCTATAGAAAATTCTATCGATATCGATAACAAAAAATTTTCTATAGAAAATTCTTTCGATATCGAAGCAAAAAATTTTCTATAGAAAATTCTATCGATATCGATAGCAAAAAATTTTCTATAGAAAATTCTATCGATAACAAAAAATTTTCTATAGAAAATTCTTTAGAAATCGATATTATAAATTTTTTTTAGTTTTTTTTCAGCATCTAGAAATGGTGTAGTGACTGTATCTTGTTATCTTGTCTATCTAAATTTGTTCTGTATCTGTTTATATATTAGGTATAAATGAAATGTTGGTGTTGTAAGTTTGTATTTAACTATTATTATTAATATTAAACATTATAATGTTCATATTTAGTTCTGGTTTATTATTTAGTTTAGTACAAAAGCCAAGTAACAATATTGTTCGTACAAATAATGGAACATTTCCTTTTCATTATATGATATATTAGAGTGGGGCGAAAATAGAAAAAATTTAAATTAACAATGCCAAACAAATTACTGCTTTCAAAAATCGGATTTCAATTAGAAGTTTTTCCAAAATTTAACTTTTTAGAATTTTGTAAAAATTAAAATTTTTTCAGTTCCCACCCTCTCTATTGTTTATTAGTTATTGAGTTTTAATTTGTTTTATATAAAGTTTTAGTACATGTTTTAGTTTGAAATGTAACAAATATGACATGTTAATAAAATATTATTATTTCCCCTTGCATTTTGATATCATATTACCAGAATTTTTTTTAGTTTAAAAAAAGTTTTAAAACAAAAGTTTACAAAAACAAGTAAAAAAGTTAAATTCGGCCTTGCCGAATGTAGTGATACCTTCCACAATTTCAAAAATATTATTGCAAAAAACTTTATTTAAAAGGAAATTACTTGTGAAAAAAAATAAAAATTTAAAAAAAAATTTCCGCGAAAAAAATTTTTGGTAAAAAAAAATCCGCGATTTTTTTCTTTTTTTTTGTAAAAAATATGTTCGTACTTGTTTAAATACCATTTGGTGTTTAATTATGTTCACATATGTCAACCAGAAGCCGAATTAATGCATTTTGTATTTTTAGGTTATGTTGAATGTACTGACATTTTTGAGGTGTGCTTACATTTTCGATCATAACTTTTGAACCGCTGAACCGATATCGCTCAAATGCAATACCAAACTTCTCGGGAGAACTTCCAATAGATATGTTAAGTTTCAGTCATCTCTGTGCAATATTTTGTCCGCTACAGCATTTTCCACAGACAGACAGACAGACAGACAGACAGACAGACAGACAGACAGACAGACAGACAGACGGACAGACGGACAGACGGACATCGCTAGAATGTCTTAAAATCGATCGGCCATCATGAATATATATACTTTATGGGGTCTCAGACCGATATTTCGATGAGTTACAAACGGAATGACAAACTTATATATACCCTCTATCACTAAGTGGAGGGTATAAAAATCACTGAAAGAAACTAGGGACAACAAGCAAATGTGTTAAACAAAACTTTAGAAACACAATGAAAACCACAAAAAATTTTCCTCAAATTCCTTAATTCAACCATAATATGTTTATCCCAATAAAAATTGCATTGGAGACAAACGAACTTTAAGTTGTCATATTAAAAAAATTGCATTTTCACTTTAAAAAAGTGTTTTTACTTTTTTCTCTCAGTATTTACAAAGTTTTCGTTAAGGTCTTCTTCTTTTTACTCATAAACATTTTAGAAAATTTTAGAATATTTAAAAAGTTATTGATGTCTGTGTAAATTACCTTTGGATTCTGAGACAATTTTTTGCATGACCTTGAAATGCAAAGGTCAATTTGTAAACTAAACCTTAAATTTAATGTTTTGGTGTCTGAGGTTTATGTCACGATAACTAAGAATTTTATAAAGAAAATTTTTTGTTATCGATAGAATCTTCTATAGAAAATTTTTTGTTATCGATATCAATAGAATTTTCTCTAGAACATTTTTTTTTGTTATCGATATTAATAGAATTCTCTATAGAAAATTTTTTGTTATCGATATCGATAGAGTTTTCTATCGAAAATTTTTTGTTGTCGTTATCAATAGAATTTGCTATAGAAAATTTTTTTGTTATCGATATCGATAGAATTTTCTATAGAAAATTTTTTGTTATCGATATCGATATAATTTTCTATAGAAAATTTTTTGTTATCGATATCGAATTTTCTATACAAAATTTTTTGCTATCGATATCGATAGAATTTTCTATAGAACATTTTTTGCTATAGATATCGATAGAATTTTCTAAAATAATTTTTTTAAATCGATATCGATAGAATTTTTTGTTATCGATATCGATAGAATTTTCCATAGAAAATTTTTTGTTATCGATAGAATTTTTTATAGAAATTTTTTTGTTATCGATATCGATAGAATCGATAATTTTTGGTTATCGATATCGATAGAATTTTCTATAGAACATTTTCTGTTATCGATAGAATTTTCTATAGAAAATTTTTTGTCATTGATAGAATTTTCTCTAGAAATTTTTTTATCGATAGAATTTTCTATAAAAAATTTTTTGTTATCGATAAAATTTTCTATAGAAATTTTTTTGTTATCGATATCGATAGAATTTTCTATAGAAAATTTTTTGCTATCGATAGAATTTTCTATAGAAAATTTTTTGCTATCGATATCGATAGAATTTTCTATAGAAAATTTTTTGCTATCGATATCGATAGAATTTTCTATAGAAAATTTTTTGCTATCGATATCGATAGAATTTTCTATAGAAAATTTTTTGCTATCGATATCGATAGAATTTTCTATAGAAAATTTTTTGCTATCGATATCGATAGAATTTTCTATAGAAAATTTTTTGCTATCGATATCGATAGAATTTTCTATAGAAAATTTTTTGCTATCGATATCGATAGAATTTTCTATAGAAAATTTTTTGCTATCGATATCGATAGAATTTTCTATAGAAAATTTTTTGCTATCGATATCGATAGAATTTTCTATAGAAAATTTTTTGCTATCGATATCGATAGAATTTTCTATAGAAAATTTTTTGCTATCGATATCGATAGAATTTTCTATAGAAAATTTTTTGCTATCGATATCGATAGAATTTTCTATAGAAAATTTTTTGCTATCGATATCGATAGAATTTTCTATAGAAAATTTTTTGCTATCGATATCGATAGAATTTTCTATAGAAAATTTTTTGCTATCGATATCGATAGAATTTTCTATAGAAAATTTTTTGCTATCGATATCGATAGAATTTTCTATAGAAAATTTTTTGCTATCGATATCGATAGAATTTTCTATAGAAAATTTTTTGCTATCGATATCGATAGAATTTTCTACAGAAAATTTTTTGCTATCGATATCGATAGAATTTTCTATAGAAAATTTTGTGCTATCGATATCGATGGAATTTTCTATAGAAAATTTTTTGCTATCGATATCGATAGAATTTTCTATAGAAAATTTTTTGCTATCGATATCGATAGAATTTTCTATAGAAAATTTTTTGCTATCGATATCGATAGAATTTTCTATAGAAAATTTTTTGCTATCGATATCGATAGAATTTTCTATAGAAAATTTTTTGCTATCGATATCGATAGAATTTTCTATAGAAAATTTTTTGTTATCGATAGAATTTTCTATAGAAAATTTTTTGTTATCGATAGAATTTTCTATAGAAAATTTTTTGTTATCGATATCGATAGAATTTTCTATAGAAAATTTTTTGTTATAGATATCGATAGAATTTTCTATCAAATTTTTTTTGTTATCGATATCGATAAAATTTTCTATAGAAAATTTTTTGTTATCGATATCGATAGAATTTTCTATAGAAAATTTTTTGTTAACGATATCGATAGAATTTTCTATAGAAAATTTTTTGCTATCGATATCGATAGAATTTTCTATAGAAAATTTTTTGTTATCGATAGAATTTTTTGCTATCGATATCGATAGAATTTTCTATAGAAAATTTTTTGCTATCGATAGAATTTTCTATAGAAAATTTTTTGCTATCGATATCGATAGAATTTTCTATAGAAAATTTTTTGCTATCGATATCGATAGAATTTTCTATAGAATTTTTTTTTTTATCGATATCGATAGAATTTTCTATAGAAAATTTTTTGTTATCGATAGAATTTTCTATAGAAAATTTCTTGTTATCGATAGAATTTTCTATAGAAAATTTTTTGATATCGTTATGTTAAAATTTTCTATAGAAAATTTTTTGTTATCGATATCGATAGAATTTTCTATAGAAAATTATTTGTTATCGATATCGATAGAATTTTCTATAGAAAATTTGTTGGTATCGATAGAATTTTCTATAGAAAATTTTTTGTTATCGATAGAATTTTCTATAGAAAATTTTTTGTTATCGATAGAATTTTCTATAGAAAATTTTTTGTTATCGATAGAATTTTTTATAGAAAATTTTTTGTTATCGATAGAATTTTCTATAAAACATTTTTTGTTATCGATAGAATTTTCTATAGAAAATTTTTTGCTATCGATATCGATGGAATTTTCTATAGAAAATTTTTTGCTATCGATATCGATGGAATTTTCTATAGAAAATTTTTTGCTATCGATATCGATAGAATTTCTATAGAAAATTTTTTGCTATCGATATCGATAGAATTTTCTATAGAAAATTTTTTGCTATCGATATCGATAGAATTTTCTATAGAAAATTTTTTGCTATCGATATCGATAGAATTTTCTATAGAAAATTTTTTGCTATCGATATCGATAGAATTTTCTATAGAAAATTTTTTGCTATCGATATCGATAGAATTTTCTATAGAAAATTTTTTGCTATCGATATCGATAGAATTTTCTATAGAAAATTTTTTGCTATCGATATCGATAGAATTTTCTATAGAAAATTTTTTGCTATCGATATCGATAGAATTTTCTATAGAAAATTTTTTGCTATCGATATCGATAGAATTTTCTATAGAAAATTTTTTGCTATCGATATCGATAGAATTTTCTATAGAAAATTTTTTGCTATCGATATCGATAGAATTTTCTATAGAAAATTTTTTGCTATCGATATCGATAGAATTTTCTATAGAAAATTTTTTGCTATCGATATCGATAGAATTTTCTATAGAAAATTTTTTGCTATCGATATCGATAGAATTTTCTATAGAAAATTTTTTGCTATCGATATCGATAGAATTTTCTATAGAAAATTTTTTGCTATCGATATCGATAGAATTTTCTATAGAAAATTTTTTGCTATCGATATCGATAGAATTTTCTATAGAAAATTTTTTGCTATCGATATCGATAGAATTTTCTATAGAAAATTTTTTGCTATCGATATCGATAGAATTTTCTATAGAAAATTTTTTGCTATCGATATCGATAGAATTTTCTATAGAAAATTTTTTGCTATCGATATCGATAGAATTTTCTATAGAAAATTTTTTGCTATCGATATCGATAGAATTTTCTATAGAAAATTTTTTGCTATCGATATCGATAGAATTTTCTATAGAAAATTTTTTGCTATCGATATCGATAGAATTTTCTATAGAAAATTTTTTGCTATCGATATCGATAGAATTTTCTATAGAAAATTTTTTGCTATCGATATCGATAGAATTTTCTATAGAAAATTTTTTGCTATCGATATCGATAGAATTTTCTATAGAAAATTTTTTGCTATCGATATCGATAGAATTTTCTATAGAAAATTTTTTGCTATCGATATCGATAGAATTTTCTATAGAAAATTTTTTGCTATCGATATCGATAGAATTTTCTATAGAAAATTTTTTGCTATCGATATCGATAGAATTTTCTATAGAAAATTTTTTGCTATCGATATCGATAGAATTTTCTATAGAAAATTTTTTGCTATCGATATCGATAGAATTTTCTATAGAAAATTTTTTGCTATCGATATCGATAGAATTTTCTATAGAAAATTTTTTGCTATCGATATCGATAGAATTTTCTATAGAAAATTTTTTGCTATCGATATCGATAGAATTTTCTATAGAAAATTTTTTGCTATCGATATCGATAGAATTTTCTATAGAAAATTTTTTGCTATCGATATCGATAGAATTTTCTATAGAAAATTTTTTGCTATCGATATCGATAGAAATTTCTATAGAAAATTTTTTGCTATCGATATCGATAGAATTTTCTATAGAAAATTTTTTGCTATCGATATCGATAGAATTTTCTATAGAAAATTTTTTGCTATCGATATCGATAGAATTTTCTATAGAAAATTTTTTGCTATCGATATCGATAGAATTTTCTATAGAAAATTTTTTGCTATCGATATCGATAGAATTTTCTATAGAAAATTTTTTGCTATCGATATCGATAGAATTTTCTATAGAAAATTTTTTGCTATCGATATCGATAGAATTTTCTATAGAAAATTTTTTGCTATCGATATCGATAGAATTTTCTATAGAAAATTTTTTGCTATCGATATCGATAGAATTTTCTATAGAAAATTTTTTGCTATCGATATCGATAGAATTTTCTATAGAAAATTTTTTGCTATCGATATCGATGGAATTTTCTATAGAAAATTTTTTGCTATCGATATCGATAGAATTTTCTATAGAAAATTTTTGCTATCGATAGAATTTTCTATAGAAAATTTTTTGTTATCGATATCGATAGAATTCTCTATAGAAAATTTTTTGTTATCGATAGAATTTTCTATAGAAATTTTTTTGTTTTAGATATCGATAGAATTTTCTATAGAAAATTGTTATCGATAGAACTTTCTATAGAAAATTTTTTGTTATCGATATCGATAGAAATTTCTATAGAAAATTTTTTGTTATCGATAGAATTTTCTGTAGAAAATTTTTTGATATCTATAGAATTTTCTATAGAAAATTTTTTGTTATCGATAGAATTTTCTATAGAAAACTTTTTTTTATCGATAGAATTTCTATAGAAAATTTTTTGTTATCGATAGAATTTTCTATGGAAAATTTTTTGATATATGTAGATAGAATTTTCTATACAAAATTTTTTGATATCGATATCGATAGAATTTTATATAGAAAATTTTTTGCTATCGATATCGATAGAATTTTCTAGAGAAAATTTTTTGATATCGATAGAATTTTCGTTATTAAGATTCATTTTACAATTTCTTTCCCTGTATACAGTCGACTACAAAAGTGAGTGCTCACTACAAATTTTTTATATTTCAATAATTTATTTTTTTTTTATAAAAAAATACCTTTTTAATTCAAACTTTATCAAGATTCATTTTAGAAAAGTATATTTTTACCTTTTTAAGAAAAAATACTTTTAGTTGAAATTGTACTTTCTTTAGAACAGGTACTTTTATAAAAAAAATGTACTTTATTTGTTTTACAAAGTTTTTTTTAATGATTTTTTTAAGGTGCCTACCTTTCGAAAAAGTACTTTTTTAAAAAAAGTGTAAAGTTTTTGAAAGAAATTTTTTTTTTAAACCTAAATTTTGTTCACTTTTTTAGTACACTGTAAATTCTAAGAAAATAATAATCTATTCCCGATGATACTTTAATGATCTTATTTTGCTATTTGTATAAAATTTATTGTACTTTGGCTAAACTTTATTGTAAATAAAATGTGTAAATATAAATGCTTACCAAAAGTTGTAGCTGTTGTTGTTGTTGCTGTTGTTTGTTTAGTTGTTTATAAAGTTGTTTAAGTTAAAATTTTAATAATTCCACTTATTGCTGTGTAATTTTCTTAATTAACAAATTTATGCAAATTGCACAAAATGTACTTTTAAAAACACTTTTTTAATATGTTTTTATACACTTTTTTAATATTTTTTTTATACACTTTTTAATATTTTTTTATATTTTTTTTTTTATTTTTTTAAATTTTTTCTAATTTTTCACTTTTTATGAATATTTATTTAAAACTTTTTGTTTATGAATTAAATTTTAATAATGCTAATTCATTAATTTCGAGAGGGGTGAAGGAGAGAGAGAGAATATTAGCAAGCAATAATTATAATTTTTAACACATGTTATTTTTTATAAATTCTTTATAGTTTGTTTTTGGTTGGTATTATTTTTCAATTATTATTAACTTTTGTTAATTATTTTAATAATTTACTTTACTTTTATTTTTAAGTGTATGTTTTCAATTCACTTTTACTTTTTTTTATAATTTTTTTATTCCTTTTTTCATAAAATTTTTAATTTTCTTTAACTTTTTGTGGTTTTTTATTCTATTTATTTTTATTAAGTGTGTGTTTGAATAAGTTTCACGTTTAGTTGATCACTGAAAGAAAAAAGCAGAAAAAAATTGTATTAAAAAAAAGAGCACAATTAAATTTTTGTTTTTGGTTGGTTATTGTGCTTTTTGGCGTATAAAAAGAGACCAGAGCTGAATAAGAGCACATTGATTGATAGAAATAAATCTCATCACCTAAATATTTAAATACCCATGTACTACTATTTTTTTGGAGTAAACATTTGTTAAAAGTTTACTTTTTTAAGAAAATGTACTTTTTAAAAAAAGTACTTTTTTAAGAAAAGGTACTTTTTTAAGAAAATTTTTTAAGAAAAAGTATTTTGTAAACATTTGTTAAAAGTTTACTTTTCTAAGAAAATGGACTTGTTAAAAAGGTACTATTTTTAAGAAAATGAATTTTTTAATGTATTTAAGATTTTTTTTTTTTTTAAGAAGATGTACTTTTTTAAGAAAATGTATTTTTTTAAGAAAAGTGATGTACTTTTTGCGAAAATGTACTTTTCTAAGAAAGGTACTTTTTTAAGAAATGGTACTTTTTAAGAAGAGGTACTTTTTTAAGAAAAAACTTTTTTTAGAAATGTACTTTTTTAAGAACAGGTACTTTTTTAAGAAAAGAAACTTTTTTGCGAAAATGTACTTTTTTAAGAATATGTCCTTTTTTAGAAAAATTATCTTCTTAAAAAAAATAATTTTTAAAGAAAATATACTTTTTAAGAAAGGGTAATTTTTGAAGGAAAAGATACTTTTTTTGCGAAAATGTACTTTTTAAAGAAAATGCACTTTTTAAAGAAAATGTACTTTTTAAAGAAAATGTCCTTTCTAAAGAATATGTACTTTTCTAAAAAAGGTATTTTTTAATAAAATGTACTTTTTTGATAAATTGTATTTCTGCTTCACGAAAGTACTTTTTTAAGAAAGTCTGATTTTTATCGGTTCAAAAGTTATGAAATTTTTGTACATTTTACAAGGCGCGGATCCACGGAACGGAAATAGAAAATTTACTCCTCCCCCCAAATTGAATTCGAAAAAAAATTAAAAAAGATAAGGAAAAGAAAGAAAATATATGAAGGAGAGGGAAAAAAGATAGAAAACAAGTGTTGCAATATTATAAAAAATAAGCTGTGATATAATTTTAAGTTTGTGTTTAATTAAATTTTTCATGTTTAATGTTTAATGTTTGTCAACAACAAATTATAGTTTAAATGTAATTTAAAAAATTTTTCATTACGAAACCCTTGAGAAAGTGAACATAAAATTCACGAAACGTTGGAAAAAATGAATTAAATGCATTTAGGCCGTATTAGCTAAATAAAAACACCAAATTAATAACAACTACATTGGCTAAACAACAAAAATATAGGTGAGAGTGTTAATTTCGGATGTGCCGAATCTTTCATAATCCCCCAAAAAACCGGGGCAACTTTTTAACTGGGGGAGCTTCGGTAGTTGGAGATAACCTGCCTGGATACAACTACAGGATTTTGAACTCTTTCTGACATAAAAATGTTTCGTTTTCTAAGCAATACAAAAAACCTTTAAAAAATTGCGTATAAAAAATTGGTTTAGTTATTAGAGGGGGAACTTTTTTCCCCCTGATCCGATTTTATCCATGTTCGAACTTAACCAACCCAATACCATAAGACATATTCGTGACAAACTGTGGTTGGAGGGTATAAAAAGTAAAGAAATTATCTATAGAAAAAATGACTCGGAATCTTAGAATTTTTCTAAAGGAAAAAAGTCTTGGCATTTTTTCTATAGGAAAAAAGTCTTGGAATCTTAAATTTTTTTATAGAAAAATCTGAAGGCATAAAAATTTTCTATAGAAAAAATGTTTCGGAATCTCAGAATTTGTCTATAGGAAAAAAGTCTTAAAATCTTAAAATATTTCTATAGGAAAAATCTGCATTTTTTTCGAAAAAAGAAAAGGAATGAAAATATTTCTATAGCAATTTTTCTTAAGGAAAAACCTGAGAATTTTTCTATAGAAAAATCTAAGAAGGAGGGTTGGAGGCGCAAGCGAAAAAGAAAAGGAAATAATCTCAAATTTTTTGCTAAGAAAAATGATTGAAGTCTAGCCCAGCAAAAACATGGTAATGAGTTGTGAAAAGTAATCATTACCAAGTACATTATTAATAATGAGTACCCATTACATTTACCATTATTTTAAGCCCAAAAGTAACTACTTCTCGGTAATATGTCATAAAAGAACATCTAAGTAATAATATATCCTTGCACTTGCAGTTTTTAACCTTTACAATTCAATTAACTTTAAAAGTACTTAAAAATTTAATAAAAATTACGCAATTTTTAAGTTTTAGTAAAAACAAGTTAAATTTTAAATGTTTTAATTAAATAATTATTTTACTTCTTATTGGTAATGGGGTTTTACTCCTTATTAGTAATCCGAGTCAGTAACTACTTATCTCCATACTCTTCACTAGTTATTTTTGTCTCACGCCCTTGTTAAAATAATTAGTGTTTCATTCAATAAGTAACTACTTCCCGTGTAAAAAAATAATTGGATCAAAACATATCTCTTTTGATCAAAACATATATGGATCATATCTAAATGGAAATAATCAGATCTACTCCATATATACTCATATCTGCTTCAGATATGTTTTGATCCGTAAATTGAGTCTATCTGGCATATATGACATATATGATCAGACATTTTCAGATATGTTCATATATGTAAAATTGTCAGATAGACTCAATTTACGGATCAAAACATATCTGAAGCAGAAATGAATATATATGGAGTAGATCTGATTATATCCATTTAGATATGATCCATATATGTTTTTATCAAAAGAGATATGTTTTGATCCAATTATTTTTTTTACACGGGTTATTAACATCTGTATCGGATTACAGAACCCATTACTAGTAATGCCAATTTTTGCTGGGAGGAATCTTGAACACTGGGAATCATTCTATAGGAAAAGTCAAAGAATTTTTTCATAAAAAAAATCTGATCATTTTCTTCAGGAAAAATTTGAGACTTTGGCTATAAAAAACTGCTCAGAATATAAAATATGTTTCAGAAATAGATATCTTTTCCACAGGAAAAGTCTGTAAATTTTTCTATATGAAAAATATGAGAATTTTCTTTAAGAAATATCTGAGAATTTACTTTAGGAAAAAATTGAGAATTTTTCTATAGAAAAAAATTAACAGAATCAGAGACTTTTTGTTTTTAAAAATAGTCTCAGAATCTAAGACTTTTGCTAAAGGAAAAATGTCTCAGAATCTAAAACTTTTGCTAAAGGAAAAATGTCTCAGAATCTGAGACTTTTCCTATATTAAAATGTTTCAGAATCTGCCCGTGTAAAAATCGATTGGATATTTTGTGATCTGTTAAGATCTGATTATATCAATTGTAGCTGATCAGATTTATTATATTCGAAATTTGTCCCCATTTCCGAGATCAGATCAGATACAATTACTGATCAGATCTACTTAGATTTCGAAATTGGGGACAAATCTCGAATAAAATAGAAAAAGATTTGCTAATATTAGGTAGATCTCTATAGAAAATTGCTCAAAATAGATTGATCTTTATTGAAAACTGATTTGGTTTCGGATCGTATTTCAGAATCCGAGTATTTTTCTAAGAAAACAGATTTTAGATTGTGCGAATTTTTCAATAGGAAAAAAACTCAGAACCTGAGAAGTTTTCTATACAAATGATGCCTTTGCCTCTAATTTTAAAAATTTTTCTATTTGACAAATTTTTCTTATTAGAATTTTTCATTTTTAAAGAATTTTTGTAAACAGTTTTCTTTTTAATAAAATCCTGCAACATTCCAAACTTTTTTTATTTTATTATTCTCAAAAGAATAAATTCTTTGACAACTCTTTTGAAGTGTAAATGCAATTTTGTTTTTCTTGTTTTTGTTTAGAAAATTTAATAACAACAAATAATTTACAAACAACAACTATACAATTAAATTTTTTTTTGGCTGCTCAATCCGTAGTGGTTTTTATTGTTGGGTTTTTATAACCACTACCATATGCCAGGGAAGTTTATATAAGTTCATCAGGGGGTTTGTGACATGTTGGGATTTTTAAGAAAATTTTTGCAGATTCTGAGAAATTTTTTTAAAGAAAAATATTTAGAGATTTTAAGATACAGACAAATGCTTCCCAGCAAAACTTACCTTACCATATAAGGTATCAAATAAGGTATAAGATCTCTTATTTTATACATTGCAGCATTGATGATTTTAACAGGCGATGAGACTAAAAGTAATGCATATACATTATCACAAAGAATACCAGTAAGGTATAAAATAAGTCATAAATTTATAACAAAGAATACGAGTAAGGTGTAAAATATATGATATTTTATAGGTTTCGAGTAAGGTATACATATAATATAGCATACCAGAACGTAATATATAAGGTGTTACGAGTAGTGAAAAAGTAATTTTGTATTAAATTTACTCACGTGATTGTAAGCGAGATAAAATATACTCCTGGGTGAGTGTGTGTCATTAATAAATTTCTGTCGTGAATCCATCTCTGGTTTAAACTTATTCATTTTTTTATAAAATATTTATTTTTTATGTTATTGTAATGCATTATGTATTCAATTATAAATAATGCATTATTTCAAACTTTGAAATAATACATAATGTAACCAAATATAAGTCATCCATGATTTAATGTTTAGAAATAATAAATATGAAATACATTTTTTCCAATAATCATGCATTACGTAGCTAATTATTAGTAATGTATTATTTTTCACTTTAAAATAATACGTTGTGGAACAAATGTTTGGTAAGACATCATAAAATAATGCTACAAATAAGATATATACATTACCTGGTAATGTGTTATATAATCACCACCCATTACCAAAGTTTTGCTGGGTTAGACTCTGAGACATTTTTTTAAAACAAAACTTTCAGATTCTAAGACATTTTTAGTATAAAAAGATATTCAAATTTTCGAGATATTTTGAGATAATGACTCAAAATATGTAAAATAGTTTAAAAATTTCCAAGAATTTTTCTAGAAAAATTTTTCGACTCTGAAATTTTATCCTTTTTTTACAGATTTTGAGTCATTATGTCCCAAGAAAAATTTTCGCATCTAATTTAAAAAATTTTTCCGTTAGAAAAATTGTCAGATTCTGAGACATTTTTTAGTACGGACAGATTCTCAGATTCTGAAACATTTCTTTCATAGAAAATGTGTTATTTTTTTATAAATTTTTTTTTTTTTAATTCTGAAAATTTTTTCCTATTTTTCTGATTTTGAGTCATTTTAACTAAACATAAATTTTCCATCTATTTAAGGGCTTAACAGATTCGTTATAGCCGATTTATTTCACTCCTATTGTATTTAATTTCGTTTTCTTGTTTTATTTTGTTCTGTACAATATGTTCTGAGTTTTGTTTTTATTTTAGAGATTGTTGTTTATTTTATAAAGACTTTTTTGCTCAATTATTATTTTGTTGCTGTATTTTCCTCTATTAAGCATTTTTAGAGGGTACATTTAACAGAGAGATCAGAGTTGCCAATGCTTGGAATAATTTTTTAATTGTGGTGAAGTGGAAAAACATTTCTTTGTATAAGAATTTTTCTATAGCAAAAAAGTCTCAGAATCTGAAAAATTTTCTATAAAAAACAAGTAAAAAAGTTAAATTCGGCCTTGCCGAATGTAGTGATACCCTCCACAATTTCAAAAAGATTATTGCCAAAAACTTTATTTAAAAGGAAATTAATTTTGAAAAAAAAAAAAATTTTTTGAAAAAAAATTTCCCCGAAAAAAAATTTTGGTAAAAAAAATCCGCGATTTTTTTCTTTTTTTGTCAAAAAAAATGTTCGTACTTGTTAAAATACCATTTGGTGTTCAATTATGTTCACATATCGTCAGCTTATTATTGTTTTGCTCCATACGCCAACAACTCGGTTTCGAGAAAAACGATAAAATAGGTTTACCACAAATTTTCTCGAAAAGTAATCGATGGATTTTGTTTTAATGTTTACCATTTATTGCTACATATATTTTAAACAAAGCTTCTAGTTTTCAGACTTCTACATACAATAGATCAAAAGATTTTAAGCTTTTAAGAAAATAAGATTTTATGGTATTATGCTCCATATCAAATTTTGCTTACACATTCGGGACTTTTGTGAGAACAAATGAGTTCTCAATGCCAAACAAAATAACAATGAAACAAAAAGAGCTAGATCGATAAAACTGGGTATTTAGAACTCTTATATAGTCAGGTTGCATGGTATTAAAAATGGGTATCATCGGTCAGTGGACACGCCTACCTCCCACACAACCTAAATGGCAAATATGACATTACTTGAAAATTTTAGTATTAAAATTTGGTACGTAAGTAGAATAGTACCATAGCTGTATTATTGATTTTTTTTATTTGGATTTTTTGGAAAAAAATAAAATACTTTGATATTTTAGTTGGCTATCAAAAAATAAAATGTTTTGTTATTTTATTTATTTTGGTTTGAATAAAATAAAATTTTATTTTATTCAAATTCATAAAAATGAAATAATATTTCTTTCCAAAAAAATCAAATAATTTTTTCTGATTGCTTATTCAAACAAACAAAATAGAATTTTTCAAAAAAATCAACAAAAATTTGTGATTTTTTTTGGTTATTCACAAAAATTCAAATGAATAACGTATTATTTAAACAAAAAAAAGAAATATTCTTGAAAATTTTGTGTTTGAAAAATAATTTTTTTTTTTATTTATTTTGAATTTTATTATACAGTAAAACACACAATTATTCTTACAAACCACTATTGTTTTACTTATTTAAGGTTTTCTTTACTAAATTAATTTTTTCCCAAATTGACTTTTACTTATTAAAAAATGTTCTTAAAACATTTTCTTATGGAAAATTCGATATTTTTCTTAAACAATAAAAAGTCGTGAAAGGATGTATAATTACTTAAATACCCTTAATTGTAAAGGTTTATTTTGCAAAACATTGAGATTTTTAAGGGTTTTTGCTTTGGTGACATTTTTAAGAAAATATTCTTTAGTATTAACTGTGAAATGTTTCTACTACACAAAAATTATTTTAATCGAAAAAAATTTCATTCTTTATACAATTGAACATTTTTGCAATAGAAAATGCATTATTCTATTTTTAAAATTTAAATGCATATTTGCTTATAATATTTTTTTATTTTTGACTACTTTTGAGGTAAAACTAACCTGACCAACTGCTTTTGACTGAAAAGCGGGATCGAAAGGTTGAAAAAGCGGGATTTTGATCTAAAAAGCGGGATTTTTTTTAATAAGTGAAATTCGACTTGAACGAACCCACGAATACCCTCCAAAATGCACAAAATTCTGGAAATACTTTTAAGGGATTGGATTTTTTTTATGTAAAAATATGCATAAGAACTTTGACTAGAAAAATTTTATTTAGATTACGTCAGCAAACATAGTCTCAAGTCTAAGGATTTTTTTTTACCAACGTTGATTAAATGTTTTAGGGCTTATCAAAAGCTAATCAATGATTAACACTAATCATTGATCAATTTCATATAAAATTGACGTTTGGAAACAATAATTTGCACTAATCATTGATTATATTGTGATAAGTTACCAGCCCTTAGAATCAAAAAAAAAAAAGCATATGAAAAACTAAAATTAAATTAGAGTCGTAGACTGAATCTGATAACTTTTCTTATCATTTTCTAAGAGAAAGTATTTCTAATATATTTTTTATAAAAAATGTTTCAGAACTCGAGACTGTCTTTAGAAAATATTTAGATACTTATTTGACTCAGAATTTAAGAATATTTTAAAAATAAAATTATCTAAAATTTTAAGAATTCTTCTGCAGGAAAAATGTTTAAGAATCTTATAAATTTTCTAAAAAAAAAATAAATTGGCAACTGTTAATTTTTTTTTTTCTGGAAAAAAATCTAAAATCGGATAATTTTTCTACAGGAAAAACGTTTCAGAATCTGATAGTTTCTTTATGAGAAATATATTTCAGAATGTTAGAATTTATTATATGGAAAAAGAGATTTTTCCTGTTTAAATAATATTTTAGAATCAGAGAATTTTTTTATAGGAAAAGTTTTCCAAAATCTATGGCCCTAACCACAAGAAAACAAAAAGTCTATTTTAACAAAAGTTTTATTTTAAATTTAAAATTTTCAATACATTTTTTGAAAGTCGTTTTTAAAAACAATTTGTGTGGAAATAAAATTAAAAGCTGATTTTAAATATATTTTATTTTTCTATGGTAAGGCTGTATGACTTTTTCCAAAAAGGAAAATGTTTTGGAATTTTTCTATAGAAAATTATATCAGAATCTAAGTTTTTTTTGTATGAAAAATCTACCAGAATCTGAAAATATTTCTGTTGAGAAATTTTATAAAGGAAGTGTGTCTTTGAGCCTGCAAAACTTTCTTTTAAAGTTGCTTCTTAGATTTTTCTTTTAGAAAAATGTCTTAAAACCTAATAATTTTTCTATATGAAATTATCTTAGAAAACATTAGAACTTTAAAAATTTCCCTTCTCAAATATTTTCTATCGAAAAATGCCCCTTGAAATAATCGATTAGATCTGATTTAATATGTTTGGATCTAAAAAATATAATTTTATCTGATCAGGTCTTTTTGATCGACATTTTTCCACAATTTCAGGATCTGATCAGATTCAATTACGGATCAGTTCGTAAAAATTTCGTATCTAGTAGATCTTATCAGATACAATTGAAATCATTAGATTTTTACAAATCAGACTAGATCTAATCAATTTTTTTCACGGGGCTATAAAATTTAAGAATTTGTTTTTAGAAAAGGATATCAGATTTTTTTTTAGAAAGAATTTTTTAGAAACCGATAATTTGTTAGAATCTGAAATATTTCTTTTATGAAAAATATTTCAGCATCTGAGGATTTTTGTATACAAAAAAGTTCTAAGAATCTGAGAATTAAGAAAAATGTATTTAAGTTTAATACTTTTTTATTGAAAGCTTTTTTCGGAATATTCGAAGCATCACAATGAACAAATTTTATGTAAAAAATTTAATTTTAATTTATTTTTGATTTAAATCAGTCCAGTAGGGTTCTCTTGTGAACAGTTTTTTTGAGTAAACAAAATTTTTCTTAAAATTTTCTTTATACGGTAAGAAATAGTTAATATGCTCAAAAATATATTTCTCAAAATATTATTAAAATAACCTAAAAATTGTACTTTGCTATTCCAAAAGTCAAAAAGCAGGATAAAGCGGGATGAAGCGGGACTTTTGTTTAAAAGGCGGGATCGGAATTCAAGGCGGGATGACACATCAAAAAGCGGGATAATCCCGCCAAAAGCGGGATGGTTGGTCAGGTTAGGTAAAACTGATGTTGTACTGATGATGTAATTTATTGTGATTCTCTAGCACATAACGATCTATCCGTCTATCCCTCATTTTACGGATTAACTGTTATATTTTTTAAGCGAGATACATTGAAGTCTACCAAAAGGGAAAAAATATTCTACGAATTAGTGCATGAAATTTCACTGGGGAAGTATCATATTGAAAATAATTAAAATAATTAAAATATTAAGTTATAATATATCAAAAATGTTTCAAATTTACTTTATAACTATATCACATAGGCCAGGTAAAATTTGTGACTTTGACCAACCAAGTAAAACACGGGTGGTTGGAAACAGTTTTTGCCTAAAAGTGCGAATACTATATTTTCTTTTTTGAATACGTATTTGGAATGTCTAAGAATAATATAGGAACAAAACCCAAAACATCGATCGAGCACTTTTTTCAAAAATCGCGGTTGAATTGCAAAAGATTATTATATTCGAATTTTCTCGAAAACTAGAGATATCAAAAAAAAACAAATATTATTTGGAATTATGCATTTATATAAAGTATTCAAAAAAAATTACATTGCAGTATTGAAACGGTCAAAAAATAAACATAATTATTTTGAATGTATTTTATATGGTATGGAATTGGGCACATTTTTAAGCGCGAAAAACACAAAAACGAAACAAGCTACAGCATTTTAGATGACAGATTTGGATTCTACAGGTCCATATTATATAAAATCCACTCTTAGTTTTTGACATTAACGCAATAATGTCTAACAGTGGTGCTACAAAAACGCTTATAAATAACATTTTTTAAATTTCTATTCCGAATATCTCGAAAACGAGAAGCTATAGAGAAATTGCATATTTCATAGAATATGCGGTACGTTTACGTTTTTAGACTAACTACTTACAATTAGACCTTAATGGTCAAAACGTACTCTGAAAATTTAAATACTTTTAGGCACTTTATCGTATTTATAATATAGGAAATTATGAGTTCGATTCTCCTCAGGTTCGATGTTTTTTAAAATTATTTCTAAAAAATCAAAAATGAATGTACATTTCCGTAATATTAACCGTTTTTATAGTAAAAATTTTTCAGTCAGTTTTTACGGATTTTTACAGTTATTTATATAAGTAGTCTTTTTTTTAAATAAAGTTTCATTAGTTTCAAACGTATTTTCTGTTGAACTTACTGACATAATATTTTAAGTGTATGTAATAAATAAACATTTCGGTATTTATCATTATTATCAGATATCATTCCATTTCGCAAATCGCATGTTTTTAAATTTGGTTATATGACCGCTAAATTTTATCATAAAATTTCATTTTCTAGTCCCCTGGATTCAACTGCAGGACGTTGAAGTTCTTCTGCCATAGAAATATTTCATTTGCTTCTGCCTTTTTTCAAATTTTTAAATATGATCCGATTTGACCCATTTCCGTACTTAACCAGCCTCAGACCATAAGATATATTTCTGCCAAATTTTCGCAGTCTAGCTCTTTTATTTTGGATTGTATCATGTCTTACACAGACGAACGGACGGACATCTGCAGAATGTGTAACAATCGATCACTAATAAATAATATATATTTTATGGTTTGTTAGATAGATATTTCGATGCTTACACACGGAATGACAAAGTGAGTATACTCCTTAAACCAACCTATGAAAGTCGCCAATTTTTACAGATTTTTATACTTTTCTTTAAAAAAAAAGTTTTGTTAAGTAAATATTTGCATAAGTTTATAGCTCTGCAGTTGGAATTTCCTAAATCACAACTTAACTTTTCTGAATTCAAATGGACTTTTTATAAATTACAATTTATAAGAACCTGATATTAAAACAAAACTGTTTTGTAAGAATAATTTTTTGTTAAACTGTACAAAATAAATAAAATAGTTTTTTTTTCAAACACAAAATTTTCAAGAATATTTATTTTTTGTTGTTTGAATAATACGTTATTTATTTGAATTTTTGTGAATAACCAAAAAAAATCACAAATTTTTGTTGATTATTTTGAAAAATTATATTTTGTTTGTTTGAATAAAAAAAATCAGAAAAAATTATTCGATTTTTCGTTATTCAAATAAAATCAAAATAAATATTATTCATTTTCAAATATTTAAATAATCTGTTATTTGATTATTTTTGAAAAAATATTGTTATTTATTCATTTCGTTATTTCAATCATAGCATACAGCTATGAATAGTACCAACATAATTAATCTTCATTCTAAAAATATGCAGCCTTTTCTATAACGAAAATTTTCAAAAAACGTCAAAATGGTGTGTTTTTTCTTAGAAAATGCTGGATATCTCAAATTTGAAAAGAGGTTTTAAAAAACGGACTGCGGAATAAGAAAGAGGATATTTATATTATATATATTCAATTCCTAACTCATTTTTTTCAAAAATGGCGTATGGAGCAAAACAATAATAAGGTGACGATATGTCAACCAGAAGCCGAATTAAAGCATTTTGTATTTTTAGGTTTTGTTGAATGTACTGAAATTTTTGAGGGGTGCTTACATTTTCGCTCATAACTTTTGAACCGCTAAACCGATATCGCTCAAATGCAATACCAAACTTCTCGGGAGAACTTCCAATAAATATGTTAAGTTTCAGTCATCTCTGTGCAATATTTTGTCCGTGACAGCATTTTCCACAGACAGACAGACGGACATCGCTAGAATGTCTTAAAATCGATCGGGCATCATGAATATATATACTTTTTAGGGGCCCAGACCGATATTTCGATGAGTTACAAACAGAATGACAAACTTATGGGGGGTTTCGTGTCAACTGACACAACTTTTGAAACCGATGTCTTCCGATCGGGATGAAATTTGCACCAAGGTTATTCCTATTGGATAGTAGTTCAGACACAATTTTTCAACGAGATCGGTCAAGGACTCTCTGAGTTAGAGGGGGTCGAAATTTGACATTTTGGCAAAAGACGTGTTTATTCTCATCCATGTTACTTCTTACCTATTGTTTTTAGCAAAATGTGTCCCAAATAGTTTAGATAGCTATTTCTTCAGTCTTTCGAAAAAAATTATAAAAAAAATAAAAAAAAATTTTAGATTTTTTTTCTTAAAAATCCAAAACTTTTTTGGCTTTTTCCTCATATTGGGCCCTTTTTTTTGATTCAAATGAAAGCTTAGGTGATTTCCTTTGTGTCTGAACTACTATCCAATAGGACTAACCTTGGTGCAAATTTCATCCCGATCGGAAGACATCGGTTTCAAAAGTTGTGTCAGTTGACACGAAAACCCCTTATATATACCCTCTATCACTAACAAGGGAAGTCTTCTAAGTGTCACCTGCGGATCTTTATGGAATTGGTTTTATTTTGTAGATCAGAAAAAATAAAAGGACACGTATTTTTTTTAGCGGCCCAAATTCATATTTAGGGGGTAAAAAGGAGGCGGGAAGACAAGGTCATTTTTCAGTTTTTTTTTCGTTTATCTCCTATATTATGCAAAGAAACCTAGTCATGTTACATACCAAATGAAAGGTCTTTGAAAAACCTATCTATGTGTGCTAAGAACGTGTCCAAACATGCACAACTTTTCGTCATATTTAGTAAAATACCAAAATTTTAGGACATTTTTGTTAATAAGTCGAAAAATACTCGTTTGGCCCGTTGTTAGCACCACGAGATAGGTATTTTTAATACCTTTAATCTAATACCCCACATGCCTATATTTATTTTGTTTCAATGGGCGAAAATCGTAAAAAAACTGAAAAAGGTAAATTTCCCCCATACAAATCGACCCCCCCAAAAAATGAGTTTGGGCCGCTAAAAAAAAATACGTGTCGAATTAGTTTTCGTTCTTAACAACATATCCAAATTTCATGAAGATCGGAGGGTGACACCAGGGAGACTTCCCTTGTAAGTGGAGGGTATAAAAATGTTTCAGAATCTGAGAATCTTTCTATAGAAAAAATGTCTCAGAATCTGAGAATTTTTCTATAGAAAAATTGTCTCAGAATCTGAGAATTTTTCTATAGAAAAAATGTCTCAGAATCTGAGAATTTTTCTATAGAAAAAATGTCTCAGAATCTCAGAATTTTTCTATAGAAAAAAATGTCTCAGAATCTGAGAATTTTTCTATAGAAAAATTTTATTGAAAAAATGTCTCAGATTCTGAGAATTTTTCTATATCTAAGAATTTTTCTATAGAAAAAAGATCTCAGAATCTGTAAATTTTTCTATAAAATTTTTTTCAAAAGAAAAAAATTTCTCAGAATCTGAGAGTTTTTCTATAGAAAAAATTTTTCAGAATCTGAGAATTTTTCTATAGACAAAATGTCTTAGAATCTGAGAATTTTTCCATAGAAAAAATGTTTTAGAATCTGATAATTTTTCCATAGAAAAAATGTATAAGAATCTGAGAATTTTCTATAGAAAAAATGTTTCAGAATCTGAGAATTTTTCTATAGACAAAATGTCTTAGAATCTGAGAATTTTTCCATAGAAAAAATGTTTTATAATTTTGTTATAATGTTCTGATAATTTTTCCATAGAAAAAATGTCTCAGAATCTGAGAATTTTTCTATAGAAAAATGACTCAGACTCTGACAATTACAAATAGAAAAAATGTCGCAGAATATAAGAATTTTTCTATAGAAAAAATGTCTCAGAATCTGAGAATTTTTCTATAGAAAAAATATCTCAGAAACTAAGAATTTTTTATAGAAAAAAATTTCAGAATCTGAGAATTTTTCTATAGAAAAAATGTCTCAGAATCTGAGAATTTTTCTATAGAAAAAATGTCTCAGAATTTTTCTATAGAAAAAATGTCTCAGAATCTGAGAATTTTTCTATAGAAAAAATGTCTCAGAATCTGAGAATTTTTCTATAGAAAAAATGTCTCAGAATCTGAGAATTTTTCTATAGAAAAAATGTCTCAGAATCTGAGAATTTTTCTATAGAAAAAATGTCTCAGAATCTGAGAATTTTTCTATAGAAAAAATGTCTCAGAATCTGAGAATTTTTCTATAGAAGAAATGTCTCAGAATCTGAGAATTTTTCTATAAAAAAAAATGTTTTAGAATTTAGAATGTTTAAGAATTTTTTATTTTGATTTCCTTTTAAAAATGTCTCTTTCTTAAAATCTGTCAGTTTCTTTTAAATATAGCAAGGCAACTCTGTTACATTATAAAAAAAAGCGTAATCATAACAATTGAGAGTTGAGTTTTTCATAAACATTTCATTACTTGTTTGAAACCAAATACAAAGTAAATAATACGAGATAAATAGAGAGAAAAAAAATTACTTTTTTTCTACAATTTAGAATATTGCACCAAATAAAAAGTGTTGGAATTAAAGAAACCCAGGAAAATATTTTAAAATAGGATCTCAAGAGCATCTGTTTAACGCTAAAACCGGGTTTTGTAAAACCACTTCCTTAGAACAGGTTCTAGAACTTGTTCTTTTTAACGAATATTGGAAAACGCAGGACATCGGGAAAGAATTATAGAAACAGTTCCAGAACGCGATCGAAATTCTACCCAAACGGGCCAAAAATTAAAAAATCGCACCTTCGAGAAGAATTTCAATCGCTATCGACTCCGAGAATAAGCTTAAATTACGTATTCTTGAAAAACCTTTCCAGAAAAATCTGTTCCATCTAAAACAAATTCTATGACACTATAAAATTCAAAGCACTTTGAGACAGCAGAGTAGCAGTGTGCTGCCTTTTTTTAAAACCAATTCTAATCACAGCAGTTCACAGTTCACTGCCTTTGACACTGCTTTACTGTCTTTTGGGCTCAAGTTATTCTACAACCTCCATTTCATTTCAAAACCAAAAATGTTGCTGGGAACATTTAGAAAAAAAAATTTTTTTTTATATTTTTAATTTCACAAAAACCAACAAAGTTTTGTATAAAAAAAGTACACAAAAAAATATGTAGAAAAACTGTAGTCGCTGTTTTTATTCTCTCTAATATTCACCCAAACTAAAACACCAGAAAGTTAAACAATTTTTTGTTTTTGTTGAATTTAAGTTAAAATCAATGATCACAATGCTGGCCAAAATGGAAAAACAAAAAGAAATTATGACTAAATGTTTACATTACAGTAAAAGAAGCACGAATAGAAAAACCAACATGTGTCTACACACTAGAGTTTTTGGAGGATGGAAAAAATTTAACCCAAAATGGGAAATTTAAATCTCACAATCTAGGAATTTTGTGTAGGGAAATTAATTGGACTCTATGAACTTTTTTAAGAGGTTTTGAGAGGGAAAAATGAAAAACAAAACGGTAAATTTAAATATAGATCAGAATTTGTACATGGAGACTAACAAAAAGTCAAACAAGTGAGTGTTAAATTCGGCTCTACCGAATCTTTGATAAGCCTCCAACTTGTTAAAACATAAAAAATATTCTAGGTTCGTTTTTTTTGGGAGGGGCTCGGTGGATCGTGGGGGGGGATACCTTCCCCATCGCTATAAATGGTTGAGCTTTAGTAATACCATTTTCTCATTATTTTAATGATTTTTTTAAATCCACGCCCACAAAAAGGGGCGGCAAAAAAAACGAAATTTTAAAGCCCTCTAGGTCTAACAAGGGAGGGCTTTCAGAGGGCACCTACCGATTGTCCTGAAACTTGCTTATGAGAATGAGGGAAAACAAAAAAGTGTTAAATTCGGTTGTGCCGAATCTTTTATACCCTCCAACATGCAAAAAAATAAAAAAAAATTGCAGGGGCATTTTTTTTGGGAGGGGGTCGGTAGTGGTAATTGGGGGAGGGTGCAAATTTCCCCTCGAATATGTGTTTAAAAATTCATTCTTATGTTTTTTGCACTAAAGAAATACAAGATTTTCATTATTTAAAAAAAAAATTTTTATTCCATGCTCATAAAAGGGGGACGCACAGTGGTTCCAAGTCCAAATCTAGCTGGACAAAATTATTTTATCACCGTTTTATATGTTTTTGTGGTCGCTGAGTTCAAAAAACATGTTTAAATTTTTCTAAGTCGATTACACTAATCGACAACTTTTTATTTTTTTTTCTAATTTCAGTAATTTATTAATGACAAGAATGGTTTATATGCAGAACAGAAATATGAAATGCAAAAACTTATTTTTTGAAAGTTTTGTAATCTCTAAAAAAAAAAATTTTTTTGTCGAGAAGTGTAATTGAAAAAAAAAACAAGTGAGAGTGTTAAATTCGGCTATGCCGAATCTTTTGTACCCTTCAAAATGTAAAAAAAATAAAAAACCAGTGAGAGTGTTACATTCGGCTGTGCCGAATCTTTTATACCCTCCAAGATGTAAAAAAACAATATAAAAAAATCCAGGGGCGTCTTTTTTTGGGGCGGGGGTTGGTGGGAGACGTTAGGGAGCACCTTCCCCTTGCGATTTCGAACTTCATCTGAGAGAAGAATGTTGCATTTGCTTAGCAAAAGTACAAAAAACCCTGCAAAAAATGCGATTTTTCTTAGGTCGGTTTAGTTCTCCAAGGGGGAACTTTTTTTCCCTTGGTCCGATTTTATCCATTTCCGAACTTAGCCTGCCTAGGAATATAAGACATATTCGTGGTAAATTTCGGAAGTCTAGCTCTTTTATTTTGGACTGTATCGTGTCCTCTACAGACGGGCATTCGGACAGACAGACGGACATTTTTGAATTTAGTCGAAGTGTGTAATTGGCCGCGGTTTAATAGGAAACGTCACATTTAATGCTTTATTTAATCTAAGCATAATTATAATACCTAAAAGTTATCAAAAACTTACAAAAATTCGATGTTTTATTTAGAAAAAAAAAAATTTAGGCGAAAATCTATTTTCATAAAAACTGTGATTAATTTTAAACTTGCAAAAACCTGCAAGAAATGTCTGCATGCCAACGTTCAGTAATAAATTACCTATAAGTTGTATGTAGTAATTCGACATGATATGCCTGGATTCGGTTTTGGCAAGCTGCGGAAGTTTGATAAGTCCTCAAAAATATTGTTATTATTGACCATACTTCAAAATACAAAAAATGTAAGAAGAAGATCAATAATAAATTTCTTATTAATGTACAGAATAAGTATAAATCTGTAGCTTTCTTGTACATAAACCGTTTTGAAACCACTGATGTAACATGGATAATATGATGTTATTAGTTGAACACTTATATATATATATTTTTTTTTTAATATTGGATACCAAAAATGTTATTTCATTCGTATATTTAACAAAGTTAAAGACATAATTCCAAGAAATGGTTATTAGTTTGATCAGAACACACCCTTAGCTTGCCTCTAGCACTATTAATTCCCAATTTTAAGGACACTAATTTTTGGACTTTTGTCCAGCTAGATTTTGATTTGGAACCAATGTGGGACGGACCAAAAAACCTGCATTTTCGAATTCTCTGGGTCAAAATGCAGGACTTTGAACTTCTTGTGGCATAAAAATGTTGCATTTGTTAAACAAAAACACAAAAAAACATGTAAAAATATGGTATTTTTCAGAGGTTGGTTTAGTTCTTCAAGGGGGAACTTTTTCCCCCTGGTCCGATTTTGCTCATTTACGAACTTAACCTGCCTAGGAACATAAGACATATTCGTGCCAAATGTCGGGAGTCTAGTTTTTTTATTTTGGACTGCATCGTGTTAACTACAGACGGACAGACGGACGGACATCGCTAGAATGTCTTAGAATCGATCACTGATCATAAATATATCGCTCATTTACTTGTATAGTGTCATAACTCAAAATGTTTGATTTTAAAGAAAACCTGTTTAAAGTTTACAATTGAAACTTGGTTTACGTTGCAAAAGGCTCGTGATTAGAAAATGTTATAATGGCGTGTTTCTTCTCAAACGGTGAGTTTAAAAGATATTAATACGAATTTTTGACACAATATAAAGCAGGATATAACAAATAATTCTGTATTGTTTACCCAAAAACGACATTTTTTGAGTTATGACACTATACAAGTAAATGAGCGATATATACTTTATCGGGTCCTAGACCAATATTTTGATGCGTTACATACTGTAGTTGGAGGGTATAAAAAGGAGTTACCTGTTTTTTTTAGCTGCCCAACCTCAAATTTTAAAAAGGGGTTTCTCACCTTATGAAAAAATGTAGTTTCTCAGGAAAATTGGAATAAAAGCCGAACATCTCCATATAAACTACCTCCAATTTTTTACATTTTTCAAAAAAAGAACTTAACGAAGCCGAATTTGGAAACGACCGATACGCAATTGGATTGGGCTGCATAAAACCTTTCGGTCTTTATAAAATGTTTAGTTTCTTTTGAAGAAATGTGAAAAGTCCTCAAAAATCCTCCCCTTTGACCCGCTGAATGTGAGATTGGGTCTAAGGAAAAAAAAGGTAACTCGGTGGGTGCCCTCTGAAAGACCTCCCTTTGTATGTGCAGGATTTTCAACTCCTTCTGACATAAAAATATTTCATTTGTTTAACAAAAATGCAAAAAAAACTGTAAAAAGTGGTGTTTTTTTAAAGGTTTGTTTAGTTAAGTTCTTTAAGGGGGAACTTTTTTTCCCCTGATCCGATTTTGTCCATTTCCGAACTTAACCCGCCTATGACCATGAGACATATGCGTGTCTTACAACAAACGGAATGACAAAGTGAGTATACCTTCACGGTTTGGTTGGAGGGTATAAAAATATTCTGAGTTTATATAAATTTTATTTAGTTACACTTACAAAAACCTAAAAACAAAATTTAAGGGGAATGTCTCCCATTTTCATGTATTTTGAGAGATTTATGTGCATATCTGAAAGCGGTTATCAAAAATGGTACAATTCTGTTAAAATCTGAAATGATGATTTATGAATACAAAAAGCATTTGCCTGTCAAACTTCAAAATCACACTTGATCTTAACATGGACCAATTTTCCAAATTCAATAGGCTTCGTTCTTGTGCCAAAAAGAAACTTAAGTTTTAAATTTCAAGTCAATTGATTGAAAATTGCGATCTGTGGGGAGTTTTTGTATTTAATTCGAAAAGTTTTCGCATCGAAAAGTATGAAGCAAAAATTTTATCGTTTCTAGATACCGGAATAAAATTTTTTTCTGTATATCAACGCGAAAACGGTTATTTTAGGTTTGGGTTTCAGGGTACTATAGGTGTTCTAAAATATATTTATACACTTTGTTAACTTTTATACTGGTCGCATATAGGTTGCAATATAAGAGTTATAAGATAATCAGAATTGCCAAATTTGATTTTTGGAAAAACTTCTGTGGAAACATGGAAGACTTTTTTGAGGCATCCAAGTTTGGATTTTTCTCCTTGTACCCTGGGATACCTGAAGGATCCTACTAGGGTGTGATCTACCTTCATAGGAGACTCGCTGGATCTCCTCCTAAACACGCATTTTCTGGGCAATTCTATGACGCCTTTACAAGCTTTGGAACGCTCTGACGCCAAGCATCTGAAATTGCTTCGGAAATAGTAAATATGCCAACATTTATCTAGGTGACAAAAAGACTTAGATCCCCTGGACCTGTTGGTCTAGCAAGGGTCTGACTATACAGACCCTTGGCTGCATAAGCTCGACGCAGCATGCATAAACTGTTCGTATATTTCTTTAAAACAGTGGCGGCTGCAGCTTTTGAGTTTGGGGGGGGAGGGGGGAATTTTTTTTCTTCGTATAAAATAAAAATCATCAAAAAGAGGGATCTTATTTTTTGCAAAAAAATTAATGGGAAAGCTATAAAATCATAAAATTTAGTAGGTTAAAAAAAACAGAGCCCACCTTAAAAGGAGCTTTGTTTTTCATGATCAAATTTCCGTTTAGATCAATTTTTTTAATTTGTTTTTAAAGAAAATTTTACATTTTCTATGTAGGCAAAGTTTCAGATTCTAACGAGAGTTTTTCTTTTCCCGGACTTTTTCATTTCCTGGGAAAGCGGGATTCATTTTGAAATTTTCCGGGATCCCGGGAATTCCCGCAAAAACTAAAAACCCAAATTTTTTGTCAAAAAAAATATATAAAAACCTATGAATGCGATTACACTTTTTATAATGTTTATTAACACCATAAAAATCTTATTTAGTACCTTTAAAACAAAAAAACAAAAAAGTTTCGAGAAAAAAAGAACAATTTTTGGTACACAGTTTTTGTAAAAAAACGGCCCAAATATGTCGAAGTATTTTAAAAGTATTTTTAAGGAAATATGTTATTTCACATCGCTTTATCTGTTTTGATACTAAAAATTCATCATTTAGGCCGCTGTTCCAAAAAAAGTAATTCACATAAAAAATGTGAAAATGAAAATTTCCGAATTTTTTTGGTGTTCTAGATTTCACATTCGAATTTCTTTTTCGTTTTGTTTCACATAAATAAAATTTGGTGAAAGTAAAACGAATGCACTTTTTTACTTATAATTTTTAAAATTTTAATTATTAGATTTTAACTTCGAATGAAAACGTGATCAACAAAACACTAAACTTGATTTCATGTGATTAAAAATTAAAAGAAAGAAAGTGCATTCGTTTTACTTTGACCAAATTTTATTTATGTGAAACAAAACGAAAAAAAAAATTCGGATGTGAAATGTAGAACACCAAAAAAATTCGGAAATTTTCATTTTCATATTTTTTGTGTGAATTACTTTTTTTGGAACAGTAGCCTTATTCCAATTCATCTCAGTTCATTTTTACAATTGGTTCCCAACGCTTTGCCACTGAAACACAATGAAACTGATTCAGAGGAATTTCTTAATTATGTCTCTGAAACTGAATGTAACTGTTTCAGAGAAATGAAATTAAAAAAAATTTACCCCAAAAAATTGCTAAAAGAAAAACTGGTTTCTAAAAGAAAAACCCGTTAATTTCCTTACACAGATTTTATATAAATTTATCGATTCAAAAAGAATCACGTCCAGAGACATAAATATTTTCTATAGAAACAAATAATCATACTGCAAATTTTTCTAATATAGGTTTCAGAAAGAAAATTTTTCAGCTTCTGAAAAAAATATCAGGTTCTGATAACTATATCATATCGAAGATTTAGGTATACCTATATATATCGTCGCTGCTCCGTCGTAATTTGGTATGTGTTTTTAATGAAGTTTTCAGGAGAGCAAAAAAACCGTTTTATTTTGCCATTTTGCCATATTTTATAAAAGTCAAGCGTCTTTAAAATACATAAAGATGTTTTATAGATGTGTACCACAAAAAAAAGAATGATTTTTTAGCTAAAACGAAGATATTAACGAATTACATAAAAAACTACACATAACACATTTTGTTGGAACATTTTTGGTATTAATTTTTTTATTTTTGGACATTTTTATACACATGACCGTTTTTGTTCATAGAACTTAAGTTATAAAATTTAATAATAGTGCAAAAAATTGTCATATTCATTAAAGTGATAGTAAATACACTTTTAAATCCCATATTTTGTACAAATCTGCATCCAAGTGCTGTTGCTTCAATGAATTTTGTTTATTTTTAGCGAAAAAATTTTACTCAAAAAAATGTTCCTGAAACTTGTGCCATGAGATCTGACCATCATTTCTATATAATTGGGGCATGCTTATTTCAATGGTGAAGTCCGTTTTTGAATCAATGGAACAGTTTTCATGGAAATCATCGTTAAAATTATGCACATTTTGTTGCAGTTTTTTTATTAAAAAAATTCTTCTTTTACAAATGCAAATTTGTTTGGTATGGGAAATGAGAATTAGACTCATAACGATATAATAGTACAAATTTGGATAAAAATGTTTGCGTTAAAATGTTGAAAATCGCGATTTTTCTCATATTTTAATGATTTTGCGTTTTTTTTGCAACCCTATAATTAATTTTCCGAATTGATTTCATGTGTATGAAAAGACTAATGTATGTAATTAATTTCTGGAAAAAAAACTTTTTAAATACATATAACTTTTTTTTGAAAATCGCGAAAAATCGTTTTTTTATAATGGCAGCATCCCTTTAAAATGTGATCTCATACTTCATTTTTTAGTATAGTATGTAAGCATGCCTTAAACCGTTATGTTAAAAATTTTAAGCAAAAATGTTTATATTTGCAAAAGTTTTCTTAACAAAAACTTGTTTTTAACTACACATACCATTTTTTTTGGAACATTTTCATATGGATTTCACATAGCTACTTTTGCTAACTTCCAAACCATTCAAGATATCGCTAAACGGTTTAGTGGGCAGACGGATGCCCTATAGAGGTTTCATATTATGCAATAAAAAAAAAAACCAAAAATGTCACATACCAAATCACGACGGAGCAGCGACGATATATATTGTGACACTTTTTTAATTTTGTAAGTCTCAGATTTTATGAAATTTTTAAGTTAGAAGGGGTCTCTTGGAATACTTTTTAAGCCCTCTTGGTCCCTGCGTACGTTTCTTCCATCAATTATCAAGAATTTTAATAAAATCTCTAAAAAATCACATACAAAATATTCAATAGAAGTCGAAAAATCAACAATTTCAAAGAAATTAAAATTCCCGGGAATTCCCGCTCTATTTCCCGGGATTTCGGGATCGAAAATTTACGGAAATTCCCGGGAAATCCTGTCCCGGGAATTCCCGTGAAAAACTCTAATTCTAACACATTTGTCGTATGAAAAAGTTTAAATATGAGAATTTTTTAATAGAATAAATTCTTCCCACGTAGAAAATATCAAATTCTGAGAAATATTTCTTAAAGAAATGCTTTTTCTATTGGAAAAATGTCTCAGAATCTGAGAAACGAAAAATGTCTCAAGATCTGAGACTTTTTTCCTATAGAAAAATTTTGGGATCCTAAGAACTTTTTTCCACAGAAAAAGTCCCAGATCCGTGAACCTTTTACTATAGAAAAAGTTTCATACTCTAAAGCATTTTTGGGACATTTTCCTACTTATAAAAAAGGTCTCAGACTCTTAGCTTTGTTTTGTATAGAAAAACTTTTAGATTCTGAGAACTTTTTTCAATAGAAAGTCTCAGACTCTGATGATTTTTTTGTATAGAATAAGTCTGAGATTTTGAGACCCTTTCTAACAGAAAGACTAAGATTCTGAGGCCTTTTTCTTATATAGAAAAAGTCTAAGATTCTGACACTTTTTCCTAAAGAAAAAGTCTTAGATTCTGAGACCTTCTTCCTGTAGAAAAGGTCTCAGACTCTGAGACTTTTTTCCTTTAGAACAAGTCTCAAGTTCTGAGATTCCAACATCTTATTCCTACAAAAAAACTCTAAGATTCGAAGAGCTTTTTCTATCGAAAAACTCTCAGATTTAAAAACCTTCTTCCAATAGTATAAGTTTCAACTTCTGAGACTTTTTTTCAACAGAAAAAGTCTCCGATTTTGGGAATGTTTGGGAATGTTTCAAATTCTGAGACTTTTTCCTATAAAATAAGTCTGAAATTCAGAGCATCTGAGATATTTTTCCCATAAAAAAAGTTTCAGATTCTTAGGCCTTTTTCCTAAAGAGAAAGTCTCAGAGCCTGAGACATTTTTCATATAGAAAAGGTTCCAGATTCTGAGACATTTTTTCTGTAGAAAGTCTCAGATTCTGAGACATTTTTCCTGTAGAAAGTCTCAGATTCTGCGACATTCTTCCTATAAAAAAGTCTCAGATTCTGAGACATTTTTCATATAAAAAGTCTCAGATTCTAAGACATATTTCCAATAGAAAAAGTCTCAGATTCTGAGACATTTTATATATAAAAAAAATCTCCGATTCTGAGATATTTTTCCTATAGAAAAGTGTCAGATTCTTAGACATTTTTCCTATAGAAAAGTGTCAGATTCTTAGACATTTTTCCTATAAAAAAGTCTCAGATTCTTAGACATTTTTCCTAAAAAAGAGGCCCAGACTCTTTGACATTTTTCCTATAAAAAAAGTCTCAGATTCTAAAAAATTTTTCCTTTAGAAAAAGTCTCATATTCTGTGACATTTTTCCTATACAAAAAGTCTCAGATTCTGAGACATTTTATCTATAGAAAAAGTCTAAGATTCTGAGAATTTTTTATAGAAAAGACTCAGATTCTGCGAAATTTTTCCTACAGAAAAGTCTCAGGATCTGAGACATTTTTCCTATAGAAAAGTCTCAGATTCCGAGACATTTTCTTTTTAGAAAAAGTCTCTGATTGTCAGACAATTTTCCTTTAGAAAACGTCTGTGATTCTGAAACATTTTTCCTTTAGAAAAAGTCTCAGAAGTCTGTTATTCTGAGGATTTTATCTATAAAAAAGATGCAGATTCTGATGCACTTTTTCAATTTTTCCCAAAGAAAATTTCTCTATATAATAAGTACTTCTGCACTCAAAATAATTCTACAGTAAAAGGTTTAGTAAGTGATTTTGTACTTAAATCTACTAATAATTTACTAATTACCAGTAGTACAGTAGTTTTTTAGTATCTTCAAAGTACTAAAATTAGTAATTTTTACTAGTTTTGAATAATATTAGTAAAAAATTTTAGTATTGATTACCAACGCCTGCACTAGATCATTTTGGACTAAAAAATTAGTACTTTAGTTAAATTTTTAGTTATGAATACCGACGTTTTTTTTTTGAGTGTAGATTGAAAGATATTTTTTTCCCAAAAAATTTTCAGATTTAGTCACATTTTTCCTTTAAAAATTTTCAGATTTTGCTTATAAAAATTTTTAGATTTTGTCCTTTGAAAATGTTCAAAATTTTTTCTATGAAAAATTTTTGGATTTCAAAATTTTTTCCTTTGGGAAATTTAAAAAAAACAAGTGAGAGTGTTAAATTCGGCTGTGCCGAATCTTTTATACCTTCCAAAATGTAAAAAAAAATAAAAAAAAAAATTTGTCAGGGGCGTTTGATTTTTTTTTTTTTTGGGGAGGGGTGATGGGGGTCAGTGGGGGACGTTGAGAGCACCTTCCCATCCCGATAAATATAAAAAATGTTTTTAATTTATTTAACAAAAATACAAAAAAAAACATGAAAAAACGTGTATTTTTTCAGAGGTTGGTTCAGTTTTTCAAGGTGGAACTTTTTTCCCCCTGAGCCGATTTTGCCCATTTACGAACTTAACCTGCCTAGGACCATAAGACATATTCATGCCAAATTGCAGGAGGCTAGCTCTTTTATTTTGGACTGTATCGTGTCATCTACAGACAGACGGACGGACAGACGGACGGACAGACGGACGGACGGACATTCACAGAATGTCTTAGAATCAGTGATTAAAAAACTGAAATTCATTACACATTTTTAATTTTCGCTTCCAGTCAAGTTGTCAATAATTTAAAAAAAAATACTGCAACCCACCAGTTCAGTTTACATTTCTAACAAAACAGTCCAGTCACTTTTTTGCTGCTGAACTTTTTTGTGTTGTGCTGATGGTGGTTGATTTAAAAAAAAACAAATACTGACAAACCAGCAACAGTAAAAAAATTAGGCAGCACACAAACAGCACAAACGTTGTTTTGAGAAATCCACTGCAAGTTACAATTCAAAAAGTGGTGAGCTGCTGACAAGCAAATAAATATAAACGAAAATAAACTCGTACATTCTAACGAGAGAACTTCTTGTATACATAAGAAGAAAAAAGGTTCAATAAATAAAAAAAAATGCAAGGTTCATTTAAAAAAAAAATATTTTTAATTCAATTAATTTATATCAGTAAAAAATCAATATTTTTTATATTAAATAAATAAATTAATGCGTAGTTGAAAAAATTATAAAAAATAAACTTCAAGTCTAAAATAATAGTACAGTAGGTATTCTAAAGTTCAAATAAAAAAAATTGTTGAAATATTTTTAGAGTTACAGAGATGGAAAGTTTTCATTTTTATGCACCGATCATTTCATTTTTATGCACAGATCATTTGGTTGAATTTTTATTGACACTTTGATGCGATAAAAATTTATTTTAAAAAACGAATTTTAAAGGATTTTTGACGACCTTTTCAATGGCATTGTTGGTTTTTTAAAAAAATATAAATTTGACCTTAAAATTCAAGGTCAAATTATTAAAAAATGTATCTTATAAAGCGCCTTTTTTGATATTATTTTAACTGAGTTTTTCCATTTAAAAATAATTGTTTTGTATGAAATAACACTCAAAAAGTACGAATACCGCGTGTATAAAAACAAATAAAAAAATATTTTCGCAATAAGGAACACTCGATCCATTTTTTAAAAATGTTTTTAAATGAAAAAAACGTCAGGCTTTTTAAAAAAAAATCTCAAAATAGGCGCTTTATAAGATAAAAATTTTTTTAATAATTTGACCTTGAAATTTAAGTTAAAATGTTTATTTTTTTAGAAAACCACCAACGCCAGTGAAAAGGTCGTCAAAAATACTTTAAAATTCGTTTTTTAAAAATAAATTTTTATCGCATCAAAGTGTCAATAAAAATTCAACCAAATATGATCTTTGCAAAAAAATGAACACTTCCCATTTCTATAACTCTAAAAATATTTCAAGAAAAAAATTTTTATTTGCACTTATTTATTCTAATATTTTGGCATAATTATATCTAAATCGGTTTTTTGGTGTGACCGTTAACGCGTTTCAGCCCATATTTAACTTTTTGTTTTCATCATATTAGTTTTCGTTAGTTAGTAAAAAACAATTGTGTCTGACACTTATTTTAAAAAAATTTATGGAACTTGGAATTTTTGATCTGTTAATAAAACACTTAACTTCAAACCAAATTTTCAAAAAATTTTCTTAATAAAGTAAAAAAAAAAATTGTGTTTTAAAAAAATTTTCAAATAAAAATGTTGGCACTTAAATTTTTTTTATTTGTTTACTTCAAATATTTTCCAAAAAATTTTGGAACCTAAAATTTTTTTTAAGCATTTTTAATGAAACTTTAAACCGTTAAAACTTACTTAGAACTTAGAAAATTTTAAACCTTTTTTTTTAAATAATTTTTAATTAAATTTAAAAAATTTTCAAAACATTAGAAAAATTTCTTAACATTTTTGTTAAAGCATTATCTTTACGTTTGAAACATTATTCTTAATTATATAATACAACATGCCATTACTTGTACAAAGAAATATCTACTTATAAGTACGTTCATTTAATTTTCAGTAGCCAAATAAAAAAAATTTCATGCTGACGAGTCGAGTTCAATTTTTATTTTCCATGCTGCAAGTCCCGTACAACAAACATAACTTGTGCAGCGCAGTAACCAGACAATTCAGTCGTGTGTGCTGTTTTTTGTTTTTTTAAACTGAAGCTGAACTGTGTGCTGGCAAGTTTGTCAATTTCAAAAAAAAAACTTTTACTGTACTGCTGCTGAAGAAAATTGACAATTTTTAACAGCTCAGTTCTTGACTGCTGTTTTGTTTTGATAATGTTTATGCTGACAAAACAGTACAAATTATGTGTTTTTGCTGAAAATCTAGGCAGTATTTTCAACACTGCTTAGAATCCATCATGGATCAATAATATATATACTTTATGGGGTCCCCGACCGATATTTCGATGCGTTACAAACGGAATGACAAAGTGAGTATGCCCCCATACTGTGGTTGGAGGGTATAAAAAAATGGTAATGATTCAATGCATTTTTTAAAGGCTAGTACATTTTTTAACGTGAAAAAATTAACAATTTTGATTTGAAATATTTTATTTTGAGTAAAAAACTCTTTTTTTGTCATTTAAAAAAAAAAAAAAAAAATACAAATTTTTTTTGAGTGTAAAATTTTTTTTGAGTGCGATGTTTTTTTACTGTAAAAATATTTCTGAGGGAATGGACGTACGTATGTACACAAAATATTGTAATTTTTGTAAAAAAAAAAAACAAAAACTTTTTTTTGTCATTAAAAAAAAAAAAAAGAATAATTACTATTTTTTTTTTTTTTTTGAGTGTAAAATTTTTTTCGAGTGCAATGTTTTTTTTTACTGTAAAAATATTTCTGAGTGAATGGACGTACGTATGTACACAAAATATTGTCATTTTTGTAAAAAAAAAACAATTTTTTTTTTTTGAGTGTAAAATTTTTTTTGAGTGTAAAATTTTTTTTTAGTGTAAAATTTTTTTTGAGTGTAAAATTTTTTTTGAGTGTAAAATTTTTTTTGAGTGTAAAATTTTTTTCGAGTGTAATTTTTAAGTTACCAATGCTTTTAAAACTTAACAAGTTCAAAAAGCATTGCTTTAAAAACAAATAAGTTTGAAATGCATTTTTAAGTTACCACAAATGCTTTTAAAACTTGTTAAACACGTGGCATTTAAGATGAAACTAATCTGAAATTCAGGGTTTTGCTTATAACTTTTGAACCACTGGACCGATTGAGCTGAAATTTAATACTAAATAGAACTGGGGAACGGCAAAGATACATGTCAAGCTTCAGCAGTCTAATTATTGTCTTTCGAAAGTTATCGTGTTTTTTATCTCGTAAATTCGCAAAACACCCTTGCCGAAATTTACTCTTTTGCTCATAACTTTTGAACTAATGGACCGATTTGGCTGAATTGCAATACCAACCTGACCAGGTAAATGACCAACATATATGCCAAGCTTCAGTAGCATCTGTAAAGTCTTTCAAAAGTTAGCATGTTTTCTACGGACGGACAGACAGACGGACGGACGGACGGACATCGCTAGATCGACATTTTACATTTTCAAACGCGAATATCTCGAAAGCACAACATTCTAGAAAAATTTGGATTGCAGTTTTGGAATCAGAAGGGCCAACTTATATGAAATCAAGTCATAGTGTTGGAAGAATATGTAACAGTGGGCCACCAAAAGTGCGAAATTATTGTATTTTTTTACTTTTTAACAGCGAATATCTCGAAAATGGTACGTGCTAGAAAAAAATGGATGGCAGATTTGGATTAGGGAAAGAAAAATCTATAAGTATCAGTTGGATATTTCACTGGGAGGTTTTTGTTGTCGAACAGTGTAATTATTTAGTAATAACTCCAAAACGGGATCAGCTAGAATTTTCGCGTTAACAATTTTTAAAGTTCAAAATAAAGAGGATTGAAATGCCATTAGCCGATTTTGTCACCACTTTAACACAACCTAAACTTGCTTGAAGAGGGGTGTGTAGTGAAGGGTATTTAAATTGTAATGTTTGTTAAATAAAAAATTAAAATCAATAAACTATTTAATTAAATCCACTACAATATTAATCAATATAACAATTAGTTTTTAAATTTTGAAAAAAAAAATATATTATGTTAGAAACATTTTCATATTAAAAAACTCTCAATTTCTAAAACCTTCTAAAGAAAATGTTGGTCGAACTTTCAAAAAATTTTCCTTAATTTTCTTAACAAGAACATCACTCAAACACATACTTATAAAAGCTTATTGTAATGTAAATTCCTTTAAACTTAATTAAGCATATTTGAATTTAAACTCATATTTTCAAGGAATTTTTTTTAATTTAAATTACAGTTTGTCTAAAATATCATTTTCCTTTTGATTTAAGTTGTCAAGAGAACAAAATTTGAATTTTTTGTTGCTTGCTGTTTATTTATTTTAATTTGCTAAAGAAACCTCATTTCAAATGCATGAATATTTAGAAAGGAACAAACAATGAAAACAGATAATTTACATGTTCTTGCAAGAGTTTTAAAGGTGGGGGCAGGCGAAAAGGGAAAGAAATTTCAAAAAACGCCTCAAGTTATGCTAAGCAAAAAATAAAACAAAAAGAAAATTACATCACAAAATAAAGACAAACAGGCAAGAAATAACTAAACCACAAGGATTTAAAGACAGTACTCCAAAAAAAAGTAGAAAGTAGAAAAAATCTCAGATTATTAAAAAACAAAAAAAAAGGAAAGACAATTTAAACGCCTACAAGGAAAAAAAAATATAAAAGGAAAAATAAATACAAACAAAGAAAAAGATAATAATTAAGGAAAAAACACCTAAAATTAGGCAAAGTTTAGAATTTTGAAAAAAGCCTTAACATAGGCTGTAATTTTTTTTTAATTTAAATCAGATTTCAAATTTTATTCCATTATGAATAGGACTTTAAGGTTTTAGGAACATTTATAAAAAAAACTAAATTATTCTTAAAACACCAAAATGTAGGCTGCTCGCTGAAATTTGATATAAATCCTAAAAGTAGGCAGTACTTTCTTTAAATTTCTTGTTTTATGAGATTTTTGATCAATTAAATTATTAATTTAATTTAATTTTTCGCATTAAAATGCGAAAAACACAGCATTTCGCAATTCTTTTTTTAAAGTAGGGTAAATTTTAAGCCTGCGCGCCTAAAAGTATGCAAATAATTTAAATAAGTACTTTTTGCTGTTGAGCATTTTTTTATTTTGTTATTTGTTTTTGACCACTACACTAAAAATTGTCTACGTTTAAACATTACATCTCAACCATTGAAAGCTTCTATAAATTCCCCAAAAAACAAGGAGTAAAGTAAAATAAGGAATGTATAAAAAGGATATAACAAATAACCGGAAAAACACGTTTTTTTAAGGAACAATGATGAGTGCAGAAAAAAAATTGTTGAAATTAAAGCAACGCCTTAAAGTAGACTTCAGACTTTAGACTTTTAAATTTGTTGTAAATTTAACTTTTATTTATTTAAGGTAAAAAACAAGTTTCCTTACTGTTTTTTTTAAGGAAAATTTCACTTTACATTCTTTTACTTGTTTAAATCTTTAAATTTTTTTATTAAACAAATTTTCACTGTATATTATTTTTTATCCCCGATTTTTTTTTTGCGATTTTTTTCTCGTTATTTATTTTCCAACTGCGCTGCGTATGAATGTTAAACAAGAACTGATTTTATTTTTGGTGAATACCTGAACATTAAAGCCTCTACAATTAGGTTTTCTCTCTCTTAACTTTTTGTGTTTTTGCACAAAATATATATTGGTGATGCCAGATGGATTATATTTTCAAAGGGGAACTCTAATTTTTGGGGAAGGGGATATATTTTTGTTAATATTGTGGACACAACACACACTCCCATTTTAGGAAAAAAAAAATATATTTAAAAATATTTTTTCTACAAGAAATATTTGGAAATTTTGTCAAAAGTTTTTTGAATTTAACTCCTTTAGACAGTACCGTTTTAACCATTAGGGCACACCATCTTTCTAATTTCTCAGATGTAAATTTCAATATCTTAGGTTAGGTTATAAGTGGCTGCTGACATTTTACGTCAACACACGTAGACTCTGAGGTCTATTGTGATACCACGGGACCGTAATAGGTTTCCCTAATATAGTAGTCCCTGCCTTAAACCAGTTTGAGCTTCTTATGAAACTCTTTAGATGTTGAATTTTGACATCCGACAAATCAGAAAGATCGTAAAGCTCCCTAGATCCCAGTGCAGCAAGTCTCTGACCAGAAAGTGCCGGGCAATGGCAAATAAAGTGTTCGATCGTTTCCAACTCCTCTTCATCCATGCAACTTCGGCAAAAGTCATTCGACGGCACATTTAACCGCTCTGCGTGCTTCCCTATAAGACAGTGTCCGGTAATTAACTACCGTCGAAATATCTCCTCTTGGAAGCGATATCAGCTCACTTGTGCGCCCCTTATTAAGAGAAGGCCAAATCAGTCGTTTTGTCTCACACGTCCATCCAGTTGCCCACCTTTGATTGGTCTTCGTCGCAGAACAAAGCCGTAGGTTTTGCTTGCAAGTTTCTAGAGGCATACCAACACATTCCAATTCTGTTGGAACCTGTAAGGTAGTTCCTAGTCTTGCAAGCTCATCGGCTTTACAATTCCCTGGAATGTCTCTGTGCCCTGGGACCCATATGAGTCGTATGTTAAACTGCTTGGCCATCTCATTTAAAGACGTGCGGCAGTTAAGGGCAGATCTTGTTTTCAGAAACATTGAATCCAGGGACTTGACCGCGGCTTGACTGTCAGTATAGATGTTGACTGCGGTTGTAGACAAGACATTGCAGCTCAACCAGTCAGCCACTTCCTTTATTGCCAGCATCTCTGCCTGGTAAACACTGCAATGATCTGGCAATCTACGAGCCAGGCTCAACCCAAGCTTTTCCGAATAGACTCCAAAGCCCACTTGTTCGTGCAGCCTCGATCCATCTGTGTAAAAATTTATGGTAGCTCCACTACCCGGAGTATCCCCCATCCAAGACTCCCTGGATGGTATCATAGTGGTAAAGTGGCGCTCAAAGAGGGAGCACAGTCCACATTTTGTGGTATTGTTATCTTCTTCAAGATCGCGCTATGGCCACAATCGCTGCTCCTCCATTGCAGTGTGCTATTAAGTCGAATTGCCGACGCAGCCGCATACTGCCTACCCAATATGTCCAATGGTATCAGGTGAAGGAGGATTTCTAATGCAGCCATAGGTGTAGTACGAAGAGCACCAGTGATGCACATCGACGCCATTCTCTGTACCTTCGTGATAAAGACACAGTTCGCTTTTGTTTCTAAAGCAGGCCACCAGACAATGATTCCATACAGCAAAATTGGACGCACCACTGCTGTATAGATCCAATGAACAACTTGAGGGCTAAAACCCAATCGTTTTCCAATGGCCCTTTTACAGGAATATAAAGCAATCGTTGATTTTCTTACCCGTTCCTCAATGTTACGCCTGAAATTCAACTTCCTAGCTATAAATAATCCAAGATACTTGGCTCCATCTGAGAAGGTGATTTCAGTACCGTCCAGTGAAATAGGATTAAAAGCAGGAATCTTATTTTTCCTTGTAAACAAAACAAGCTCTGTTTTACTTGGATTAAATCCTAGACCACAGTATCTTGCCCATTTAGACAGATCTTTCAGAGAACCCTGAAGAATGTCCCTCACTGTTGGCAGATGCTTCCCTTTTACCGCTATGGCGACATCGTCAGCATATGCGACAACATGACAACCACGTGCTTCTAGAGATAGCAGCATTGAATTCAGTGACAGGTTCCAAAGAAGCGGCGAAAGAACACCTTGTGGCGTGCCTCTATTAACAAATCGAGATATGACGGACGCTCCCAATTCAGACATTATACGTCTATTGGCAAGTAGGTTTTCCACCACTAAAACGATCCCACGTTTTACTCCTAGACCGGACAATGCCAAAATTATCGAGTTTGGGATGACATTATTAAAAGCCCCCTCTATATCAAGAAAGGCCACCATAGTGTACTCTTTACCGAAAGCGATCTCTCGATGGTACCAACAAGCTCATGCAGAGCTGTTTCTGTTGATCTACCCTTGCTGTATGCATGTTGCTTTGTCGAAAGCAACCTCGGGCAATCACTCTACGCAAATATGAGTCTATCATTCGTTCCATTGTCTTTAACAAAAAAAGAAGACAGACTAATTGGTCTGAAATCCTTCGGAGCTGTGTGGGAACTTTTCGGGATAAATACGATTCTGGTATCCCTCCATTTTAAAGGAATATACGAAAAGTTGATGCATGCTGTGTATAGATTATACAGCAACGGGGCTATATAGTCCGACACTTGCTGCAACTCAGCCGGGATTATACCATCAGGTCCCGGGGATTTATAGGGCCTGAAGCTTTTTATCGCCCAGATTAATGTTGGCATATTTATTATTTCAATATCTTAGGAGTTTCATAAGCTCAAATTGGTTTGAAATCAAGGACCAGTGGGGGAACCCCATTACCGTCCCGTGGTATCACAACGGAAGTCACGAGTCTATGTGTCTATGTGTGACGAAGCAGCCACTTACAACCTAACCAACCTAACCTAACGAAATTTATACAAAAATAGATTTTTAAGATTTTTGGTGGTGATCCCCAGATTTTGTATAGACAAATTGTACAGACAAATTCCTCGAAACTTTTAAAAAAAAAAAAACTTTAAATTCCCATTTCGTTTTAAAAAATTCCCCAAAAATTGGCAACATTTGAATAGATTTTCTTATAACAAACTAATCTCTTTTTCTCCAAATAAAGCTACACTCAAAAAAAGCTCTTAAAAAAGCTTTTTTCACTTGTTATTTTTTTCCTACATTTTGTTTTATTTTCCAAGTTTATTATTTTTTTTATCTATATTTTGGTAAAAATTTTCTTTTGGAAAAAAAAATACAAAAAAACACAACAACAACAACAATTGAAAAACGTGACTTTTGTTAAACGTAAATAATAGTCTAGTTATATACAAAGTTCTATTATAACACATACATACAAACATTCAAAATGTTAACTATGTAATAGTAAACCAACCAAACTAACACAATATATAATGTTTTTACGTAGTTGTAACATAATTAGGGTGACCCTAATTTTTTTTATATAAAATTTTTCTATAGACAAAATTTATTTTTCTTGATTTTTCTATAACACTGCGCAACACGATTTTCTGACCAAAAAAAAGTGAAAGTATACCAACAGTAGACCAAACCCCCGAAGAGTTTTGAAATCTTAGCTCGAGTTCTTTTTTTATGGCCCACTGAAGTTTTAGCTTCCGTTTCTTCCCTTCCCCTTTGACCAGCTAAATATGAGATTGGGCCGCTTAAAAAAAACAGGTAACTCTTATTTTTCTCCCATCTTTTCCATATGAAAGTTTCGGGACAATAGGTTGGTGCCCTTTGAAAGACCTCCCTAGTAAGATATTGAATTTTGACATCCGACAAATCAGAAAGATCGTGCAGCTTCCTAGATCTCAGTGAAGCAGTCTCTGACTAGAAAGTGCCCGGCAATGGCAGATAAAGTGTTCGATATTTTCCAACTTCTCTTCATACATGCAACTCCGGCTAAAGTCGTTTAACGGCACATTTAACCACTCTGCATACTTTCCTATAAAACAGTGTCTGGTAATTACAGCAACCACCGTCGAAATCTCTCCTCTTGGAAGCGATATCAGTTGACCTGTTCGCTTCTTATTAGGAGAAGGTAAAATATGTCATGTAGTCTCCATGTGCCCATCTCCGAGAAGCATCCGTCGCTGTACAAAACCGTAATTTTGCTTGCAAGTTTCTAGAGGCAGGTTAGGTAAGGTTGTAAGTGGCTGCTGACGTTTTACGTCAGCACACATAGACTCTGAGGTCCGTTGTGATACCACGGAACTGTAAAAGGTTCCCCTACTAATCCCTGGCGATAAACTAATTCGAGCTGCTTATGAAACTCGTTAGATATTTATTTTTGACATCCGACCAATCAGAAAGATCGTGCAGCTCCCTAGATCTCAGTGATGCAAGTCTCTGACTATAAAGTGCTCGGCAATGGCAGATAAAGTGTTCGATAGTTTCCAACTTCTCCTCATCTATGCAACTCCGGCAAAATTCATTTTTCGGCACATTTAATCACTCTGCGTGCTTTAATGTAAGACAGTATCCGGTAATTACAGCAATCACTGTCGAAATGTCTTCTCTTGGAAGCAATATCAGCTTACTTGGGCGCTTCTGATTAAGAGAAGGCCAAATCTGTCGTGTAGTCTCACACGTTCATCCATGTGCCAATCTCTGATTAGTCTCTGTAGCGGATCAAAAATGTAGATTTTGCTTGCAAGTTTCTAGAGGCATACCAACACATTCCAATTCTGTTGGAACCTGTAAGGTAGCTCCTAGTCCTGCAAACTCATCGGCTTTGCAATTCCCTGAAATGTGTCTGTGCCCTAGGACCCATATGAGTCGTATGTCAAACTGCTTGGCCATTTCATTTAAAGACGTGTGGCAATTAAGGGCAGATCTTTGACTCCAGGGACTGACCGTGGCAATTAAAGCAACTTCCCTCGAAATCTCTCTTCTTGGAAGCGATATCAGCTCACATGTGTGCCTCTGATTAAGAGATGGCCAAATCTGTCGTGTAGTCTCACACGTTCATTCATGTGCCCATCTCTAATTAGTCTCCGTCGCGGAATTAAGCCGTAGGTTTTGCTTGCAGGTTTCTAGAGGCATACCAACACATTCTAATTCTATTGGAACCTGTAAGGTAGTTCCTAGTCTTGCAAGCTCATCGGTTTTTCAATTCTCTGGATTCTATGTGCCCTGGGACCCATAAGAGTCGTATGTCAAACTGTTTGGCCATCTTGTATACATACGTGCGGCAGTTAAGGGCAGATCTTGTTTTCATAAACATTGACTCCAGGGACTTGACCGCGGCTTGACTGTCAGAATAGATATTGACTGCGGTTGTAGACAAGACATTGCAACTCAACCAATCAGCCAACTTATTTATTGGTAGCTCTGCCTGGTAAACACTGCAATGATCTGGCAGTATTTGAACCAGTCTCAAGCCAAGCAGTCTCAAGCCAAGCTCTTCCGAATAGTTTCCAAAACTCACGTGTTCGTGTAGCTTCAATCCAGCTGTGTTAAAATGTAGGAATGCTTCACTACCCGGAATGTCCCTCATCCAAGACTTCCTGGACGGTATCATAGTGGTAAAGTGGCGCTCAAAAAGACTCATAGAGGGATCCCAGTCCACATTTTGTGGTATTGTTATCTTCTTCAAGATCGCGCTATGGATACAATCGCTGCTCTTCCATTGCAGTGTGCTATTCAGTCGAATTGCCGACGTAGCCTCATACTGCCTACACAAAATACCTACCCAACTTCGATTAACTCCTTAAAACAAACTTTCATTTAAACTTAATTTAAGCCAAACCGGACCATGTTAACCCATGGCGCCCTTCGATCAAAGTTTAGAGTTTTTAGTGAATATTTTATAAAACACCAAAACTTTGATCGAAGGGCGTCACGGGTTAAACTGATGGTTTCTGTGTAAAATAAATTTTAAACGAAAGTTTGCCTCAAGCTCTATAAAAGAGTCAAGAAAAAGAATTTTGAGATTTTGTTTTTAATGTCTTGACCGCAGGAAAAAATTTTAATTTTTGCAAATTTGAAATATGTATTAATGTCTTGAAAATTTTTCCACCAATTGATATTTGTTAGTGTCCGACCGAATACACCTTTTTTGGCCGAAGCCGAATATTCGGCCAAACCGTAGCCGAATATTAAAAAAAAAAAAAAATATTTATGTAGTAAAAACAAGAAAAAAATAAAATTCGACTCGGCGGGATACTCAAATGCATGAGAATGTTGTCTAGAATGATTTTATTTTATGCAAAAATTTTTTTTTTACATTTTGTAAAAAAATATATTTTAGATTGTAAATTTTTTTCGACCGTTAGTTGCAAAAACACTTACAAGGGAAGTATCTCAACCCTTATGAACCGATTTGCTTGAAACGTAAAATATATATAAAAGAGACAATTCTAAGGTTGGGGTGTCTCGGCTTATCGGCCATATCGGGGATTTAGGGGTTCAAAACATGGGTCAAAAAATGGCGAAAAAATGTTTTTTTGGATTTTTCAGCCATTTCTTTTTAAGAAACTATATGATGTTTTCATATGAGAAGAAAGGGTTTTTTAATGCCTATCCAATGGTGGTATAACCCTGTAAAAATTCGGCTTCTTTAAATATTTTTTTCAGGAAAATGTGTAAATTTTGGGGGGTACTTATGTGAAGACATAGACCTACGATATCCATATGGATAAGAAATAATCTTTATTAAATTTAAGTCGACCCGTATTTTTGCCCTAGATGATATTCCTGTTAGTTCGGAAGTTATCAAAATTTTCCCGAGGGTCCGCATGGTTTCATAAGGGGACAACGAAATTTTAAAACACCGATATGGCCGATAAGCCGAGACACCCCAACCTTAAAATCGTCTCCTTATTATATATTTCGAGTTTCAGGCAAATCGGTTCATAAGGGTTGAGATACTTCCCTTGTTAGTAAAATGTTTTTATGGCTTACTAATGTGATTCAAAGTTAGTTTAGTGTGTTTTTCAACACGTGAGCACAAATATTATACAATTATTCGGTATTCGGCCTATTCGGCCAAAATTGTGGCCGAAGCCGAATAGTGGCCGAATAGTGCTTTTTGGCCGAAGCCGAATATTCGGTCGGACACTAATATTTGTATTAAGTGTTTAAAATTCATACAAATATAATGAATCTCAAGACACATTTTTTTTCATTTTCAAAAATCCAAAACTTTGATTGCCGGGTGCTACAGGTTAAAATTCTCTGACTTTGAAGTAGTTAGTTTTTGGTACTTTTCGTACTTAGAGTAACCCTTAAATATTTTTGATATATTTTTCCTATTCCTTTTCTGATACATTTATTTCGATACTTTTCTGGTACTTCGTTTTTGGTACTTTTAGAACTTAAAAGTTAAGCCTTAATATTCCTTATACATTTTTTCGAAAGATAATTTTGAAGTTCTAAGATATTTTTAAATGCAGAAAAATTTTTAGTATTTAAGAAATTATTTTTAATAGAAAAATTTTAAAAATACTAAGAAATTTTTGCTATAGAAAAATTGGCAGATTTTCAGATATCTTTGTAATGATACATTAATTTTTTCTCAGAAAAAAATTTTTTTTTTCCAAATCCAAAAACTCCATTATTTACGGCCACCCTTTTAAATACAACAAACTTTACATTGACCTTAACAGGTTTTGTTGCTGCTATTATGTACTGGATTTTTTTACATTTACGTATGTTGTAAATCTGTTCTTGTATGTTCATGGTTCCATCCTTCAATGTATTTGTAAAGTACGCACACATATGTAAACTTTCACCTTTTATTTTGGTGTTACAAGTACAAAATCCCGGTTGTGACCACAAACCGTCATTATCAATGTAATGATTATGAACAAAGTTTTCCTTTTTTTGGCTTATTTTTGTAATTTTTTTGGTTTGGCTTTTTTTTTTTTGTTTCAAAAGCAGTTTTAAGGTTGTCCTTAATGTAATTAAGTTTATATTTTGTTTTAGCGTGCAAATCTCTTTAAACAATGGTTTTTAGGTTTTTTTAATTTTGTAATTTTTTTTGTATTGTTTCATTTTTTTTTTTTTTGGTATAATCATATTATTTTAAATCCTATTTTAATTAATTAATTTAAATCCTATTATAAATCCTAGTGTGTTGATGTGTTATAACGAAATTACATGCTAATTCATGCTACGTTAATTTCCTTTATAGATTTTAAGGATATTTTGCATATATGAAAATGTCCTAAATTTTATGTCTTTTGGTACTTTTTTCATTTAAAATTCTTGGACTCCAGCAAGAAGGCTATTCCGACCTTTACACATAATATTCGATTTCAAATAAATAATTTTAGAATTTTGCCGGTACTTTTCTGATATTATGTTGGTACTTTTCTGGTACTTAATTTTATGGTACTTAATTTTTGGTACTTTTCGATCTAAAAAGTTAACCCTTAATATTCCTGATACATTTCTCTTTTCCTTTATACATAATCCGATTTTAAATAAAAATTTTTTGAAGTTTTTCAGTACTTTTTGATACATTTTTTGACGGTACTTTTCTGATATTATAATTTTGGTACTTTTCTGGTACTTAATTTTTGGTACTTTTTGAACTAAAAAGTTAACCCTTAATATTCCTAATACATTTCTCTTTTCCTTTCTACATAATCCAATTTTAAATAAAAATTGTTAAAATTTGTTGGTTCTTTTTTGATCCACATATTTTGGTACTTTTATTTTACTTAATTTTTGGTGCTTTTTGAACTAAGAAGTTAACTCTTAATATTTCTGATACATTTTTTTCAAAAGAAAATTTAAAATTTCTGAAAAATTTTTTAAAGCTGCGTTAACTTCATTTACAAATTTTTAGGATATTTTTCATATAGAAGATACCGAACTATTTTTTCTTAAAACAAATCTCATTCCTACAGAAAAATTCTTTGTTTTTGGCACCTTTTTCATTTAAAGTTCTTGGACTCCAACAAGAAAGCTATTCCAACCTTTATATATATTCGATTTCAAATAATTTTAGAATTTTGCAGGTACTTTTCTGATATTATTATTTTGGTACTTTTCGAACTAAAAGTTAACCCTTAATATTCCTGATACATTTCTCTTTTACTTTATACATAATTCGATTTGAAATAAAAATGTTTGGAAGTTTTTCGGTACTTTTTTGATACATTTAGTTTGGTACCTTTGTGGTACTTAATTTGTTGTACTTTTTGAACTAAAAAGCTAACCATTAATATTCCTGACATATTTGTATTGCTTTACACATAATCCGATTTTAAATAAAAATGTTTGAAATTTTTATGGAACCTTTCATTATTTTATTTATTTTGGTACTTTTGTGGTACTTAGTTTTGGTACTTTTCAAACTAAGAATTTAACAATTAATATTCCTGATACATTTTTTCTAAATAAAGTTTTCAGATTCAGAGAAATTTTTTAGATTTTTTCATATCTGAAGAAAAATTTCTGATTCTTAAACATTTTTCCTACAGAACAATTCTTTGTTTTTGGTACTTTTTTTCATTCAAAGTTCTTGGACTCCAACAAGAAAGCTATTCCAACCTTTATATTAATCAAATTTTTATTTTTTTTTTAATTTTTCCGGTACTTTTTTGATACATTTATTTTGGTACTTTTCTGGTACTTAATTTTTGGTACTTTTCGTTTTAAGAAGTTAACCCATAATATTATTGACACATTTTTGCTATTCTTTATACTTAGTTCGATTTAAAATAAAAAATATTGAACTTTTTTTTGGTACTGTTCTGACCAACTTATTTTAGTACTTTTCTGTTACTTCACTTTTGGTACTAAGAAGTTAACCCTTAATATGTCTGATAAATTTTTTTAAAAGACTATTTTCAATTTCTTAGAAATTTTTTAATGCTACTTTAATTTCCTTTGTAGATTTTCAGGATATTTTTCATATAGAAGTTTACCGAACCATTTTTTCTTTAAAAAAAATCGCATTCCTACTGAAAAATTCTTCGTTTTTGGCTCCTTTTTCATTTAAAGTTCTTGGACTCCAACAACTTTTCTGGTACTTAATTTTTGGTACTTCTCGAACTAAGAAGTCAACCCTTAATATTCCTGATACATTTCTCTTTTCCTTTATACATAATCCGAATTTAAAAAAATTTTTTGAAATTTTTTTGTGTACTTTTCTGATCCACTTATTTTGGTACTTTTATACATATTACTTAATTTTTGGTACTTCTCGAACTAAGAAGTTACCCCTTAACCCTTAAATCCTAGATGTGTTATGATGAAAATACAGTTAATTCATGGTACGTTAATTTCTGTTACAGATTTAAAGGATATTTTGCATGTATGAAAATGTCCTAAATTCTTTGATGTTTGCACTTTTTTCATTTAAAGTTCTTGCACTCTAACAAGTAATCTATTCCAACATTTATACATAATCCGATTTTAAATAAATAATTTTGAAATTTTCCGGTACTTTTCTGGTACATTTATTTTGGTACTTTTCTGGTACTTAATTTTTTGGTACTTTTAGTACTAAAAAGTTCACCCTTAATATTCCTGATATATTTTTTCTATTACTTTATACATAATCCAATTTTAAATAAAAATTTTTGCAATTTTTTTGGTACTTTTCAGATCTACTTATTTTGGTACTTTTCTGTTACTTAATTTTTGGTACTTTTCGATTCTAATACATTTTTTAAAAAGAAAATTTAAAATTTCTGAAAAATTGTTTAATGCTGCGTTAATTTCCTCTACAGATTTTTAGGCTATTTTTTATATAGAAGATACCGAACCATTTTTTCTAAAAAAATATTATCATTTTTCCTACACTCAAAATAATCACTCTGTTAAATTACAGAGATACTCTGCTGAGCCAGCAGAAAATACCATAGATTTCCAACCAGCAAGATTTTTTGTTATTTTACGAAGAAAATTCTGTAAAATGATTTCGATAAAAAAAAAACTGTAAATTTACAGAATTATCTGTAAAATATTGATAAAACCGAAAAAAAATTTACAAAAAAAAAAAAAACTGTAAATTTACAAAGTTTTAGTTAAATGCATATTATGAGTTCAAAATTTTACAAACAAAAACTCTGTAAATTTACAAAGTTTTAGTTAAATCCATTTTATGAGTAAAACTTCTCTGCTTTAAAAACATTAATTAAAATTAAAAAATTTTAATATATTAAAATTAAAATTTTGTTAAATTTGCCCGCTTTAATGCTTCCAAATTGTAAATTTACTTTTTTATTTTTGTGAAAATTACGAGTTTTTAACGAGTAACTCCAATTTTACAAAATTTTGTTTTTCGGTCACAAGAAAATACAAAGTATTTTTTTTAAATCTGTATTTCGACAAAAAACTTTGTCAAATATCTGTCAAATTGAGATTACAGTCATTTTACAGAGTTTATAACAGATAAATTATTTTGAGTGTACAAAAAATTTCTTAGTTTTTGGCACTTTTTTCATTTAAAGTTCTTGGACTCTTACAAGAAAGCAATTCCAGCTTTAAAAATAGTGCGATTTTAAATAAATAACTTTGGAATCCGATAGTTTTCTGATACATTTATTTTTGTACTTTTCTGGTACTTAATTTTTAGTACATTTCGATATTTCGGATAGATTTTTTCTATTCCTTTATACATAATCCGATTTAAAATAAAATTTTTTGGAATTGTTGGTACTTTTCTGATCCACTTACTTTGGTATTTTTATGTTACTTAATTTGTGGTATTTTTCGAACTAAGAATTTAACCCCTAATATTCCTTATACAATTTTTCAAAAAAAAAAAAAATTATTTAGTTTTTACATTCTACGAAATAAGTTTAATAGAAAAATTGTCAACATACTAACAAGTTTTTGCTATAGATAAATTTTCCGATTTTGAGGCATGTTTCTATTTTTTATTTTATACTCTGAAAATTATTTGAAGTTTTCAAGTATTGAATTTGTGGTACTTTTTAAACCAAGAAGTTTAAATACCCCATTCCTAATACACTATTCCCATAAAATCTCAGATTCTATCAGTATCCGAGAAATATTAAACATTTCTTATTCTGATCAAAATGAGAATTTTCAGAATTTTTCATGTGTTTTTATTTTGGTACTTACTTTTTGGTACTTTTAAAAATTTTCCGATTTGAACAAAAGAGAAAAGTTTTTATAATCTTATAAGGAAATCATTAAAACATTTCTAAATCTGATTTAAATGACAATTTTTGGTATTTTTCAGGTATTTTTATTTACATTTGTGGTAATTATTTGTTGTCACTATTAAAAATTTTTAGATTTTAATAAATAGAAAAGTTTTTTTGATTTTAAAATATTTTCCCTTTAGAAAAATTCTCATATTAATATGAATTCTGAATAATCTAAATTCAGAAATATTTTTCCTTTACAAAAATAAGTTCTAGGATTTTTACAAGGAAATTATTCCAACTTTTATGGAATGAAACCAAAAGCAAATAAAAGTTGGCATATTCCATAACAAAACCCTCAAGGCTTTTTTTTACTTCAGTGCTAGATTTTTTTTACACGGATTTCAAGTTCACACAAAAAATTATTGGCTAAAAATGTTCAATTAAATGTATTGATCAACAAAATTTAAATGAGTCAATCAATGTTTTGATTAAAATTTTTGCTATTTTTTGCTACAAATTTTCAACATACCAGATTTTTTTTCGATTAATTCAAAAATATACAAAATAATCGGGCTTTACTTTTTTTATTGTTGCAACATATTAGAAAGTAAAAAAGACGATTTTTTTGATAATTTTGTCATAAACTTACAATTCATTTGTTAAATCAATCATTATTTTGATTGACTTTAAACAAAAAATTGATCAAATTTTTGATTAAAATCTAAAAAATGTTTGATTGAAAAAATGTTTAATCAATCACCTACAATTTGATGATTGGTATAAGAATTTTTTTAATTGGAGGAATTTCAATCAAAAAATTTATTGAATCCGTGTTTTTGTTTATTGAAATTCGTTTCAAATTTTTTCTGTGTTGGTAAACTTTAATTATAATTTGTATAATAATAATTGCTTGAAAACTGTATAAGGCGTATAATTAATTTCGTAATTGCCTTTAAATAACAATCATACGCAACGATGCACAGTGGATTATTTTTAATAATTTGGATATTCAGTAAGTAGTAGGGATGCCAAACGGGAAATCCCGAATACCGAAATCCCGGGATTTTTCGGGATTGACAAATCCCGAATCCCGGGATTTATTTTTTTCAATCCCGGGATTTTTTGTTAAATTTTGTAATCAAAATTGACTATTTCTTCAGTGTTTGTTTTTCGGTGGTGACAATATGGATATCGTTTGAAAGCTGTTTGAAATATCTTTCAAATGAGGCAAATTGGGCTTAATTTCTATTACTCTTTTGGAGTACAATTTAATTTTTAAGACGTATTACTTAATATACAGAAGGGTGGAGCAAATTTTCGTTTTTTAGAATTTAAAAATCGTCGGAGTCAGGGTTCCTTTTTTGACTTGAAAATCGGAAAAATCCGAACAAATTTAAACAATTCTTTACTTTGTTTGAAACTTTCCGATTTTCATGATTAAATAGAACCCTATAGGCCCAATAATTTTTTGTATAAATATTGACCCTAAAGGCCAACCCCAAAGATTTTGAAATTCGAACAATGGAAAAATTGCTTCAACCTAATATACAGTTAGCTGCTTTTAAGAAGCAGTTAAATATTTGCCGAGAGTTAAATTTGTAAGGGAGCATTAAGTAATCCATCTCTAAAGTTTTTTTTTAACAGATTTAGTTCGTAAATGAGTTAAAGCGGATAAGGAGAAATTTCCCACTTGAAGAACCTAGCCAGAAAATTACATTTTTCTAGTCCCGCCAAATGTTGTATAGGCGGAGGACATTGAGGGACACCTTCAACTCCCGAGAAATATTAACAAATTTATTAATACAATTGTATCATTATTTAAGCAAATATTTTACATCCACTTCTAAAAAAGAGACCGACCGAAAAAAAAATAATTTTCTGATCTTTTGAATTCTACTGCATCGCGTTATAGTTATTCCTAAATTTTCAGTTTTTCTGTGCTAAATATGTAAAACTTTTCAATAATTATTCAGTGGTTATGAATTAATTAAATATTTAATTATAAAAAAATATGTTAAAAATATAACGTGAAAAAGCTTAATTTTAATAAATCCCGAAATCCCGAAAAATCCCGAAATCCCGAAAAATCCCGGGATCCCGAAAAATCCCGAAATCCCGAAAAATCCCGGGATCCCGGGATTAGGATTTTAAAATCCCGAATCCCGGGATTTGGAAATGTCAATCCCGTTTGGCATCCCTAGTAAGTAGGTACGGAATCGATTGCAACGAAATTCATACCGGTTATAGCTAACGTAATTTCAAACTTGAGGCTGGACCCCACGTGTCCAATAAGGGAACCACCAGGGGTCCAAAAAAGTAAGACATGTTTAGTACACAAAAACCTTTAAATGCTTTAAAATCACCAACTTTAAATGCTCGTAAAAAATAATCTAGCGCTGAACTAAAAAAACCACTTGATGTGATACCGCCATTTGAAACTTGTCAAGAAATTTAAAAAAATTGTGTTTTTTCCAATGTTCAGGAAATATTGTAAAACAAATCTATTTTTTTACATTGACTTTTTTATAGAGCTTGAGACAAACTTTCATTTTAATTTGAGTCAAATTAGGACAGTTAAAGCCATGGCGCCCTTCGATTAAAGTTTAGAGTTTTTGGTAAAAATGTTCACAAAAAAACAAAACTTTAATCGCAGGGTTAAAATGATCGTATTTGGTCCAAGTTAATTTTAAATGGAAGTTTGTTTCAAGCCTAATGAATTGGTCTTGGGAAAGAAATGTTGAGATTTTTTTTTAAATTCTTTAACGTAGGAAAAAAACACCATTTTTGAAAATTGCAAATAACGATATCTCGAAAACCATTCGAGCGATTTTTTTTTTATATTCGTTTCCGGCCCATCAAAACTAATTTTTAAAAATCAAAAACTTGGATCGCCGGGCGCCACTGGTTAATTTAATCCGATTGGCCTCAAATTTGTTCCAAATAATTTTTTGGTCCAACAGAATAAAAAATTTGCCCCGACACTTGGAAAAATCAAAAGTTAAAGAAAAAATGCAATTCTAGTAGAGGGTTTAAAAAAATTGAATATAATACGATTAAAAAAATAAACTATAAATTACACATCTTTTTAGGTTTAATTCCCAAAAAAATAAAAATCCTCTATCTAACTGACATTAAAGCATATCTACTGGTAGTGATAATTCACCAAACACCAAAAACCCATATTTACTGAGAACATCTAATGGTTGTTTATGTTAACAACTAGGTATAGTTTAGTTCAACACATTTTCAATACACTGAAAGAAATATCCTCATTACAAAAATTATTTTTTTTTTTTAAGAAAGTCTAAAGAATTTATTAGAAATTAAAAAATAAAACTTTTCATTATATTAAGGAAGTTTTCATTACATTTACGTACAAATTTCATGTATTATTTTAAAATTTCATGCATTATGTAAAAATCTTCATAGTTTTAAAGAAAATTTCATTGTTTTAAATAAATTATGAACAACATTGCTTTTAGAATTTGTATATGAATGTGATAGAGCTTGCTATAAAAACATACAGAGAAAAAACTCATTGTGATAACGGATTTTCTTACCTTTCTTACTTTAAATTACAGTTGTTTTTACTGTAACTCAAATTGTCAGAATTTTTTTATTAAAAAAAAAACTTTTAGACGTAAAAATAGTTAAAATTGTTGGTAATATTTCCTGCTGCATCTGACACATCCAACTCTTTCAACACATCCGTTTTTCTATTTTTTTCATAGACTAAAAACAACTACATAATACAACTGTTACTACAATGTAGTAATTTTTTGTATTTATTTTTTAAAACTACAAAAAATAGTTTGCGATTTTTCATACAAAAACAACAGAAATTGTAGTCGAAAACAACAACTACTACTTACTTCACGAATGACCGTCATGTACTAACTGCAATAATTTTCTAAGTGTATTCATATGTACGACCCACAAATTTATTTCGTAAATATTTTTTTTTAAATGATGGTCAATGGAATGTCCATCAGAAAAGATGAACTAACACTAACGAACTTTACAATAAACGCACAATTGCACGATATTTCCAAATAAAGAAAACTGTAATGCACCACAAACACACACAGAAACGGAAACTCACACGCATGGATAGTAAAGTACAAATGTGTTTGAAATTTTAAGTACCCCACACTAAACTTTCCTAGCAGTCATATACAAACACTTTTCAACATAATTACTAGGGTGATAATTATTTTTGGTATGAGGGCAAAAATGTTTAAGAAGTCAGAAACTTAGAAACTTTCCAATGTTTATGAACAATTTTGGTACTTTTCTGGTACTTTATTTTTGTACTTTTTAAAAGAAACTAAGATTTTTTTTAAAGGAAAAAATTATTAAATTTCTATAAGGAAAATTTCTTAAATTTCTTGTAGGAAAAATGTTTTAGGATTCCAACAATGATTTTTTTGCAATCGGAGTATATGGGGCATTCCATGTGAAATCGGACACTTTGAAAAACTTTTTTTTTAGATTTTCCCAATTTGTTTACAGTTTTTAGTACCCTTCGAAAACTCCTTCGTGGTAAATTTTCAGATTTTTTTGATGACCCGTTCAAAAGATATCGAATTTTTAAAAATTGGTAGTTTGTTCCTTTACTCAAACTTCTTTTAATCATAACTTCTTCAATAATGGTCCAAATTTCAAATTTTTTTTTTCAAAATTTTTGTTTTTTTACGTACTTTCTAAAAAAAAATCCCAAAAAATTCTTAAAAGCGCTCTAGTATGCGATTTTTGAGTTTTAAAATTTAAATCTCATTTTTGAAAATGTTTGTACTCTCCGATTTTTTTTTAAATTTTTTTGTGTAAAACTTCTATCAATTCTACAAATTTTTTGCCCAGGAAGATCGTGGGATAACGATTATTACTATTTTTTAAAATTTTTTGAAAAAATTTTATTGTAATTTTTCAATCTTAAAATCATTTCTACTGCTCCAATGGTGCGTCATAGAGGGGTCCTTTATAAGACCGACCCCCATTAATTTTTACGTCTTAACATTTCTTTGGAACAAACTAATACCATATCTCCAATTTCTAAGGGGGCTCCCACACAAAACGACATTTTTTAAAATTTGTTCCAACCGCTCTAACTGACCTAATAGTGCCCTTAGAGCAACAAAATGTATGACAGACCCACAATATTTTTTTAGTCCAAACATTTTCTCTGAACACACCTACCCTCTATCTTTAACTGTTAAGGCGGTCCCCATAAAACTTTTTTTATTTTTTGTAAATTTGTTTTATTTAATCAGCTTCTACCAGTCCAATGGTGCGTCCGAGAGGGGTCATTCGTGAGACCGACCCCCATTTATTTTTACTCTACAACATTTTTTCAAAACATACCTACGCTCTATCTCCACTCCCTAAGTAGGCTCCCAAAAAATAAAAAAAATTGTATGGGGACCGCCTTAACAGTTAAAGATAGAGGGTATGTGTGTTCAGAGAAAATGTTTGGACTAAAAAAATATTGTGGGTCGGTCATACATTTTGTTGCTCTAAGAGCACTATTAGGGCAGTTAGAGCGGTTGGAACAAATTTTAAAAAATGTCGTTTTGTTTGGGAGCCCCCTTAGAAATTGGAGATAGGGTATTAGTTTGTTCCAAAGAAATGTTAAGACGTAAAAATTAATGGGGGTCGGTCTTATAAAGGACCCCTCTATGACGCACCATTGGAGCAGTAGAAATGATTTTAAGATTGAAAAATTACAATAAAATTTTTTCAAAAAATTTTAAAAAATAGTAATAATTGTTATCCCAAGATCTTCCTGGGCAAAAAATTTGTAGAATTGACAGAAGTTTTACACAAAAAAATTTCAAAAAAATCGAAGAGTACAAACAATTTCAAAAATGAGATTTAAATTTTAAAACTTAAAAATCGCATACTAGAGTGCTTTTTAGAATTTTTTGGGATTTTTTTTTAGAAAGTACGTAAAAAAACAAAAATTTTGAAAGAAAAAATTTGAAATTTGAACCATTATTGAAGAAGTTATGATTAACAGAAATTTGAGTAAAGGAACAAACTACCAATTTTTAAAAATTCGATATCTTTTCAACGGGTCATCAAAAAAATATGAAAATTTACCACGAAGGAGTTTTCGAAGGGTACTAAAAACTGTAAACAAATTGGGAAAATCTAAAAAAAAAGTTTTTCAAAGTGTCCGATTTCACATGGAATGCCCCATATGTATGTCTCTGAATCTAAACATTTTCGAACCAGAGTTTTTCTATAGTTTGATTTAATAGTACCAAATATTTAGGAGCAGAAAAGTACAAATAATTTTCATAAATAGCGGAGTTTTAGAGCGTCAGAATCTAAGAATTTTTATAAAAAAAAGAAAAGATGTCTTCTGGGAAAAAGCTATAAGCATTTAGGAATGTACTACGGATAAACTTCATCGTTTAAAAAGTTCCAAAATAAAAGTGCCAACAATGATTATAAAAATTGTAGTATTAAGGTTAATATAATTAACGTTGAAAAAGTCCGAGAACTTTTCAAAGATAAAAATTACTTGGAATCTAAACATCTTGGAACCATATAAGTTTTCTATAGTTACGTATAAAAAGTACCAACAATTTTAGTACCAGAAAAGTACTAAACATTTTCATAAAAAATCGAGGTATAAATGTTGGAATACTTCCATGTAAGAGTTCTAAAAATTTTGTATTAGAAAAATGTATCACATCAAGAAATTTTGTATAGAAAAAATTTCATAGAATCTGAAAATTTTTTTTATAGGAAAAACTTATTAGATTTCTATAAGAAAAATTTCTTGTAGGACAATTTTTTAGGATTCAGGAAAGTATTTAGGATAAACTTCTCGGTTCACAAAAGTACCAAAATATAAGTAGCAGAAAAGTACCAATGATTTTTAAAAATCGGGCTATCAATGTTGAAAAGTATCAAAAATTTAGTTCCAGGAAAGTACAAATAATTTTCCTAAAAATATAAGTAGCAGAAAAGTACCAATGATTTTTAAAAATCGGGCTATCAATGTTGAAAAGTATCAAACATTTAGTTCCAGGAAAGTACAAATAATTTTCCTAAAAAATGGAGATTTAGAATTTTTAAGGTAAACTTCTTGGTTAAAAAAGTACTAAAAAAAGTACCAAAAAGTACAAACATTTTTCATAAAAATCAGAGTATTTAGGTTGAAATAATTTCTTTTCCAGAACATTTGTACATAAAAATGTGTCTTAAGACTAAAGTTATTGGCTCAAAAGGTACCAAAATATAAGTAACAGAAAAGTACCAACAATGACTTTTAAAAATTTGAGTATCAATTTTAAAAAGTACCAAAAATTTAGTACCAGAGCAACATGCATACAGCAAGGGACGATCAACGGAAACAGCTCTTCATGAGCTCGTTGGTACCATCGAGAGATCGCTTTCGGTAAAGGAGTACACTATGGTGGCCTTTCTTGATATTGAGGGGGCTTTTAATAATGTCATCCCAGAATCGATAATATTGGCATTGTCTGGTCTGGGAGTAAAGCGTGAAATCGTTTTAATGGTGGAAAACCTACTTGCCAATAGACGTATAACGTCTGAATTGGGAGCGTCTGTCATATCTCGGTTTGTCAATAGGGGCACACCACAAGGGGGTGTTCTTTCGCCGCTTCTTTGGAACCTGGCACTGAATTCAATGCTACTATCTCTAGAAGCACGTGGTTGTCATGTTGTCGCATATGCTGACGATGTCGCGATACCGGTAAAGGGGAAACATCTGCCAACATTGCGGGACATTCTTCAGGGTTCTCTGAAAGATCTGTCTAAATGGGCAAGAGACTGTGGTCTAGGAGTTAATCCTAGTAAAACAGAGCTTGTTTTGTTTACAAGGAAAAATAAGATTCCTGCTTTTGATCCTATTTCTCTGGACGGTACTGAAATCACCTTCTCAGATGGAGCCAAGTATCTTGGAGTATTTCTAGATAGGAAGCTGAATTTCAGGCGTAATATTGAGGAACGGGTGAGAAAAGCAACGATTGCTTTGTATTCCTGTAAAAGGGCCATTGGAAAACGATGGGGTTTTAGCCCTCAAGTCGTTCATTGGATCTATACAGCAGTGGTTCGTCCAATTTTGCTGTATGGAATCATTGTCTGGTGGCCTGCTTTAGAAACGAAAGCGAACTGTGTCTTTATCACGAAGGTACAATGAATGGCGTCAATGTGCATCACTGGTGCTCTTCGTACTACACCTACGGCTGCATTAGAAATCCTCCTTCACCTGATACCCTTGGACATATTGGGTAGGCAGTATGCGGCTGCGTCGGCAATTCGACTTAATAGCACGCTGCAATGGAGGAGCAGCGATTGTGGCCATAGCGCGATCTTGAAAAAGATAACAATACCACAAAATGTGGACTGTGCTCCCTCTTTGAGCCTCTTTGAGCGCCACTTTACCACTATGATACCATCCAGGGAGTCTTGGATGGGGGATACTCCGGGTAGTGGAGATACCATAAATTTTTACACAGATGGATCGAGGCTGCACGAACAAGTGGGCTTTGGAGTCTATTCGGAAGAGCTTGGGCTGAGCCTGGCTCGTAGATTGCCAGATCATTGCAGTGTTTACCAGGCAGAGATGCTGGCAATAAAGGAAGTGGGTGACTGGTTGAGCTGCAATGTCTTGTCTACAACCGCAGTCAACATCTATACTGACAGTCAAGCCGCGGTCAAGTCCCTGGATTCAATGTTTCTGAAAACAAGATCTGCCCTTAACTACCGCACGTCTTTAAATGATATGGCCAAGCAGTTTAACATACGACTCATATGGGTCCCAGGGCACAGAGACATTCCAGGGAATTGCAAAGCCGATGAGCTTGCAAGACTAGGAACTACCCTACAGGTTCCAACAGAATTGGAATGTGTTGGTATGCCTCTAGAAACTTGCAAGCAAAACCTACGGCTTTGTTCTGCGACGGAGACTAATCAAAGATGGGCAAATGGATGGACGTGTGAGACAACACGACTGATTTGGCCTTCTCTTAATCAGGGGCGCACAAGTGAGCTGATATCGCTTCCAAGAGGAGAGATTTCGACGGTGGTTTCTATAATTACCGGACACTGTCTTATAGGGAAGCACTCAGAGCGGTTAAATGTGCCGTCGAATGACTTTTGCCGAAGTTGCATGGATGAAGAGGAGTTGGAAACTATCGAACACTTTATTTGCCATTGCCCGGCACTTTCTGGTCAGAGACTTGCTTCACTGGGATCTAGGGAGCTGTACGATCTTTCTGATTTGTTGGATGTCAAAATTTAACATCTAGGGAGTTTCATAAGAAGCTCAAACTGGTTTAACGACAGGGACTAGTAGGGAAACCTATTACGGTCCCGTGGTATCACAATGGACCTCAGAGTCTACGTGTGTTGACGTAAAACGTCAGCAGCCACTTACAATAGCATGTCCCGAAATCGGGAAATTTTGGAATTTCTTTAGGGCATACCCCTAGAACGTTGCTTATTGAAGAGCTGATTACGGGAAAAATAATTAAAAAAATGTTGGAGGTCATCTTCAGGGCGCAACCAGCGACTAAAGTTTGCATCCGTGGTGCATTTGTCCGAAAAAAAATATTTTTTTTTATTTTTAAAATTGGTGCCAAAATTTTCGTTAGGTAGAGTACATTTACGAAAAAATATTTATAAAGTTTTCGTGGAGCAATTTTGGTCCAGCGCAACGTTTTGAAACTTCGAAGATGCTTAATTTATTACATATTTTTTTAAGTTTTTGTAAAAAACAGCTTTTTATACAAAGGCTTGAACATAAACTCCGTTTTGTACAAAATCTTAAAATAACTCTTACGAACTCCGATTTTTACAAAAACTTAAAGAAATATATAATAAATTACACCTTTTCAAAATTTCAAAACGTTGTGCTGGACCAAAATTGCTCCATGAAAACTTTATAAATATTTTTTCCAGAATGTACTCTACCTAAAGAAACTTTTGGCACCAATTTGAAAAATAAAAAAAATATTTGTTTTTCAACAAATGCACTACGGATGCAAACTTTAAGCGCTGGTTGCGCCCTGAAGATGACCTCTAAAAATTTTTTAATATTTTTTCCCGTAATCAGCTCTTTACTAAGCATTATTCTAGGGGTATGCCCTAAAATTTTTCATTTTCGGGACACGCTAACTTACAACCTAACCTAACCTAGTACCAGAAAAGTACAAATAATTTTCCTAAAAAACGGAGATTTAGAATTTTTAGGGTAAACTTTTTAGTTAAAAAAAGTACCAGAAAAGTACAAAAAGTTTTTCATAAAAATCAGAGTATTAAGGTTGAAATAATTTTCTTGCCAGTACATTTGTACATAAAAAAACTAAAATTTTCTATACAAAAAATTACTCAGAACCCAAGAATTTTTCTAACAAAAAAAAAATATTTCAGAATCGTATAATTTTTTCTATACAAAAAATGTCTCAGAATCTAAAAAATGTTTTATACAAAAATGTCTCAGAATCTGATAATTTTTCTATAATTAAAATAATAATTTTTTTGTACAAAAAATGTCTTTTAATTAAGAGAAATTTTCTTTTGAAGAAATTTAATTGTATTTCTTCATATTTCGCCTTACTATTTTTGAAAAGTTCAAATGTTCAAATAGTATGGTTTAGTTTGATGTTTTTCGACACAATACAATATGACATTGTTTGTAACCCAGCAAAACTTAGATTACCAAATAAGGTATAAAATAAGGTATAGGATCTCTTATTTTATACATTGCAGCATTGATGATTTTAACAGGCGATGAGACTTAAAGTAATGCATCCACATTATCACAAAGAATACCAGTAAGGTATAAAATAAGTCATAAATTTATAACGAAGAATACGAGTAAGGTGTAAAATATATGATATTTTATAGGTTACGAGAAATGAAATAATATAGCATACCAGAAGATAATATATAAGGTGTTACGAGTAGTGAAAAAGTAATTTTGAATTAAATTTACTCACGTGATTGTAAGTGAGTGTAAGTAGATAAAATATGCTCGTGAGTGTGTGTCGTTAGAAATTTCCTGTCGTGAGCCCATCTCTAGTTTAAACTTATGCATTTTTTTATAAAATAATTATTTTTTATGTTATTGTAATGCATTATGCATCCAATTATAAATAATGCATTATAAGTCATCCATGATTTAATGTTTAGAAATAATAAATATGAAATACATTTTTTCCAATAATCATGCATTACGTAGCAAATTATTAGTAATGCATTATTTTTCACTTGAAAATAATACGTTGTGGAACAAATGTTTGGTAAGACATCAAAAAATAATGCTACAAATAAGTTATATACATTACCTGGTAATGTGTTATATAATCACTACCCATTACCAAAGTTTTGCTGGGATATTACTCATACGCCCCTTTAGACTGGCATTTTTGTATAGCAAAAAAGTTTTTCTTTCGATTTTAAACTTCGGGTCAAATCAGAGTTGCCAGTTTAGGGGTTTTGTCCCCAAATAGGGGATTTTTTTTAAATTGGGGATGAAAAATTTGACTTGGGGGGTCCGCGGATTTCATGAGGATGAGACTGATTTTTTCGGGGATTTTTAGGGGATGAAATATTTAAGATAAACATTCATAAAAAATGCTAAAATCGGTTAAATCGGTTAAATAAACTCTATTTAATTTTTGGTCAATCGTGGACGTTTAAGCATCCAAAAAAAAAGCAAACGTAGGCATTTTGTAAGATTTATAATAAAAAAACTAAATTTTTTTATGGTGTCTGCCAAAACCTGGATCGTTGTGTTATCATGTCACCATGCTTTTCTTTTCCTATGAACCAAATTGTAGATCTATAATGTAAAATTTTAAAATTTACTTGTTTTTTTCTGTAGAAAAACTCTAAAAGTACATCCATTGAAAATACTGGTATTTTACGACTTCTCAAAATCTTAAAAAGCAATGCCACGTTTTGGATATCTATTCCGGAATATTTTAAAAAATTTAAGGGGTTTTACAGCAATATGTATATCTAACCTTAAAATAGTTTTCGTTTTTGTTTCTTAAGGGTACAAAAAATTTCTTAGAGCTGATGACTCATGTTTTCCTTTAGGGGATTTGGACCAATAAAGTACTCTATCGTTGGTGTGTAAATTAAAAACTCCAGAGTTATCCATCCCTGATAAAACATTTCCGTTGGTTTTTAAATTATATCATAATACTTATCGAAACATTGGCGGTTTCAAATGATGTGCTAATCGCTCAACACGCAAAGTGTAAAATACAACTCACCAAGTCTGTGTGTAAGTTAACCAAGTTTTTGTTCTAAAAAATTGGCTAAATTACGCAAAAGAACATTATGGGTCGTGTTTTACCAAGAACTTGGCTAATAAGTGTTTTTTGCGTGTAGTAAATTTTGAGAAAATTTTTTTTTTTTGGTTGGGGATGACATCCAAAAAAACTGGCCACCCTGGGTCAAATTGGTATTCTTCTAGGCCTAAAATTTATGTGGTACAAATTTGAACCCAATTGACCCGTGGCGCTGCCCGGTGATTAAAGTTTAGGTTTTTGAAAATTAAAAAAAATAAAGAAATTTAAAAAAATACCTCTTGCATCATCTTCACATCCTATTTATTATTTTTTACTCAAAAAATTTCTTAAAAAAATCTAAAAATTTCATTCTCTTGACCCTTCCATAGAACTTGAGACATTCTTTCATTTAAACTTAATTTGAGCCTAATCCGTTCATTTTAACCCGTCGCGCCCTTCAAAGTTTTAGATTTTTGAAAAATTTCCACTAATATTTGCGATTTTTAAAAAATTAAAAAGTTAAAGAAAATTATCTTGCGATATGTTATTATTGAGGCATGCTGAATATAAATATCAAAAAATTTCTGAAAACGGTCAAGTAGTTTTACAAATATCATTTGAAATTGGTAAAAAAAAAAATTAAAATGGTGGTTTTTTCCTACGTTTAAGAATTTTTTTAAAAAACAAAAAATCTCTAAAATTTTTTTCACTATTTCATAGAGCTTGACACAAACTTAATTTGAGTTAAAGTTTAGAGTTTTCGGTGAAAATTTTCTGAAAAAAAAACAAAACTTTGATCACAGGGCGGCACGGGTTAAAATTATTGGATTTGACTCAAATTAATTTAAAATGAAAGTTTGTCTCAAGGAAAGGAAATTTAGAGATATTTTTTTTTAATTTCTTGAGCGTATGAAAAACAACAATTTTTTAAATTTCAAATAGCGATATCTCGAAAGCCGTTCGTTCGATTTTATTTATTTTTTTATATTCGTGTTCAGCGCATCAAAATTAATAAGCAAGACATAATTTAAAAAAAAAATACAATTTTTCAAAAATCCAAAACTTTGATCACCGGGCGACACGGATTAATATAATCCGATTGACCTCAAATTTAAAAATAAATTTGAATAAAAATTTTCCAGAACACTTGGGAAAATCATCAGTTAAAGAAAAAATGTCACTCTACCGATCCATATTCTTAAACTTTCATAGCCCAGCAAAAACGTTAGCTAAATGTTATTTCTTATAAATTTTTAATTAAATTTGATTATTTTTAAAATAAGTTAATTTTATGGCAAACAGTTTCTTTTTACAGTAATTTATACTCTAATGGATGAAAAACCTCTTATGAAAAATATTTAATAAATCTGTTAAAATAAAACGAAAACAAAAATGTTGACATAAATTGAATTATCACCTGAAAAGTGGATACCACATAACCACCAAAAAATAAAAAAGACGATTTAAAACCACAAAATTTAATAAAAAAATATACAATAGAGTAAGCCGATATAATCATGTTTTTTGGTAACACAACACAGGGAAAGTTTTGTTTGAAAAATATTAGGGTGTCAGGTCGTATTGGCAATTACAAGGATTTAGGGATTTCAAAAGCGCTTTCAAAATGGCAGTTATTTTAGGCTTTTATGTTTTTTACTATTTTTTTTTTTAAAACACCCATATGTAATGAACTTTGTAAAGAACATTTTTATAGCATCTGAAAAGCACTTTTAAATTGTATGTTAAAAAAAAAAAAAATCTAAAGTACTGTAATTTCTTGCAACCCGCCCGTTTTGTCGGCGTGGATATACAAAAAAAATAATTTAAATAATTGTCAAATTAAAAAAAAAAAACGATTAGATCTGATATAATCTGTTTAGACCTAATTATAATAGTTGCATAAAATTTTAACCGATCAGATCTATTTGAGCCGAGATTTGTACGCAATTTTGGGATCTGGTCAGATGCAATTACAGAGCAGATGTAACTACATATATCTCGAAGATAGTGTCAAATCTCGTATCTAACATGGCATTCACACTTGCGACCTTAAACAAGTTGTTCAACAAAGCACCAGTAACAGAATAAAAACGTAATGTACACAGAAGAAACACTTTTTTAATCATCTCACTCTTGAACACTTCAAAATGGCAAGTGTGAATGCCATATAATAGATCTTATCAGATACAATTGATCTCAACTACTCGTCAATTACTCGCCTTTCAACTTTGTTCGAATAATTCAAATAATTATTTTTTTTCGTTCGATCCGATTAAATCTAAAAAAAATATTTGATTAATCGATGAGAATAACGAAAAAAGTAGTTATTAAAAATATTTTTATTAACAAAAAATATACAATTCATACAAAAAACTTTAAAAATAAAATATTTAATATTTTTTGTTACAATATACAGTAGAATCTCAAAAATTAGAACCACTTTGTCCAGAAAAAAATTTTTCTGGACATTTTTTTTTCAAAGAAAATGATAAAATAACAATAAAAACAGTTACGACTGCCTTATTTTAACACAAAACTATTTTTGTTTGTTAATATTTAATTACTATAACACATTAAGGGCTTTGAAATGAGAAATAACAGGCGTTACATCGATTATATCATAGTCACTTTTTCGATTTCTCTTACACTTATGGAATTGTGAAAATAAAAACAAAAAAAGTCCAGAAATTAGAACCACTGGTTCTAATTTTAGAGCGTTAACTATATATAATTCGGGGTTTCCCCTATTTAGTTTAAAAAAACTATAGAAAAATATGTTGTAGTGTAAATAAAAACAAAAAAAAACTTCCAGAAATTAGCACCACAGGTTCTAATTTTAGAGCGTCCAATACATTAAAATAGCCGGTTCTAATTTCTGGACAGTTCTATTTTGTGAGAGTTCTAATTTGTGAGAATCTACTGTATACGCTTTAAAAAACACTTTTTTCGTTATTTTGTATTATTCTATAACTACGCCCTTAAAAGTGGGCGGTCCGAAAAAATAGCATTTCCTAATCATCTTGCAGGTCAATAAACTTCATATGGCATAAAAATATTTCATTTGTTGAACAAATATACAAAAAAAACATGTAAAAAAAGTTGTGTTTTTCTGGTGTTATTTAGTTCTTGAAGGGGAACATTTTTCCCCTCGTCCGATTTTGCCTCCGAGCTTAACCAACATATGACATTAAGACATAATCGTGCCAAACTTCAGGAGTCTAACACTTTTTTGGACTGTATTGTGTCCAACACAGACCCACAGACAGACGGACATCGCCAGAATGTCTTACAATTAGAATCAATTACTGATGAATAATGTGCTCTATTCGGGAGTAATCTTTCATCATTCACCTAGTTTTTAATTTGATATTCTTTCGAATTTAAAGATTTAAAATTTTTTTCTTGTTAAAATTAAATATCGAAATATCGAAAAAAAAACTTAAAAATCTTACAATTTGAAAGGATATCAAATTTTTACAAAGTAGGTGAATGGTGAAATAGTACTGCCGAATCGAACACAATATGTACACTTTAGCGTCCAGCCAGAATCAAATTACGTCGCGTAAGGCGTAACGCCTTAATTTTTCGTTTCTAATATTTAAATGTGAGCTACCTAAATCAAACGGACGTAAAAATTTCAAATTTGATGTGTTTGTTTTTTTTACGTCTTGCGCGACGCAATTTGATTATGGTTCGACCCTTATGGGGTCCTAGACCGATATTTCGATACGATACACTCGGAATGGCAAAGTGAGTATTCCACCATACTGGGGGGTAATTGTGTATTTCGATTCGAAAAGAGAAGCTATTCGAACGACATTTTTGGTTCCAATACAAAGTACCTAAAATAATTTTTATTCGAGCGAAAATCTTTTGGCATATTAATGTTTATCCTGTTATTCTAAAAATAAACAAAAAAAATATCTTTCTCACAGCGAGTTACATTTTACAAAGGATCAAAATTTTCCGAATTCGAACAGTTTCTTTCGAATCGAATTACACAATTACCCCCCTGTAGTTGGAGGGTATAAAAAAATCGATTTATTTGTTATTCGAAAAGCGTAATTTTTAAATTATTTGAACAAGTATTTTTTATTAAAACAAGGTTTTGTGAGATCGATTAATCGAATTATTCTTAATCGGTTGACAACTCTAATCTCAACAGATCAGACCAGATCGAATCAATTTTTTCTCGGGCAGCCAATTATTTTTTCTTTTTAATTTTTTTTACATTTTGAAGGGCTAAAACCCCAAAGGCTAAAAATATTTAAAAAAGTCAGAATCCCGAAGTTAACCCCTTTGTTCCTTTATAAATTTACAATTACAAATGAAACAGCCACGTTTTAAAATTTTCAAAATATAAATAAACGATTTAAATATTTTACAATACATACCTGTAATTTTTAGTTGTATGAAACGTTTTCGGTGGTAAAAAAACTTTCAGTTCTAAGGAACATTTTCAAGATATTATAACACCAACTTTAAGAAATTCTTAATTTTCTGTTGCCTGTTAAAAGAAATAAAAATGTCTTAAAATCTAGTCTAAGACGTGTTTAAATTGAAAAACGAGTACCTAACATTGAGTGTCTATTTTTTTTTATCATTATAATCGAAGGGTTTCCAACACCCTACATATATAACATTGATTAAAAAGCTTCATCTTCTAGAAAACTTGATATTGGGCACTCGATGTTGGGCACTCGCTTTTCATTTTATATACGACCGTAAGAATTTTTCTTAAAATTTTTTTCAAAATCTAAGAATTTTTCTGTAAAACTAATGTCTCAAAATCTGAGAGTTTTTCTGTAAGAAAATGTCTCAGAATCTTAGCTAAGAAATTTTTTCATAGAAAATTATTTTTTTAGATTCAAAGCATTTTTCATTACAAAAAATGTCTCAGTATTTGCTTTGTCTATACAAAATATGCAATTTTTTTTACAAAATTTCTAATCGAAAAATTTTTCTGGATATGAAAATTGTCAGATTTGGAAATTTTTTGCAAAAAAAAAACTTACATAGACAATGAGAATTTTTCTATACAAAAAATGTCTTAGAATCTAAAAAATTCTTAATAAAGGGATCTGCTACAGAGTCAATTCTGTTCGGAAGTGGTTTCAAAGTTTTCCTGTAAATACGTAGAACGAAATAATTATTCGGAATAACACCACTTTCATGCAAGTGATTTCATTCCGAAGAAAAAATCGTTAAGCGTTTTACGAGTAAACCACTTATTACACTTCCGCAGGGAATTGATTCTGTGACATGCCCCGAAGTCTCAGAATCTGCGATAACAAATAAAATTCATAGTCTAGAAAAAAGCTAACAAATTCTGAGACTTCTTGCAGACAACTTAAAATATATACCTTTTGGTAAATACTTGATACAGAATTTGATAGAATTATAATATTTTAACAATAAAGAATTTATTTTTTTGTAACACATATTGCAATCTTAAGCACTACGAATCTTCTTGCGTTCACGATAGACACAATCCTTTTGAACTGTAAATGAAATTAGAAATCATAGAAAATTATTCCAGGTAAACAAATTTTTACTTAATTTACTTACTAAAAGGATCAAAACGAACTAATTCTATTTTATCCGATAATCTCTCGCGAACGGTATTAAATTTATGGCCACTAACCACACTCTCGACGACCACCATAATGCGTCTGGAATTAGAAAAACATTTTTTTAATCAAATCGTTTTTGCATTACAAGTTTTTTGTAATTTTATCATAAAACTTACTTGCTTTTCACTTTTTTTAATAAAATATTTGTAAGACGCATATTGTTTTATTAATAATTTAAAATTTTAGTCAAAAAAATTCTACAAGATTGTGCAAGAAATATTTTTTTCTTACCAAAATCTCCCGTTACTCTCTTCTTCTTATTACAATGTGATTACACTGCAAAATGATGACAGAAAGCAGATGTTTTTGGTTTATTTTATACAGTACTTTTATAAAATGAAACAGAGTTGTATTTTCCATAACCTTGTGAAACCGTTAAACATTTGTTTGAAATTTGAAATATTTTTTTTCTTTAAACTGAAATATTCGTATTAAAAAATTCTCCGATTATGCGATATTCTTCTATTGAGACATTTTTGTATAGAAAAATTCTCAGGTTCTGAGACATTTTTTGTATTGAAAAATTTTCAGATTCTGAGACATTTTTTGGATAGAAAAATTCCCAGATTCTGAGACATTTTTTGTATAGAAAAATTCTCAGATTCTGAGGCATTTTTTGTATAGAAAAGTTCTCAGATTCTGCGAAATTTTTTTTTATAGGAAAATCTCAGTTTATCAGACATTTTTTGTATACAAAAATTCTCAGAATATGAGACATTTTTGTATAGAAAAATTCTCAGAATATGAGACATTTTTTTATAGAAAAATTGTATATAAAAATTCTCAGATTCTGCGACATTTTTTGTATAGAAAAACACTTTTTGCAAAGAAAAATTCTCAGATTCTGAGACATTTTTCCTTTCGAAAAATTCAAAAATTAACAAGTAGAAAAGTTAAATTCGACTTAGCCGAATCTATGAATACCCTCCACAATGCCCTTTTTAAGTGATAGTAAATTTTCTAACGTGAAAAAAATAACATTTTTGGTTAGAAATATTTTACTTTCTGTAAAAAAACTTTTTTTTTATTAATTTTTGAAAAAAAAAATTACTAATTGTTTTTTTTGAGTGTAAAATTTTTTGAGTGTATTTTTTTTTTGTTTTAGTGTAAAAAAACTTTTTTTGTTAATTTTTGAAAAATAAAAAAAAATAATTTACCAATTTTTTTTGAGTGTAAAACTTTTTTTTAAGTGTAAACTTTTTTTTGGTTAGAAATATTTTATTTTCTGTAAAAAAAAACTTTTTTTTTATTAATTTTTGAAAAAAAAAAATACAAATTTTTTTTTGAGTGTAAAATTTTTTTTGAGTGTATTTTTTTTTGTTTTAGTGTAAAAAAACTTTTTTTTTAATTTTTGAAAAAAAAAAAAAAAATAATTTACCAATTTTTTTTTGAGTGTAAAATTTTTTTTGAGTGTAAACTTTTTTTTTAAGTGTATTTTTTTTTTGGTTTAGTGTAAAAATATTTTTGTGTGGCAAAAATACCTTTTAAAATATTTTTCTGACTTACAAATGTTTTTAAAACATGTTTAACGGGTTTTCAACACGTGAATTTAAGGTGAACTAATCTGAAATTTACGGTTTTGCTAATAACTTTTGAACCGCCGGACCGATTTGGCTGAAATTTAAAACGAACCGGACCAGAGGAACGGTAAATATATATGCCACACTTCAGCACCCTCAGAATTGCCGTTCGAAAGTTACAGTGTGTTTTATCTCGTAAATTCCAGAAAATCCCTTGCCGAAATTCACTCACTTGCTTATAACTTTTGAACCGCTGGACCGATTTCGCTGGATTGCAATACCAACCTGACCAGGTAAATGTCCAACATATATGCCAAACTTCAGGAGCCTCCGTAAAGTCTTTCAAAAGTTAGCGTGTTTTCAACAGACAGACGGACAGACGGACGGACGGACGGACGGACGGACGGACATCGCTAGATCGTCTTAAAATCGATCGAGGATCATGAATATATATACTTTATGGGGTCCTAGACCAATATTTCGAGGTGTTACAAACGGAATGACAAACTTATATATACCCTCTATCACTAGAGTGGAGGGTATAAAAAATTCCCGGATTCCAAGACATATTTGTATAGAAAAATTCTCAAATCTTGAAACATTTTTTGCATAGAAAAATTCTTAGATTCTCAGATTCTGAGACATTTTTTGTAAAAAAAATTCTCAGATTCCGAGACATTTTTTGTATAAAAAATTAAATTATAAATTATAGAAAATTATTAAAGGTAAACAAATTTTTGGCGAAACTGCAGATTACGGGCCACAAAAATTAAAAAAAAATACCCAGAATAGAATAAAAAAACCGAAATTAAATTTTAAAGGGGCTGGTGCTCCTAGGCCCCACTGAGTCCAGGTGTTCCTGGTATGTGTTTTGCATGAAATTTAAAAATAATTACGCAAATAAAAACTTTTTCTACCTAGCCGGCCTTTGGCCGGGCTTAGGGATTACAAACTCCATAAATTAATTTAGCGGCTTCGCTAAATAAAGCTTTTTTTGGGTAGCAGGACTTCCGCGTTTAATTTTTTTAAGTGTTGAAATGGTTAACATTTCATAATATGCTCAGCCCCCTTAAATTTTTTTTTTTAATTCTAAAGGGGCCCCGTAAACTGCAGTTAAGCCAAATTTTTATTTAATTTACTTACTAAAAGGATCAAAACGAACTAATTCTATTTTATCCGATAATCTCTCGCGAACGGTATTGAATTTATGGCCACTAACCACACTCTCAACGACCATAATGCGTCTGGAATTAGAAAAACATATTTTTAATAAAATCGATTTTGCATTACAAGTTTTTTGTTATTTTATTATAAAACTTACTTGCTTTTAACTTTTTTTAATAAAATATTTGTAAGACGCATATTGTTTGATTAATAATTTAAAATTTTAATAATAAGACGATGTGTGTCTTTTGAGTTTTTAAGTATTCTGATTTTATTTATTTTCAACTTTCAATTTATAAACAAATTTAAAATCAAAGATAAATAGTTTCATAAAATTTAAAAAAAATAACAAAGTATTTTCTATAAAATAACAGAGATGGGACTTCATAAATACAGGAGTCCCACATACTCCCCCTCATAAAGTTAAAACTTTAAAGTACAAGACAAGTTTTAGCTTTATGCAAAACAAAACCAAATACTCATTTACATTATTAAACTTTAAAAATCGATACTTTAAACGATCTGTATTATAATGCATACATATTTCGAGAGGGGTTACGCACTCCCCCTGGATCAAACCAGTATAAATAAAATTGAAACATTAAAAAATAAAATTCTTTTTCAAAACTCTTCGGTCATCCTTATAAACACCCGGGAAACCGGCTAAAGTCAAAGGATTGAGAGAAGAGATAAAAAGAATTAAAAATAACAGAAGGGCAGTCACAGGGATTACTGGGTAAACCAAATTAAAAAATAAATATTATTATCAAAAATCTTCGGTCATCCTAATAAACTTTCTCGGGATACCGGCTTAAGTCTAAGGAATGACAGAAGAAATGAAAATATATAAAAAAAACAGAAGACACAGGGATACCTGGGTTAAACAAATTGTAAAAATTAATTATTCTTATCAAAAATCTTCTGTCATCCTTATTGACTCTCCCGGGAAACCGGCTAATGTCTAAGGAATGACAGAAGGATTAAAAATAATTAAAAAGAACAGAAGGGCAGTCACAGGGCAACCTGGGTTACTAACACCTTCCTTTCTACGCGTGGCATTATAATAAAAATCGATTAAATTTTTTTTTTTTTTTTAAACTACAAATCCGGAAACTGGGTAACCACATCGGATATAACAAACAGTACAATAATGTCAAACCAGGATCAAACCATTGGATATTTTGACTTAAAACCAGAATACTGGGTAACCAAACCGGATAAAATTTAACAAACCAGGAACACCACTGGGTAATAATTAAGAAAACCAGGATAATGGAGAACCACACTGGATAAACAATTAGAAAACCAGGATACTGGAGAACCACACTGGGTATAACACAAACGGGAACTGTTTTGAGCCAGGAAAAACCGGATAACAGAACAGGATTAAAATGTTGATGCTTTAGTTGGTTTACCAAGCTTTTCATTCAAATTAGTAAAATTTAAAATTTGAGACAATAAAAGTGGGATGACACTAAAATTTTGAAATCCAACAAAATTAATTAGGCCAAGATACGGTTGTGTTGAGTAAATGTAAATTTGGTCGGCAATCCAGGAAAAAATATATAAATTCCGCCAGAATGTGACTGGATCCAATTAAAAGTACAATTTTGCAGTAATCCAGGAATTTATGATGAGTCATGGCACTACTGAATAATTAGCAAAGCTGGAGAACCAGGATACGGCAGGAAATATTTTGAAAATATTTTAATATCCTCGACAGCAGGAAAAGTCGAACAATAAATTTTGTATTTCAAATTTATCCAAATATCCTCGACGACAAGGATGAAGCAGGAAAATTCGAAAATGATTTTCCTTTTTAAATTTTGCGATGGGCGCCAATAAGGCGGCACAGAATTTTTCCGTTAAACCAGGAATTTATAATCCAGGAATATCCTCGACGACAAGGATACAGCAGGAAAATTCGAAAATGATTTTCCTTTTAAATTTTGCGTTGGGCGCCAATAAGACGATGTGTGTCTTTTGAGTTTTTAAGTATTCTGATTTTATTTATTTTCAACTTTCAATTTATAAACAAATTTAAAATCAAAGATAAATAGTTTCATAAAATTTAAAAAAAATAACAAAGTATTTTCTATAAAATAACAGAGATGGGACTTCATAAATACAGGAGTCCCACATAATCAAATAAATTCTGTGCAAGAAATATTTTTTTTGCTAAAAACTCCCGTTACTCTCTTCTTCTTATTACAATGTGATTACACTGCAAAATGATGACAGATAGCAGATGTTTTTGGTTTATTTTATACAGTACTTTTATAAAATGAAACAGAGTTGTATTTTCCATAGCCTTGTGAAACCGTTAAACGTTTGCTTGTAATTTTAAATATTTTTTTTCTTTAAACTGAAAGATTTCGTATTAAAAAATTCTGAGACATTCTTATTGTTTGAGAAATCTTTTCTATAGAAAAAAATCTCAGTTTATGAGACATTTTTTGTATACAAAACTAAGAATTTTTGTATACAAAAAATGTCTCGGAATGAAAAATTCTCCGATTCTGAGACATTTTTTGTATATAAAAATTCTTATGGCCTAATTTTGTAAAACGCAACGCGCCGCGTTGTTAAAATTTCAATACAATTTGTTGTTGTAACAAAAACAAAATACATAGAAATTTTGACAACGCGGCGCGTTGCGTTTTATAAAATTAGGGGGTTAATTTATGAGACATTTTTTGTGTAGAAAAATTCTCAGATTCTGAGACATTTTTTGTATAGAAAAATTCTCAGATTCTGAGACATTTGTTTATAGAGAAATTATCAGATTCCGAGACATTTTTTGTATAGAAAAATTCTCAGATTTTGAGACATTTTTTGTATAGAAAAATTCTCAGATTCTGAGACATTTTTTGTATAGAAAAATTCTTAGATTTGAGACTTTTTGTATAGAAAAATTCCCAGATTCTGAGACATTTTTTGTATAGAAAAATTCTCAGATTCTGAGATATTTTTTGTGTAGAAAAATTCTCAGATTCTGAGACATTTTTGTATAGAAAAATTCTCAGATTTTGAGACATTTTTTCTACAGAAAAATTCTCAAATTCTGAGACATTTTTTTGTATAGAAAAATTTTTAGATTCTGAGACATTTTTTGTATAGAAAAAAAATATCAGATTTTGAGAAATTTTTGGTATAAAAAAATTCCCGGATTCTAGGACATTTTTTGTATAGAAAAATTCTCAGATTCCAAGGCATTTTTTGTATTGAAAATTTGTCAGATTCTGAGACATTTTTTGTATAGAAAAATTCTCAGATTCTGAGACATTTTTTGTTTAAAAAATTCTCAGATTCTAAGACATTTTTTGTATAGAAAAATTTTCAGATGCTGAGATATTTAGAAAAATTTTGAATACTTATGTCTATGGACTCACAATTTTAAACAGTCATACATATATTTATATTTATTTTCTCGTTTTTAATTAAACAATTAACAAATTAAACAATAAAAAGAATAAACAATTTTTCAAACAATTTCTTTTTGTAAAATAGGAAAAAAATAATTAAAAATCTTTAAAATCGTTAAACTAGCAGACTTATTTGGAATTGCTTAAACCATATGACGGTACTAAAAAGGTTTTTCCATCATTAATAAACCTCGTTCCCACAAAGCAGTTGCCAAAGTAATTTTCTGTTCATCCGAAGGCAATGGTAATTGTGACACACCCACATATTCGGGATATGATTTAATTAAAACTTCCACACTTGCTGCCTCTGCAGCTTCAATTTCAATAAAATTAGGATCATATTCACAATATTCCTTGGAATTATCCAAATAATAATAGATGCGTATTTTATCTTCCTCCTCGACTAAACGTAAAATATTAGCTCTCAATAAACGTATATTGGTACTTTCATTCATATCATAATCACATACACATTCACCACGTTCATTGGTAACACTGCGAGAACCAAAAATGGTGCGTAATTTTTCAGCAGGCAGAATCTCTGGAGGTAAAGCTTCATGTTGGAATTTTTTAGCTAATTGATCCATGGCCGAATCCATTATGTCCTGTAATGGCATATCCCGAATAGTTTTTTGCATTAGTTGTGTTACTTTCTTAGTTAAATCCGCACGTTCTTTAGTGTCATTGTCACTGAAGGCAATGCCAGCATTTTGCCAGGCATGCAATGGAAGTCCTCTTCTTAAATCTATATTTGATGCTATGGCTTTTTGTAACATCAATGGTAACATTTTTTCAAATAAATCAGCATAAGATTGTTTTTGGTAAACACTTAAAGTAATGTGCAAGGAATGATAACCAGGTTCAGTACAAGCTTGATGTATAGTGCCGCGAGGAAAATATAAAACATCACCGGGTTCCAAAACCTTATAACAGAAAATTAAGAACATTATTTAAATTAAGTTAAGGATTTTTAGCAAAAACTATATAAAACTCACCTGTTCCAAAACCGGTTTGCCAATTTCTTTTTGATCAAAGTTACCCGAAGAGAAACGTGGTAATATTTCCGATGCATTACGGGGTTTATACAATTTCCAACGTTTACGACCTTCTATTTGCAAAACAAATGCTTCTATATCATCATAGTGTGGTGCAAAGCCTTGACTATTTGGTGGTGTCAAATAGGCATTAAAGCCTACCAAACACTGGAAGTATTCTTGCATGGTGGCACTTAAAGTATATAGATCGGGTAAAAATGTTTGTGGATTAAGTAAGCGAATACTGCAACCTTGACCATAATGATCCCAAACAACAGGAGGCATAGCACGGCCTTCCGGATTTAATGTTTCGCGAATGCCTAAAACAAAAACAAGAAAGTGATTATTATCTAAATTAAAGTGTTATCGATAAGAATAAAATATTTTTGGTTATCGAAAGCTATAGAATTTGTTATAATGAATTTCAGTTATCGATTACCATTTTTTGCTATCGACATCGATAGAATTTTCTATAGAAAATTGTTTGCTATCGATATCGATAGAATTTTCTATAGAAAATTTTTTGCTATCGATATCGATAGAACTTTCTATAGAAAATTTTTTGTTATCGATATCGATAGAATTTTCAATAGAAAATTTTTTGCTATCGATATCGATAGAATTTTCTATAGAAAATTTTTTGCTATCGTTATCGATAGAATTTTCTATAGAAAATTTTTTGCTATCGATATCGATAGAATTTTCTATAGAAAATTTTTTGCTATCGATATCGATAGAATTTTCTATAGAAAATTTTTTGCTATCGATATCGATAGAATTTTCTATAGAAAATTTTTTGCTATCGATATCGATAGAATTTTCTATAGAAAATTTTTTGCTATCGATATCGATAGAATTTTCTATAGAAAATTTTTTGCTATCGATATCGATAGAATTTTCTATAGAAAATTTTTTGCTATCGATATCGATAGAATTTTCTATAGAAAATTTTTTGCTATCGATATCGATAGAATTTTCTATAGAAAATTTTTTGCTATCGATATCGATAGAATTTTCTATAGAAAATTTTTTGCTATCGATATCGATAGAATTTTCTATAGAAAATTTTTTGCTATCGATATCGATAGAATTTTCTATAGAAAATTTTTTGCTATCGATATCGATAGAATTTTCTATAGAAAATTTTTTGCTATCGATATCGATAGAATTTTCTATAGAAAATTTTTTGCTATCGATATCGATAGAATTTTCTATAGAAAATTTTTTGCTATCGATATCGATAGAATTTTCTATAGAAAATTTTTTGCTATCGATATCGATAGAATTTTCTATAGAAAATTTTTTGCTATCGATATCGATAGAATTTTCTATAGAAAATTTTTTGCTATCGATATCGATAGAATTTTCTATAGAAAATTTTTTGCTATCGATATCGATAGAATTTTCTATAGAAAATTTTTTGCTATCGATATCGATAGAATTTTCTATAGAAAATTTTTTGCTATCGATATCGATAGAATTTTCTATAGAAAATTGTTTGCTATCGATATCGATAGAATTTTCTATAGAAAATTTTTTGCTATCGATATCGATAGAATTTTCTATAGAAAATTTTTTGCTATCGATATCGATAGAATTTTCTATAGAAAATTTTTTGCTATCGATATCGATAGAATTTTCTATAGAAAATTTTTTGCTATCGATATCGATAGAATTTTCTATAGAAAATTTTTTGCTATCGATATCGATAGAATTTTCTATAGAAAATTTTTTGCTATCGATATCGATAGAATTTTCTATAGAAAATTTTTTGCTATCGATATCGATAGAATTTTCTATAGAAAATTTTTTGCTATCGATATCGATAGAATTTTCTATAGAAAATTTTTTGCTATCGATATCGATAGAATTTTCTATAGAAAATTTTTTGCTATCGATATCGATAGAATTTTCTATAGAAAATTTTTTGCTATCGATATCGATAGAATTTTCTATAGAAAATTTTTTGCTATCGATATCGATAGAATTTTCTATAGAAAATTTTTTGCTATCGATATCGATAGAATTTTCTATAGAAAATTTTTTGCTATCGATATCGATAGAATTTTCTATAGAAAATTTTTTGCTATCGATATCGATAGAATTTTCTATAGAAAATTTTTTGCTATCGATATCGATAGAATTTTCTATAGAAAATTTTTTGCTATCGATATCGATAGAATTTTCTATAGAAAATTTTTTGCTATCGATATCGATAGAATTTTCTATAGAAAATTTTTTGCTATCGATATCGATAGAATTTTCTATAGAAAATTTTTTGCTATCGATATCGATAGAATTTTCTATAGAAAATTTTTTGCTATCGATATCGATAGAATTTTCTATAGAAAATTTTTTGCTATCGATATCGATAGAATTTTCTATAGAAAATTTTTTGCTATCGATATCGATAGAATTTTCTATAGAAAATTTTTTGCTATCGATATCGATAGAATTTTCTATAGAAAATTTTTTGCTATCGATATCGATAGAATTTTCTATAGAAAATTTTTTGCTATCGATATCGATAGAATTTTCTATAGAAAATTTTTTGCTATCGATATCGATAGAATTTTCTATAGAAAATTTTTTGCTATCGATATCGATAGAATTTTCTATAGAAAATTTTTTGCTATCGATATCGATAGAATTTTCTATAGAAATTTTTTTGCTATCGATATCGATAGAATTTTCTATAGAAAATTTTTTGCTATCGATATCGATAGAATTTTCTATAGAAAATTTTTTGCTATCGATATCGATAGAATTTTCTATAGAAAATTTTTTGCTATCGATATCGATAGAATTTTCTATAGAAAATTTTTTGCCATCGATATCGATAGAATTTTCTATAGAAAATTTTTTGCCATCGATATCGATAGAATTTTCTATAGAAAATTTTTTGCCATCGATATCGATAGAATTTTCTATAGAAAATTTTTTGCCATCGATATCGATAGAATTTTCTATAGAAAATTTTTTGCTATCGATAGAATTTTCTATAGAAAATTTTTTGCTATCGATAGAATTTTCTATAGAAAATTTTTTGCTATCGATAGAATTTTCTATAGAAAATTTTTTGCTATCGATAGAATTTTCTATAGAAAATTTTTTGCTATCGATATCGATAGAATTTTCTATAGAAAATTTTTTGCTATCGATATCGATAGAATTTTCTATAGAAAATTTTTTGCTATCGATATCGATAGAATTTTCTATAGAAAATTTTTTGCTATCGATATCGATAGAATTTTCTATAGAAAATTTTTTGCTATCGATATCAATAGAATTTTCTATAGAAAATTTTTTGCTATCGATATCAATAGAATTTTCTATAGAAAATTTTTTGCTATCGATATCGATAGAATTTTCTATAGAAAATTTTTTGCTATCGATATCGATAGAATTTTCTATAGAAAATTTTTTGCTATCGATATCAATAGAATTTTCTATAGAAAATTTTTTGCTATCGATATCAATAGAATTTTCTATAGAAAATTTTTTGCTATCGATATCGATAGAATTTTCTATAGAAAATTTTTTGCTATCGATATCGATAGAATTTTCTATAGAAAATTTTTTGCTATCGATATCGATAGAATTTTCTATAGAAAATTTTTTGCTATCGATATCGATAGAATTTTCTATAGAAAATTTTTTGCTATCGATATCGATAGAATTTTCTATAGAAAATTTTTTGCTATCTATATCGATAGAATTTTTTATAGAAAATTTTTTGCTATCGATATCGATAGAATTTTCTATAGAAAATTTTTTGCTATCGATATCAATAGAATTTTCTATAGAAAATTTTTTGCTATCGATATCGATAGAATTTTCTATAGAAAATTTTTTGCTATCGATATCGATAGAATTTTCTATAGAAAATTTTTTGCTATCGATATCGATAGAATTTTCTATAGAAAATTTTTTGCTATCGATATCGATAGAATTTTCTATAGAAAATTTTTTGCTATCGATATCGATAGAATTTTCTATAGAAAATTTTTTGCTATCGATATCGATAGAATTTTCTATAGAAAATTTTTTGCTATCGATATCGATAGAATTTTCTATAGAAAATTTTTTGCTATCGATATCGATAGAATTTTCTATAGAAAATTTTTTGCTATCGATATCGATAGAATTTTCTATAGAAAATTTTTTGCTATCGATATCGATAGAATTTTCTATAGAAAATTTTTTGCTATCGATATCGATAGAATTTTCTATAGAAAATTTTTTGCTATCGATATCGATTGAATTTTCTATAGAAAATTTTTTGCTATCGATATCGATAGAATTTTCTATAGAAAATTTTTTGCTATCGATATCGATAGAATTTTCTATAGAAAATTTTTTGCTATCGATATCGATAGAATTTTCTATAGAAAATTTTTTGCTATCGATATCGATAGAATTTTCTATAGAAAATTTTTTGCTGTCGATAGAATTTTCTATAGAAAATTTTTTGCTATCGATATCGATAGAATTTTCTATAGAAAATTTTTTGCTATCGATATCGATAGAATTTTCTATAGAAAATTTTTTGCTATCGATATCGATAGAATTTTCTATAGAAAATTTTTTGCTATCGATATCGATAGAATTTTCTATAGAAAATTTTTTGCTATCGATATCGATAGAATTTTCTATAGAAAATTTTTTGCTATCGATATCGATAGAATTTTCTATAGAAAATTTTTTGCTATCGATATCGATAGAATTTTCTATAGAAAATTTTTTGCTATCGATATCGATAGAATTTTCTATAGAAAATTTTTTGCTATCGATATCGATAGAATTTTCTATAGAAAATTTTTTGCTATCGATATCGATAGAATTTTCTATAGAAAATTTTTTGCTATCGATAGAATTTTCTATAGAAAATTTTTTGCTATCGATATCGATAGAATTTTCTATAGAAAATTTTTTGCTATCGATATCGATAGAATTTTCTATAGAAAATTTTTTGCTATCGATATCGATAGAATTTTCTATAGAAAATTTTTTGCTATCGATATCGATAGAATTTTCTATAGAAAATTTTTTGCTATCGATATCGATAGAATTTTCTATAGAAAATTTTTTGCTATCGATATCGATAGAATTTTCTATAGAAAATTTTTTGCTATCGATATCGATAGAATTTTCTATAGAAAATTTTTTGCTATCGATATCAATAGAATTTTCTATAGAAAATTTTTTGCTATCGATATCGATAGAATTTTCTATAGAAAATTTTTTGCTATCGATATCGATAGAATTTTCTATAGAAAATTTTTTGCTATCGATATCGATAGAATTTTCTATAGAAAATTTTTTGCTATCGATATCGATAGAATTTTCTATAGAAAATTTTTTGCTATCGATATCGATAGAATTTTCTATAGAAAATTTTTTGCTATCGATATCGATAGAATTTTCTATAGAAAATTTTTTGCTATCGATATCGATAGAATTTTCTATAGAAAATTTTTTGCTATCGATATCGATAGAATTTTCTATAGAAAATTTTTTGCTATCGATATCGATAGAATTTTCTATAGAAAATTTTTTGCTATCGATATCGATAGAATTTTCTATAGAAAATTTTTTGCTATCGATATCGATAGAATTTTCTATAGAAAATTTTTTGCTATCGATATCGATAGAATTTTCTATAGAAAATTTTTTGCTATCGATATCGATAGAATTTTCTATAGAAAATTTTTTGCTATCGATATCGATAGAATTTTCTATAGAAAATTTTTTGCTATCGATATCGATAGAATTTTCTATAGAAAATTTTTTGCTATCGATATCGATAGAATTTTCTATAGAAAATTTTTTGCTATCGATATCGATAGAATTTTCTATAGAAAATTTTTTGCTATCGATATCGATAGAATTTTCTATAGAAAATTTTTTGCTATCGATATCGATAGAATTTTCTATAGAAAATTTTTTGCTATCGATATCGATAGAATTTTCTATAGAAAATTTTTTGCTATCGATATCGATAGAATTTTCTATAGAAAATTTTTTGCTATCGATATCGATAGAATTTTCTATAGAAAATTTTTTGCTATCGATATCGATAGAATTTTCTATAGAAAATTTTTTGCTATCGATATCGATAGAATTTTCTATAGAAAATTTTTTGCTATCGATATCGATAGAATTTTCTATAGAAAATTTTTTGCTATCGATATCGATAGAATTTTCTATAGAAAATTTTTTGCTATCGATATCGATAGAATTTTCTATAGAAAATTTTTTGCTATCGATATCGATAGAATTTTCTATAGAAAATTTTTTGCTATCGATATCGATAGAATTTTCTATAGAAAATTTTTTGCTATCGATATCGATAGAATTTTCTATAGAAAATTTTTTGCTATCGATATCGATAGAATTTTCTATAGAAAATTTTTTGCTATCGATATCGATAGAATTTTCTATAGAAAATTTTTTGCTATCGATATCGATAGAATTTTCTATAGAAAATTTTTTGCTATCGATATCGATAGAATTTTCTATAGAAAATTTTTTGCTATCGATATCGATAGCAAAAAATTTTCTATAGAAAATTTTTTGCTATCGATATCGATAGAATTTTCTATAGAAATTTTTTTGCTATCGATATCGATAGAATTTTCTATAGAAAATTTTTTGCTATCGATATCGATAGAATTTTCTATAGAAAATTTTTTGCTATCGATATCGATAGAATTTTCTATAGAAAATTTTTTGCTATCGATATCGATAGAATTTTCTATAGAAAATTTTTTGCTATCGATATCGATAGAATTTTCTATAGAAAATTTTTTGCCATCGATATCGATAGAATTTTCTATAGAAAATTTTTTGCCATCGATATCGATAGAATTTTCTATAGAAAATTTTTTGCCATCGATATCGATAGAATTTTCTATAGAAAATTTTTTGCCATCGATATCGATAGAATTTTCTATAGAAAATTTTTTGCTATCGATAGAATTTTCTATAGAAAATTTTTTGCTATCGATAGAATTTTCTATAGAAAATTTTTTGCTATCGATAGAATTTTCTATAGAAAATTTTTTGCTATCGATAGAATTTTCTATAGAAAATTTTTTGCTATCGATATCGATAGAATTTTCTATAGAAAATTTTTTGCTATCGATATCGATAGAATTTTCTATAGAAAATTTTTTGCTATCGATATCGATAGAATTTTCTATAGAAAATTTTTTGCTATCGATATCGATAGAATTTTCTATAGAAAATTTTTTGCTATCGATATCAATAGAATTTTCTATAGAAAATTTTTTGCTATCGATATCAATAGAATTTTCTATAGAAAATTTTTTGCTATCGATATCGATAGAATTTTCTATAGAAAATTTTTTGCTATCGATATCGATAGAATTTTCTATAGAAAATTTTTTGCTATCGATATCAATAGAATTTTCTATAGAAAATTTTTTGCTATCGATATCAATAGAATTTTCTATAGAAAATTTTTTGCTATCGATATCGATAGAATTTTCTATAGAAAATTTTTTGCTATCGATATCGATAGAATTTTCTATAGAAAATTTTTTGCTATCGATATCGATAGAATTTTCTATAGAAAATTTTTTGCTATCGATATCGATAGAATTTTCTATAGAAAATTTTTTGCTATCGATATCGATAGAATTTTCTATAGAAAATTTTTTGCTATCTATATCGATAGAATTTTTTATAGAAAATTTTTTGCTATCGATATCGATAGAATTTTCTATAGAAAATTTTTTGCTATCGATATCAATAGAATTTTCTATAGAAAATTTTTTGCTATCGATATCGATAGAATTTTCTATAGAAAATTTTTTGCTATCGATATCGATAGAATTTTCTATAGAAAATTTTTTGCTATCGATATCGATAGAATTTTCTATAGAAAATTTTTTGCTATCGATATCGATAGAATTTTCTATAGAAAATTTTTTGCTATCGATATCGATAGAATTTTCTATAGAAAATTTTTTGCTATCGATATCGATAGAATTTTCTATAGAAAATTTTTTGCTATCGATATCGATAGAATTTTCTATAGAAAATTTTTTGCTATCGATATCGATAGAATTTTCTATAGAAAATTTTTTGCTATCGATATCGATAGAATTTTCTATAGAAAATTTTTTGCTATCGATATCGATAGAATTTTCTATAGAAAATTTTTTGCTATCGATATCGATAGAATTTTCTATAGAAAATTTTTTGCTATCGATATCGATAGAATTTTCTATAGAAAATTTTTTGCTATCGATATCGATAGAATTTTCTATAGAAAATTTTTTGCTATCGATATCGATAGAATTTTCTATAGAAAATTTTTTGCTATCGATATCGATTGAATTTTCTATAGAAAATTTTTTGCTATCGATATCGATAGAATTTTCTATAGAAAATTTTTTGCTATCGATATCGATAGAATTTTCTATAGAAAATTTTTTGCTATCGATATCGATAGAATTTTCTATAGAAAATTTTTTGCTATCGATATCGATAGAATTTTCTATAGAAAATTTTTTGCTGTCGATAGAATTTTCTATAGAAAATTTTTTGCTATCGATATCGATAGAATTTTCTATAGAAAATTTTTTGCTATCGATATCGATAGAATTTTCTATAGAAAATTTTTTGCTATCGATATCGATAGAATTTTCTATAGAAAATTTTTTGCTATCGATATCGATAGAATTTTCTATAGAAAATTTTTTGCTATCGATATCGATAGAATTTTCTATAGAAAATTTTTTGCTATCGATATCGATAGAATTTTCTATAGAAAATTTTTTGCTATCGATATCGATAGAATTTTCTATAGAAAATTTTTTGCTATCGATATCGATAGAATTTTCTATAGAAAATTTTTTGCTATCGATATCGATAGAATTTTCTATAGAAAATTTTTTGCTATCGATATCGATAGAATTTTCTATAGAAAATTTTTTGCTATCGATATCGATAGAATTTTCTATAGAAAATTTTTTGCTATCGATATCGATAGAATTTTCTATAGAAAATTTTTTGCTATCGATATCGATAGAATTTTCTATAGAAAATTTTTTGCTATCGATATCGATAGAATTTTCTATAGAAAATTTTTTGCTATCGATATCGATAGAATTTTCTATAGAAAATTTTTTGCTATCGATATCGATAGAATTTTCTATAGAAAATTTTTTGCTATCGATATCGATAGAATTTTCTATAGAAAATTTTTTGCTATCGATATCGATAGAATTTTCTATAGAAAATTTTTTGCTATCGATATCGATAGAATTTTCTATAGAAAATTTTTTGCTATCGATATCGATAGAATTTTCTATAGAAAATTTTTTGCTATCGATATCGATAGAATTTTCTATAGAAAATTTTTTGCTATCGATATCGATAGAATTTTCTATAGAAAATTTTTTGCTATCGATAGAATTTTCTATAGAAAATTTTTTGCTATCGATATCGATAGAATTTTCTATAGAAAATTTTTTGCTATCGATATCGATAGAATTTTCTATAGAAAATTTTTTGCTATCGATATCGATAGAATTTTCTATAGAAAATTTTTTGCTATCGATATCGATAGAATTTTCTATAGAAAATTTTTTGCTATCGATATCGATAGAATTTTCTATAGAAAATTTTTTGCTATCGATATCGATAGAATTTTCTATAGAAAATTTTTTGCTATCGATATCGATAGAATTTTCTATAGAAAATTTTTTGCTATCGATATCGATAGAATTTTCTATAGAAAATTTTTTGCTATCGATATCAATAGAATTTTCTATAGAAAATTTTTTGCTATCGATATCGATAGAATTTTCTATAGAAAATTTTTTGCTATCGATATCGATAGAATTTTCTATAAAAAAAATTTTGTTATCGATATCGATAGAATTTTCTATAGAAAATTTTTTGCTATCGATATCGATAGAATTTTCTATAGAAAATTTTTTGCTATCGATATCGATAGAATTTTCTATAGAAAATTTTTTGCTATCGATATCGATAGAATTTTCTATAGAAAATTTTTTGCTATCGATATCGATAGAATTTTCTATAGAAAATTTTTTGCTATCGATATCGATAGAATTTTCTATAGAAAATTTTTTGCTATCGATATCGATAGAATTTTCTATAGAAAATTTTTTGCTATCGATATCGATAGAATTTTCTATAGAAAATTTTTTGCTATCGATAGAATTTTCTATAGAAAATTTTTTGCTATCGATATCGATAGAATTTTCTATAGAAAATTTTTTGCTATCGATATCGATAGAATTTTCTATAGAAAATTTTTTGCTATCGATATCGATAGAATTTTCTATAGAAAATTTTTTGCTATCGATATCGATAGAATTTTCTATAGAAAATTTTTTGCTATCGATATCGATAGAATTTTCTATAGAAAATTTTTTGCTATCGATATCGATAGAATTTTCTATAGAAAATTTTTTGCTATCGATATCGATAGAATTTTCTATAGAAAATTTTTTGCTATCGATATCAATAGAATTTTCTATAGAAAATTTTTTGCTATCGATATCGATAGAATTTTCTATAGAAAATTTTTTGCTATCGATATCGATAGAATTTTCTATAAAAAAAATTTTGTTATCGATATCGATAGATTTTCTACATAAAACTTGCCATCGATATCGATAGAATTTTCTATAGAAAATTTTTTGCTATCGATATCGATAGAATTTTCTATAGAATTTTTTATAGAATTTTTTATAGAAAATATTTTGCTATCGATATCGATAGAATTTTCTATAGAAAATTTTTTGCTATCGATATCGATAAAATTTTCTGATTTCCTAACTAAAATTTTTAGTTATCGATAACTATAAAAAAATGTCTGTTATCGTTATCTGAATAACCAAATAATTTTATTATATCAACTTGTGCCGCAAATTTCTATGACTAATACAAATTTTGTTTTTTAATTCATATTGCGGAAATGTTTCCATGAACAGTGATCGAGAGAGATTGAAAAATGGTCCGACTGAGTGTATTCATATTTATATTATTCAAAACAAAGAACTTTGTTTACTTGTTATTAAAAAAAAGACTTTGTATACCTTTATAAAATGAAAAACGAAATAGAGAGATGGTGAAATTATATTCAACTATAAAATGTTGTTATAGCAGATTTGCAAAAAAAAAAATCATCATAAATTTTTGCTCTTGGCGGCTGAGGAATTAAGGCACAAGAAACATAGCTGCCAGATCATTGTTGAAAAAAAAAATCGTCAAAACTCAAAAAAATATGAAAAATTAAAAAATATTTGGAATATTTTAAAATTAAGAAAAAATTCGAAAAAAATAGGAAAAATTTCTGGACAATTCGGAAAAACGATAGAAAACTAAGAAAAAATTCTTCAGATTTTTGCTATCGATGTACCGATAACTATAAAACTTTTACAGAAAACTCCAAAAAAAATAGAAACTCAGGAATATTTTAAATATTTTAAATTTAACAAAAAATTAGGAAACAAGAAAGGACAATTCGAAAAAATATTAGAAAATTTAGAAAAAATTATGGAAAATTCATAAAATTTAAGAAAACAACAGAAAAATATTTTAAATTTAGATAAAAACAAGTAAGAGTGTTAAATTCGGCTGTGCCGAATCTTTTATACCCTCCAACACGTTTAAAATTATAAAAAAACGCAGGGGCGTCTTTTATTTTTTTTGGGGGGGGGGGCTTTCGGTGGAGTATGTTAGGGACACCAATACCCCCGCTTTATATGTTTACAAATTATTTGTTTATGATATTTACGCTTAAATAATAAATTTTTATTGTTATTTATAATTAATTTCTATAACCACGCCCCCAAAGGGGGGCGGGCTGAAAAAAATCTTATTTCCTAACCCCTTTGATCCAAGCGCAGGTCTATGAACATAATATGGCATACAAATGTTACATTTGTTGAGCAAAAATTAAAAAAAAAAATCGTAAAAATATCGTATTTTTTAGGGGTCGTTTTAGTTCTTTAAGGGGGAACTTTTTCCCCCTGGTCCGATTTTGCCCATCTTCGAACTTAACCTTACCAGTAACATAAGAGATATTCATGCCCAATTTCAGGGGTGTAGCTCTTTTGGTTCGGACTGCATCGTTATTTCTACAGACGGACGGACGGACATCGCTAGAATGTCTTAGATTCTATCATGGATCAATATTATATATACTTTGTGGGGTCCCCGACCGATATTTCGATATGTTACACACGGAATGACAAAGTGAGTATACCCCCATACTGTGGTTGGAGGGTATAAAAATATAGGAAAAATTTTGGGACAATTCAGAAAAATATTAAAAAAATTAGAAAAATCAATGAAAATTTATTGAATTTGAGAAAAAAAATTACAAAAAATTATTCAAAGTTTAGTTTTTATTTAGAAAAATTCAGAAAAATCTTGGAAAATTCAGAAAAATTTGGAAAAAAAATTTAAAATCTCAGAAAAGTTGAGAAAAAATCAGAAATTAAAAAAAAATTAACGAATTTAAGCATTAAAGCATTTTGCATTTTTAGGTTAAGTTGAATGTACTAAAATTTTCGAGGTGTCCTTACATTTTCGTTAATAACTTTTGAACCGCTAAACCGATATCGCTCAAATGCAATACCAAATTTCTCGGGGCAACAACGATTGAAAATGTTATGCTTTGGTCATATCTGTATTAGGGTTCTATAGTCGAAAAGTCGATTAATCGATTTGCAAAGATAAAATCTATACTTACAACCAGAGCTTCGAAGGATTTCATTCCTTAATTCGATTTTGCATTCTGAATGAAAATTTAGTGATTGCATTCCCCAATCACATTTTAGCGAATTGAATGAATTTCTTTAGACTCATTCGATTTATAAATATCGAATGCATTTGATTTATTTTTCATTCGACTTTCAAAAATCGAATGCATTCGATTTTTTTTCATTCGACTTATAAAAATCGAATGCATTCCATTGCGAATGCACTCGATTTTCTTTTCATTCAATTTGAAAAAATCGATTGGCTTATTCATTCACTGCATAAAACACTTAAAAATTGGTTGGTTTAACCAAGATAGAGCAAAACGGAACCAATTTTTTGTATCGCCAACACTCTTCACACTTTTTGTCGTGTAGGCAGTTCATATGTGCATTTTTTAAATTTTCGGGAACACCAATTTTTTTGTATTCAAAATTAGGGCCCATTAGGGTCATCATATGTAAAATGAGTCGGCGATACTATGGACCAAAATTTGGCTCCGTATTGCTCTACCTATTTAAAAAATCAATTGCATTCGCAGTGGAATGATAAAAAATTGATTGCATTCGATTTTTCTAAATCGAATGAACAATAAATCGAATGCATTCATTTTAGCCATTCAATCGAATGAATTCCAAGGACTGCATTCAATGTTGATTTATAAAATCGAATGCATTCACTGACTATGAAAATTGAATGGATTTTTTTGAGAATTCATTCGAAAAATATTTCATTCTTCGAAGCTTTGCCTACAACGAAAGAGCTGCTAAAAAATTCAGAAAATCAAAATTAAAAACAAAAAAAATTTTAAACTGCTTCAGAAGGAATTCATTTCTAAGCACCACAACTCAAAATTTGAATGCCCATTTTTTGAAGTCTTAGAAAAAGGTCCTGATTTTTATTTAAAAAAATAATAAGATCTGATTATATATTTTTCCAGATCTAAATAGATATGATGCAATATCAAAATTTGTACTCGGGTCAGAAAAAATTATAAAAGTTAAAAAAAGACCCAGGAAAATTTTTCAAAAGTAAAACAGAATTTTAAAATCAAAAGACGAAATTTTAAAAATTTTGTAAAAATAAGAAAAACTTAAATAAAACGAGAAAAACTTGGAAAACTTTTCTTACTCGCGATAAGTGTTAACAAATTCATTTATAATCAGGGTATTCACTTCAGAATTTTTTGACCCTTGCAACAGTGCAATATTGCAACTTTTTTTTTTAAAAAAATTTTAATAAATTTTTTTTTTCTATTACTTTTTATATGATGCGTAGTTGCAAGAAAAGATTTGCAATTTATTTTAATATAAATACAATTTCTTTTATTCACAAAGAAACAAGCAAAAAAAGTTGCAATTTTGACATAGCGCAATTTTGCAAGACTAAAATTTCTGACGTGAATTCCATTAATAATTTTTGCACGTAAGTAATACAATTTTATTATTCAGGGTATTCACTTCCGAATTTTTTGACCCTTGCAACAGTGCAATATTGCAACATTTTTTTTTAAAAAAAAAATTTAATAAAATTTTTATTTTTCTATTACCTTTTATATGATGCGTAGTTGCAAGAAAAGATTTGCAATTTATTTTAATATAAATACAATTGATTTTATTCACAAAGAAACAAGCAAAAAAAGTTGCAATTTTGACATTGCGCAATTTTGCAAGACTAAAATTTCTGACGTGAATTCCATTATTATTTATATTATTTTTTAAATCCGCGACCACAAAAAGAGGGGCAAAAAAACATTTAGAAATCCCTGGCATATTTGCTTAACAAGTACAAACAACCTCTAAAAAAAGGCGCTTTTCACAGGATGGTAAAGTTGTTCAAGGTTGAACTTTTTTTACTGGAACGATTTTGTCCATTTACGAACTTAACCAGCTCATTAAGATGAGACAATTCGTGCTAAGCCTCAGGAGTCTAGCTCTTTTAGTTTGGACTGCATTAGTATTTTTGCAGACATTATGGAAAATTCAAAAAAGTCTATAATATCAATGTGGGAAAATAAAAGAAAAAAAATGTAAAAAAAAATTAAAAATTTTTGGTAAATTCAAAAAAGTTCAGAAAATTGACAAAAGTTTAGTTAAATTAAGAAAATTTTAGAAGAATTCAGAAAAACGCTAGAAAATTTTTAAAAAGTTCATAACCATGTTCTGAATTAGAAAAATTAAGAAATAATGTTGAAAAATCGAATAATGTTCTAGAAACAAAGTTAAGAAAAACTTATGAAAATTCGAAAAAATGTTGGAAATTTCAGGAAAGTTAAATTTTGAAATCCATTTAGAATTGTAACCTAAAAATATGCTTTAAAAAAAAAAACAAATAGCGATTAAAGTGCAAAATTTTCAAAAACATAAAAAAAAATCGGCAAACTGCCAAAAATCGGCACAAATATTGAAATACATCTTAAATATATGGCAACATTTTCTGCCCAATAAAAACAAGGTTAATAGTAAAAGAAATTTATAAAAACAAAATCGGCAAAAACATGAAATAAGCAAATTATAGCAAATAGATTGTTACAAGAAATCACCGTTGCTGATTATCAAAAAAAAAAAAAACAAGAAAAGAAAAGAACTTTGTGTGAAAAATATATACATCAAAAAACTTTTAACAATACAACGCGCTATTAACGGGCTATTTTTATATTTACTGCGTCATTTTTTCACTCTTATTTGGGGTTATTAAATTGAAATTTCAACACAAAAGATTAAAAAAAATTAAAAAAAATAAATCAGAAAAAATACACAAATGTGTTCCAGGATACGCAATATTTTAGATAGTGAACTTAACGAGCTGGATATACATACACGCATCATGATTGAAGAATTAACTGAAGAGGTACAATATCTATTTCCCGATGAAAAAAAAGTAACAACGTCATTATTAACTAGACTATATTCAACGGCTAAATTAAATCATGCCAAACAGCTAGTCACAACTATGAATGATATTCCCAAGCAAGAATTACGAGAATATTTACTAAATTTAAAATTTGATGAAATTGATGGACAATCGATGACACCTTTATGTATGGCTGCCATGCAGGGTAATGTTATGTATGTAAAAACACTTTTGTCTCATTATTCCGTCGATATGGAACGTGATTGTAATGTTATATACGATGGTTTGGTAGTATATGGTGCCACAGCCTTATGGGTGGCAGCCGGTTTGGGTCATATGGAAATTGTTAAATTATTGGTTAAGAATGGGGCCAATATTAATCATATTACCAGAGCTCAATCTTCTCCCTTACGAGCTGCTTGCTATGCTGGACGTATGGATATTGTTAAATACTTAATAGAACATGGAGCTGATGTTAATTCAGGTAATAAATATAATAATACCTGTATAATGATAGCAGCATATAAGGGACATTCACCTGTAGTCGATGCTCTCTTAAAGAATGGTGCTAATCCTAATGAACAGGCTGTATGCGGAGCAACAGCTTTACATTATGCTGCCGAATGTGGTCACTTAGATATATGCCGCTTACTACTAGATCATGGTGCCCGTTTACATGATAATGAACATGGCATAAGTCCTGTATTAAGTGCAGCTGAACGTTGCCATGAAGATGTAGTAGAATTATTTATTGAACGTACAAATTTAATGACCAAGGAAGATATTATAAAGGCTTTAGAATTGCTGGGTGCCTCATTTGCTAATGACAAGGATAATTATAATATTTCAAAAGCTTATGATTATTTAATGCGTGCCATGGAATTAAGATATTCAGATACTGATAACGTCATTCACAAAACATTGAAGCCTTCTAATCCCGCCTATGATAATTGGTTAGAAACAGAAAATGTACAAGAATTATTAGCCTTAAGATTAAATCATCATTCTTTACATATGGAATCTTTAACAATACGTGAACGTATATTGGGTATTAATAATCCAGATTTACCACAACCTATTGTTTACCGAGGAGCAGTAATGGCCGATCAGGGACGTTTTGAAAAATGTCAAATATTATGGAATTATGCTATGGATTTAAGGATTATGAATAATATATCTATAGAAAGAGATTTGCTACGTTTTGCTCAATTATTTTCACAACTTTTACAAATGGAAGATATTTCCTTAGAACTAACACAAGTTTTGGCGGTTTTAGTTAAATGTCAACAAGAAATTGAAAGAAATAAATATAAAATAGCCCATCCTACAGCTAAGGATGTCCCACGTTTAATAGCTAATCAAAATGAACAAAATGTAGCTTCTGCTTTATATTTAATTAAAATAATAACTAAATTGATACCACAACAACCTCATACCGATATAGAACATATAGAATTGTTATATAAAACTATTAAGAAATTTATACAATGTGATACTCGTTGTCTAGACAATGGAGAAACTTTGTTACATATGGCTGTAAATGGTTTAACACCCGTAGATGATGATGATTATACCACCGATGTCTGTAAGTTTCCATGTTTTCGTACTGCCCTTCTATTGGTACATGCTGGAGCATCCGTAGCTGCATTTGATGATGTACGCAACACTCCTTTACATACTTTGGTAGCCAGTTTTCCTCGTGATAATCCTCAACTATTAACACAAGCTGAAAAAATAGTTAAACTTTTGGTTGACGCTGGTGCCCACTTGGATGCTGTTAATGCTCATGATTTAACACCCGCCCAAACTCGATATGTTTCGGGTTTAACCAATATTATTCAAGGTTATGAAAATTCGTTAACATCATTAAAATGTATAGCTTCTCGTTGTGTTGCTATTAATAAAATCAAATACAAGGGTCAGGTACCTACAGTTTTGGAATACTACATACAAATTCATAGTGCAGACAAGTTTTTTCCCTGAGAGTTCATAATGATTTCTAGAGAGTTTAAAGAATGGTATTATTAAATAAGAAAAACTCAACAAATTTATATATTTTCTTTATAATTTAATTGATATTTTAATCTTAAATAAAGAATTTTATTTTTGTATGCCATTAACAAAAATTTAATTATGAATTTTTAAACAAAAAAAAACAATTTTCAGAAACTAAAAAAATTTCTATACAAAAGAAAACTATATCTGAATAAAATTTCTACATCTGAAAAATTTTTAACACAACAAATTTCTAGATTCTGTGACATTTTTCTTTGCAAAAAATGTTTAGCCTAATCGGTCCAACCGTTTTGCTATTTTAGATATAACGAAAAATTGGCGTGGACAGCTTTCATTTCCGTACCAACCTTTGTTGGACTTTGTCGAACAATTAAAAAATTATTCAAACAGATCCAGCCGTTCTACGATTTTAGATATATCGAAAAAAAGTGGCCGCGAACCTTAGTTAGACTATGAAGAATATTTATAAAACAAAAAACAAATCAGCAGTTCTGCGATTTTAGATGTATCAAAATAAGTGGGTGAAGAAGTGGCGTGGTTAATTTTTTCTTTCCGTAAAAAACTAATAGGCCTATTCAGAGTCATAGAGTAGTCCAACAAATGGCGTTTGAAAAAGTAGTAAACAAAAACCATATGGTATTGTTTACGAAATTTTATCACAAATCGAAATGTGAGCGAGATGGAAGATACCAGTTTTACAGTGAGAATGCAGATTGTTTTTTGTCTCTCTTTGCTTTGCGTTTGAACTTTTGTTTGGCATTGCCAGAATTTTCCAATTATCTTTGGTGATGCCAGATCTACAAAACGGTCGATGGACCACTATGTCACTATGGGCCTATTATCGATAGCAACCGAACGTCAGTTGCGTTGCCAGAAAGCTATTACGTATGGCAACTGGCAACTGACAGCTGTTACCTTCAGTTGCCTTATAGTCGTTATTTTGGCAACCACAAATTTTTGGTTGCTGTATAGTTTTTAAACAAAAAAAAAGTGGAAAAACAAAAAGAAAGTAAAGATTTTTGTTAAAGGGGTTAAGGCGGGCTTTAAAATTACAAACTTCATGCATTCCTCCCATCGGCTTCGCTAAAAATTTTGTCGAAAGTAAAGAATACCGAACTTGCTTTAAATTAAAAATAAATTATATTACCTTGAACTTTAAGCTGCTAGATATCGAATGTGGGGTTCAAACATGTGGGGACACGCCCCCTTTTAAAGGGGCGTGGCTATTTAAATGGCGTTTTCTTAAATATTTCAAAAACTACTTATCTGATCAAATAGAATAGGGAGTGACTGGAAAGGTTGATTAAATACCTCTCGAACGAGTTGTAACATGACCCAGTTTAATTAACCCTTTAAGCGACAAGAGTTGACTTAAACATTTTTTGACATGGCTTATTTCACAAAATGGTTTTTATTTCAAAATCGCACATAAGCTTTATTTAGCGAAGCCACTTGTGCTAATACCAATGAAGTTCCAACTTTGGCTCTTAATATCTCTGTAAGTTTATGGGTTACAGCGCAAGTTCATAGCGCAAACGAAAGCTTGAGATCTAGGCTACCTTTCCATGTGGACAAAAATATTGTTTAAATACGTGCGATTTTGAGATATTAACCGTTGTGTAAAAAAAGTCATGGTTAAAATTTTTAAAGTCAGTTTTTGGCGCTTAAGGGGTTAATGAAACTAGGCAATGTTGGACACCGTTTGGTGTGGTATTTTATCAACCTTTCTAGTGACACCTTACTCATCTTAATAGGATAAGTAGTTTTTGAAATATTTAAGAAAAATCAATTTAAATTTAAAGCCCCGCCCCTTCTAAATGGGGCGTGTCCCCACAAGTTTGAACCCCACATTTAACTTCTTAGATGTCAATGGTCAATATTAAATATATTTTTTTTATTTAAGGCAAGTTCGCTAATCTCCATCTCTTAATTGATGCCAACGCAACTGAAGTTTGGTTGCCATCCATAATCGACCTATAAGTTTGACTAGGATAAACTCAATCGTTCGCCAATTTTAAATAATTCGAAAAAGTGGGTGTGGTAAATTTTTCTTCCCGTAAAAACCTAAGTTGGACTATAAGGGAAAAATTAGCCAAATCGGGCCAGCCGTTCTCAAGTGATGCGATTACCAACGAACAATATTTTAATTTAATTTTTATAAATAACACCGTCCGACACAGTTTTGTACACATGGCTCAGACCGACACCTTCTGAAAGTAGAGCCGAAAATAAAATGCATGTGTCTCTCAGTTTTTCTAGATCAATTCGCGTTTTCGCGAAAAACGTCAATAAAAAAGTTGTGTTTTTTTAAAGTAGTGTGAAATAAGTAGAAAAATGTATTAAATCTACTTATGAGCTAAATATTGATTGAACATGTCTTTAGTGAAATTTAAAGACGGTTCTTTTCGTAGAACATATTAACCCTCTATCTCCCATTTTTAGGGGTCATTTCTGTCATCATTTCTAATGCCCTCCTAGAAAACCAATAAATCGTACATATAAAGGGTTAAAATGTTCTGCATCAAATTTCACTAGGTGTTATCAAAGGACAATAATTTGTGCGATGCTAACAAAATGCTTAAAAAAGTAAAATTGTAAAGTATCTTTAGTGAAACACAATTTAATACATTATGAAACTTTACAATTTTACTTCTTTAAACATTTTGCTAACATCCCACGAACTTTTGGCCTTTGACAACCCCTAGTGAAATTTGATGCAAAACATTTTTGTGCAAAACATTTTTGTGAGCATGATTTGTGGTTTCTAGGAGAGTATTTGAAATAAGAACAAAAATGATCCGTAAAAATTTGAGAAGAAAAGAACCGCCATTAAATTTCACTGAAGACATCTATTAACACTATTTTGCTCAGAAGTATATTTACTTCCCTTTTGCGATTTATTTCACACTTCTTTTGTGAAACACAATTTAACATCATATTTTGTTTGCATTTTTCGCGAAAAACGCGAATTGATTTAAAAAAACCTGAGAGACACGGGAATATTATTTTTATACCCACTTTCTGACTGGAGTGAATTTTTTCTATAATTTCTATAAAAGGCGAATTGATCTAGAAAAACTGGGAGACACGGGTATTTTATTTTCGGCCATACTCTCAGAATTTTTTGGTCCGGTTTATGTGTACAGACAAAATTTTAAATTTGTCGGACGGTGTAATAGATAACTATAAAAAAGAATTCGCTATTTTGGCATCTGTTCTATCTTTCACAACTTTTCAATTCACGTGAAACTGTCCAAATCACATAAAACCAAATTTAATGTTGTGCTGTTCACGTTTTCATTCGTAGTTTAATTCGAATAACTAAAAGCTAAAAATTGTAACGAAAAAAGTGCATTCGTTTTACTATCCCCAAACTTTATTTATGTGAAACAAAACGAATAAAAACGTTTGAAAGTAATATCTGTTGACAGGACCTAATCCCCACAGACATTATCCCCATATTAGTTGTGGGGACAATGACCCTTTCCAAAACGGATGGATTATGGGGATTATGACCCCTTTCCAAAACGGATGGATTATGGGGATTATGTCCATTCCCTGTCGGGACTACGACCGAAACGTTTTCGGTCATAAGTTATGACTCATAACCCCCATTCATATTATGGGAAATAAGTCCAAAACAATTTCGGTCATAATCCCTTTTTTTTGCGCAGAGCCTGGCCGAAGACCGGTCACGCAGAAAAACTTTTCAAGGCAAAAAAAAATATTTATATAATTGTTTGGATTGTGTCATGTCACCGTAATAGCTAGAACACCAAAAAAATTGGAAATTTTCATTTCTCATGCGGGTTTGGTCTGAAAAAGTGTGGTTGGTCAGACACTAGTAATAATACATATAAATAATATTTATTAAATATAACTCACCATTTTTATATGAAGTAACGTCTATATTTTTTGTAAATTCTACATGATTATTAATCAACATCTGATCAATAGCCTCAAAAGATATTAAATTTGAAAAATAATTGGATTGCTGGCGTTTTATTAAACAGGCTTTTTGTTCCCAATACTTTGAAAAAAAGTCTGAAACAGTAACCGGATTCAGAAGCCATTTAAAGGCCCGTTTGCCCTCATCCATACTGTTTAATTTTCTAATATCGGAGGGAGGTGACAATGGTTCTAATTTTACCGTTGTCGTAGAAGACATATTGCGTCCCGAGTTTTTAGAAGTTGGTGCTCTAGTAAATTCCTCTACGGAAGCCAATGAAGCACGTCTACGTGTTGGTTCTTCTTGTGGTTTATTTGATGGCAAAGATTTACGGGTTACCGATTTAGGTTCTTCTGATTTTTTAGACTTTTTTGGTTTTGTAATATTATTTGTGGAAGTTATTGTTGATTTTGTTGTAGATGGTTCAATACTTTTACGTTTATTATTAACTTTAGTTAAAATGGATTGAGCTAAAGCTTCAGCGGCTTGATTATCATCTTCATTGGTACTTGACGATGATTCCATCTCTTCATTGGAATATACATAAGAATCATCCTCTGTTAATGAAACCAATGAAGGATTGGTTGTATCATTAGTATAACTACCTTCTGAGTTATAATCATCTTCATCTGACAATTCTACATCATTTTCTTCTGAATCAACTAAATTTATATTAACTTCCTGTTCGGCATCATCCATTTCTAATTGTTGTACCAAATGATCTTCCAAGTCTTTCTTCTTTTGTTGATCTTTTTTACTTAATTTCTTTTCCGAATTATTATCATATAACTTTTCAACCAGATTAACAACCTCTGAATCCTTAATTTTGTTTACCCATACCCTATTACCAGAATTTTTTGATGTTCCAGCATCATTTGCAGATTTTTTGTTTGGCATGGACGAAGATGCCTTTACCTGGCTAGTATTGGTCTGATGTTTAACTCTTTTTTTATTAGCCATCGATTTTCCGGCTCCACTTGTATTAAGATTTTGTGTTTTGCCGGCTGTTTTTGTCGCTACATCTGGAGCACATGCTAGTGCTTTTATTTTGGAATCCTTTGCCGTTTTGGTTCCATTTGACTTTTTGTTTTTATTTTTACGTGTATCCGCAATATTTTTGGCTGCTTTAAATACACTATAAGCAGAGACCGGCTCTCCTGCAGACATTTTAATGGCTGTATCAACAATTGGTATAAAAGATTTAGTAAAATGTCCGGCAAACTGATTAAAATTTGCTAAGTGTTGATACATGTGATCCTTATAAGGGTCCATTGTAAAGTTTAATACATACCGGTAGTTTTTTTTCCTAGTCTGTGGTTGGAATTATTTTGGAACTTTTTTAACTGTAAAATTAACAAAAAAATAACACAATTTCTGAGTTTCCAATTTGTAAATTCAGCACGTTGTTTTTTTTTTTTTGAGTACTGTATAAAATAATTCACAGTACAGGGTTGTATTTTCTTAAACTTTGCGCACTAATTAAGTGTTGTCAATGCCAGTTTTTTTAACGGAAATTTAGGATATCACACATTTTCTGCTGAAGCGATTTTGATTTGCTTTTCATTTAAAGCGATTTTGATTTTTTCTTAATTTTTTTTATCTTTGACCTCAAAAAAGTTTTGCAACCAAAATTTATACCCAAAAAAAAAAAAAAAATTGTCTCTTTGACGATTACGCAGTAACTGGAATCTTCCATCTCGCTCAGATTTCTATTTGTGATACAATTTCGTAAACAATACCATATGGTGTTTGTTTACTACTTTTTCAAACGATATTTTTACCTTACTCGATATTTTAACGATATTCAGTTAAGTCTCATGATCTGTGGTCTCAACAGAACAATCAGGACACTGGACGCTTACCGTTGTTAGAAAAATATACCTAAAACACTGATGGTGCAAAACTGTAAATTGAATGTTCAGTTTAGAAAAATTTTTATATGCATTTATTTATATTTATTTTTTTGTAAATTTTACGTTTTATAATTTTTTTTTTAATTTTATCTTTAATAGGAAAGAATTTAAGAGTACATATTCAAATTTTTATTAAAAATAATTGTCGAAATTCATAATTAGACTGTTGTTTTTTTCTGTTTTTAATATTTTTACTTAAAACTAGGTATTATGAAGTTATGGAAAGTTAATTCAAATTAAGGAACTTTTTTGTATACATTTTATGTAAATTTTGTGTTTTATACATTTTTTTAAAAATATTTTTAATAAAGAAAACAAAAAGAAACATTAAATTTAATCTTTTTTAAGACAAAATTTAAGAGTATTCAAACCTCTATTAAAAATAATTGTCAAATTTCGAAATTATACTGTTATTTTTTCATTTAAACATTTTTTACTTAAAACTAGATGTTATGAAGATAAAATCAAAAAATTTCGAGGTTTTTCATAACTATATTTACTATAGTAGCAATTAAAAATTTGTTTATTATTTTTTTTTTTTTCATTTACGTTATTAAATGCTTTTTAACTTAAAACTAAAATTTAAAGAAATTTGGATAGAATTTCAAGTAATTTAAAAAAAAAACTTAACAAGATTTTAGTCAAATTTTTTAAAAAATTTTGTTTTTTTTTTATATTTAAATTTTAAACCAAATTTTAAGGAACTGAATTATTATTTAAAAATAAGAAAATATATTCAAAATTAAGTTTTTTCTGTTTTAATTACTTTTGTCTTAACACTAATTATAATAAACTTTTATGTAATTTCGTAGTCATTTCTAGAATTGCTTTAATACTTTTCCTTGGATTCTGTTTAATTATGTGTTTTGTAGTAGTTTTCAGCCATTTGTTGCAATGATTCAGCCTCTTCTCCGGTAGCCTCTACCATTTGTTTTAATAAACTATTTGGCTGTTGTAGCATCTCATAAGGCTTACCAAATTCCTTTAGATAACCGTTATCTAAAACCATTATACGATCAGATTTCATAACTGTTTTTAAACGATGAGCGACAGTCAAGACAGTACAGGTTTTGAAATTTTCTTGTATTGTTTGTTGGATTAAATTATCAGTGCTAAAAATAAAATTTAAAATTAAATGTTAATAAATAATAAAAATTCTTAGATTCTGAGACATTTTTCGTGTGAAAAAATTCTCAGATTTTGAAAATGAACTGCATTGTGATCACGTAAAGCGACAGTTGACTATCGTCGATTTTTAGAGTCTTGTTTCTCCAAAACTTAATAAAATTGTTCAATATATTTTAATGTTTCGGGATTAGACAGCACTCTGCATTAATATTATAAAGAAAAACATTCAAACTTTCCTTCAAAACGATCTGTATTTTGATGTTTATCCATCGTCAATCGTTTTACATAATTAGCCCTCAGAACAATCACGGAACGACACTATTTAAATGATTTGACAGTTAAAAAACAGCGACCGGTTTAGGAGAATGAAAAGAATCATTACGGCACTTTTCATACGATTTCATATTTAAATTCGGCCTTGCCGAATGTAGTGATACCCTCCACAATTTCAAAAAGTTAATTACAAAAAACTTTATTTAAAAGGAAATTACTTTTGAACAAAAAAAATCCGCGAAAAAAAAATGTTTGGTAAAAAAAAAATCCGCGATTTTTTCTTTTTTTGAATTAAAGCATTTTGTATTTTTAGGTTATGTTGAATGTACTAAAATTTTTGAGTTGTCCTTATATTTTTTGAACCGCTCAACCGGTATCGCTCAAATGCAATACTAAACTTCTCGGGAAAACTTCCAATAAATATGTTAAGTTTTAGTCATCTCCATGTAATATTTTGGCCGTGATAACCACTTTCACAGACAGACGTACATCGCTAGAATGTCTTAAAACCGATCGGGGATCATGAATATATATACTTTATGGGGTCCCATACCGATATTTCGATGAGTTACAAACGGAATGACAAACTTATATATACCCTATATCGCTAAGTGAAGGGTATAAAAACAGCGACCGGTTTAGGAGAATAAAAAGAATCATCACGGCACTTTTCATACGATTTCACATTTAAAAACCGTGACTGACTCTTCAAAATATTAAAAATATTTGGTTATCATGACGGTTTCTCTCAATCTTCCTATCAATTTTACCCTCTCTATCACTCCAGCGTTGACAAATTTAAAAAAATGTATTTTCCATTTACAATTGTCAAACAAACAGTGACTCCATCTAATGACATTGACAATGTGTTTAGCAATTTTCTCCTTTAAATTACAGTGTGTCCAGATAAGCAATCATCACTTCTATCATACGTCACAATTGATTGTAATGGCTGTCATTGCTAATCTGGACAGTTTATACAATGATGGTATACAATTGATGGTAGAGCGCCTGTTCTACTATAGATTGCTAGCAATCAAGTGTCTATATGAAATTGCTAACCATTGCTTACTATCGAGTTTGGCGTTTGTAAACGTCAAATGTAACACTGAACCACAGACTAATACAGACTCGACATAAGTGACAGGTGTCAAAAAAGTAGTCTTGAACCATATGGTTAATTTTTTCAAATTATTCTACGAATTAGGTTAGAAAGAGAAAGCTAATATAACGCGCCATTAGAAAAATGGATGCCAGATCGGTTTTTGTTGTTTCGCTCACTCCTAAGTCGTAGAAAGTGTTGCCATGTTAGCGTAAAACGGACTAAAAACCGCTGTGTTTTCTCCTAAAATCGCTTAGTTTTTCCCCATTTTTTCTTATAAAACTCTACCACAGACTAATACAGACTCGACATAAGTGACAGGTGTCAAAAAAGTAGTTCTGAACCATATGGTTAATATTTTCAAATTATTCTACGAATTAGGTTAGAAAGAGAAAACTGATATAACGCGCCATAAGAAAAATGGATGCCAGATCGGTTTTTGTTGTTTCACTCACTCCTAAGTCGTAGAAAGTGTTGCCATGTTAGCGTAAAACGGACTAAAAACCGCTGTGTTTTCTCCTAAAATCGCTTAGTTTTTCCCCATTTTTTCTTGTAAAACTCTACTGTCGAGTCTGTATTTAGCAAAGGTTCGAAAGAATTAATTCTTTAATTCTATTTCCTAATTCGAATTAAAAAAATAGAATTTGGCATTCCCTAAAATCATTCAACTTTCATAATCATTGAATTAATTCTTTCAAGAATTCATTCCTTAAGAATGATCATTCTTAAAGAATGAACTATTTTTTTATCTAAATCAATCTACTACAAATTGAATGGTGAAATTTTCTTATCATTCAATTTAAAACAGTGAAGCGCAACACACATACACACACACATTTATGCTTGTGTGGGAAGCAGCAGACGAGACGTCAACAAAACAACAACCGATCGTTTACACACGAAGATGCTTAAAATGCACACAAGCAACACATTTTTGAAAATACAAAGGGAATGAAATAAAAAAATCATCATTCAATTTGTAATAGATTTGAATGATGAAAAATGTTGATCATTCAATCGAATGATTGCTTGCAAGGAATTAATTCTCTTGGGAATTAATTCAATTTGATTTAAGCTTTGAGAATTAAGCCTTTGAATTAATTCGTGTTGAATGCTGGTAAGGAATGATAATTCAAAACTTATTAAAACAGAATTAAACTTCTGGTGAATTAATTCTCAATAGAATTAAGTCGTTCGAAGCTCTGGTATTTAGTCTGTGACTCTACTGTCGAGTCTGTATATAGTCTGTGACTAAACACCCTTTATGGTTGCTTTGGTGGTTGCTAATCTAGACCGGGTGTTACGCTTTGTTCATTAAAAATTAGCACCACTTAACGTCGCTATCAGAGTTATAGAGTAAGGTAACAAATGGCGTTTGAAAAAGTAGTAAACAAACACCATATGGTTTTGTTTACGAACAAAAGCTATACAGAATGCAGATCGAAACATGGCAACAATTTCAACTAGTTAGGAGTAAGTAAAACAATAAAAACCGATCTGGCATCTATTTTTCTTATGAGGATATTTATTAGTTTTCTCTTTCTAACCTAAAAAGTAGTACAAAATGAAAAAAAATAAACATAAAATAAAAAATAAAATATGTCTCAAGATGCTTTCATTCAAAATAGTATTAAATAAAGTAATTTTCTCAATACCTTTTCAGAAATGTGTAGTTTTCGATAGATGCCAAAAATAACTGAATTGTTACAATTTTGGAATATCTCCGAAATATCTTTTTAAATCCAAAAACGAAATCTTTTCCATCTTACCATTTTTCTCGCTGAAAATCGTCAACCTTCGCGTTAAATTCCTAAAGACTGGCACCCCTACGTGCAGTCCTTTAAGTACTGTATAAAATAAAATTTACTATACAGGGTTGCATTTAGAAAATTACCCGTTAGTAATTTGCGTTGCCAATATTTTTTAACTTTTCCTTATATAAAAAACGTTAGAAACGGTTTAACTGTTGCATAGTTCAAAAATTTTTAGATTTGTATGAAAAAGATATTTTTCGTATAGAAAAATTCTTGGATTCCGAAACACTTTTCATATAAAAAATTCCATTTTCCATTTTCCAATTTTTCCCATTAAACTACCAAGACAGCCCAAAAAAAACAGGTAAATCTTAGATTTTTGTCCTTTGCAGAACAATCAGAGTGTAAGCTATGGGATACCTTGTGATATTAGACTGGCATTTTTTTGTCATCTTTCGATTTTCCCAAGTGTCCGGGCAAATTTTTATTGTCCTAGGTCTAAAACTATTGTGGTACAAATTTGAGGTCAATCGGATTAAATTAACCAGTGGCGCCCGACGGTCAAAGTTTTAGATTTTTGAAAAATTTTTAAAAATAAAATTAAAAAATTTTTATCTTTCGACACATCATATTTTTTAATTTCGGTTCGCTGAGCACGAATATCAAAAAAAAAATTAAAATCGCTCGATCGGTTTTCGAGATATCGCCATTTCAAATTTGTAAAAAATGGCGGGTTTTTCCTACGTTCAAGAAATTATTTAAAAAGTCTTAAAATTTCATTCCGCCGACCCTTTTGTAGAGCTTGAGACAATCTTTCATTTAATACTGTATACAGACTTGCGTGATTTTAAAATCACTATGTGATTTTCCTTTGAACAAAATCACATAGTGATTTACAAAATCAACTCTAAATTGTACTAGCATAAAGAAAAATCACAAAATCATCTCAATTTACCATGGTAAGTTTTTGTAGTGTGAACGTGGCTTAAAACTAATTTCAGCCAAATCCGATCATTTTAAGCCATGGCGCCCATCGATCAAAGTTTTGGCTTTTTAGAAACTTTTTACCAAAAACCCTAAACTTTGATCGAAGGGTGCCACGGGTTAAAATGATCGTATTTGGCTCCAATTAAGCTTAAATGAAAGACTGCATAAATCTCTATAGAAGGGTTTAAAAAAAAAGAAATTTTTAGAGTCTTTAAAAAAAAAATTCTTAAACGTAGGAAAAAAACCCCCATTTTGCAATTTTTTGACAAACTTCAAATGGCGATATCTCGAAAACCGTTCGACCGATTTTATAAATTTTGATATTCGTATTCAGCATGCTATAATTAATAAAAATAATGTATAGCAAGATATTATTTTTTTTATTTTTTCATTTTCAAAAATCCAAAATTTTGGTGGAAATTTTCCAAAAGTCCAAAACTTTGTTCGGAGGGCGCCACGGGTTAAAATGATTGAATTTGGAGACTTTTTTTAAAAAATTTTTTGAACGTAGGAAAAAACCGCCATTTTTGGCAAATTTCAAATAGCGATATCTCGAAAACTGTTCGACCGATTTTAATTTTTTTTTTCGATATTCGTGATCAGATTTTTAACTAAAATTATTATTAACTTACTTTTGATCAACATTAGCTGTAGCTTCGTCCAAAACTAAAATTTTATTTTTACCCAATAAAGCCCGAGCCAAACATATGAGTTGTCTTTGGCCTATACTAAGATTACTACCATATTCAGCTACTTCAAAGTCCAATGGTACAACTGACTTTAATTCAACCTTTTGAAAAGAATTACAAAAAAGAATTTATGTCAATATGTATATAAATTTTTTTAAATCAATACTTACAGCTTGTAATGATTCCCATAATTCATGATCTTCGTATTTATTAAATGGATCTAGATTATAGCGTATAGAACCCTTAAATAATACCGGCTCTTGTGGTATTATTGAAATACTGGAACGTAATTTATTTAAATCTACATTATTAGTATCTTGACCATCAATAATAATACTGCCAGTGGTTACATGTAATCGGAATAAAGATGATATCAATGATGTTTTACCGGCACCAGTACGACCAACAATACCCACATTCCAACCAGATTTTATGTCAAAACTTATATTTTTCAAAACATTTTCTCCGCAAGGATTATATTTACAATTGACATTATTGTATGCCAGCTTTCCGATTACAGGCCAAATACCATTTGGTATATTTCCATTGAATTGTTCTTGTTTCAAATTTGTATACTGTAAAATACGTTCTACACTGGTCATTTGTTGGAAAGATTCACCCAATTGACGTAAACCATATTGGACCATACCAGTTAACATCATGGCTTGGGTAATAGCTAAACCAACATTGCCGCTATAGGTTCCTAAAGAAAAACACAACCAAACATTAGATTTTTTAAAAGGAATATTATTTCCTAAAAAATTTAGTTACCATCATTCATAATTATAAAGGAAAATGTAACGGCATTCAAGAGTATACAAACATTGGCACAGTCAAGCCATAAACCCAATGCTGTATTGGAGGTTAGCGTCAAGTGATAGGCAGCACTGTGTATATCTTGTAGGTTATCAAATTCCTTGATCATGGTATCTTGTAAGTTACGGCAACGTATGGTAGACAAACCGCTTAAGGTGGCTGAGACATGAGAAAATACAGGACTACGACCTTGAATTTATAAACACAATGAATAAAAAACAATTATTACAGCGTCTCCAAATTCGAACAATTTTTCTATAGAAAAGGTGTCTTTAAATTCTGAATTTGTAGATACCATTATAAAAAGTGTCTGAATTCGTAATTTTCTAAAAAAAAAGTGTCTCCGAATACGGACAATTTTTCTATGGAAAAAAGTGTTCATGAATTCAGACATTTTTTTTAAATGTGTCCGTGTTAGACAATTTTTCTAAAGACAGTTTTTCCGAATTTTGAAAACATAGAGAAACATTTGAAAATTTCTCCAAATTCAAAAAATTCAGAGACATTTTTCTTTAGAAAATTTGTCTATGAATTGAATTCAGACAACTTTTTAAAAAAACACTTACAAATTCAAAATTCAAAGACATCTATGGAAAAATTTTCTGAATTCGGGGAAACAATTTTTATAGAAAAATTTTTCTTATGCAAAAGACACCTTTTACTCAAAGATTGCACAAATTTGAAAAATTTTTTAAGTTTTTTATAAAATGATTTCAAAAATTATTCATAATTTTATTTCCAAAACCCTCATTTACTTACGAATTCCTTCCAAACGTTTAAGATCTTGTGACGAACGAAGATATAATCTGATGATGACTACATCCACCATAGCCACAATGCCAACGAATATCAATAGTATAGGATTAACTATACAAATTACTACCAAAACGCCTAACATAACCAAGGCCAAATGTGTAAACTCCGACATAAATCTGGGTAAACTTTCATCTATAGCACCCATATCTTTGGAGAAACGATTTAAAATACGTCCCGAAGGATTTGTATCAAAGAAGCGCATTGTAGCCTTTAAAATACAACCAAACATGCGATCGTGTAAAACTTTCGAAGCATGCATGCAAGTTTTCAAAAACAGATAACAACGAAAGATAATCATCTAAAAATAAAATAGTTATTGAAGAGATTTAACTTTTAACGATTTCAATACTTACAATTATGGCAGCCACTATCAATATAGAATATATAATCAAACATAAATCTTCGGAAATAAGTGAATCCTGTTGATGAGTATCCATGAATACAATTTTGGTATATATATTTACAAAATAATCGGCTCCACTACAAACGGCTTGTGAAAAGAATAGAATACAGGTAATGAATATTAAACCACAAACACTGTTGCCAGCATGAAAATAGGACCACCAAACACTGGCCTTAACACAACCTTCACCCTGATCTTCCGCTACCATTTGATCATCCGCACCGGCATCCTTATTTAAAATCTATTTAATTGGAAAACATAAATTATTATTTGATGTATAGGAGCAAAAACTGAAATGGTTTCTATAGATTTGTGTGTGGGTCGATAAAATGTGAGTATCGGGAAGTATTAGGGCTTTTAAAGGAAATGCTATTATCCCCAAGAATATCGATAGTTTTGTTTCCGGTTATTATGGTTTCACCCACAGTACATGATTAGTAGTATCACAGAGTTGCATCTGATGGGTGTAAGTATTAGTGACAGCACACGGTGTAACTTTTGACGTTTCATACAAAACGTAAACAAACATCATAAATACATGCACAAAAGCTCACACGTACAGGCACACATATACTAGGCAGCGATGATCATTCTGTACTAAAAACCATACCACCATATTGGAAAGTACGCAATTAGCACCAGTGTTTGCATACTAGTCTGTACTGTGGTACTGTGGTTTCACCACAGACTAATACAGGTACGACAGTAGAGATTTATAACAAACAAGTAAAAAAGTTTAATTCGGCCATGCCGAATGTAGTGATACCCTCCACAATTTCAAAAAGATTATTGCAAAAAACATTATTTTAAAGGAAATCACTTAAAAAAAAAAAAACAATTTTGAAAAAAAATTTTTGAAAAAAATTTTTGTTAAAAAAAAAATTCGCGACTTTTTCTTTTTTTGTCAAAAAATATGTTCGTACTTGTTTAAATTCCATTTGGTGTTCAATTATGTTCACATATGTCAACCAGCGGCCGATTTTATGCATTTTCTATTTTTAGGTTATGTTGAATGTACTAAAATTTTTTAGGTGTCCTTACATTTTTGTTCATAACTTTTGAACCGCTGAACCGATATCGCTCAAATGCATTACCAAACTTTTCGGGAGAACTTCCAATAAATATATTAAGTTTCAGTCATCTACGTGTAATATTTTGTCCGTGATCACCATTTCCACAGACAGACAGACGGACATCGCTAGAATGTCTTAAAATCGATCGGGGATCATGAATATATATACTTTATGTGGTCGCAGACCAATATTTCATCTATCACTAAGTGGAGGGTATAAAAACGGGGAAAAACTAAGAGATTATAGAAGAAAATATATCGGTTTTTAGCTAAATTTAACCAAAAAATGGCAACTCTTTCTACTAATTAAGAGAGAGTGAAACAATAAAAACTGATCTAGCGTCTATTTTTCTTATAGCGATTTTTTTTAGTTTTCTCTTTCTAACCCAAAAAGAAGAACAAAATGAAAAAATTACCCATATGGATCAAGACTTACTTTTTTGACACCTGTCATAAGTGTCAAGTCTAGGCTGACCATTCGTACTGATTTGATCAGTACATGTACTGATTTTTGATCACGTGTACTGATCAAAAAACGTTGTACTGATTTGTACTGATTTTTTAAAATATGTACTAATTGTACTGATTTTTGAACATTTCAACATAAAAAATAATTTTATTCGAAAATTCTGTATAAAAACTTAAATTTCCATAATATAAGTCATCAGAGTTGTTTTTTATAACTTAAGTCTGAAAATGAGATAATTTATAATGAATTTATTCTAAAGAGATTAGAGTTTGTGAATCAAGAGGTTCCTTAACGCAAAAATTAATCTGAGCATGAGGTTATTTTGATCTTCCTAAATTTATATGAAAATGCGCACAGAATCTTTGAGGTTTTCTATAACGAAAAGTTCAATGGTCCGATGGATTTTTTATATTTTAAGAAAGATGAAGTAAATTTCATGAATCCAAATGATTCTGAGATCTTAGATGAGGTAATTCCATCAGAGCTTTTTCGAAAAAGCGCTCAGAAAATCAGGGCCTTTAAAAAAAAAACACGTGCTTATTAGCTGTGAAGTTTTCTTACAGGAAAAGTTGTCAAAACTTACGGAAAAGTCTTCAAAATCTGATGTATTTTCTTATTCTCAAAACCTGTGGAATTTTGTTATATTTTCTGCACTGAAACGATCAAAACATTCAAATGAAGCCATAGTCAACTAAATTTTCTGCAAAATAACGACAACAGTTGCTTTTTGCAGTTGTTTTTTAACATTTATTTTTTTGCAGTTGTTTTTAACAGTTGTTTTTACTCAAAATACTTGGGGTTAGTTTAAACGAAATTTTTTTAGTGTTGAGAAAACATCAGTGTTTCCTCATAGACAAAAAATTTAGAGAGTTATTTCTAGAAAAAAAAAAAACATAAAAACTTGGGAGTACTGATTTAAGCTCAGAAAAAAATGGTCACCCTAGTCAAGTCTGTATTAGAGATTAATAACAATTGGAGCGGGAAGAGTTTTTCCGCAATTGCTCACATACATTTTATATGTAAACCAAATTCCGTCGCGTTTTTCCGCCAAACTAGATTCAGTTCTATTTTTATAAGGACAATTGCGGAAAACCACTTGCCACTCTAATCGTGATTAATGCACTGAAAGAATTATTGTTCATTATTTCTATGAACAAATTTCATAAAACCAAATTCATAGAATCTATGAAACAATTCATTTGCTGAATGAATATTCATTAGTATTCTGAAATATTTCATAGAATTTTATTCATAGATTTTATTAAATTCATAGAAAAAATTCATAGAATTAATGAATGTCATTCATAGAAGAAAATGCCATTAATATGCCATTTAATTTTTTAAATAATTAAAATAATGTTACAATAATTAAAACAGTTGAATAAATTTATTAAAAAAATAAAAAAAAACAATGAACAAAATTCTTTCAGTGTGTTTAAGTCTGTGGTATTAGTGTAATTACCCGAAAATATTACTACTATTCACAACATATTTACCTTTTTTCCATTCATAAGTTGTATAGCTTGACCATTATTTGATGATAGTAAACGATCCTCTTCATTTTTCTCTTCCTCTTCTTCATATTGATTAAGATCCTGTTTAGGCTCTTCTTTTTTTATATTATTATCTTCCATGTTATCATTATTATTTCCCAATGCTGGGTTTAGTGATATTTTTGTTTTCATACTCTCCCAATTTCCTGTATCAATAATTTGACCATTTTCTAACAAAACTATTATATCGGCTTCTTTTAGATATTGTATTTGGTGGGTAATTAAAATTCTGGTCTTATTTGCCAACATACCGCCAGGACCGATAACTTCCTCATATAAATGACGTCCCACCTTGGCATCTACAGCACTTAAGGGATCATCAAATAGATAGATAGGTGCATCTTTATAGACAGCACGTGCTAAATTCATACGTGCTTTCTGACCGCCTGATAATGAGGCGCCTCGTTCGCCTACCAATGTTTTATCACCGTATTGAAGTTCCTGAAAATCTCTTTCCAAGGCACAGCTTTGAATAACTCGGTTGTATTTTGCTTCATCATAATTTTCGGTAAATAAAATATTACTTTTGACCGATCCACTAAATAGCCAGGGTTCTTGAGAAGCATAGGAAATATCATCTTTAATATTAATGTGACCTTGGGTAGTACCAAGTTCTCCAAGTATTGTTTGAAATATGGAACTCTGGGAAAAAAAAGAATATAGATTTTTTTTGAAAACTCAATTGTTAATGTTAATTGATAAATCAATTAAATTAGATTAAATTAGACCGTTCGACAAAAAGAACAAAAGTCGTTAAACACGAATTGGATAATATACGTTTGAAACTAGAGACTAAATGTAGTAAAACTGCATTAACAGTTTTTCAATCCGTGATCCTGTTTCGACTTCAGAGTCTCAGAGAATTACATTTTTGTAAAATATTTTTTAAATATTTGTAGTTGTCCTAGGATGCCACTAGTGATGATTTCCGCAAATTTTCCATTTTATCATTTTGAAACTTCAGGAAAAAGGAGGTTAGTAATGTCCTTTCAAAACTTTAAACTTCAATATCATTTAAAAATTTCAACAAAATATTTTAATTAAGTTTTGAAAGGATATTATTTACATCCTTTTTCCTTATACGGCAAAATAAAAAATAGCGAAGGTTATCCTTTTACATTTGCCTTCAATAGTGACGTTATAAGACAAGTACAAATATTTAAAAAAATATTTTACAAAATGTATCCTTTCAAAATATGAAATACTTTTAAAAGGAAACAGGATCACGAAATGAAAAACTGTAAATGCAGATTTACTCAATTTGATCTCTACTTTCAGACGTATATCATCCGGTTCATGTTTAATATTGGCTGCCGGACACTGTAATAAATATAAATTTAAAAATTTGGTGACTGACTGAACTAAGGAAATTTTTTGAAACAGACTCCAATTACAATAGATTCTTGAATATGTTTTTTATGCAGACTTATTTTTCAAAAAAAAAAAAACATTGCTTTCGGGTAATTTCAAACAAAAATCATTGGTTCTGGAATTTTTAGTAAAATCGGTTAAGAATTGCAAGCAAATTAAAAAATAAATTTAAATTTAGAAAATCCTTTAGAATTTTATCTAGATTCACATTTTTATCTTAAAATCTATTAAAATTACCTTTCCAGCTCCCACATGTCCAACAATAACACACAATTTCTCTTTAGGCACCACCAGTTGTATATTTTTTAGTGTAGGCTCACCACTATCACGATCCCAAGAAGCAGTTACATTTTCCATTTCTACAGCATTATTTGGTAGCGGATTTGCTCTAGAAATGTACTCTTTTTCAGTTTGTTTTAAAAACTCTTCGACACGTTTAATGGAAACAAAGGCTTCGGCAGCAAATGATATTGCCATGGGACAAAATATACCAGCCACCAGTTGAAAAACATGATATAAATTGGCAATTGAAAATATCATATCAGCCGATATTATCGTACCCATTTGCACGGCAGCCACAATTGTTATAAACAATGTCAAACGTTCGGGTAAAATCATGCTGCTCAAGTAGAAACTTCTTAAATAGGCCGCTTTACGAGTTTCGCGTATCTCCTGACGTCTACATTCCTTGACTTCATTCTGGAAACAAGTTTCCCAAGCATACATTTTAATGACCTGTATACCACGTATAAGTTCATTCATTTTACTAATACGGCTATCGGTACGTTCAGCAATTTTTCGTCTTAATTTAGCGGTAAAGGTACTCAGGCACATTTGTACTGGTATAGTTTGCAGTAAAAGCGAAGCAACACCTATAAAGGCGGCGTATCCCAGTCTAAGCCATATAAGATAACCAATTAGTACAGTTTGTATAGGTAATATCCAGAGATAGTGGGCAAATACAAAACCAATGTCCAGGCGATTAACATCATTTGATATTAAATTCACAATATGGCCAACAGAAATATCACCAGCAGTTTTTAAGGAGAGTTTGGTAGACTAAAAGAGAGTGTTGAAAAAGAGAGCATTAAATATTTTTAAAACTGGAAAATAAGAGAGGAAAGCAATTTGGTACAATTTCTTTGTAAATCGAAATCGGACCAGGGGAAAAAGATCCCCCTTCTTGAGAAACAAAACCAAACTTTGAGAAACGCAAAATTTTTTACCGTTTTTTTGTTTGTACTTTTGTTAAACAAATGAAACATGTTTATGTCAGAATAAGTTCAAAGTCCTGCACTTGGACACAGGGGATACATTCTTTTTTTGTTTTGCCCGCCCCTTTTGTAGGCATAGATAAAAAATGTAATTTAAATAACGATTGAATGTCAAAATTTACCTTTCTTATAATTAAAGAACACATAGCTATTCTCATTTTAGCACCCATACGCTTTTGTCGCTGATCCACATGATGATTCATAAAACAGCCAATTAATGTTGAGCCCACCAGTAGCATACCCAAACAATGGATGTCATGCCAAAATGATAATAAATTATGCCAGCTAAAAGTGTCACTTGTAGTAGAATCTATATGATCTTCTCTAGTTGGAATAGCTGTGGAATTTTCAGTAAGGGTGAGATTGAGATCCGTATTGTTGAAAGCTTTAGCGGAAGGGATTGGATTATAAGAATTTTGCAATTCTATAAGTAATTGTGCCAATACCAAAGGTATTAAGGATCTGCAAAGAAATTAAGAGAAATTTAGAGGTTTTCAGAACTTTTTTAAATAACTTTATAAAATGCTGTTGAGACAAGCTTTAAACAAAACTTATTTAAAAAAAAATTGCATTTAAGATTTAAATTAATTAATATAAAAACAAGTAGAAAAGTTAAATTCGACTTGGTCGAATCTACGACAATATCACTTTTTAATTGATTGCAAATTTTCTAACGTAAAAAAAATTTGAGTGTAAAATTTTTTTCGAGTGAAATTTTTTGTTTTTTAGTGTAAAAACATTTTTGAGTGACAAAAATACTTTGCAAAATATTTTTGTGACTTACCAGTGTTTTTAAAGCTTGTTCAACGGATTTTTCAACACGTTAATTTAAGGTGAAACTAATCTAAAATTCACGGTTTTGCTAATAACTTTTGAACCACTTGACCGATTTTGCTGAAATTCAATACCAGGGAAACGACAAATATATGTTTATGCCAAGCTTCAGTAGCCGGAGAATTGTCTTTTAAAACTTAGCGTGTTCTTTATCTCGTAAATTCGGTAAAAACCCTTGCCGAAATTCACTCTTTTGCTTATAACTTTTTAACCACTGGACCGAATTTGCTGAATTGCAATACCAACCTTACCTGGTAAATTACAAACATATATCGTCGGTGCTCCAATCAGAACCGCCATGTCTATTTAAATTTTTTTTAAGAGACGTTAATAACAGCTAAATTTGGTACTTTTGCGCTGTTTTTTTAAAAATTCAAATTAATGTTAATAGAAAATTTTAAATATTATTTTAATATTTATGAAAAAAATATTATTTTAAAGCACCGCGAAAGACCAAAATAAAGCTGATTTGTAAGCGTCTTCACAAAGTTTTGAAAAACACATAGCGATTCTGGTTGGCGCACCGACGCTATGCCAAACTTCAGTAGTCTCAGTAAAGTATTTTGAAAGTTAAAGGGTTTTCTACAGACGGACAGACAGACAGACGGACATCGTTAGATCGACTTAAAATCCATCGAGGATTATGCATATACATATACTTAATGGGGTCCTAGACCAATATTTGGAGTTGTTGCTAACGGAATGACAAACTTATCACTACACCATTTCCAATAGTATTTTACAAAATTTCCAAATGTATTTTAAAATTGTCCAAATGTATTTTAAAGTTGTCCAAATGTGTTTTAAAATTGTCCAAATTTATTTTAAAATTGTCCAAATTAATTTTAAAATTGTCCAAATATATTTTGAAATTGTTCAAATGTATTTTAAAATTGTCCAAATGCATTGTAAAATTGTCCAAATGTATTTTAAAATTGTCCAAATATATTTCAAAACTGTCCAAATGTATTTTAAAATTGTCAAAATGATTTTTTTTTAAATTGTCCAAATGTATTTAAAACTGTCCAAATGTATTTTAAAATTGTCCAATTGTATTTTGAAATTGTCCAAATGTATTTTGAAATTGTCCAAATATATTTTAAAATTATCCAAATGAATTTTAAAATTTGCCAAATGTATTTTAAAATTGTCCAAATATATTTTAAAATTGTCGAAATGTATTTGAAAATTGTCCAAATGTATTGTAAAATATTTTAAAATTGTCCAAATGTATTTTAAAATTGTCCAAATTTATTTTAAAATTGTCCAAATTTATTTTAAAATTGTTCAAATGTATTTTAAAATTGTCCAAATGCATTGTAAAATTGTCCAAATGTATTTTAAAATTGTCCAAATATATTTCAAAATTGTCCAAATGAATTTTAAAATTGTCAAAATGTTTTTTTAAAATTGTCCAAATGTATTTTAAAACTGTCCAAATGTATTTTAAAATTGTCCAATTGTATTTTGAAATTGTCCAAATGTATTTTAAAATTGTCCAAATATATTTTAAAATTGTCCAAATGAATTTTAAAATTTGCCAAATGTATTTTAAAATTGTCCAAATATATTTTAAAATTGTCGAAATGTATTTTAAAATTGTCCAAATGTATTGTAAAATATTTTAAAATTGTGCAAATGTATTTTAAAATTGTTCAAATGTATTTTAAAATTGTAAAAATTTATTTTAAAATTGTCCAAATATATTTTAAAATTGTTCAAATGTATTTTAAAATTGTCCAAATGCATTGTAAAATTGTCCAAATGTATTTTAAAATTGTCCAAATATATTTTAAAATTGTCCAAATGTATTTTAAAATTGTCAAAATGTTTTTTTAAAATTGTCCAAATGTATTTTAAAACTGTCAAAATGTATTTTAAAATTGTCCAATTGTATTTTGAAATTGTCCAAATGTATTTTAAAATTGTCCAAATATATTTTAAAATTGTCGAAATGTATTTTAAAATTGTCCAAGTGTATTGTAAAATTTTCCAATTTTTTTTAAACTGTCCAAAAGTATTTTAAAATTGTCCAAATGTATTTTAAAGTTGTCGAAATGTATTTTAAAATTGTCCAAATGTATTTTAAAATTGTCCAAATTTATTTTAAAATTGTCCAAATATATTTTAAAATTGTTCAAATGTATTTTAAAATTGTCCAAATGCATTGTAAAATTGTCCAAATGTATTTTAAAATTGTCCAAATATATTTCAAAATTGTCCAAATGTATTTTAAAATTGTCAAAATGTTTTTTTTTTTTAAATTGTCCAAATGTATTTTAAAACTGTCCAAATGTATTTTAAAATTGTCCAATTGTATTTTGAAATTGTCCAAATGTATTTTAAAATTGTCCAAATATATTTTAAAATTGTCCAAATGAATTTTAAAATTTGCCAAATGTATTTTAAAATTGTCCAAATATATTTTAAAATTGTCCAAATGTATTGTAAAATATTTTAAAATTGTCCAAATGTATTTTAAAATTGCCCAAATGTATTTTAAAATTGTCCAAATTTATTTTAAAATTGTCCAAATATATTTTAAAATTGTTCAAATGTATTTTAAAATTGTCCAAATGCATTTTAAAATTGTCCAAATGTATTTTAAAATTGTCCAAATATATTTTAAAATTTTCCAAATGTATGTTAAATTTGTCCAATTGTATTTTGAAATTATCCAAATGTATTTTAAAATTGTTTAAATATATTTTAAAATTGTCCAAATGAATTTTAAAATTTGCCAAATGTATTTTAAAATTGTCCAAATACATTTTAAAATTGTCGAAATGTATTTTAAAATTGTCCAAATGTATTGTAAAATTTTCCAATTTTTTTTTTAAAACTGTCCAAATGTATTTTAAAATTGTCCAAATGTATTTTAAAATTGTCGAAATGTATTTTAAAATTTTCCATTTTTTTTTGTATTGTATGTAAATGTATTGTAAAATTTTCCATTTTTTTTTTTTAAACTGTCCAAATGTATTTTAAAACTGTCCAAATGTATTTTAAAATTGTCCAATTGTATTTTGAAATTGTCCAAATGTGTTTTGAAATTGTCTATTTGTTTTTCAAAATTTTCCAAATGTATTTTCCAAATTGTCCAAATGTATTATAAAATTGACCAAATGTAAAGTTCATTTGAAAAATGTTAAAATACATTTGGACAATTTTAAAATATATTTGGACAATTTTAAAATACATTTGGACAATTTTAAAATACATTTGGAAAATTTTAAACTACATTTGGACAATTTGAAAATAAATATGGACAATTTTTAAATACATTTGGACAATTTTAAAATACATTTGGACATTTTTAAAATTTATTTGGACACTTTTTAAATACATTTGGACAATTTTAAAATTAATTTTGACAATTTTAAAATGCATTTGGACAATTTTAAAATACATTTGGACAATTTTAAAATTAATTTGGAAAATTTTAAAATATATGTATTTGAATAATTTTACAATACATTTGGACAGTTTCAAAATACATCTGCACATTTTTAAAATTCGTTTAGACAATTTTAAAATACATTTGAAGGGCTTACTGCAAGAACTTGATGAGCAACATTTTTTTCGTGTTTTTCGCCTTCTGCTGATGTTCCATTGACAGATTTTTGGCAGAAATCTTGCTTTAACCCTTCGTACAAGTATATTAAGAATAAAAGATCTGCAAAAGTTATATTTTCTAAATTATTTAAAATGTTTTAGGGAAAAAACCCCATAAAATGAAATGTTGCTTATCGAGTTTTTACAATAAGCCCTTCATTTGAACAATTTTAAAATACATTTGGAAATTTCATAAATAAAATTGGAAATGGTGTAGAGGGTGGAGGTTATAAAAGATTCAATTATTTAACCACTTACTTTAACATTATGTAAATTAGGCAAATTATACCATCAGTCATAGCTTGCGGCCAAAATGTTTTGAGTAAGGCCTTACGCAAACTTGGTTTATGAGTTCCCCTTTCCGAGGCCTCTAGTTCCTTCAACCAATTGCTAAAATATAAATTAAAAAAAAAAAATAATGAGAATTTTTCCTGGCTTATTGCCGGTATTGTGTTTTTGAATTGCTTACCTTTCAAGTTTATCTCCAAGCTCTTTAGACTGATCATCGGGTAGACATTTAGGCAAATCTTTTTCCTTGAGTCCTTTTTTTGAACCCCTATATAATAGTGGTACAATCCAGGCGAATATAAGTTGAGAAAATATATTGGCTCTTTGCCGGGGATTGACCGTAGTTGGCTTTATGGTGTCATACATTTTGAAATCTTAAAAAAAAATTAAAATAACTTCTTAAGATTATATCCATATGTGAATAATATTTACATACGAAATTATTGCTTTATATAAGGCGCATATAATTGTTTAAATCTTACAGGGCCTTCCCCAACAATAATAATTATTTTATTTATAATAAACAATGAAATTATAAATACAACTATTTGAGAAAAAAAAACTTAAGTTGTAACGATTTAAATCGTTACAACAGTGGTGCCCAACGCGACGATTTAAGTCAATTTGACGATTTTTTTTGGTTAAATTTATTAAAATGGCGATTTAAGTAAATACCAGGGATGCCAGGCTTTTTTTGAGTAAAAAACCGTTAAAATTTAAGCGTTGAACCTGAATCAAATTACGTCGCGTAAGGCGTAACGCCCAATAGTAAATATTTCAAAATTGATGTGTTTGTTTTTGGTTTTTTTTAAGTCTTGCGCTACGTACATAATTTGATTCTGGTTCGACCCTAAAAAAAATCGTCAAAAGTTAAAAAATAATGGTCTAATTTTGTAAAACGCAACGCGACGCGTTGTCAAAATTTTAATACAATTTGTTGTTGTAACAAAAACAAATTACACAGAAATTTTGACAACGCGTCGCGTGCGCTTTACAAAATTAGGGGGTTAATCTTCCAAAAATCGTGACACGGCTGAATTGCAGTTTATGGGGCACAAGGAAATTAGAAAAACTAAAAACACTACCCGATTTAGAAAAAAAAACAAATTAATGATTATACGCGCCGGACTTGGGAATCACCTCTGATCCCCCGATAAACTAGCGAAGTTAGCACTGAACATAACCGGGCAATAGGCTTGATACATAAAAAAACTTTATTTAGCGAAGCCGTTTGAGCTGAATCTTTGGAGTTTGTAATCCCTAAGCCCGGCCAAAGGCCGGCTACATAGAAAAAAATTTCCAAATACATTTTTTTTGTAAAACGGTGTTCGCATTCATTTTTAACTAGTTTAATTATTGAGTTTCCCCATACAATTTAAACGTCAAAATTAAACGTGTGTTTACTATTGTATGGGGAAAACACATAATTAAACTAGTTTAAATGAATGCGAATATGGTATAATAGACATCTTAGGGAAAACTCTGACGGGAATTCTCGGGAAATTTTTTTGTTTTTGCGAGAATTCTGGAAATTTAAGAAACTATTTAAAAAAGTACAAACACATTTTTTTACACAACATTTCTTTTTGTTTTGCCATAAATTTTTTGTTTTACCATAAATTTTTTTAGCGAAAATTTCTTTCAAAATTATTTTATTTTTTTTTTAAAGTTTTTTCCAATAATCTTTTTACTGTTTATAGACTGAATTTGTCCAAATAATTAAAAACCGTTATTTACTTGTGTTCACGGATAAATTTAACAATATTTATAAAATAAAAATCATATTTCTGTAAAACAAAACAAAAACGTAATTTTAAAAATTTGTCTAGTCAAAGCACTTTTCTGTGATAAACTAAAATATTGTGTATTAAGTGGATAAGTGATTGAATTATTGAATTAAATTTACCTTAATTTTCTTTGCAAATCCAAAAGAAAGAGATCAATTTCAAAATTTAATTAAGAAAAATTGTTAAATACAAAAAAAAATTTAAGAGATTTTTTTTTTAAGATCTCTTGTATATTAATGCACTCAACGCAAAACCACAGCAGTTTACTACAACAAATCACTTTTACCAAAGAGTTTTTTTGTTACAAATTTGCTCTTACTTGAACAAAGTCTAACAATTATTTGTATTGCTTTTTATCACTTATTCAATTTTATTTTAATTTAATTTATTTAAATTATTTTTTTAAGATCACAATCCTTTATGATGTTTATACGTTGATCATTTCTTTAATACTGAACAAAAATTTGATTGAGAAGCAAAGAAAACTTTTATAGTCTTTATTGAATTAAAATACCGGGCATTCCCCCACCCCAAAAATGGTAAATGCCCTATGTTTTAAATAATCAAATGAACTAACAAAGGCATTTTTGGGCAAAAACCACAGAACATGAGTAGTATGCCGTTTTTTCACCGATTTTGTTTGAATTTTATGTATTTAATTTTTTTAAACGAACAATCCTTATAACTTTACACTCTTATAACTTTTTCAGTACTAAAAAACTTGAATTGTTTTAATTGAATTTTTGTTAAAATAACGTTATGAAAACATAACGGTTATTTCAACGATGCTTATTGAAAAGCTGAATACGAAGAAAAAAATAAAAAAAAATTGGAGGTCATCTTCAGGGCGCAACCAGCGCTTAAAGTTTGCATCCGCAGTGCATTTTGTCAAAAACAATATTTTTTTATTTTAAAAATTGATTCCAAAAGTTTCGTTATGTAGAGTACATTGAGGAAAAAATATATATAAAATTTTCAATGAGCAATTATGGTCCAGCACAACGTTTTGAAATTTTGAAAATGTGAAATTTTTTACATTATACATGTATTTAAAAAAAGGTTTCAATATTAAAAAAAAACAATTTTTTTTAATTTTACTTACAAAAATTTTAAATTAATTTTGTTTTTTTCGATTTAAAGCTCATTTTATATTATAAACTACAATTTTGTATATAAAGTAAATAAGTAATGTGTTTAAATTTACCTTAATTTTTTTTTGCAAATCCAAAAGAAAGAGATCAATTTCAAATTTACTTAAAGATAAATTGTGAAATACAAAAGAAATTCTAAAGAGAATTTTCCCGACGATCTCTTAAACACTGCTGTTTACTCAAACAAATCACTGCCACCAAACACTCTGCCACCAAAAAGTTTTCTCTATTTCAAATTTTCTCTTTTTTAAACAACGTCTAGCAGTCATTTGTATTGTTTATCACTTTTGTTTTAAAATTTAATTTAATTTAAATTATTATTTTTTTTTAAGATCACAATTCTTTACGATGTTTTTACTTTCATCACTTTTTTTAAACTGAAGAAAAATTTAGTTGGGAAGCAATCTTTTATAGTCTGAATTTTATTCAATACCGGTCATTTTCCATCAAAAATGGTAAATTCCCTATATTTCAAATAACCAAATAAACGAACAAATATACATATTTTTTAGGCAGAAACCACAGTTCATGGGTAGTACCCAGGTATTAACGACAATGACAACATAGTGACAAGAATGCACTTTGCAACTGTGATAAAATACTAGGGCAAAAACCTATTAGTGAATTATGCTAAACAAAGCAGAGTGGTACCTGAGGAGTAGAGTGCCCAGAAAAAAAATCTTTTTTTAAGGTCTTACCCCCTTAGTTTGTTCCTTTTTATGAAAAAAAATCTTTTTTTTTGGGATTTTTAAAATAACATCTAGAGGTCTCGCTCGCGCCATTTTTACGGAACTATACGAATTTAAGATATTTAAAATGTTAAAATGGTCAAATGAAAAAAATTTCATAAAAAAACAGAAATTCGTTAAAAAATATGTATCGCCCAGTTCCGTTTTAACCATTAGGGCACACTGGGCACGTGCCCAGGTCCTCTGATCTAAAGGGGCCCCGACGTGCCAAATTCGCTTATTCGAAAATGGAGCATTTTGTTTTTTGGTTTCTAAAGAAAATTTCACATTTTCTTAGAAAAAAATTCTCAGAATCTAACAGATTTTTTATATACATCTGAAACTTTTTCTATAGAAGAAATCTGTCGTATATCAAGTCTCAAATTCGAAGAAATTTTTCCTACATAAAAAGTTTCAGATTGAGAAATATTTTTCTTACACAGAAAGTTTCAGATTCTTAGATTTTAAAAGTCAAAAGTTCATAGAAGATTTTCCAAAATAAAAAGACTTCGATTTTGTGACACTTATAGTATGCAAAGTCTCAGATTCTGAGACATTTTTCGTATAAAAAAAAATCTCACATTGAAAAACATTTTTCGTATAAAAAAAGTTTTAAATTCTGAGGCATTTTTCGTATAGAAAAGGTCTTTGATTCTGAGACATGTATCGTATAGAAAAAGTCTCAGATGCTTAGACATTTTTTTTATAAAAAAGTCATATTATGAGACACTTTTCGTCTAGATAAAGTCTCAGATTCAGAAACATTTTTCGCATTTAAGAAATCTCAAATACTGATAGATTTTTTATACAAAAATATTCTCAGATTCTAAAATATTTTTCGTAAAGAAATTGTCGCTGACTCCAAGACATTTTACGTATAGAAAAAATTTCAGATTATTCTGAAACATTTTTATATAGAAAAGGTTTCAGCTTCCGAAGCATTTTTTCGTATAGGAAAAGTCTCAGATTTGAAGATAGAAAAGATCTCTTTAAAACCATATTGAAAATGAACTCGAGCTAGAATATCACTACTCAAAATTTTTTTAGTTTCTTTGTCTTAAACCAGGTAATAAGAATATTTAAATTTGTACCAAAAAAAATGTTTTTTTTGTCATCCGACTTTTTACTTTCTAGCGGGCCCCAAATTCTTGTGTGCCCAGGGCCCCCGCCATACCTTAAAGCGGCCCTGGTATCGTCCGTTCCATAAGATATTGCCCATTTCATGAGATATAGCCCATCCTTCACATAAATCCCATACTATCATAAAATATTGCATGAAAACCCCCTTATGAAATGGAGATAAGTTGTTGGTATGTTCAGAAAAAATTTTGTGTGGAAAAAATTAATGAGGGTCAGTCTCACTTTTTACCCCTCTAGGAGGCCCCTTTGGAGCGGTAGGTGCGGATTTATTAGAAAAAAAGTTGTAAAAAATAAAAAGTATTAAATTAAATTTACCTTAGTTTTCTTTGCAAATCCAAAAGAAAGAGATCAATTTCAAATTTACTTAAAGATTTTTTCCGACGATCTCTTATTATCAATGCACTCAATGCTTAAACACTGAAGTTTACTCAAACAAATCACTGCCACCAAACACTTTGCCACCAAAAAGTTTTTTTTATTTCAAATTGACTCTTTTTTAAACCACGTCTAGCAGTCATTTGTATTGTTTATCACTTTTGTTTTAAATTATTTTTTTTAAGATTACAATTCTTTACGATGTTTATACTTTGATCACTTTTTTTAAACTGAACAAAAAATTAGTTGAGAAGCGATCTTATAGTTTGAATTTTTTCAATACCGGTCATTTTCCTCCAAAAATGGTAAATTCCCTATATTTAAAATAACCAAATGAACTAAGAAATATATTTTTAGGCAAAAACCACTGTTAATGCACAAGAATGCTCTTGGCAAATGTAATAAAATACTAGGGCAAAAACCTACTAGTGAATTATGCTGAACAAAACAGAAACACCGAATGGTATTAAACAAGTACGAACATATTTTTTACAAAGAATATAAAAAAAAAACGCAAATTTTTTTCACCAACTTTTTTATACCCTCCAACCACAGACTAAATACAGACTCGACAGTAGAGTCACAGACTAATACAGACTCGACATAAGTGACAGGTGTCAAAAAAGTATTCTTTAATCATATGGTTAATATTTTCAAAATATTCTACGAATTAGTTTTTCCCCATTTTTTCTTATAAAACTCTACCACAGACTAAATACAGACTCGACAGTAGAGTTTTATAAGAAAAAATGGGGAAAAACTAAGCGATTTTAGGAGAAAACACAGCGGTTTTTAGTCCGTTTTACGCTAACATGGCAACACTTTCTACGACTTAGGAGTGAGTGAAACAACAAAAATCGATCTGGCATCCATTTTTCTTATGGCGCGTTATATCAGTTTTCTCTTTCTAACCTAATTCGTAGAATAATTTGAAAATATTAACCATATGGTTGAAGAATACTTTTTTGACACCTGTCACTTATGTCGAGTCTGTATTAGTCTGTGACTCTACTGTCGAGTCTGTATATAGTCTGTGGTAGAGTTTTATAAGAAAAAATGGGGAAAAACTAAGCGATTTTGGGAGAAAACATAGCGGTTTTTAGTCCGTTTTACGCTAACATGGCAACACTTTCTACGACTTAGGAGTGAGTGAAACAACAAAAACCGATCTGGCATCTATTTTTCTTATGGCGCGTTATATGAGTTTTCTCTTTCTAACCTAATTCGTAGAATAATTTGAAAATAATAACCATATGGTTAAAGAATACTTTTTTGACACCTGTCATATTTGTCGAGTCTGTATTAGTCTGTGGTATGGGGGTATACTCACTTTGTCATTCCGTGTGTAACGCATCAAAATATCGGTCTAGGATACCATAATGTATATATATTTATGATCAGTGATCGATTCTAAGACATTCTAGTGATGTCCGTCCGTCCGTCCGTCTGTAGTTAACACGATGCAGTCCAAAATAAAAGAGCTAGACTCCCGACATTTGGCACGAATATGTCTTATGTTCCTAGGCAGGTTAAGTTTGTAAATGAGCAAAATCGGAGCAGGGGAAAAAAGTTCCCCCTTGAAGAACTAAACGAACCTCTGAAAAATACCATTTTTATACCCTCCAACTACAGTATGGGGGTATACTCACTTTGTCATTTCGTGTGTAACGCATCAAAATATCGGTCTAGTATCCCATAATGTATATATTTATGATCAGTGATCGATTCTAAGACATTCTGGCGATGTCCGTCCGTCCGTCTGTAGTTAACACGATGCAGTCCAAAATCAAATAGCTAGAAATTTGGCACGAATATGTCTTATGTTCCTAGGCAGGTTAAGTTCGTAAATGAGCAAAACCGGAGCAGGGGAAAAAAGTTCCCCCATGAAGAACTAAACGAACCTCTGAAAAATACCATTTTTTTATATGATTTTTTGTGTTTTTGTTTAACAAATGCAACATTTTTATATAACAAAAAGCTCAAAGTCCTGCATTTAGACCCAGAGAGCTAGAAAATGTAGTTTTTTTCGGTCCGACCCCCTTTTATGGGCGTCGAATAAAACTTTTTTTTAATAATGATAAACTTGTATTTCGTTAGTGCAAAGAGCATAAGAATGAACTTTTAAACACATATTCGAGAGGAAATTTGCCCCCCCCCCAATTACCACTACAAACCCCCCCTCCCCAAAAAAAAAGAAAACGCCCCTGAATTACTTTTTTTTTGCAAGCTGGAGGGTATAAAAGATTCGATACAACCGAATTTAACACTCTTACTTGTTTTACATGAAACATTTTTATGCTACAAGAAGTTCAAAGTCCTGCATTTGGACCCATAGGATAACAAAATGTCGTTTTTTCGGTCCGCCCCCCTTTTGTGGGCGTGGATTAAACAACATTGTTTAAATAATGAAAAACTTGTATTTCTTTAGTGCAAAAAGAGTAAGAATGAATTTTTAAACATACATTTCGAGAGGAAATTTGTCCCCCCCAGTTAATAACCCCTCCCCCCAAAAAAAAAGAAAACGCCCCTGCAATTTTTTTTTGCAGGTTGGAGGGTATAAAAGATTCGGCACAGCCGAATTTAACACTCATACTTGTTTTTTTTTTCTCAAAAGTAGTCCCTTTTTTTAATAAAGTTATTTTCCATAATCGAACGAGATTTCACCTCAGGTGTGAATAGGCCTTTAGAAAATTATTGCAGTTACTACCTGACGGTCATTTGTGTAGTAAGTAGTAGTTGTTGTTTTCAACTACAACTTCAGTTGTTTTTGTATGAAAAATCTCAAACTATTTTTTGTAGTCCTTTTAAAAAATAAATACAAAAAATTACTACATTGCACATAGGGGCAAAATGTAATGTTTTGTGGCATCAATTAAACCGCTGAATTTTTTTAGACGTTATGCACACCATTTCAAAGAGCATTGTTTAAGGATTAAATTTATGTAAAAACATGTAAGACTTTCTTTGAAAAATTGCGAAAAATTTCGCAAAAACGAAAAATAATAATAATTTGTTAGAGGTAAAAAATTTTTGTATGCTTGTATTTTTATATATGGTTATGGATACCGTTAAAACAATTACTTATTGAAAAATCATACATATGAAGCATTCCACACCAAATGTTCTGATAAAAAAAAAGTTATGCCGTATGAAGTTAAAATTGGACGTAAAAATAAAAATAAATAAAAAATTAATGGTTTTTAAATAAAACGGTTTTGTAGATATAGTGTAATAAGTGTTAAACATTTCACTTTCCTAATATTATTCAATAATGTGGTATAAAACATATGAGTAATATATTAATTTCCGTAAAAAATCGCGATTGCGGCATCTAAATATTTTTCAAGAAAATCTAAACTTGTATACACCAAAAGAAACAAATTTAAGGGATAAGACCTACAAAAAACAAAAAAATTAAAAAAAAAATTTTTTTGTGGTCACTCAAGTGTTCAAATTAGAGATGGGCGAGTGAGTGATTTTTGAATCACACTCACTCACTCTCACGACACGAATTTTTGAATCACGCACACTTACTCACGAGCATATCATTTCTACTCACACTCACTTACAATCACTTGAGTAAATTTAATACAACTCACACTCACGTGCACTCACGCAAGCTTCACTCACACTCGCGTTTTCTCACACTCAAGAAACTCTTATTTATACAAAAAAAATCAAAAACAAAAATTTCAAAAATCTTTCAAAATTTAAAGTTCAGTAAAATTTTACAAATTTTTTCGGATTTTTCGGGACGAAACTTAAGATTTCGCCAAATTTTACAATTTTTTTGTTGCTTTTTTGGTACGAAAGGAAATATGAAGAGAAAATAAATCACGCAAACTCACGCAAAAAAATTGACTCACGCACACTCACTCACGCAATTTTTTCTCCACTCACTCACAATCACGTAAAATTTAATTCAGTCACACTCACACGTGAATCACGCTCTAATCTGCTCATGTGCCCATCTCTAGTTCAAATTATAACTTTAATATATTAAAAAAAAAAATAACAAAAAAATTACCAAAAAAAGGTAATATTTTTAAAATGCAACTGCACATCGCGGGCTCATTTCGAGCAAGTTTTAATAAGTGATTCTTGTAAAGAATTATACCACTTACCACTGTATAAAAGTAACTAAGGATAATGTAGGATAATTGTCCACTTTTTGACCTTCAAAGTTAGGTTTTGAACAATTTCATAAAAAAAAATGTCTTAGAACGGCGATAACTAGTTTAATATTTAATGCAATTTAATCATCATAAATGCAAATTTTTTGTGCTAAAGCTACCTTTCCATTCATGTGTATAGTGTCAACATTTTTTACTGGCATACCTTTTATTTTGAGTTTTCAACTAAAGACTATTTTAAATATTTTTTTTGTTTTTTTTTTAACTTTTACTAACTTTAACACGATGGTAAGAAAAGAAGAATGGATAAATCAAAAAAGTAAAAATGCAGTCAAGCGTAGAAAAGTATAGGCTTTCGATATAAACAAAAAAAAATAACAAAATCGCTTTTTCAAAAATTCAATTGTTGCCAAGAAGCCCCATATAGCTGCCCCTATGTGCATTGTAGTAACAGTTGTTTTATGTAGTTGTTTTTAGTCTATAAAAAAAAACGGATGTATTAAACGAGTTGGAAATGTCAGATGCAGCAGGAATTATTATATTACCAAACAATTTTTTAGAAGTTTTTTTTGTTAATAATGTTAATGTTAGTTGTTAACCAATTTTTAAAAACAACAACAATTTTTAGTTTATTTTACCGTAAAATGTAGTGGACGCCTAAACAACAACAAATGTAGTTGTTTTAACTGTCTTTTGTAGTGGAATCTACCGTTCTAAATTTTTGAGTGTAATTTTTTTTTCCAAAAAATACTTTTCGCTGAATTTTTTTTCACCAAAAAAATCCACGAAAATTTGTTTTTAACAATTTTTTTTTCGTCAAAATCATTTTTATTACCAATTTTTATTTTTTATTTATAAAATTTTTTTAAACTTTTTTTATACGCAATTTTTCCACCAAGTTTTTTTGCAATAATCTTTTTTACAGTGTGAAGGCTATAAATGTATTCGGCTAGACCGATATTAACTTTTTTACTTGTTTAAATATTCGACCGAAGTCCGAATTTTAGTGGTTCAATCTTAGGCAGCGTTGCCAGGTACTTTTTTCCGTTGTCCCCAAAAATAACACAAAATATCCCCAAAAATCCCCAAACAATAAAAAAAAGTACGTTTTTTTTAATCACGCAAACATTTTTTTGTTTATTTTTAAAAAAAATGTATGGATGGTAATTTTTTAATTTTATAGGTTTAACAATTAAAAAATCCCCAAAAAACCCCAAACGAGTTAATTAACGGTTTTTGACAATGATAACATACATTTTACAGCCGATAAATTCACGTTTGACTGAATGCGCTTCGTAATCTCGTACTAAAGAGTTATTTTCACTAAAACGTTTGTTAAAAATCGTTGATTATATTAAAGTTAGCTTGTTGTATCAAATAGATACAATTTTGAATATCCCCAAAATAATTTTTGAAATCCCCATAAAAATTCCCAATCCCCAAATGAGATTTCTTGTCCTTTTTTCGCTAGTGAAATCCCCAAGTCTGGCAGCCCTGACCAAATCTCACATTTAACGGGTCAAAGGGGAGGGGGAAAACAGTATTTTTTCCGTTTTTTTGAGAATTTTTCCCATTTCTTTAAAATAAACTATATGAACATTTTATACAGGTCAAAAGGTTTTTTGAAGGCCTATCTAATGCCGTATCGGTTCTGTCCAAATTCGGCTTCGTTAAGTTCGTTATTGTCCTAAATGTATGAACGTTGGGGTGGTTTATATGGAGATGCATATACGTACGACCGCCAAAATCATATATAATAATCTCTATTAAAATTAAACTGACTCGTATTTTTTCGTTGGGCGAAATTCCTGCAAGGCCGGGTTTTATTTGGATTTTCCCGAGAGTCCATATTTTTTCATAAGGTGGCAACCCTTTTTTAAATTTGAGATTGGGCAGCTGAAAAACACAGGTAATTTTTTTTCTCCTCTCATTCCATATTTAAGAGGAGAATCTCCCCTAATTTTTCCATTTTTTATTTTGCCATATCAGGATAAAAGGATGTGAATAATGTCCTTTGAAAACTTTAATAATATTTTGTTGAAAATTTTTAAAGATATTGAAAGACGAAAGTTTTGAAATTACTTTACTTACCTTCTTTTTCCTGATATGTAACAATAATAAAATAGAAAAATTAGAGGAGATCCTCCTCTTTCATTTGCAGTCACTAGTGGCATCCTAGGACAGGTGCAAATATATAAAAAACAAGTAAAAAAGTTATATTCGGCCTTGCCGAATGTAGTGATACCCTCCACAATTTCAAAAAGATTATTGCAAAAAACTTTATTTAAAAGGAAATTACTTTTGAAAAAAAAAAAAATTTGAAAAAAAAAATTTCCGCACTCAGAAAATTATGTAAGTTACTACATGTTAGTTGTTTGTATATTTTACAGTAGTTAGTTGTTTTCAACTACAAAGTCAGTTGTTTTTTTTATGAAAAATATCAAACAACTATTTCTGTTAGTTATTTTAAGTTGTTTTTTTGAATAACTAACAAAAAAGTACTGTGATATAGTTACAGTTATTTAAAGTAGTTAATTTTATTTTTTTTGTATCTCTGAAAAATTTTCCAAAAAATAAAAATAAATTTTCGTTTTTTTTTCCCAACTTTTTTTTTTTAAAAAAACTTTGAAAAAATTTGGTCTTCAAATTTTTTTCCGAAAAATTAAAAAAAAAAAATATTTATTGATTATTTTATTTTTACTACATTTTAGTTGTTTTGACTACAAATGTAAGTAGTTTTTACTACATAAGTCAGTTGTTTTTTTGTCAGTTAAAACAACTAACATTGTTAGTTGATTTAACTGAAAAAGTAGTTGACCCCAAAACAACTTACAAAGTAGTTATTTTAACTGACATTTTCAGTTGATTTTACTAACATAATTTTTTGAGTGCGCGAAAAAAAATTTTGGTAAAAAAAAAATCCGCGATTTTTTTCTTTTTTTGTCAAAAAAAATATGTTCATACTTGTTTAAATATCATTTGGTGTTCAATTATGTTCACATATGTCAACCAGAAGCCGAATTAAAGCATTTTGTATTTTTAGGTTATGTTGAATGTATTGAAGTTTTTGAGGTGTGCTTACATTTTCGTTCATAACTTTTGAACCGCTGAACCGATATCGCTCAAATGCAATACCAAACTTCTCGGGAGAACGAGATGCTTCTTTAATTTCTGAATTTTCAAGACTGAACAAATTGGTCCTTAATCCTAACAAAACTAAACTTGTAAAATTTAAACCTCAACCCAATCGTACCTGTCACAGAAGCATAATTTTTATGGATGGAAAAGAAATTGCAGAAGTAGAATCTATTAAGTATTTAGGAGCTGTTTTGCAAAGTAATTTATCATGGCAGAAACATATTCAATATATTCGGTCTAAGATATCACCTGCACTCGGAATCTTATGTAAACTAAAATATAAACTAAATAAAGAAACTAAATTTATCATATTCCAATCGTTAGTTCAGAGTCACCTCAATTATTTAACACTTATCTATGGATTTAGAAAAAATGCTGAGCTTAAATCTTTACAAGTTATTCAAAATAAATCTTTAAAAGTAGTTTACAATCTACCTCAATTGTTCCCCACAGTTTTACTGTATAAGGATGTTGCGAAAAAGGTGCTACCTATTTATGGATTATATAAGTTGCACTTGTTGTTGTATGTTTACAAGGTAGTACACAATATGGGTCATCATACCTTAAGTTTTACAAGAAATCAAAATGCCTTCAATACTAGAAACAACTCCAACTTAAGGGTTTCAAGATGTCGACTCGAAGTAACCAAGCAAAGAATTGAGTATATCGGTAGTTTGGAGTTTAATAATTTACCTGAATTTTTAAAAGAGTGTTTAACAATCTCTATATTTAAAAATAGATTGAAAAAGTATCTCCTACAAAATATCGAAATGCTTCTGATATAATTGTTTTTAAATTATACATGTGTACATATGTATTTATTTTATTATTATTTTTTTTTTTTCCTTGTATTTTTTACACTTAAAATTTTAAAATTTTAACTTATTGCCAACTTGTCTCAAAAAAGCCCTAGTGGCGCTGAGACACATATATTGTATGAAAATTAATTGAATTTTAAATAAATAATATTTTATAAAAAAAAAAAAAAAAAAAAAAAAAAAAACTTCCAACAAATATGTTAAGTTTCAATCATCTCTGTGCAATATTTTGTCCGTGATAGTATTATCCACAGACAGACAGACGGACATCGCTAGAATGTCTTAAAATCGATCGGGCATCATGAATATATATACTTTATGGGGTCCCAGACCGATATTTCGATGAGTTACAAACGGAATGACAAACTTATATATACCCTCTATCACTAGAGTGGAGGGTATAAAAAACATTTTATATAATATAATTCTCTAAAACTTTAAAGTCCTTTTAAAAGGAATCAGGATCACGAAATGAAAAACTGTAAATGCAGTTTTACTACATTCAGTCTCTAGTTTTAAACGTATATTATTAATTTTTTTCATTTTTGTCGGACGGTGTAATAAATAAACTGGTAAAATATATTTTTTATTTAAGGTAGGAGTTTTCCCCAATATTTTTGAATATTTTAATTGATTTTCTTTAATTTTAAGTACACGCGTTAATACATGAACAAACCAGAAATTAAACAAACTGAATAAAGTCTACACTTTAAAGAAATAAATTTGTTTTATTGCTTTGTTTCAATTTCAAATTACAAAAAAAATATTAAATATAAATAAAATTGTAGATAAAGTAATTTTACTTTGGTACTTGCACAATTATAATTAATTAGTCATTAGTACCGATATTGTTGCAATCATTTAATGTAAAAAAAAACGGCCAGCCAGTAGGAGTAGGAAGATACTTTGTTTTTATTTTAATGAAAAATTTAAAATTGGATTTCTAAATCGGATGTGATTTTTATAAAAAAAAATATATGTAAATTCCCATTAAGGGCTGTTTACATGTTAACTACCCTTGACCACCCTTATCTACTATTTCCCAGTATTGGGAATACGAATTGTCGGGTTTAAATAATTTTGTATGAAAAATTATTTACATTTGACAATTGTTATCCCCCAATACTGGGAAATAGTAGGTAATAGTGCGTTTACATTGGATTTCTAATCTAGTAAATTACGATTTTAATCTACTTTGCAATCTGTACCGTTTACATTGGCATTTTTTACATTTGAGAAGATTAAGATTGGCATTTATAACAAGAAGTTGGTAATAAATGTGTGTGACTGCGTCAAAAGATAGCGACGGTAATTAGTCGTCGTATGATTAACAAGGACAGTGACGGCGTTTACAATTAACAATGGTGGCGGCATTTGCATATTTGGCGGCGTCATCAAAACGGCAGGCTTTGTGTCGGTGTTTTTCAGTGTTGGAAAATGCAAATAATAGAAATGCAGAGTTGTATCTAACTTTACAAGATTGCATTTGCCGATTAGAGTCTAAACTACTAGTTTGAAAAAAATAAATTTGTATGGACAATCTAATAGTGCGTTTACATTGGAATTCTAATCTAGTAAATTGCGATTTTAATCTACTTTGTAATCTGTACCGTTTACATTGGCATTTTTTGCATTTGAGAAGATTAGGATTGGCATTTATAATAACAAGTTGGTAATAAATGTGTGTGACTGCGTCAAAAGACAGCAACGGTAATTAGTCGTCGTATGATTAACAGGGACAGTGACGGCGTTTACAAATAACAATGTCGGCGGCATAAACATACTTGGCGGCGCCATCAAAACGGCAGGCTTAGTGTCAGTGTTTTTCAGTGTTGGAAAATGAAAATAATAGAAATACAGAGTTGTATTTAACTTTACAAGATTGCGTTTGCCGATTAGAGCCTAAACTACTAGATTGAAAAATATAAATTTGTATGGGCAATCTAATAGATTGAAACTGGATTGGAGCCACAATCTACTTTAAGCTAGCTTAGAGGACCAGTGTAAATGCACTATAATAGATTGAAACTGGTTTGGAGCCACAATCTACTTTAAGCTAGCTTCGAAGTCCAGTGTAAATGCACTATAAGGGTGATCAAGGGAAGTCAACACGTATATCAACCTTTATTCGGCTGCAAAGATGAATCATGTTCTATCATGTTTTCATTTAACACAAGTAAGAAAATTATAGTCGGTCAAGACCGACCATATAATGCCCTACACCAGAGTTTCTCGGAAAATGGGTCCCAAGTTCAAACATGGACTGATTAGATCTATATTTTGTCAAATCTTTAATAAGTTTAAAAAACACTCTTAAATCAAATTTGAGTGAAATAGGCCTCTTTCTGTTGACAATATACAGATTTAACTGAATATCGGGGAAAATTTTCAAATGCGGCGGGCCTAAGTCCAAAAATGGTCCGATGGTTCATAAGGTTGTTAATGTATGCGTTTGACATACACAAACAGAATTTTAAGTAAATATTTTCTATTTTCATGAAATTTGAGAGATTTATGTTAAAATCGGGAAGGTGGTTTGTATGGGGGCTGCAAGAAGAACCGGTCCGATTTCTTTAAAATTCGGAATGGTGATTTGTGTAGATAAAACATGATTACCTGCCAAATTTCAAAAAGATAGCTATTATAATGCGGTTATAAGAGTCATTTGAGCCAAAACTAAAGAGGACCTTTGTATGGGGGCTAGGTCTAAATATGGACCGATGTTTTCCAATTTCAATAGGCTTTGTCCTTAGGCAAAAGAGCCTTAAGTTTCAAATTTCAAGTCAATTAATTAAAAATTGCGACCTGTATCGTGTTTACAACGTTTGCATGGACAGACAGACGGAAGGACAGACGGACGGACGGACATCGCTAAATCGACTCAAACGTGATTCTGAGTCGATCGGTATACTTAAAAGGGGGTCTAGAACTAATATTTCGGGTAATTACAAACATCAGCACAAACTCATTATACTCTGTACCACAGTGTGGTGTAGGGTATAAAAACATTAATTTTATTTCTAGTCTAATACCATATTCACATTGGCATGTTTAAATTTAAACATGTGTTTCCCCATACATTCAAAACAAAACCTCGTTTAATTTTAAACATCTCGAAAACATCTCCAAAACATCTCGGAAACACGAAATAACAACCCTGTGTTAAGTTTTCATCAAAAAAACAGCCGCTGCTAATCGAACCAGAAGAGAAGCTGATGCTTTTTTAAACTACTGACAATGCGAACACTTTCGTTTAATTTTAAACACAAAAGTTAAACGATGTTTTAAACATTGTATGTGAATATGGTATAATTTTGAAAAAGCTTAATATATAGCAACTCTGTCTTAGCCAATACATCAACCGTTATACGTTACTTTTTGATGTAATGTACTGTTTCTCCTCTGATGCCAACTCTTTTTTGGCAAAAACCCGCTAAATCAGAAAAAATCGCTAGAAAATACCAGATTCAAAAACAGGAAAAGTATTAGCTATTTAATAGCTAACAAGGAAAGTCTTTCAATGGGCACCCACCGATTCTCCTGAAACTTGTATATGGGAAAGAGGGGAGGAAAATAAGAGTTACCAGTTTTTTCTTAGCTGTCCAATATCACATTTAGCGGGTCAAAGGGGAGGGAACAAACTTGATTTTTTAGTTTTTTGAGGATTTCACACGTTTCTTCAAAAGAAACTATGTAAACATTTTATACAGATCGAAAGGGTTTTTTAAAGGCCTATACAATGGTGTATAGGTCGTGTCCGAATTCGGCTTCGTTAAGTCCTTATCTTCAAAAATTTAATAACGTTGGGTTAGTTTATATGGAGAGGTATATACGTACGTCCGCCAAAATCATGTATAATAATCTCCATAAAAATTAAGCCGACCCGGCTAGTTCGGATTTTATTCGGATTTTCCGGAAAGACCTAATTTTTTCATAAGGTGGCAACCCTTTTTTTAAATTTGAGATTGGGCAGCTAAAAAAAAAGGTACAGTTGTTTCACTAAATAAAGTTTTTTTTTGTGTATCAAGCCTTTTAAGCGTGTTTTTTTTAAACATTTTAAATATTTTGTAAAATTATTTAAAAAATAAATTAAGTAATTTAGAAATTACTTGTTATTTTTACCTAAATTCATCAACTAAAAAATACTTAAATTACCATAGAGGGAAAAACAATACAAAAACAAAAAACATATTTGCAATCGTGAGCAAATTACCTTTAATTTGAGTACCCATACATATCTGTAAGTGGGCGGGGCGGTTTTTTTGGATACAGGGGCCCCACGGGCATCAGCTCCTTAACTTTTAATTTCGTTTTTTTTTATTTAAAATTCTGAATGGGGTGGCATAACTTTTTTTGCTTTTGGAAATTTTGGGTGCCCCGTAAACTGCAGTTTAGCCTTTTCGAATTACAATTGAGCTTTTTCAAATAACATCTGTAAATGGTGTAAAAAATAATCGCTAGATTTTTCCCCATCTAGACGTAAAAAAAACTCTAATTGACAACAGTGTGCTTCTCATACAGTACAATTTTTATTTTATACAGTACTTTTATCAGCTGTTCATAAAATCAAAACAAACAAATATATTTGCCGCTTGTAATTTAACAAAATTTTCATAAAATCGTGAAATAATTAAAAATAAACACCTCAAAAAACATGGAAGAATTAGAAAAGGATCCTCTACCAATAACAGATAATACCGATGATGATGATATACCCTCCTGTAGTAAGACATCTGTGGAGCAACAACAAAAACAAGAAGATGAAGATTTGGCCAATATAGTAACCGCTGAAGAATATTTAATGCGCAAGGATGTGGTATTGTTGGATTATGAAAAACAAATGTTCTTGGACATGGTACATGCTGATGCCCTTATGGTTTGCGCCAAGTAAGTGCCTATAACTTTATAGAAAATTCTGTTTTTGTTTGTATTTTAAACTTTTAATGATTTATTTGTATTTTTCAGAGGTCTTAGCTATGAACGTGTCCTTTTCAATATCCTAAAAGTTTATAGTGATGCTGGAAATTTAATTTTGGTCATAAATAGCTCAGATTGGGAAGAGGAATATTATAAATCTAGATTGGAAAAGAAATATATACATGATGTGGCCAATCTTGCAACAGAAAGGTAAAAGAAATTCATAAGGATTAACGAACTATTCCTGTGACCTCTAAGAAAACAAATTTAGGGGAAACCGCCTCCTTAAGAAGTGGTGAGGCTTTAAAGTTAATGTGGGTTTTCCTTAATATCTCAAAAACTCCTTATCCGATCATGCTGAGTATAGTGTCCTAGGAAAGTTTTATTTAATAGCTTTGGTTAGGTTGTAAGTGGCTGCTGACGTTTTACGTCAACACACGTAGACTCGGAGGTCCATTGTGATACCACGGAACCGTAATAGGTTTCCATACTAGTCCCTGTCGTTAAACCAGTTTGAGCTTCTTATGAAACTCCTTTGAAATTGAATATTGACATCCTACAAATCAGAAAGATCGTGCAGCTCTCTAGATCCCAGTGAAGCAAGTCTCTGACCAGGAAGTGCCGGGCAATGTCAGATGAAGTGTGCGATAGTTTCCAACTCCTCTTCATCCATGCAACTCCGGAAAAATTTATTCGACGGTACATTTAACCGCTCTGCGTGCTTCTCTTTAAGACAGTGTCCGTTAATTATAGCAACTACCGTCGAAATATCTCCTCTTGGAAGCGATATCAGCTCACTTGTGCGCCAAATCAGTCGTATTGTCTCACACGTCCATCCAGTTGCCCATCTTTGATTGGTCTCCGTCGCGGAACAAATCCCTAGGTTTTGCTTGCTTGTTAAACTGCTTGGCCATCTCATTTAAAGACGTGCGGCAGTTAAGGGCAGATCTTATTTTCAGAAACATTGACTCCAGGGACTTGACCGCGGCTTGACTGTCAACCACTTCCTTTATTGCCAGTATCTCTGCCTGGTAAAATACCTTAAATGATGTAATTTAATTAGGCGACAAAGCCTGACTTTAAGAATTTTTTACGTGACTTTTTTAGAAAATGGGTAATATCTTAAAATCGAAATCTCCTTCTAATTTTTATTTTCAAAATAATTTTAACATTTCATCTTAACTAACCCTGCGAAGCCAGTTGGCTTATCTGCAGGAAAAAAAAATGTGATTAATAAAATTCATTTAATTTGCTTTCATTGCTTGCTTATAAAGTTATGTTTTACTAGTTTTTTTCTTTTATGTTGGTTTGCTGTGTCTACAATTTCCTTCGGTAACATATTCATGACTGTTGGAAGTGTGACCTTGAGCGTATTCTTGCCATAGTTGTTGTTGTATTTGGGTATTTTGTATTTTCCTTGCGCTTTTCTTCTTGTGTTGTAATTGTGATCTATAGGATGAAGGTATCTAACATCGTTATAAAACTCGTTGACTAAAGTTGTTTTGTAGATACTGTTAATGTTGAGTATATTAGTTTCCTTTGCAAGATTAATTTTAGCGTTTTTTGATTTTTTTCGTCTACGTGAATTGTTGGTTGGATTGTGCCTTTGGGTATTGTTGTTGATAGTATTGTTGTTGATATTATTGTTGTTCGTTTGATTAACAATGTTGTTGTTTGTAGAGCTTTGTTGTATTGCAGTTGTGTTTAATTGTATTGTAGTTGTTGTGTTATTTACGTTGTTGTTGTAGTTTTGTTTTTTCAATAGGATCTTTAAGATTCTATCTTGAGATTTTTGGAGATTTGTGCAGTGTGTTGAGGTGCCCCATGCTGTAATGCCATGACGTAGATGTGATTCTACTAAAGCGTAATAGGCTTGTCGTAGGACATTATGTGTTGAGCAATTACATAAATGATGTAACATGTATGCAGATTTACGTAGCTTTTTTTGAAGATTTTGTATATGTGTCTTCCACTTAAAGTTGTTATCTACGCTGACACCAAGATATTTGTATGTTTCAACCATTTCAATGTATATCGAACATTTATTATTTTGATTATTGTATGTTTGTTGGTGCAAGCACTCTATGTCGTGAAATTTTATTTTTATGTGTTCATAATTGAGGTTTGGCGGTCTAATATGCATGATTTTTGTCTTGTTTGCATTTATTGTTAAACCGTAATCATGGCACCATCGTTGAGCAGTAATAAGTTGGTCTTGCATAATTTCAACAGCTGTTTGAATATTTTGGTGGACAACGACAACAGCGGTATCGTCAGCGTATGCAAATGTAGTGCTTTTATTTAAGGTGTTCAACATGTCATTGGCATATATTATATATAATATCGGCCCTAATTTGGATCCTTGTGGAACACCATACTCTATCGAAGTTTTACAGCTGAGATTGTTATTAATTTTTACGCAATATGATCGGAGCTGCAGGTAGTTTTGGAACCATTTTAAACAATTTCCTCGAATTCCACATTTTTGTAGCATCAGTAGTAATTTGTTATGAGAAAGAGTGTCAAAAGCCTTACTGAAATCAATGAACAGTGTCAGGCAATGATTGTTTTTACTAAGACTTTCATTGATATAATTTGAGAAATTTCCGAGTAGCTTATTTATGTTTTTGCCCTTTTGGAAACCATATTGATTTTCATCAATAATTTTATATTTTTTTATAAATTTTGTTAGTCTCCTGCATACAACTTCTTCCAGTATCTTCTCAATGACAGGTAGAATAGATATCGGCCGATAATTATTATAATCAGTTTTGGTTCCATTTTTGTATATAGGTCGGATCAGTGATATTTTTAACAATTCTGGGATTGTAGAGTTATCCAAGCTGGCGTTTACGAATTTGGTTACAATTGGTGTTAAGAATCTGGCATTATTTTTAATATCTTTAGGCCTTATTTCATCTATACCAGGTCCTTTTTGTATGTTTAAGTTGTTAAGTATTTGAAATATTTCCTGTTCATTTGTACTCTCCATAAACATTGAATTTTCTAAAAACAACGTTCTGTTAAAAATTGTTTGAACATTACAGTTATGTACAATATTTTGGACGTTATCTTTAAATTTTATTGCGAAGTTGTTAGCTATTTCATTAAGGTTTTCGCTTTTAAAATTTTTTAATATAGATTTATCAATGTTACTTGTTTGTTTACCCATAATTTCGTTAATTAACTGCCAGGTGACACGAATGTTTTTCCGATTTTCAAAGAATTGATTTTTGTAATATGTAGTTGTTTTTGGCATAAAAAAGTTTTTTATTTAACAAATTTCTATTTTTTTTGTATTCTGTTTCATATTTTTTATTAGTTTTATTGTTTAACCATTTTTTATAAAGTTTATCCCGTGTTTCGCACATTTTTATTAATTCGTTATTCATCCACTGTTTTGAATTTCTTGTTTTTTTTATTTGTTTTGTTTCTGATTTTAAGTAAATATCACTAAAATTGTTTTTAATTTTTTGGTATATTTCGTTTGCATTATTTAGTTTTAATTCTTCACTCCAATTAAGATTTTGTAACTGGCGGTTTACTTTGTAACAGCTTATATTAACACCCTGTAGTAAATTGTTTTCACAAGTATTTTCTTTTTCTTTGTTTGAGAGACAAAAGAAAAGAGCATAGTGGTCTGATATGCATGTTGTTATTATTGTTGCATTGACTTGTGTAGTTGTTTGTTTATTCCTTACAAAGATATGATCAATGCATGTGTGTGTGTCATTGCTAATATCAACTCTTGTAAATTCATTTATTAGGCATTGTAACCCATTTGCAGACATAGTGTCAAGGTATTTTGTTGTTATTGCATTTTGTTGAGTAATGTCAATATTAATATCGCCAATAAGCAAAACATTTTGTTGTTTTTTAATTTCGTTTATCTTTTCATCAACTTCTTCTATGAACTTGTGTTTATTTAGATGTGGGGGTCTATATATTGATATTATAGAAAGACTCTCATTGTTGATGTTAGTGTCAATTTGCAAACATTCAAAAAAGTTAGAGCTCATTTGTTTTTGTGTGAAGCCTATGCTTTCTCTGATGTAGATTGCTATACCTCCCCCTTTTCCTGTCCTATTTATGTGAAGTGAGAAAAAACCATTTATTTTAAAGAAATCATTTTCGTTGTCTGTTATGTTTGTTTCAACCAAGACGATTATTTTAATTGTGTGTATAATATTGTGGATTGTTGCTAAAAACGATGCGAAATTAGTTCGTAAGGACCGAATATTTAAGTAAACTAACGACAGGGGATAACTTAAGAGTTGTTTATCAATTTGATTAAAATTGTCTATTTTTTGTGTGTTATTCATTTTATTTTTATATATTGTACACATGAAAAAGAAAGTTTTTTTTTTATTATTTTAAATTTGGTAATAATTTGATTTTAAATTTGGTAATAATTTGATTTATATATTTAAGCAATGGCTTCAATATCAGCAGCATTAGCTATTAAAATTGTAGAAGAGTTTTCGTTTTTCTTTGCGACAACATGTCCATTGCGTATCCATACGAAGTTCCATTCGCAACCCTTCGCCTTATTTTTTGCCATCCATAACAAGTGACGGTTGTGTGCTGTGAGATGGTCGTTGATGTAAATAAATTCTTTATTTGTTTTGGAGGTTTCGTTGTTGTTGTTGTTGTTGCTGTTATTACTCCCACCAGGAATATTGCTGTTGTTGGCTGTAGAGGTTTTGTTGTTTAAAACTTCTGCCTTAACTCTATGCCTCTTTATCTTGCTCATCAATTCTTTTTTTTTATTTAGCGAGCAAAACTCAATAATGACTTTTTCTTTACTTTTAATATGATATGCATTGCTTATGTCGTTATTGTTGATTTCGACATCAACAGATGCAGCAATTGTTTTTATTATTTCCGAAGCATCAGTTTCTTTGTTTTGTATGTTATTTATTTCAATGTTTTTGTTTAATATTTGTTGCTCAAGAGAGTTGACCTTGACTTCCATTTTTTGCATACGCGTTTCTTTCTCTATGTTTTGTTCTTTAAGGTCATTAACCTGGCTTGTGAGAGATTTAAGGGAGTCCGTAATCTGTGCAAGAGATTGTATTAGGGAATGATTGAGCTGTTGAATGCTGTTTTTGATCTCTTTCATATCGGATTTAAGCTCCGATACGTCTGTTTGTACACTGGAAACATTGGCATACACAGAGTTTACTGATATTGTGTCTTTAAATCTCTTATTTTTATCATTATCGATATTTCCATCATCATCTTCTCTTTGTTTTTTCCTGTTTTCATCATGCACTTCAGCCACATATAGGTTGTTAGGAGATTTACTTCTTCTCGTTCCCTCCTTGCATGCAGTGCACTTCCACAATTTCTTTTTTTCAAAACTCATAGAAGAGTATTCGGCCTGAAGTAATGTCGAACAAGGTGAATAATGGAATTTAAGGCCACAAGTAAAGCATTTCACGAAGTCTGCTGAAAGAGTTTTTTACATTGTCCGCAGAGATCAATCGATAGGTATTCAAGACTCATTTTTAAGAGAAAAATTGATTATACTTTTTTTATAAAATCAAATAAGAACAAAAAAAAAAAGAAAATGGCACACACAGATTTGAATATTAAATATATTTCTTTTTTATTGTTTATATACGATAATTTTTATTTAATTTTCTGATAAATTGGTAGTATTTTTTGGGTTTTTCACAAAATTATTTGTTTAAAAATTTTTTTAACTGATTTTCATAGATTAAACACAGTTTTTTTTAAGCGCTATTTAAAACACGTCTATTCGCAACGAAAGCAAAAATATGATATAATAATGGAATTCACGTCAGAAATTTTAGTCTTGCAAAATTGCGCAATGTCAAAATTGCAACTTTTTTTGCTTGTTTCTTTGTGAATAAAAGCAAATGTATTTATATTAAAATAAATTGCAAATCTTTTCTTTCAACTACGCATCATATAAAAGGTAATAGAAAAATAAAAATTTTATTAAAATTTTTTTTTTTTTTTTTTTTTTTTTTTTTTTTTTTTTTTTTTTTTTTTTTTTTTAAATGTTGCACAGTACACAGTTAACAGTTGAACAAACAACACCTATAAAATTGTGCGCGCTTTAATTATTCTATCGTAGGAAAGAACACTAAACAAAAACCGGTTTAATTTCTTACTCTCGCAAAATAAAACATAAAAAACACCGCATAGTGAAAAATATTGCATAAACCTTTTCAACATGAGCTCTCCGCCTCCAGGGGGAGGAGGAGGTGGTCTCTACAAAGACTCCCCTCCAAGAAAAAAATCTAAACACAAAGCTTACATTGAAACGGAAATCAATTTTCCATACCTTTCATCAAAAACAAACCAACAAGACAATCCAAAATTTGTTTCTATGAAATCTACAGACGCTGAAAAACCTTTAAACAAACTTAATATATTCCTTTTAAGTAAGGCTCTTAATGGTGTTATAAGTGAAAGCAATCGAATTTTTACAAAATTCACACGTGACGGCAACATACTGATTCTTACAAAAACCAAAAGACAAGCAGATTTGCTCATTAAAACCAAAAAGCTAGCTAACGTTTGTGATATCACATGTTCGTATCATGATAATCTGAATACTGTGAAAGGTGTTATTTTTTGCCCCGAGTTAAAAGACCTAACTGAAGACGAAATAAAATTCGGCCTCTCTGATCAAAACGTCACAGAAGTTCAAAAAATTAAAAAAATGGTAGATGGTAAAGCAATTAACACTCCACTACATATACTTCTTTTCGATCTGTACAAACTCCCTTCAGAAATAAAAATTGGTTTTCAACTGTACAAAGTTGATCACTATGTACCAAAACCTATGCAATGCAAAAATTGTAACAAAATTGGGCACACCCAGAAACGCTGTCAAAATTCCGCAACCTGTTCAATTTGTTCACTAACATTACATAACGAGGAAGAACTTTGTACCCAAGTAAAATGTATTAATTGCAGTATGCAACACAGGTCCACAAACAAAAATTGTCCTAAAATAAAAAAAAGGCAAGAAATAATAAAACACTCAACCATAAATAGAACATCAATTGCAGAAGCAACTGAATACATCAATTTAAACTTCGCAGCCGATCACTTTACAAAAAATACTCCAATAGAAACTTTAGAAGAAATAATGGAAAACAAAAAAAACGAAATTAATAAAAAAAACGAAACTGATAAAAAAAACGAAACAAGTAAAGAAGAAGAAACAATAACAACAAACAATTCCGAAAAAACAATTTTAACAAAATCTATCAACTCAAATAATACAAAACAAACCAACAATGAAAAAACACAAACAACAAAATCTACAAAACAGTTACCCAATGCAGAACCTTCAGGTTCTTCCATATTATCAAAAAATATAGCAAAAGCAAAACCAAACACAACAATAAAACTAACAAACACTCTCTTAGCATCTAAAACCCAAATATTAAACGACAAAGTACTAAGTATTCTCAATAAAAATGAAATACAAAATAAAACTAATAAAACAACAAAATCTCTTTCAACGTCACTACAACAAACATCAGATGAGATGATTCAAATATCATCTGATGTTAGTGATGATGAAACAATGATAACAGAATAATTTATCAATCGATAAATTGTTCCTTCTTTATTTTAACCACTACACCTTACCCTTTATTATCAGTATTAATGATAATAATACAATGGAATATAAATGGATATATAAATAACTACGACAACCTTGAAATCCTAATCAAAAAATATAAACCTGATATAGTGGTTCTCCAAGAAACGCATGTTCCAATGAACATCAAACGAAAGCATCCAAAACAATATCACATTTACTTTCATAATACCCAAAATCAAAGCAAACAAGGGCTAGCATTTATGATAAAAAAAAACATACATCACTCTTTGTTTGATCAAAACCTTCCAGTTAACTACCAAATTCAATCATTTAAAGTACAAATGGCACAAGAACTACTTATACAAAACATATACTTGCCCCCCAATACGAAAATAACAAAACAGGACTTAGAAAACTCCTTAAATGTTTCTGCTCCAAACAACTTTATATTAGGTGATGTAAACGGTTGGTCCCCCCTATGGGGTTCAGTCAAAAGCAATGATCGTGGCAAAACTTTTGAAAACTTTATAAATTTGAATAATTTATTCGTTCTTAACAATGGTAAGAGTACCCATTATTCAACACACAACTCCTTTACGTCAATTGATGTGTCTGCATGCAGCACTAATCTATCAACCAAAATTATATGGGATATCGAAGAAGACCTCCATGGTAGTGACCACAATCCTATAATCTTACATTTCGAGAGAAACAATACTACAATACAGTTTAATCCTACATTCAAACCCCAATATGCTAATTGGGCTCTATATTGCAATACATTAGAACATGAGCTGAGTAGAAGAAAACAATCTGACAACAACAACAAAGAAAACGCCTTACTCACCAAGTCCATACTATCAGCAGCAAATGTAAGTATTCCTCAAAATAAACCTAGAAAATCAAGCCACAACACATATTGGTGGAACAAAGAACTAAACACTCTTAGAGATAACAAAATGAAATTATTGCACCAACTAAACAAAACCCCAACTCTTACCTTGAGTATCGAGTACAAAAAAGCGAACGCTATTTTTAGGAAAAATGTTAAAACGGCCAAACAAAAAGCATATAAAGACTTCACGTCTAAAATTAACCCTAAAATGAAAATTACCGACATGTGGAGAACAATTAAATGTTTCTCAGACAAAACTCCAACAATTCAAAATATAAAAGCATTAAAAAGGCCTGATGGCAATATTACAACAACACCCGAAGATATTACCGAAATACTTGCTTCTCAATTCTCTAATATTTCATCAAATTTAAATTATTCAATTGAATTTTTAAGAGAAAAAAACATATATTTATCTGGAAATTATTCGCCTTTGGACATCAGTAAAAATGCTAAAATAATTGAAGAACAAATCACAAAATACGAACTACACCTAGCTCTGAAGACCACTAAAGATAACAGTCCCGGCCCTGATAGAGTAACGTACTCTATGATTAAAAATGCTCCTGAAGCGTTTATACAAAGACTCCTAGATTTATTTAATAACATTCTCAAAACTGGTACCATTCCACATGTATGGAAAAGATCAAATATAATTTGTATACCTAAACCCACAAAAAACAAACTAGAACCAGAGTCTTATCGGCCAATTTCGTTAATTTCTTGTACCAGCAAACTATTAGAAAAAATAATAGCTAAACGAATTGCATGGTTTCTAGCTCAAAACAATTTAATCCACGTTAAACAAACTGGTTTTAAACAGAACAGCTCAACAACAGATGCTCTAATTCACATTGAATACTTTCTTGCAAAAACAATATCTTCACGTAATCACTGCTCAATCTTTAGTATAGATTTCGAAAAAGCCTTCGACAAAGTCGGCATTCACAACATTCTTGGCCAACTAAAGGAATGGAATGTGGGAAAAAATATCTATAACTACGTAAAAGCATTTCTTAGCAACCGAACTTTTTCTGTAAGGGCAAACGGGCACTTTTCAAAATTAACCAAACTTGATAATGGTATCCCACAGGGATCTCCACTATCGGTCATCTTATTCTTAATAGCGTTTGAAAAAATCAATCAAATAATGAAAAACCACAAACAGATTCATCACTGCTTATATGCTGATGATTTTTATTTGTTTGCTAAAACAAAAAACCCACAAGAGGTTCAAACTTCATTAAACAAAATTTTTACCGACCTCAACAAATGGTGTAAGATATCTGGCGCTTCAATATCACAAGAAAAAAGTAAACATTTACATATATGTCGTAAACACAGATGTTCTATAGATCAATTCCAAATAAACAGCGCAGCTTTTACTAATGTCAAAGAACTCAAAGTTCTTGGCCTTATATTCAATAAAACATGTAATTGGAATAGTCACATTGCGTTTCTAGCAGGTGATCTCTCTAAAAGAATAAATATCCTTAAAAGTATTTGCGGTCTTTCAAGTGAAAGCCACATTAACAGTTTAACTAATGTTCTTAAATCAATTATACTAAGCAAAATTGACTATGCCCTCATAATATATGGAAAAGCATCCAAAACACAGTTGTCAATTATTAAGAAATACTATCATCACGCAATACGAATCATTTCACAAGCTTTTAGAACAACACCAATAATGAACATGCTTACAGAACTGGGGCTACCAACTATAGAAGACAGATATTGTAAACTCATCAGTAACCAAATAATAAAAATTTCACAAATCAAAAATAACGTTATATTTAATGATGCTATCAACTTCTCAAAATTGAAAAGAAAACCTAAAATTGAAACTACTATTGCATCAATCACAAAATCAGCCAATAATCTATCAATTTCACTAAACAAACCATCAAGTTTCAGAGTACACTTTCCGCCCTGGACTAATACAGAAACGCATTTTATAAAAACCACAAATATCGCCAAAAAGAACTATAATTCAGACCAGATTATTCAGCAACACCTTGAACAAATAAACACTTATAAAAACCAAAACTACATAATCTGGTACTGTGATGGCTCCAAAACCGCCAGTGGCAATGCATTTGCTGTAGTAGATGAAAACAATACCATAGTCAAAACTGGAATGCTTCCTGACTTTACTTCAATATTTACATCAGAAATAACAGCCATAGAAGAAGCAATCAAACTTAAACCATCTGGAGTGAACCTCCTAATATGCACTGATAGCCTATCATCTGTTAACGCCTTGAAATCCTATAAGCACTCTGATCCCCTAATCTCCCGCATCAAAGAAAATCTTGTTCGTAGCAAACACACAAAAATACTCTATACACCGGCTCACATGAATATTAAAGGAAATGAATTTGCAGACACGATTGCTAAAATCACTAAAAAATCGCCAACCATATTAATTAATAACTACACAAAAAAAGACATTCAAAATCTAGTAAAAATAAAACAACATCAAAACAACAACACTTTACCAAATGCATACTACAAAAAAATAAACCCTCTTTTACAAAAACAAACATACCCTACCAACTTTACTAAACAACAACAAAAAATGTTTATAAGGCTGAGACTAGGTCACTCAAAATTAACCCATGAATACATCCTTAAGAACAGCTCCTCAAAACCGGCATGCCCTAACTGCGGCAACATCTTAACTATGGATCACCTCTTATCCTGCTTCAACAGAAACAACCAAACAACATCTTTAACGGAATCCATACAGAACTTTGATTATAACCACCTTAAAAAACATCTACCTCAGGACGTAGTTAACAAATTATAAACCATTTTATACTTTTTATTATATATCCTTTTGTAATCAATTATCTATGTAAATACTTTAAATCTCAATTTATAAAAGGCGAAGGCCTTGGCAGCCAGTCCTTTTCTCTTTATACATTTTCTGTAAATTAAATTTGCATTAAATAAATATTAATAATAATAATAATAATAAAAATGTTGCAATATTGCACTGTTGCAAGGGTCAAAAAATTCTGAAGTGAATACCCTGTATATAATTTCTAATTTTTTAAATTGTAGCCAAGATATTTTAATGGTCAAAGGTCAGATCGCCCCAAGATTGGACCATTTTATTTCACCCAATCAAAACAGAAAATCTTGATGTAGATCGTTACAAGCTCAGTATTAGAGATGGGCGCGTGAGTGAATGTTGACTCACGCACGCTCACGCTCACGAAATAAAAATATTTCTCACGCACGATCACACACGAAATAATTTTTTCTGCTCACGTTCACGCACGCTCACGTGAGTTTCTAAAATTTTTCTCACGCTCACGAAATAATCACGCTCACGAAGACTCACGAAATTCAAATTAAAAAATGTTTGTTTTACTTTTTTCGAATTCGTGCAAAAAAAGTATTTAACTTCCTTAAAACAATAATAAAAATTTATTTAAATAACAATTTTGTAATAATTACCCTCTCAATTCAATAAAATTACGTTTTTTTTTACTTGTTTTTTGTTTTAAACAGCACAAAACAATCACGCAAACTCACGAAACAAAAATTACTCACGCACGCTCACGCACGAAATATTTTTTTCTAATCACGTGCACTCACGATCACGTGAGTAAAAATTAATTTCACTCACGATCACGCGTGATTCACGCGTGAATCACGTGAATCACGAAAAATTCGTGTCACGCGCGCATCTCTACTCAGTATTCACCGATCGTAACTCTAGGAAATTTTTTTGGAAGAATTCCTGGTTCAATGGATTCTTGAATATATTCTACGGTAATCACAACAAAATTTTCTATGTAAATTTTTTTTCAAAAAAACTACTTGCTCTAAAAAAATGATTTCGGGACAATTTCAAACCAAAATCATTGATTCTATAATGTTAAATAAAATCGGTTGCAGGGTAATATGGTGCGTTCTGCGACCGATTATATGGATCAGAATATTTTGGGACTTTCTTTTATTTACTTGCAGAGCATAAAAAATGTTTTTTTTTTTTGTAGATTTTATATAAAAGTGAAAATTAATATTATTAGCTTTTAAAATTTTTATAAAAAGTAAAAATATTTTTTTTATTTTTTCCCCCCAGAGAACGGGTTTATTTAGAAGGTGGCATACAATTTATAACCACACGTATCTTAGTAGTTGATCTATTAAAACAAAGAATTCCTATTGAATTAATAACCGGCATTATAGTATTACGTGCCCATACCATTATCGAATCCTGTCAAGAAGCTTTTGCTTTACGCTTGTACAGACAAAAAAATAAGACTGGTTTTATTAAGGCCTTTTCCAGCAGTGCTGAAGCATTTACCATAGGTTATGGTCATATTGAACGTACTATGCGTAATTTATTTGTTAAAGAATTATTTATATGGCCAAGATTTCATGCCACCGTTCAGTCATCTTTAAAACCCTATGAAGCACAAACTATTGAATTACATGTTCCTTTAACAATGAAAATGAAATTAATACAAACGCATATATTAGATATAATGAATTATTTGGTGCGTGAAATAAAGCGTATTAATCGTTCGGTAGATATGGAAGAAATAACGGTGGAAAATTGTGTTACAAAAAAATTTCATAAGATATTACAGGCACAATTGGATTGTATATGGCATCAGTTGAATTCACAAACTAAAATGATAGTAGCAGATTTAAAAATTTTAAGAAGTATTATGATGTGAGTATAAATGAGGCACACTATCGTGTTATTTATGTTTTTTTTATTTGATCTAAATAATTTTAATATTTTTAGTGCCACTATGTATAATGATTCGGTGAGTGCTTATGCTTTAATAAGACGCTATAGAACTACAGAGTACGCTCTTAGCAATTCTGGTTGGACTTTGTTGGATTCAGCAGAACAAATATTTAAACTTTCAAAAGAAAGAGTTTATAATGCTCAAGGAGGTAAGTTTAAAATTCTATTTATATAATTATATATTTATTTGAAACTAAAAGAACTTAGAAGGAATTAATACAACTTTTTCATAGAATTTATTTAGTGCGATTTTTCATATGTTCTACTCAATTTTTCAAATGAAAATTTTCAGCGGAAAAGTTTTGTACAAATATTTTGAAATCCTCAAATTTTATGAAATGTTGTATAGCTTTATCTTTCTTCTTTTAGTGAAAGAACTATTTAACGTTTAAAAAAAATAATTAACTTTTGAGCTCAATAAAATTAATATTAAATATAGGAATTGAAGGTGCAAAAATAGATTATAAAACATTTCAAAGCAATCAATTTTTGATCTCAATAAAAAATGTGTATTCTATTCAAAACTTGTATTTTTAAGTAAATTTTAATGTAAAATATTACGATTTTTTCCATATTGAAAATGATAGATTTTATTGGAGAAAATTACTTATTTTAGTTATTGTCTAAAAGAAAAATTTTGTATTTTTGTAAAAGAAAAATGTTTGTTAAAGAAAATTTGAATTAAAAAAATTTATTAGAATAATAAAAAGTTGCCTAAACATCGAGATAAAACTTGAAAAACCGTGTAAAGAACGCATTTCTTTGATATAATAATAAAACGAGGACTTAGAAAATTGATACGCAATTTCGATTCAAATTCAAATTTTTGAACATATAAAGCAGACACTCTGTTTTGGCAAACTCTTTTATAAGTCTTATATTGACATATGGAAAAATATCTTAAGTATTGTTAAAGTTTTATATTGAATCAACTTAAAGAGTCCTTAAAAGATTTTGAGATACTTGTTTTGGCAAGCTATTTTATAACGTCACCTTAGAATTGGTTTGCTCTATAGGCTGATAAAAACCCCATCCTATGGACCAAACCAATTCTCAGGTGACGATAAGTCTTATATTGACATATGGATAAATATCTTAAGTATTGTTAAAGTTATTTATAGAATCTGCTAAATTCATTAATAGCTTTTAAGCTTCTTCTTTTCTTAAATATTGTTTTTTTTTGTTGTTTTTAGAATTTGAGCCCGAACATTGTCCAAAATGGAAATACTTAAGTGAAATATTAAAAGTTGAAATTCCTGGTGATATGAAACGTACCAGACCCGATTGTTATGATCCACCTAAAGTATTAATATTATGTCAAGATACCAGATCTTGTTATCAACTAAAACAATTCTTAACCCAAAGTGGTGAACGTTTTCTACTTTATACGGCTATGCGACAACAAATACCAATTGGAAAATTATCCAAATCTTTTGAAAAAGTACAAACTGGCCGAGAATTAGAGATGACTTTATCGCAACAACAATATCTATCAAAAAATACACAAAAATCTCAAAAACCAGATAGTAAAGTTTTAAATAATGAGGGAGATGATACTGACTCTCCTGCACAAGTTGATGAATTAACTCAACTGTTAACACACGATATTGATGATATGGAAGGAAATTATTTTCAAGAAAGTTATATGCTTACCATGACTCAAACACAATTTGATGATTCCGATTTGACGCTACTGAATGACAGTGGCACAGGAGCAGATACAAGTGTAGATAATTCGATATTTGAACCATTTCCAGAAATGGAAAATCTTGATATAACAGCAGCTGTGGCGGCACGAAAGCAGCCTTTAATCTGCTTGCAAACATTCAAAACCGAAAAGGAGGGATCCATGGGCTTAGAAAAAATTTTAAACGAAATTACTCCACAGTATGTGATAATGTATCATTGTAATGTAACGGCTATCAGACAATTAGAAATCTACGAAGCACGTCAACGTCGGGCAGCTAAGGATAGAATGAAAGTATTCTTTTTAATACACTCTAGGACAGTGGAAGAACAGTCATATTTAACTAGTTTGAGAAGAGAAAAGCAAGCATTTGAATTGATTATTGAAACTAAAAGTGTAAGTTATTATGATAAACTTTTTAGAAATTTAAAGTTAATTTTAGTTTTTTGTACTTTGCAGAAAATGGTCATACCTGAATATCAAGACGGTAAAACCGACGAGGCTTTTGTTTTACTTAAAACCTTTAAAGATCCGGAGGCCATTGAAACGGCAAATGCTCAAAGTCGCAAGGCAGGTGGTCAAGAAGTTTGTAACCAAGCTGAAGCTGAGCCTACACCAAAGATTATTGTAGATATGCGTGAATTTCGTTCGGATTTACCATGTCTCATACATAAAAGGGGCATAGAAGTAGTACCTGTAACGATATCGGTAAGTTTAGAAAATAAATTAATTAAAAACAAATTTTAGAATCTTTCTAAACGAAAAAAATGTCTCAGAATCTGAGAGTTTTTCTATACGTAAATTTTTCTAAACAAAAAAATCTTGGAATCTAATCTACACGGGAAAGTGCCTCAGAATATAAGAACTTTTCCATACGAAAAAATGTCTTAGAACCTTAAAAGTTTTTCTATTCAAAAAATGACGCAGAATCTAAGAATTTTTTGTAATGAAAAAAGTTTCAGAATCTGAGAATTTGTCTTTACGAAAAATTACTTGGAACCCGAGAATTTTTCTATAATTGAAAAATTTTCCCTGAATTTGAATTTTTCTATACAGAAAAAAATCTCGGAATCTAAGAATTTTTCTATATTAAAAAAAAATTCTCAGAATCCAAATTTTCAATACGGAAAATTGTCTGAGAAACTGAGAATTTTTCTATACGGAAAAAAATTTCAGAATTTAATAAGCTTTCTATACAGAAAAAAATGACTCCGAAACTGAGAAACTTTTTTAAAAATTTTTCAGTTCAAAAATCTGGAAATTTATCTATATTTATCTACTAATCATTTCTGCAGATCGGCGATTATATATTAACACCCGAAATCTGTGTGGAACGAAAATCTATATCCGATTTGATAGGTTCCCTAAACACTGGTCGTTTATACAATCAATGCATACAAATGCAAAGATATTATGCCAAGCCAATACTTTTAATAGAATTTGATCAAAATAAACCCTTTCATTTACAAGGAGTTTCGATGTTATCACAAAATTCTAGCACCATGAATGCCAGTATAGTACAAAAATTACAATTGTTAACATTACATTTTCCGAAATTACGTTTGATATGGTCGCCCAGTCCATATGCCACTGCCCAATTGTTTGAGGAATTGAAATTGGGTAAACCGGAACCAGATCCAAAACATGCGGCCACTTTGGGGGCAGATGATATCGGAGCTTATGATGATTTAAAGTTTAATGCAAATATATATGATTTTCTATTACGCTTGCCGGGCATAAATTTAAGAAATATACATAAACTAATGAGACATGTTGGATGTTTAAAGGAGCTATTGAAAAAGTCGCAGGTAAAAGTTGATTTTAATACAAAATTAAAATATTTTGATAATTAAAGATATTTTTTTATTTTTTTTGTAGGCTGAACTTTCTTCCTTATTGGATTCCCAGGAAAATGGAAAATTACTTTGGGATATTTTACATGTAGCTCATTTACCAGAAAAAGATGATGTACCTGGTTCATCAGCCATGTTAGCAGCTGGCAAACAATTTGGCACACATTCACGTTTTCGTAGAGGTGCTGCAGCTGCTGCCACAGCTATAACTCACAGAGGAGGTGCCATACGTAAATTTAAAAATTAAATTACTAAGATTTTTTTATTAAACCATATAAATTTAAATTGAAAAAAAACACACTTTGAATCTTCGGCTTAGTCTGAATATAAACTTTATTGGAAAAGAATTAAGTCCTTGCTACATAAGTCGCCCAGAGTGTTTAAAGCTTGATTTAAGGGCAGTTTACACGTTAACTACCCTTGACCACCCTTATCTACTATTTCCCAGTATTGAAGGATAGCAATTGTCAAATTCAAATAATTTTTCATACAAAATTATTCAAACCCGGCAAATCGTATCACTATTACAGGAAATTAGGAGATAAGGGTGGTCAAGGGTAGTTAACGTGTAAATTGCCTTAAACCTTAAAGAATTTTAAATTTGCTTCCTTCTTTTTTTGTTAACAACCCAAATCCATTTAACCAAAAACATATTTGTGGTTCAATGAAAACAGTTAAGTAGTTGTAGTTCGTTTTTTGATAATCAGCAACACATTCTCTTCGGCTAAAATAATCATTAAAAAACCACAAAAAACTGAAACATCCCCTCCACACCCAAACTAAATACAAACAAATTAGAATTTCAATTGAGTCATACCTTCTGGTCACTCTTGTACGCTAACATAATGTTTATGTGGTGGCTAGTTGGAATACTTTATAAACTACATAGAAATAAGCATCAAAGCCCGCAAAAAGGATATTCAGGCTCTGGAATTTGTATGGGAAAAGTTTTATAAAGATAAACTGAATAAGAATTTAAAAAAGGATTTTAAAAAAAGTCTTCAGAAAAATAATTTATTTTGGGATTTTGGTTCATTTAAACATTGTGAGTATTATTAAATCAAACATTAAAATAAATTTATTTTAATATATTTTTTTTCTATAACAAAATGTTTAGAATTTTTCGCAGAGAAATATCAAGAAGTGAGTATCATGGGATGAAGTTTTAAGTAAAATTATATTTTAATAAAATATTTTTCTAGATTTTGAAAGCCATTATGTTTAAGGCTGACTGTTAGGATTTTATTTAACTTGAAAAAACTAAGCAAAAGCCGCTCCAGTTAAATTTAATTGGATTCTGCTGAATAAATCTGCAAAAAGATGTCTCTCTTAGAAGGTAACTATAAAATTCAAGCTATAAAACTTTTTCATATAACTAAAAGAAATTTGTTCAACAATTTAAAAAAAAAATTGTATTTAACAAAAAAAAAAAAAACAAAATATTTTTTTCGAATTTTCAAATCAAATTTTTTATTGCATATATTAAAAAGTTTTATTGATTTTTTTATGAAAAAGCAATTAATTTTTGAGCTCAATAAAATCTTTATTTAATAAACAAACCAAAATTGCAATCAGTTTTTGTATTTCAATAAATCTGCGCCCTTATCTAGTTTACCCTTTAAAACCCGCCTAAATAATAGTTCCAATTTTTAACAAACATCTACATTTGGTTTTTGGCAGTCAAATATTTTGTGGTTAAAAGCCACATATACACAAACAGGAAAATAGTGTAACTACACAAACAACTTGTGTACTATGCCAAAGTTTTAACTACAAATTACTATAAACAGGTAAACCTCGATTAACGTGGTAGTTTTTAAAATCAATTTCGATATAAAGAGATTTAAAACAAAGTGGTTTACTTAGCAATTAAGTTTAAGGAGGTCCCTTTTCAACCGCGTAAATCGAGGTTTACCTACTTGTAGTTCATATGAACTTCATTTTCTGCTGTAAGCTCCGTAAAACTGCACACTCACTTAAAAAAAAAAAAATAACAAATTCTTTTCGGTTTTTCGTATTTGGATTTAACCTGTGCTATAATGGCATTTGTTGAGAGAAAGACCAAATCAAACTACATAGTAGTAGGAAATTATTCAATTTGTTTGGAAAATCCTTAAGGTATGCTAAAAAAAATCTTGTGTTCATAGATTTGCTAAAAGGAATTAAAATTAGGTAATTAAAAGTGAAAAATTGTAGTTTAAAAGAGAATAGAATTAGAAAGCGTTTGAAATCGGATGAAAGGATAACGATTAGAAAATAACAAATTAAAGGAAATTCTAAAATAAAGTTTTATTGAAAGTAAATAATTTAAAAAGCAAAATGGAAAGTTAAAATGATTAGATTCTAAAACAGTTTTGAGAATAGAAAAATTATAAGATTCTGATAATTTTGAAGTAAAGAAAAACAAGTACGAAGTTATATGCCCTACCATATAATACCCTAGGCCAGTGTTTTCCGGAAAATGGGTACAAACATGGACCAATTGGATCTATCTTTTGAAAAAAAAAAAAAAATTAGAATAGAAAAATTCGCAGATTATAGAAGTTTTTTCAGATATTGAGAAATTTTTCCGTAAAGAAAATTTCTCTGATTCTAAAACATTTTTTTTTTTTTTAAATTCAGATTCTGAGACATTTTTCTGTATAAAAAAAATGTCAAATTTCGAGTATAGATAAATTCTTAGACATTTTCTGTATAGAAAAATTTTTCAGAGAATTTTTTTTGGTATAAAAAAATTTTTTGATATTGAGATATTTTTCAGTACAGAAATTGCTCAGATTCTGAAACATTTCTAGAAAAATTTCTGAATCTAAATCTGAGAAATTTTTCCATTAAGAAAAGTTATCAGATTCTGAAACATTTTTCCTTCTATAAATCTCGTTAGATTCGAAGATAATTTTTCGCATAGAAAAATTCTCAGGGGGTTACCACGTAACTTTATTCGAAAGAAATCGTTCGAATTCAAAAATTTTAAACATGTCGTACAAATAAATTCTTTTTAGTAAAATTAGATTTTTTAAATTTTTAGATTACACTGCACAACACAAAAAAAATTATAAGGTCAGACCAAAAAAAATTGATAGAAGAGGCAAAAAAAAAATATACGTGTATCGGCGTTTTGAAAGTTTACATCTGGGTTTCATTTTAGGGGGAGGTAAAGTTTCCCTCAATTGCAAATGTTGTATTGTCAATCGTCATTGAATATCGAGTAAAGCTTACGTTTAAAGTATATGGTGCGTTCAGCAAATTTATGTAAAATGCTACGGAGAACATTTTTGTGGAATATGTTAACCCTCTAACTCCTCAATTTAAGGGTCTTTTTTGTCCTTCTTTTCAAAAAGAGCAAAAAACACAATTAAAACAGGGATTTAAGGGGTGTAAATGTTCCGCAAAAATATTCGGCGTGAAATTTTACTATAAGTCCTTGAATACACCAAAACGGAAAACTCAACCAGAAAGTAAGAAATAAGACACAACAAAAAAAAGCTTAGGCTTAATTTCGCATTTATTTAGAAAATCGAGTAAAGCTTACGTTTAAAGTATATGGTGCGTTCAGCAAATTTATGTAAAATGTTACGGAGAACATTTTTATAGAATATGTTAACCCTCTAACTCCACAAGGTAAGGGTCTTTTTTGTCTTTCTTTTCAAAAGAGCAAAAAAACACCATTAAAACACGGATTTAAGGGGTTAAAATGTTCCGCAAAAATATTCGCCGTGAAATTTTACTATAAGTCCCTTTCACGGAAAATATTTTTGAGGACCATTTTAACCTCTTAAATACCTGTTTTAATGGTGTTTTTTGCTCTTTTTTAAAAGAAGGACAAAAAAGACCCTTACCTTAAGGAGTTAGAGGGTTAATATATTCTACAAAAATGTTCCCCGTTTCATTTTACATAAATTTGCTAATTTATGTAAATATATTGTAATTTTGGAAAAAATTTGATTTTGTTGAACAGTGTTATTTGAAGAAGACCTGACGGGCTCAATAAAATTTTGTTACTAAAAAATATTTTCTTTTTAATTATTTTCCAAAAGAAAATTCTGTTCGAAAACGTTTCCGTTTCGAATTGAAATACACGGTTTCGTTATAGAAACAATTCTTAGACTCTGACGGCCGTATTCAAAATGAAAAACGAGTGCCTAACATCGAGTGTCTAACTTTTTTTATTCTCTATTTTCAATCAGGGAAAGTAAGGCTCTCGATGGAAGTCAATCATTCTATCATTGTAATGAATATTGAAGAATAATAACATCGATTGTATAGATTCATCTAGTAAAAAACTTGATGTAAAAAAGATAGGAACTCGATGTTAGGCACTCGTTTTTCATTTTGAATACGGTCGTGAGACATTTTTCCAAATAGAAAAATTCTCTGATTCTGAAACATTTTTCTGTATAGAAAAAATTTCTGATTCAGAGACATTTTTCCGTATAGAAAAATTGTCAGATTCTGCAAAATTTTTTCGTAAAAAATCAGATTCTAAGAATTTGTTTCGTGTAAAAAAAGTTTTCAGATTCTAAGGTATTTTATTAGTATGGAAAATTTTTAAGAATTTTTTTGAAATTTCTAAGAATTTTTTTTTTCCCCAACAAAGTTTTAAAACAGTTTCATTTCTTTTTGTTATACTTTTTCAATTCCCTTTGATTTTTATTTAAGATTTTTGTGCGTTTTCAAATTAATGGCATTAATTATGTATGCTTGAATTTATATACCAAACAATGCCTGAATCTATTGCTACATATAATTTGATTAATTAACGCCTAAATGTATGCAGACAGTTTTGCCAACAATTTAATTTTCACTTTTTTGCTGTTGGTTGGTAAAGGTTGATGTTTGTATCTGTTTTGTTTTTGTGCATAAAGGATTTGCAAAGGATTTCTAACAAAATCAAAGTTAGTAGTAGTAGTCGATGAGTGTGAGAGTATGCTGCAATGTGGTTTTAAAATTTAACATTTCCCTAAAATATACAACATGATACTATGACTACATTAACAACTTCCGTTTTATGTGATAGAGACTTTCATTAAAACCAAAAACCTCTTGTTTTTAACCAAACCCCTTAAAGTATGCCATACAAAATGTAGAAATTTTCTACAGTAAATGAAACTTTGTAAATGAAATAAAAATTGCATTTAAAAAAGTGTGTATATTTTTAGGAGTTTTTTTTTTCATTTTTCATATTTACTTTTCTCTAAAAAGTCCTGTGTTGCTGTTATGAATTAATTTTTTTTTAAGGATTTTTTTTTTCATTTTAACTCTCCAGTCCCCATCAGACCTGTGTCATCATTGTCTAACTACTGCGAAGGTTGATTGGTGTTTTTATATATGCTATAGATGTCCATCATCATTTATATGTACAGCCAGTTTCCATTAAGGATTCTTTTTTTTCAGCACACTCCATTTGTATTCAAAATGTTATTGAATAAATTGATAAAACTCTCTAGTCAGCCGTAGATTTTTAATTGAATGTTAAATGAAACGTTTTGTTTTTTTTTTTTTTTGTGAAACCTTCACAGGATGTTTAATACATTATTTGATTTTATTTCCTTTTTTACCGTATACTAGTTTATAATATTTTCTTAATTTAATTGTTTAGAAAATATGAAAATGCAAATTTAAGTGTTATTTAATCCTTAAAGTATGCAAAAGTTATTAAAAATTGTAAATTTCTTGCACTGTGTTTTTTTCTTTTGTTTAATTAGAATTATTTTAATTAAATAAAACTTATAGAATTAAACAAGTACACTCTAATATTTTTTTTAAGAAAAATTCACAAAAAGTAGTAAAATTGTATTCGACTGCGCCAAAAAGTTTCCTCCAGACGGGTACTTTTGATCTTTTTATACCGTCCAACCACAGTATGGGGGTATACTCCCTTTGTCATTCCTTTTGTAACGCATCGAAATATCGGTCTAGGACCCGATAAAGTATATATATTATTGATCAGTGATCCATTCTAAGACATTCTAGCGATATCCGTCTGTCCGTCCGTCTGTCCGTCTGTGAAAGACACGATACAGTCCAAAGTAAAAGATCTTTTTCGAATTGCAATTGATCTTATTCTAATTACAATTGATCTTTTTTCAAATTACAATTGATCTTTTTGAATTACAGGTGATCTTTTTCGAATAGCAATTGATCTTATTTGAATTACAATTGATCTATTTCAAATTACAATTTATCTTTTTTGAATTAAAATTGATCTTCTTCGTATTACAAATGGAATCTTTGAGTTACAATTGATCTTTTTCGAAACACAATTGATCTTTTTCGAATTACAATTGATATTTTTCGAATAACAATTGATCGTTTTTCGAATTACAATTGATTTTCTTCGAATTACAATTGATCGTTTTTGATGAAAAATTTATCTTTTACGCCTTACAAATGATCTTTTTCGAATAAGAATTGATCTTATTCGAATTACAATTGATCTATTTCGAATTAAAATTGATCATTTTCGAAAATCAATAGATTTTATTCGAATTACAATTGGAATCTTTGAATTACAATTGATCTTTTTCAAATTACAACTGATATTTTTGGAATTACAATTGGAATTTTCAAATTACAAATGAAATTTTTTAATAACAAATAGAATTTTCGAATAAAAAAATAGAATTTTTGAATTACAAGTAGAATCTTCGAATTACAAATAAAATTTTTAAATAACAAATAGAATCTTCGAATTACAAGTAGAATCTTTGAATTTCAAATTGAGTCTTCGAATTATAAATAGAATTTTTGAATTACAATTGATCTTATCCAAATTCGAAATGGTGTAGTATTACCCAAATTTGTGAAAATTTCTCTGATACATCTGATATTTTTAATTTTTCTAAAATTTTTCTAATTTTTCCATATTTTTTCCACATTTTTTCGATTTTCCTTATGTTTTTCTTAGTTTTTCCTAATTATTAGGATATTTTTCTAAATTTTCTCAGAATTTGAGACTTTTTCTATGCGGAAAAATGGCTCGTAATCTGCGACATTTTCTTTACGGAAATGAAAAATGTTTTAGAATCTGAGACTTTTTCTAAACGGCAAAATGTCTTAGAATCTGTTTCTGAATTTTGTTTACATCTAATATTTTTAATTTTCCTAAATTTTTTTCTAATTTTTCAATGTTTTTTCCGATTTTCCTAATGATTTTCTTAGTTTTTCCTTATTTTCAGGATACTTTTCTAAATTTTCTAAGAATATGAGAGTTCTTTTTTCTATGCTAAAAAATGCCTCATAATCTGAGACTTTTTCTATACTAAAAATTTTTCAGAGATAAAAAATAAAATTAACTACTTTAAATAACTGTTACTACGTTACAGTACTTTTTTGTTAGTTGTTAAAAAAAACGACTTAAAATAACTAACAGAAATAGTTGTTTGATATTTTTCATACAAAAACAACTGAATTTGTGTTGAAAACAACTAACTACTGTAAAATATACAAACAACTAACATGTAGTAACTTACATAATTTTCTGAGTGTGTTTTCTGGAAAATGGGTCAAATTTCCAAACATGGACCGATTGGATCTATCTTTTGTTAGCACTTCAATTTCTGTAGGCCAAAACAGCAAAATGAAAAATTAAAAAAAAAATTGAATAGAAAAATTCGCAGATCATAAAAATTTTTTCCGAGAAATTTTTCCGTAAAGAAAATTTATATGATTCTAAAACCTTTTTTTTGAAAAAAAAATTTCAGATTCTGAGATTTTGTATACATCTAATCTTTTTAATTTTCCCAAATTTTTTCTAATATTTCAATATTTTTTTCCGATTTTCCTTATAATTTTTCATAAGTTTTTCCTAATTTAAAGGATATTTTTCTAAATTTTCTAAGAATATGAGAGTTCTTTTTTCTATGCTGAAAAATGCCTCATAATCTGAGACTTTTTCTATACAGAAAAAAAAATGTTTTAGAATCTGAGACTCGAAACAGAAAAATGTCTTTAAATCTGTTTCTGAATTTTGTTTCTGATTTGATCTTGATTTTCCTTATTGGATAACCAAAATTTGTCTGAATTTTTCTAACATTTTAATTTTTCTTAATTTTTCTGAATTCTGAATTTTTCACGATTTTTTTTTCTCATTTTTCTGCCAAATTTCTTTTATTTCATGATTTTTTCTAAATATTTCTGACAATAGTTATATAAATTTTTCTATTTTTATTTTAAATGTCTCCGAATCTGAAACTGTTTCTATACGGAAAAATTTTACCTAAAACTAAGACTTTTTCTTTAAGGAAAAATATCTCAGAATCGAAGACATTTTCTATACCTTAAAATGTTTTAAAATCACAGAAAAATGTCTCAGAATCTGAGACTTTTGTTATACGGAAAAATGTCTCAGAATCTAAATTTTTCTATATGATAAATGTATCAGAAACTCAACTTTTTTTTTCATAGGGAATAATATATTAGGGGGCTAATGGTCGGAGTCGGTAGCAATCGCAATTCTACTTGAAGAAGCGATTTTTAAATTTTTTTATGTCTAAAATTATGCTTTGATAAATGCAAGCTTTTAATATTTGCTTCATTTTTTAGGATTAAATGTTGTAAAAGAAAAACATAAAAACTTGTATTTATCAAAGCATAACTTTAGGCAGGAATAAAAATTAAAAAACCACTCGTTCAAATAGAATTTCGATAGCTATGACCCCCAAAATCCGAAAAGTTTCTCTATAAAAAAAATGTCACAGAATTTGAGATCTTTTCTATAGGAAAAATGTCTTAAAATCTGAGATTTGACCCTCAGAATCCGAAAAATTTCTCTATAAAAATGTCTCAGAATTTGAGATCTGTTCAATAGGAAAAATGTCCCAAAATCTGAGATTTGCCTTGCGGAAAATTTTTGAGAATTTGATAAGTTTTCTGCAGGAGAAACTTTTTTAAAATTTACGAATTTTTCTATACCAAAAAGTCGCAGAATCTTAGATCTTTTCTATAAGAAAAATATCTCACAATCTGAGACCAGGGAGTCGATTGCGATCGAAATTTTTCTCGAACGTGCGATTTGTCAATTTTTCTGTATCCCTAAAATTATGCTTTGATAAATATAAACTTTTTATTTGTTTTTGTGTTTCATTAGTAAGAAAAAAATATGAAAAACTTGTATTTGTCATAGCATACTTTAAGGCATACACACAAATTGAAAAATCGCACGTTCGAGTAGAATTTTGATCGTTATCGACTCCGAGAATTAGCCCCCTGATCTACTGAAAAAATATCATAGATTGTTAAATTTACAAGTGATAATTTTTGTAACTTTTCTGAGTGTAAATTATTTAAAAATTACATCAACAAAACTTAAAATTAAATTAATTTTACGTTTTTTTGTCCTATGCCTTTTAAATATTTAATTTATATACCATACCCATTTATATATGCAGAAAATGTAATAAATAACATATAAATTCAATAAATTTAACTTAATATGTAAATGTAAAAGAAGAATGCAACATATAAAATGCCATGTCAGTATTAAAATCCATTAATAAACCTTACACTCAATTTACAAAAATATTTTAAATATGCCTAAAAATATGCAATAAAAATTTATATATGCAATATATACAAATTACTTGTCATGTCAGCTCTTCTGTTGTAGACACTTAAAGAAAAGTAAAGGATATAGAAATTGATTTATATACTATAATAAAATTTCAGATTCTGAAATATATTTTCTTAAAAAAGAAGTTTTAGATTGTGAGATTGTTTTTCAAAAGAAAAATTTTCAGATTCTGAGATATTTTTTTTATTAAAAAAAAATTGCAGATTCTGAGGCATTTTTTCTATATAAAAAATTCTACATTCTGAGAATTTTTTCTATAAAAAATTTTGCAGATTCTGGGATTGTTTCTCTATCAAAAAAATCTAGTATTCCCTGGCATTTTGTTTCTCTAAAAATTCTCGGAACCTGCGACACACATAATTTATGTAGATAAATTCTTTGAAATTCAAAAGTTTTCTAATAAATTATTTTTTTATATAAAAATTTGAAATTTTATTAAGAATCTATATTTTTTTTTTAATTTTCTAAAAATTTTGTAATTTTTTCTTTCTACCCAATTTTCTTTCTCAGTGTATTTTTATTTTCTTCAATTAAAAACATTTAAATGATTTAATAGTATGTAAATACATTTAAGGCATCTTGTATAATAAGAAATAAAATTTACTATTAAAATTCTAATTTGTCATTCATTTTCATTAATACTAGTGGTATTAACTACAATTTAAGTAAGTTTATAAACTATAGTTAGTTTTAAATGAGTAATTTATAAAGCCTACTTTAAGGTGTTGCAAGACTTAATTTTATTTAGCATACATTTAGGTCATTAAAAGTGATTGTGGTTGAATGTAACCAATTGATAAGACGATAGTTTTTTTTTTTTCTTAAATAAAATACTATTTTATCTTACTTAAGATGATTTAAATATTCAATTTGTATTATAATTTATGAAGTTATTTAAATGAAGTTTATTTCGAAAAGATTTGGGAAATAAATTATGTAAACTTTATGGAAACTGGCTTAAAAGTTTTAAAGAGTTTATAAAGGATTTGTCTTAGTATCTGAGACATTTTTTTCTATTTAGAAAAAGAAATTTTTTGAGAGAAATTTTTTCTATATAAAAAAGTCTCAGATTCTGAGACAGTTTTTCTATATAAAAAAGTCTCAGATTCTGAGACATTTTTTCTATATAAAAAAAGTCTCAGATTCTGAGACATTTTTTCTATATAAAAAAAGTCTCAGATTCTGAGACATTTTTTCTATATAAAAAAAGTCTCAGATTCTGAGACATTTTTTCTATATAAAAAAAGTCTCAGATTCTGAGATATTTTTTCTATATAAAAAAAGTCTCAGATTCTGAGACATTTTTTCTATATAAAAAAAGTCTCAGATTCTGAGACATTTTTTCTATATAAAAAAAGTCTCAGATTCTGAGACATTTTTTCTATATAAAAAAAGTCTCAGATTCTGAGACATTTTTTCTATATAAAAAAAGTCTCAGATTCTGAGACATTTTTTCTATATAAAAAAAGTCTCAGATTCTGAGACATTTTTTCTATATAAAAAAAGTCTCAGATTCTGAGACATTTTTTCTATATAAAAAAAGTCTCAGATTCTGAGACATTTTTTCTATATAAAAAAAGTCTCAGATTCTGAGACATTTTTTCTATATAAAAAAAGTCTCAGATTCTGAGACATTTTTTCTATATAAAAAAAGTCTCAGATTCTGAGACATTTTTTCTATATAAAAAAAGTCTCAGATTCTGAGACATTTTTTCTATATAAAAAAAGTCTCAGATTCTGAGACATTTTTTCTATATAAAAAAAGTCTCAGATTCTGAGACATTTTTTCTATATAAAAAAAGTCTCAGATTCTGAGACATTTTTTCTATATAAAAAAAGTCTCAGATTCTGAGACATTTTTTCTATATAAAAAAAGTCTCAGATTCTGAGACATTTTTTCTATATAAAAAAAGTCTCAGATTCGGAGACATTTTTTCTATATAGAAAAAGTCTCAGATTCTGAGACATTTTTTCGATATAGAAAAAGTCTCAGATTCTGAGACATTTTTTCTATATAGAAAAAGTCTCAGATTCTGAGACATTTAGAAAAAATAGAAAAATTCTCAGATTCTGAGACATTTTTTCTATATACAAAAATTTTCAGATTCTGAGAGATTTTTTCTATAAAAAAAGTTCTATATAGAAAAAGTCTCAGATTCTCAGACATTTTTTCTATATAGAAAAAATTTCTCAGAATCTGAGACTTTTTCTATATAGAAAAACATTCTCAGAATCTGAGACTTTCTCAGAATCTGAGACTTTCTCAGAATCTGAGACTTTCTCAGAATCTGAGACTTTTTCTATATAGAAAAAATTTCTCAGAATCTGAGACTTTTTCTATAGAAAAAATGTCTCAGAATCTGAGACTTTCTCTATATAGAAAAAATGTCTCAGAATCTGAGACTTTTCTATATAGAAAAAATGTCTCAGAATCTGAGACTTTTTCTATATAGAAAAAATGTCTCAGAATCTGAGACTTTTTGTGTATAGAAAAAATGTCTCAGAATCTGAGACTTTTTGTATATAGAAAAAATGTCTCAGAATCTGACACTTTTTCTATATAGAAAAAATGTTTCAGAATCTAAGACTTTTTTAAATAGAAAAAATGTCTCAGAATCTGAGACTTTTTCTATATAGAAAAAATGTCTCAAAATCTGAGACTTTTTCTCTACAGAAAAAATGTCTCAGAATCTGAGACTTTTTCTATATAGAAAAAATGTTTCAGAATCTGAGACTTTTTCTATATAGAAAAAATGTCTTAAAATCTGAGACTTTTTCTATATAGAAAAAATGTCTCAGAATCTGAGAATTTTTCTATATAGAAAAAGTCTCAGATTCTGAGACATTTTCTATATAGAAAAAGTCTCAGATTCTGAGACAGTTTTTCTATATAGAAAAAGTCTCAGATTCTGAGACATATAGAAAAAATGTCTCAGAATCTGAGACTTTTTCTATATAGAAAAAATGTCTCAGAATCTGAGACTTTTTCTATATAGAAAAAATGTCTCAGAATCTGAGACTTTTTCTATATAGAAAAAATGACTCAGAATTTGAGACTTTTTCTATATAGAAAAAATGTCTCAGAATCTTAGACTTTTTCTATATAGAAAAAATTTCTTGATGTCTTTTATAAAAATACTTATTTCAAAATTTCCTATATCAACATATTATCTTTTATTTCGTTTTTTTACTCCTACTTAAAAAAGAAGAAGAAAACAAATTCTTATCAATGGCAATTTTACGCTTTGAACAGAAAATTGCGATTATCACACTTTTGCTCATTACCACTGTAATAAGTGTTATCAGAATTGTGGCATCTTAAATGCCTCAAAGGCAAAATCAAATATACACATTGGCATAGAAGAAACAAATGTAAGTTTTAAAAGGGGGACATATATATTTTTATCCAGAAGAAATGTCTAAAAAAACTTAGATTCCAAAAAGTTTAAGTTTTTGTGACCAAAATTCAAATTAATCATGTTTTATATTTTTTTAGAAAAAAAAAATTCGTAATTTTTTTTTTCCACCAAACGCTAACTTTCGAAAGACAATCCTGAGACTGCTAAAATGGCATAATTTTTTTTCGTTCCCCAGGTCTAGTTGGTTTTGAATTACAGCAAAATCCATCCAGTGGTTCAAAAGTTATAAACAAAACCCTGAATTTCAGATTGGTCTCACACCATAAATTCACGTGTTTAAAACCCGTTAAACAAGTTTTGAAAGCATGGGTAACTTACCAATGCATTTATAACTTGTTGGTAACTTACCAATGCTTTTTGAACTTGTTTACCAATGGTGAATAACAAAAATATTTTACAACGTATTTTTGTCACTCAAAAATATTTTTACACAAAACAAAAAAATTACACTCGAAAAAATTTACAATCAAAAAAAATTTAACACTCAAAATTTTTTTTTTTTTTAAATTACAAAAAAAGTTTTTTTTTTTCATTTTTGTTCAAAATTGTTAAGTTTTCCACGCTAGAAAATTTTTCTATCACTTAAAAAGGGCATGTGAAGGGTATTCATGGATTCGGCCAAATAGAATTTAACGTTTCTACTTGTTTTTCTTACATTTGAGTTTAACAGAGTTGTTTCTAACCTAGCACTCAAGTGGCAACTCTGATGAATTCCCCGAAATCATTCAAAATAACTGCCTCCCTTATTTAAAACACAGTCTTACAAACCAACATGGCGCTTAAGTAAGAAAATAACACAACAGGGGAAAATAGCACAGTAAGAATACACTACTACTACATGCAGCAATTGTATTTTAACACCAACAGCACTGACACACACATAAAAATACACTCATATAAAACAAACAACACGTTAAACATTTGTAAAGCTCCTAAAAGTAGACACTTAAAATGTTAAAGTCATTACCTTATACGAGAAGTATACAAGAACAATTGAATGGTTTGATAGTGGCGAGATACGAAAGATGTGACCAACTTATTAAACTAAAGAAATTATTTTATATTAAGACACATTTTTTCTATAGAACAATTTTTTGTCAATTCCTTCGTCATAAAAATTCATAAATTTGATTTCGTTTGTGAATTTGGTACGACTCTTCCCCGTGGGATTAGGTTTCTGCTTGGCCGCCATTTGCTTTAAAATTTTGTTATTTTAATTCTCAGAAAAACGGCAATATTTTCTTTCAGGTTTCTCTTGTTGGTGTTAGTTGTTGTGTTTTCGCATTACAATTCAAAATCGGCCAATACTTGGGCGCCATTTGTTTTAAAATGTTGGTAATACATTTTTTTGACTTTCTGCAGCAAATTTCTTAGCATAAAAATTCTCATATTCTAAGAATTTTTCTCAGATTTCAGAGACAATTTTCTTAGAAAAATTTTCAAATTTCGGAGATATTTTTTGTAAAGAAATATTCTATAAAATACTCAGATTTCGAAGACAGTTTTTGTTTACTAAAATTCCATATTTTTTAATTTCAGTTGCATTAAAAAATTCTCCGCATTTGCATTAAAAAATTCAACTTTCTTAGAAAAATTTTAAGATTTCGAAGACAATCTTTTATTAAAAAATTTCAGATTTCGGACACATTTTTTGCAAAGAACGATTCTCTGAATTACGCAGAATGCGGAGAAATTTTTTATATATTAAAATTATATAGTATCAAATTTCAATCGCATTAAAAAATTCTCCTATTTCGAAAACATTTTTGGTATAGAAAAATTCTTAAAATTCGGTAACATTTTTTTATTAAAAAACTTCTCAGACATTTTTCGCATTCAAAAATTGTCAGATTTCGGAGAGTATAGAACATTTTTTAGATTTCGGAGAGATTTTTTATTTGGTTTAAAATTTTGTTATTTTATTTTTCTGAATTTCTGCAGCAAGTTTCTTAAAATAAAAATTCTAAAACTTTGAACTTTTCTCAGTTGTCGGAGACAATTTTCTTAGAAAAATTTTGGAGACATTTTTTAAAAAAATTGCCTGAAATACTCAGATTTCGGAGACATTTTTTGTGTACTAAAATTTTATAGTTTCAAATTTCAATCGAACTAAAGCATCTCTGATTTCAAAGAAATTTTTGGCATGGAAAAATTTTTAAGATTCTGAGACATTTATTTATTAAAAAATAATCGCAGATTTCGGAGACATTTTTCGTATTCAAAAATTGACAGATTTCGAAGGCATTTTCTGTATAGAAAAATTTTTAAGATTCTGCGACAGTTATTTATTAAAAAAATTCTCAGATTTCGGAGACATTTTTCGTATTAAAAAATTGACAGATTTCGGAGTCATTTTCTGTATAGAAAATTTTTTAGTTTTCGCAGAGATTTTTATTAAAAAAAAAAAATAACTCAGATTTCGAAAATATTTTTTTTTGTATAGGAAAATTTTCAAATTTCGGATTTTTGTTTAAAATAGAAAAACTTTCGAATTTTGTAAACACTTTCTTGTAGAAAAATTCTTAGACTTCAACTTTTTTTGATTAAAAAAACTTTAAATTTTAGAAACAATTTTAGTTAAGATTTCAAAAATGTTTTTCGTGAAGAAAAATTTCAAGATCTCGAAGACATTTTTTGTGTAGAAAATTTCTCTTTCGGAGATGTTTTTCGTAAAGAAAAATTTTAAGATCTCGAAGACATTTTTTGTATAGAAAAATTCTCTAAGTTCAAACTTTAATCGCATTGAAAGATTCTCCGATTTTGAAGTTATTTTTCGTATAGAAAAATTTTTGAATAATTTTGTCAAATTTCGCAGACATTTTTCAATAAAAAATTTCTCCGATTTGAATTTATGATTTTGGAGACATTTATCGTATAGAAAATTTCGCAAATTTTGAAAACATTTTGTATAAAAAATTTCGAAAACATTTTTCGCACAGTAAATCTTCAAATTTCGGAATCTTTTATTGAATAAAAATTCTTAAAATTCTTAAATTTCGCAAATATTTTTCGTTGGGAAAAATTTTCAGATTTAGATTTTTTCTATTAGAAAAAATTTTGTATTTTAAATCAGATTAAACAAGTAAGAAAGTTATATTCGGTCAAGACCGACCATATGATACCCTACACCAGTGTTTTCCGGAAAATGGAAGTCCAAGTCCAAACATGAACCGATTGGATCTGTCTTTTGTTAGATCTTTATTTGGTGTAGAAAACACACACAGATCAAATTTTAGTGGAATGGGTTTATTTTTTTGTCAATAGATCGATTTAACTTAATATCGGTCGAAATTTTTATATAGGGGACTATGTCCAAAAATGGTCCAAATATATTCCGATTTGATTTGGTTCTAAAGTGCACGTTTAACACCTAAAAATAAATTTTTTATCAAATATTTCCAGTTTTATGAATTTTGAGCGAATTGTGTGAATATCGGGAGGGTGGTTTGTATGGGGACTACCAGAAGGACTGACCCGATTCCTTTGGAATTTGGTGGTTTGTACATACAAAATTTGTTTAGCTGCTAAATTTCAAAGCGATATCTGTTACAATACGGTTATTAGAGTCATTTAAGCTGAATCCAAAGGGGGCGTTTGTATGGGGGCTAGGTCCGATTTTCTTCAGTTTCAATAGGATTCGTCCTTGGACCAAAAGATGCTTAAGTTTCAAATTTCAAGTCAATTGATTGAAAATTGCGACCTGTATCGTGCTTAAACCGATAGATGGACAGACGGACGGACATCGCTAAATCGACTCAAAAAGTAATTCTGGGCCGATCGGTATGCTTGAAGGTAGGTCTAGGACCAATATTTCGGGTAGTTACAAACATCAGCACAAACTCATTATACCCTGTACCACAGAGTGGTGTAGGATATAAAAATTGTCAGCGATTTTTAGTTTAGAAAAATTCTCAAATTTTGCAGACATTTTTTATTAAAAAAATATTCAAAGACCTTTTCGTATGGAAAAAATCTAAGATATCGTAGACATTTTTAGAAAAAATTCTAAAACTTCGAAGACATTTTTCGTACACAAAATTTCTCAGATTTCGATAAAATTGTTTCCAAATTTCCAAGACATTTTTTACAGACAAATTTTCGTTTAGAAATATTCTTTGATTCAAAGGCATATTCTTATATGAGAAACATTTTTGGTAAAAAAATGCTCAGATTTCGAAAACATTTTTCGTAGGGAAAAATTTTAAGATATCAGAGGCATTTTAATTTACAATAAAAAATTTTCAAATTTCGGAGACATTTTTCGTACACAAAACATTTTTGAAATTAGAGAAAATTGTCATCGAAATCTTAGAATTTTTCTGTACGAAATTTGAGAATTTTTTATTGTAAACGTAAAATGTCTCTGATATCTTAAAACTTTTCACTACGAAAAATGTTTTCAAGTCTAAGAATTTTTATTTTGGAAATATTTCAAAATAAAAATTCTTAGACTTGATTTGTTTGCTGTCGTGAATTTGAATCGGCACTCTATCTTTCTTTAGTGACGGTTTTTTGTTTCCGCTAAGCCAATGGTTCCCAACCTTTTTTGCGCCGTGCCCCACTTTTAAGTTAAAAAAACTACAATGTCCCCCCTACATTTAAGAAAAATTTGTAAATTTTTCAAATTTGTTTTAAAATTTAAAATTTACTTGTGGTTAAGCAAACTTTTTGTTAAAATCATCATTTAAACAAAGTTTTTAGAAAAGGATTTTAACAACGAACTTAATAATTTAACTAAAGTTATGTTTTTTTTTTTAGTTTATTTAACAAAAACAAAATCTTAAAAATTTGCTCGTTGCCCCCCTGAAGCATTCAAATTGCCCCCCAGTGGGGCGAGAATCAAAGGTTGGGAACCATTGCGCTAAGCGATTCAGAAACGGGCCCCTACTTGGGCGCCAATTGCATTATATTGTGGTATTTTCGTTTAGAAAAATTCTGAGATTTCGAAGACATTTTTCTTATAATAACCCAGCAAAATTTTCAGTTCCAAAAAATCGGCTCCAGAGCCCATTATATTATTCTGCAATCGATTCTACATAACATTCCATAATAAATGAATTTGAAATTGTCTCAAAAGCAATCGTTTTTTAGAGCAAGTAGTTAAGTTAAGAAAGACCCTATGAAATGCGACCAATATGATCATTTGTGTAGAAAAAATAATTCGAAAAATTATTTTACATTGAAAAACTTGTTTTGATTATCGTAGAATATATTTTAGAAACTATTTAATACGGACCCCTAATTGGGCGCCATTTTCTTTAAAATGTTCTCATTGTTAGTGGTTTTTGTGTGTCTTCTTTGGGATTTTGAAACGTGCCCCAAGTTGGGCGACATTTTCTTTAAAATATGCATACATAAAAATTCTAAGATTCGATTTGATTGCTGTCTGTTAGACAGAATATCTCTCTCATTGGTAGTGGTTTTTGTGCTACCGCTTTGCGTTTCGGAAACGGGCCCCACCTTGGGCGCCAGTTTTTTTTTTTTTTAAAATGTTGTTTTTTCTTGTCAATTTTCAATTGTACCGCTTTGCGTTTCGGAAACGGGCCCCACCTTGGGCGCCAGTTTTTTTTTTTTTTTAAATGTTGTTTTTTCTTGTCAATTTTCTTTGTGTCTAAGGCGTCAAAATTCTCAGATTCGATTTAATTGCTGTAGTGAATTATGCACACTACCTCTCTCTCTCTCTCGTATTCTCTCGCTGGTAGTGGTTTTTGTGCTACCGCTTTGCGTTTCGGAAACGCGTCATTTTCTTTAAAATGTTGTTACTTAATTTTTCTGAATTTCCGGAGCAAATTTCTTAATCCTCATATTCTGACACATTTTTTAAGCGTGGACTCGAGGAAAAATTTCTAAAAATCTAATACAAATTTGGTTGGTCCCGTTAAGTATTCCCTGTTTCGCATTTCAACATCGTCAACAAATGCTTTTTAGTTTAAAAATTATAAACGAAATCGTAAACAGAATGTTATAACAGAAATATATAGGTGGGCAAAAAAACTTTTTGCGAAAATAAAAGTGAAAATCAAAAACGATTTCAACATCACTTTGCCTTTAATAAAGAACCACTAAAAGTAAATGGAACATTTCTCTATTTTCTTTAGGGGGAGGGGGCAGGGGTTTAATAACAAACAACTTCCGTTTCCTATGCAAACACATACTTATACCATAATGTTGGTAAATATGTATACAACAATGTTCTTGTTCTGTTGTTGTTATTGCCGCAGTGTTGTTAACTATCAAAATATTTTATTATTTAAATTATAAAGAAAAAAAAAAAAAAACTCATTTCAATATTAAAGACACCTTGTGTAAGCAAGTTTTGAACATTAACTGAAAATAAACTTTTTCTGTTCCTTAACAAAGGAGTAAAAGTTCATTCAAACCTATTAAATGGTTTATACTTATTTATATATTTTTTTTTGTTTTATTCCTACAACTTCCGTTTCCGGTTTAACGCCTTTAAAACTGTTTGTTGTGCTGTTGTTATTTTAATAGCGATATTTCTTTTGAAATTTTTAAGAAGGAGGGGAGGCAGGAGTATAATGGATTTTACTGTCTTGTTGCTGGTTTAGTCATTTGAAAATTGTTAATGTCGTAAATTATTGTTCTTAAGCCAGTAATTAAATGTCGGTTTATTTAATTATTAAATTTTATTTAAAAAAATTTCTTTATTACACTTCAACGTTGTTGTTGGTGGCTATTAAAAGTATGGGGTTTGTCATTATATCGTCTGTGTTAATTACTGCTATAATATTATAACAAGAATTAATTATTTTGTATTTTATTGTTTTTTTTATGATGATGAAAATGAAAATTTCTTCGATATGTTAAAATTTTTCTATACAAAAAATTACGAAAAACGTCTCGGAAATCTAAGATTTTTATATTAGAAAGTTTTGTACAGAAATTTAGAAAAAAAAAAACAATAAAAAAGTGTTTAAGAAAATGGCGCCCAACTAGGGGCCTGATTCTGTATCGCAAGGGAAAACACAAAAACCATCAATAACGAAAGAGAGAGCCTTGCCAAATTCACGGCAGCAATCAAATCCCTGAATTTATGTGTACAAACTCAAAGTTTTTCAGTACAATTTGGCGCCCAACCAGGGGCATGATTCTGAATCGCAAAGAAAAACACAAAAAAATTCAATAACGAAAGAGTGAGAGTCTTGCCAAGACAGTAATCAAATCGAATCCCAGAATTTCTGTGTAAAACCTCAAAGTTTTTCCGTACAATTTTTTTAAAAATTTGTTTATGTTTTAATACGAAGAATGATTTACTTTCTGAGATTGTTTCCGAAATTTAGAAATTTTCCTAAGGAAAAATGTTTTCAAAATTTGAAAATTTTCTATACCAAAAAAAAAGGCTTCAAAGTCTTGGAATTTTTCTTTACGAAAAATGTTTCAAAAATCTAAGAATTTGTTTCTACGAAGAATGTCTCGGAATATGAACATTTTTCTACACGAGAAATATTTCCCAAGTCTGAAAATTTAAGTCTGCAAAAAAAGGAAAATTTGCTATACAAAAAAAAAAAAAAAGGCTCCAAAGTCTTGGAATTATTCTTTACGAAAAATGTTTCAAAAATCTAAGAATTTGTTTCTACGAAAAATGTCTCGGAATATGAAAATTGTTTTACACGAGAAATATTTCCCAAGTCAGAAAAGGGAAGTCTGCCAACCGTTATGCAAAGGGAAGTCTGAAACTTAAAATATATAAAATAGAAAATGTTAGGTTGGCTCAGATTATCGGCCATATAAGTGTTTAAAATTTTTGTTGCCACCTTTTAAAAAAATCTGATATGCCACCGTTGGATAGTTATTCAAAAAACCTTTCGTTCTCATATAAAAACATCATATAGTTTCTTATGATGTAAAACGAAAACAATCTAAAATGTTTGACCCATTTTTTGAACCCCTAAGTCAACGATATGGCCGATGAGCCGAGACACCCTAATATTAAAATCCTGTCTTTTATACAAATTTTAAGGGCAAAGAAGAAACGTTTTATTCTAAAAATGTGTCCCAAATCTTAAAATTTTTCTACACAAAAAATATTTTCGAAATTTAAGAATTTATCTAATATAAACAAGTAAGAAAATTATAGTCGGTCAAGACCGACCATATAATACCCTACACCAGAGTTTCCCGTGAAATGGGTCCCAAGTTGAAACATGGACTGATTAGATCTATATTTTGTCAAATCTTTAATAAGTGTAAACAGCACTCACAAATCAAATTTGAGTGGAATAGGCTTCTTTTTGTTGAATATAAATCGCTTCAACTGAATATCGGGTAAAATTTTCACACCTAAGTCCAAAAATGGTCCGATGATAATCAGATTTGATAAGGTTATTAAAGTACGCGTTTAACATACACAAACAAAATTTTAAATTTTTTTTGAGAGATTTATGTGAAAATCGGGAAGGTGGTTTGGGGCTACTAATTCGGAATGGTGATTTGTGTGGATGAAACATGATTACCTGCCAAATACCTATTAAAATGCGGTTATTAGAGTCATTTGAGCCAAAACTAAAGAGGACCTTTGTATGGGGGCTAGGTCTAAATATGGACCGATTTTTTCCAATTTCAATAGGCTTCGTCCTTGGGCCAAAAGAGGCTTAAGTTTAAAATTTCAAGTCAATTGATTAAAAAAATTGCGACCTGTATCGTGCTTACACCGTTTACATGGACAGACGGACGGACGGGCATCGCTAAATCGACTCAAAAGGTGATTCTAAGTCGATCGGTATACTTAAAAGTGGGTGTAGGACCAATATTTCGGGTAGTTACAAACATCAGCACAAACTCATTATACCCTGTAACACAGTATGGTGTAGGGTATAAAAAGTGTTCTTGGAATTTTTCTATACCCTAAATTTCAGATTCAGTATCGTAAAGCGGAAACACAGAAACTGCTACGAAATTCACGACAGAAACCAAATCGAATGTGTTAATTTTTAAGTCGGAAACATGCATTAGAATTACAGAATTTTTTTACTGCCTTTGTATGGGGGCTAGGTCTAAATATGGACCGATTTTTTCCAATTTCAATAGGCTTCGTCCTTGGGCCAAAAGAGGCTTAAGTTTAAAATTTCAAGTCAATTGATTAAAAAAATTGCGACCTGTATCGTGCTTACACCGTTTACATGGACAGACGGACGGACGGGCATCGCTAAATCGACTCAAAAGGTGATTCTAAGTCGATCGGTATACTTAAAAGTGGGTGTAGGACCAATATTTCGGGTAGTTACAAACATCAGCACAAACTCATTATACCCTGTAACACAGTATGGTGTAGGGTATAAAAAGTGTTCTTGGAATTTTTCTATACCCTAAATTTCAGATTCAGTATCGTAAAGCGGAAACACAGAAACTGCTACGAAATTCACGACAGAAACAAAATCGAATGTGTTAATTTTTAAGTCGGAAACATGCATTAGAATTACAGAATTTTTTTACTGCCAAATTCAAGACAGCAACCAAATCGAATATGTAAGTTGTTATGTAAGAAACAAGCATCAGAATAAAAGAATTTTTTAGTACAACAATTTCTTAAAATCTAACACCGGTATTCATAACAAAAAAACGAGTGGCTATCATCGAGCTGCTAACTTTTTTACTCGCAACTTTCAATAAAGGAAAGGTATGCTCTTAATGAAACGGACTCGTTTTATAATTATAATGAAGATAAAAGTGCCAAACTTCGATGGGTCAAGCTTTTCCTTTCCGAAAATTGTGTTTGAAAAAGTTAGCAGCTCGATGATAGCCACCCGTTTTTTGTTATGAATACGGGCGTAAGTGTTTTTGAACAGGAAGAATGTCCAGAATATGAGAATTTTTTAAAAAATCTAAAAATATTTCCTAAATCTGAAAATTTTTCTATGCGAAAAAGCTTTTTGGAAACATAATAATTTAATGCACATGGTGCCCAAGCAGGGCTTCGATTTTAAATCGGTAGAGAATGTCTCCAAAATATAATATTTTTAATGAAAATGTCGCCCAATTAGGGACAAATTCTTAATCGCGAAGTACTAACAGCAAAACCACCACCAGCGACAGAACAGAACAGCAATTAAAATACGGGATTTTTTTTTGTAGTTAAACATGTAATAGAATCTCACAATTTTTCTTTACGGAAAATGTCTTCCAAATTTTAAAATTTTTCTATACGAAAAATGTCTCCAAAATCTGAGTATTTTAAAAAAAAAATTACAGAATTTTTCTTTAAGAAAAAAGGTTGCCTAAATTTTAAAATTTTTCTATACGAAAAATGTTTTCGAAATCGGAGTATTTAAAAAAAAAAAATATCTCCGAAATCTTAGAATTTTTAAATTAGAAAATTTGCTCCAGATACACATAAAAACTTAGACAAATTAAATAAAAACATTTATGAAAATGGCGCCCAGGGGCCCAATTTTAAATCGCAAAGCGGACACCCAAAATCCACTAACAACGAGAGAGAGACAGTCAATCCAAATTTACACAACAACCACAAAAAATCTGGGTATTTTTAGGCAAGAAACATGCCTTTGTCGGTCCAAATTCACACAGCAACCACAACGAATCTGGAAATTTTTATGAAAGAAACATGGCTTAGAATTTTTCTGTTTTAAAATTTTATAAAATCAAAGAATTTTTGTATGGGAAGAATGCCTCAGAATCTGAAAATTTTGATATAGGAAAAAAAGCTTCAGATATAGGAAAAAAAGCTTCAGAAAAGCTTCAGAATCTATACAAAAATATCTAAAATATACAAAAATTTAAGAATTTTTAAATTATTGTTTCTGTAAAGACAGTCGAGCTCAGGCTCCAATTATAATTATGTATTATAATTTTTTGATTTGTTATATATGGTTTTGAATTAAGAAAAGTGTGAAAGAAAAATTTTAATTTTTCTAAAAATTTAAGACATCCTGGTTTGTTTCTTACTAGTTTCATATTATCCAGTTATAATAATCTTCAGAAAAACTTTTAATGTCAAATTTATTCAGTTAATAGTCAATAGAACTCTATATGTGAAAATTATTAACAGATCGCAGCCGACAAGGATTGAACCCATCATCTGTAATACTTTGCTATTAACTGCTTGTAACGTACAATCACTCTAGACCGATACGCCAAGTAGGCTGTTAAGCAAGTATCAACTAAATCATGATTTTTTTCAATTCGAGTTGGGTTGTTGCTGTTGTTTTTTCTAACAGAAGAGTTGTTATTGTAATTTGTGTAAACAAACTCTATTTTTAGTAATCATTATTCTTCTTCCTCTCCTTCATCAATTCTGACCTAAGTACTTATTTTGCAAACATTGCCAGACATGGTCTATATTTTAGACACAAATGTTAGGTGTTGCCATTTTTCCAAAGATACTGATTTTTGCCACTTAGGGCGACTTCTAGTCGTTATTTTTAAATTATTGTTTCTGTAAAGACAGTCGAGCTCAGGCTCTAATTATAATTATGTATTATAATTTTTTGAATTGGTTTTGAATTGAGAAAAGTGTGTATTTTTTAAAAAGGTTTTCGAAATATAATTTTAATGCAAATTCCTCCTAGGTCAGAATACAATTTTCAAGGCAAATTTAGGACAGCAAACAAATCGAGTCTGAGAAATTTTATGTAATAAAAATGCATGAGAATCAAAGAATTTTTTTTTATGAAAAATATCTCCAATATCTGAAAAAATATTTTAAGTATTTTTATTCTGGCTCAAGGTCATTATTTTCTTTACTAATTAAAACCATGATATTCTCATAGCATAATTTTCAAGAAAATTATTTTCTGTTTTAAATTTATTTGTGTTGGTCATTTTTGCAAGACTTAATCGACACGTGTTTCGGAATTTGTCAGATTCCATTGTCAAGATTATTTAGCAAATATAAAAACCCTATACTAAATTAGTAAAGGGAATTTACAAGACAAATCGCTAGTGATCAAACTAAAATATTAAAACCTATTCGACTCTACTCTCGTTGAGAATTAGAAGAAGAAAAATGCATCATATTAGTATGATCGCGATAGTCAAACAACACAACACAAAAAATATTAAAAACAGAATTTACATACGATTATCCATTGGACAATACTAATGTTATTTGTTTTTGCAAACGTTGTATTTGCGGGTGTAATACCATATTAGGTTTGTTCACCATGGCGTGCCAACCATTTTGGTTAAATTCTGATTAATTTTTATTAAAAAATAAAAATTGTTTTATTCGACCTTTAAAATATAATATTTTAAGTATTTTTATTCTGGCTCAAGGTCATTATTTTCTTTACTAATTAAAACCATGATATTCTCATAGCATAATTTTCAAGAAAATTATTTTCTGTTTTAAATTTATTTGTGTTGGTCATTTTTGCAAGACTTAATCGACACGTGTTTCGGAATTTGTCAGATTCCATTGTCAAGATTATTTAGCAAATATAAAAACCCTATACTAAATTAGTAAAGGGAATTTACAAGACAAATCGCTAGTGATCAAACTAAAATATTAAAACCTATTCGACTCTACTCTCGTTGAGAATTAGAAGAAGAAAAATGCATCATATTAGTATGATCGCGATAGTCAAACAACACAACACAAAAAATATTAAAAACAGAATTTACATACGATTATCCATTGGACAATACTAATGTTATTTGTTTTTGCAAACGTTGTATTTGCGGGTGTAATACCATATTAGGTTTGTTCACCATGGCGTGCCAACCATTTTGGTTAAATTCTGATTAATTTTTATTAAAAAATAAAAATTGTTTTATTCGACCTTTAAAATATAATATTTTAAGTATTTTTATTCTGGCTCAAGGTCATTATTTTCTTTACTAATTAAAACCATGATATTCTCATAGCATAATTTTCAAGAAAATTATTTTCTGTTTTAAATTTATTTGTGTTGGTCATTTTTGCAAGACTTAATCGACACGTGTTTCGGAATTTGTCAGATTCCATTGTCAAGATTATTTAGCAAATATAAAAACCCTATACTAAATTAGTAAAGGGAATTTACAAGACAAATCGCTAGTGATCAAACTAAAATATTAAAACCTATTCGACTCTACTCTCGTTGAGAATTAGAAGAAGAAAAAAAAAAAAAATGCATCATATTAGTATGATCGCGATAGTCAAACAACACAACACAAAAAATATTAAAAACAGAATTTACATACGATTATCCATTGGACAATACTAATGTTATTTGTTTTTGCAAACGTTGTATTTGCGGGTGTAATACCATATTAGGTTTGTTCACCATGGCGTGCCAACCATTTTGGTTAAATTCTGATTAATTTTTATTAAAAAATAAAAATTGTTTTATTCGACCTTTAAAATATAATATTTTAAGTATTTTTATTCTGGCTCAAGGTCATTATTTTCTTTACTAATTAAAACCATGATATTCTCATAGCATAATTTTCAAGAAAATTATTTTCTGTTTTAAATTTATTTGTGTTGGTCATTTTTGCAAGACTTAATCGACACGTGTTTCGGAATTTGTCAGATTCCATTGTCAAGATTATTTAGCAAATATAAAAACCCTATACTAAATTAGTAAAGGGAATTTACAAGACAAATCGCTAGTGATCAAACTAAAATATTAAAACCTATTCGACTCTACTCTCGTTGAGAATTAGAAGAAGAAAAATGCATCATATTAGTATGATCGCGATAGTCAAACAACACAACACAAAAAATATTAAAAACAGAATTTACATACGATTATCCATTGGACAATACTAATGTTATTTGTTTTTGCAAACGTTGTATTTGCGGGTGTAATACCATATTAGGTTTGTTCACCATGGCGTGCCAACCATTTTGGTTAAATTCTGATTAATTTTTATTAAAAAATAAAAATTGTTTTATTCGACCTTTAAAATATAATATTTTAAGTATTTTTATTCTGGCTCAAGGTCATTATTTTCTTTACTAATTAAAACCATGATATTCTCATAGCATAATTTTCAAGAAAATTATTTTCTGTTTTAAATTTATTTGTGTTGGTCATTTTTGCAAGACTTAATCGACACGTGTTTCGGAAAAAATAGTAAAATGGTGCCCATGAAAGTGCCGATCTTGAATCGCAAAGCGGAAACCACCACTAACGAAAGAGACAATCTTGCCAATTTCAAGACTGAAACCAAATAAAATTCGGGATTTTATGTAGCAACCATGGTTTATAATCGCATAATTTTTCTGTAAAAAAATTTTTCAAAATCAGGCTATTTTAGTATTGGAAGTATGCCTCAGAATTTTTATGAGAATTTGTTTTAAGGCAAAAATTCTCGAATTTGATTTGGTTGCTTTTATAAATTTAGCATGATTTTCTCACGATGTTGATGCTTTTTGTGTTTTCGCTTTGCGATTAGGTTTCGGGCCCCTACTTGGGAGCCATTTTCTTTAACATTTTGCTATTTAATTTTTCTGACTTTCTAGTGCTTCTGAAGGATATTTCTCAATTACCATTAACAAGGCAGAGTCCGACCAAATTCACTACACCAACCAACTCAAATCAAAAAATTTTTATGATGAAAAAAATATTAGTCCTTGACCCACCTCCTCCGATCGGCGCAGAATCACTTCTTGTCTTAATCACTGCCAGTTTTAACATGAAACGTCCGTTTTAAAATTGGTATTCTGAAAATTTATCTGAAAATTTTTATGTCTGAGAATTTTTCAAGAATAACAAATTTCTTAAAATCTGAAAAATTTTCTGTAGGAAAAATGTCTCAAAATCCATGGAAAATTTTTCTAACTTCCTATTAACTACGAGTATGTATACACCTCCTGCTATTTAAAAATTAAGTATATAACACTAACTTGATATATATTTTAACATTAAAGCCTGACAGCATCTTTTCATTATGTTTTTGTTAACATATGACAAAAAATTAATAAAAAAGGAAGGAATAAGAAAAAAAAGTGAATTGAAGTAGATATTTAGGTGCTTGTCAAAGATTGTATAAGGAAGAGTAACTAACTACATGTGCACATTCAATGATGGGCGAATTAATAAAGAAACTTTAATCATACCTAAAAATTGCCTTCTAAAAAAGAAGGCAGCAAAGTTTATAAAAATTTTTCTGAAATGTCCCTAGTGTCTATACAAATTTCTTTCTATTTAACAGTTCGTTCAATTAATTTGAATTAAAAATAAATTTTTGTTACAGTTTTAATTGAAATAGTTTAAAATTTAATTAAGATAGTTAGAAATTTAATAAAGTTAATTAAAAAATTTATTAAGTTAATTAAAATTTAATTAAATTAATTAAACATTTAATTGAGTTAATTAAAAATTTAATTAAATTAATTAAACATTTAATTGAGTCAACTAAAAATTTAATTATTTTTTTTTTTAAATTTCAATCACAGTTAAAACGATAAGTAAAGGCAATTAAAAATTTAATTATTTTTTTTTTTAAATTTCAATCACAGTTAAAACGATAAGTAAAGGCAATTGAAACTTTTGAATATATTCTTTATGGTTGTAATTTATCTTTTGATTGGGAACAAATTTAAAAATTTTTAATCAATACTGTTTATTTGTTGTGGAATCCTCCATATAGTTATTCCTATCATATAGTGTTCAGTGATATATTTTTTTTTTTTTAATTTTTCATTATATTGTATAAAAAAAAATATATAATTTAACTTATGTATAATGTCACTCACACTACAAAACTCAGTTAAAGGAAACTTAAGAGCGGAAGCATGTTTAAGTATGTGTTTGAACATTATGAATTGAAATATGAAGCATATTTTTTTGTAAGTTGTTCAACTTTAGATGAATTAACTTTCTTTAAAATGAGTAGACAAATTTAACGGTAACAAATAAAAAGGAATTTGAAATATATTAACAAATTAATCTTTAAAGTTTAGGTAATGAGAAGACAAATGGGAAAAGTTTGTAAACAATTAAATTTAAATTTAACAGTTAAATTTAAACCTTTTATGGCGGATTACTCAATGCAAAATTAGCTTCTAACTGCCGATTTAAAGGAGCCTTATGTCAAAATTAGTATGAAAAAGTTAAATTTAACTTCGAGTTCTTTTATAACGGAGCATTGAGTAATCCAGCCATAAAGCCATTACAAACGAGTTAAAACCCACAACAAAGTAAATACCAAAATTTGGTGAATTTCTACTAAAACTCACCACACTTTTTAAAAAAGGCAATTGTACTTCAAAATCTTTTAATCATTATAGTGATGCAAAACTAAATAAATAAAAAGGTAAAAAAACATAATTTTGAAACAGTTTTATAGTTTTCGATTTTTTAATGTAAATAAAAATGCATCAGCCTCTAAAAACAACAAATTCCAAGTAAAACCATTAAAATTGCTTCAAAATAAATGTTACTCCTTTAAAACTAAAAATCTTAGAGTGGTGAATTTCTCTACAAACTCACCACCTTTTTTAAAGGGCAAAAACAAACTCAGCAATGGCTAAAAATAATGTTTTTATATGTAAACCTTTTAAAAGGATTATAAAATGTACTAAAACCAACAAAAAAGGTAAAAACAAAGTTTGGTGAGTTACTACCAAAACTTAACATACTTTTTGGACGTTGCTATTGTATATGTTTCTGTTTAAAGCCTCATAATCTTCATTCATTATTAAGTTAGTAAAAATAAAACAAAATTATTTAAAAATATTTAAATTTTTTACAATTTAAAACTCAACATCCTCCTAAAAATAGCATATTCGTATTAAAAACATTAAAAATTGATATATAATGAATTAAAATCAATTAAAAACCAAAAATCTTAGTGTGGTGAGTTTTGAAAGAAACTCACCACACTTAATACACACTGACATTGTGCTTGAAATATAACAAATCAACATTATCTTCATAAATTTATCAAAAAGTAATCGATATTACATCGATAAACATGAAAAGAATGGAAAAAGTACATAATAAAATGATGACAAAAAAGGAATTTGAAATATATTAACAAATTAATATTTAAAGGTTACGTAGTGAGACGACTAATAGGAAAAGTTTGTAAACAATTAAATTTAAATACAGTTAAATTTAAACCTTTTAAAGCCATTACAAACGAGTTAAAACCCACAAAAAAGTAAATACCAAAATTTGGTGAATATCTACTAAAACTCACCACACTTTTTAAAAATGGTAATTGGACTTCAAAATCTTTAAATCATTATAGTGATGCAAAACTGAATAAATAAAAAGGCAAAAAAACATAATTTTGAAATAGTTTTATAGTTTTCGATTTTTAATGTAAATAAAAATTTATCAGCCTTTAAAAACAACATTTCCTAGTAAAACCTTTAAAAATTGATTTAAAATATAAGTTAAACAAAAAATCTTAGAGTGGTGAATTTCTCTCCAAACTCACCACCTTTTTTAAAGGGCAAAAACAAACTCACCAATGGCTAAAAATAATGTTTTTATATTTAAACCTTTTAAAAGGTCTATAAAATGTACTAAAACCAACAAAAAAGGTAAAAACTAAGTTTCTACCAAAACTTAACATACTTTTTAGAAGTTGTTTTTTGTATATGTCTCTGTTAAAAGCCTCATAATCTTCAAAAATTAATAAATTATTACAAATAAAACAAAATTATTTAAAAACATTTTAATTTTTTACAAATTAAAGCTCAACACCCTCCTAAAAATAGCTTATTCGTATTAAAAACATTAAAAATTGTTATATAATGTATTAAAATTAATTAAAAACCAAAAATCTTAGAGTGGTGAGTTTTAAAAGAAACTCACCACACTTAATAAACACTGGCATTGTGCTTGAAATATATCAAATCAACATTATCTTCATAAATTGATCAAAAAGTAATCGATATTACATCGATAAACATGAAAAGAATGGAAAAAGTAGATAATAAGATGATGCGCACTGGGTAAAAAATGAGTTTTCGGCTAAAAATACCTATAATATGGAAACGTAATATTTTTTATGTCAAACGTTTAGATGAAAATTCAACAAAATTTATTACAAGCGACATTTTTGTACATAATTAAATTTTTAAAATTTATTTAGTTTAATGAAATTTTTTTTTTATTAAAGTGTGGACTCACTACATTTAATAAGTATTACAGATTTTTTTTTTTAAATTTCTAAAATCATTATAATACATAAAATGTAATTTGATATTAAAACTAAAAATATGTTAAGCACAGTGGTACGAAATAGTATAAAAAATTGACAACCATAAGGGGAAAAACTTTTATAGCCTGATTCAACGATATGCATATAACGATATTTATATATCTAATACCATACAAAATTAATATAACTGTACTACATCTAATAAATCTACTATTATTATATATTTATCGCTGAAAACAAATCCATTTTTTTTTGGTTTTATAATAGAGGTGTCAATTTAAATTGTAAAAAAAATATATTGCAAAACCTCAAAATCATATTAATGTGTTAATCTGCATGTGTGCGTAAATTGTTGAAAATATGCAGTTGCAAGCAAACTAAAAAACATGCTTTTTACATATTTTTTTTTATCAAAATATGCTGAATAAAAAAAACCAAACCTCATCACGCTTTAAATAAAAAATTTTTACATTTTCCACATGATGTCATACATTATTTACAATATTGCAACGTGACTAGCAGTTTGTTTTTTCGTATTTTCAAAAATAGTATTTTTGCATTCAGATTCATACAAAATTTAATCCATACATCATCATACATGCATATTTGTATGTTATCCATAGACTGGAAAAAATATTTGTGTTGAATGTAAAAATTTTGGACAAATATTAATAAACTTAGGCAAACAAAAAGAATTGGAATTTGTGAAATGTAATGAAAAAAATATTCAATTTATAAAAAGTATTTTTTTTTAAAAAGACATTAAGTGTAACAATAAAAAAGCGCTGATGATGCAAAATATTCACTTCCGAAAGCGCCCAACATCTTTCATTTAACTTTAATAAACTCGTTTTTGCAGGAAAAACAGTTTTGGTAACTTTTAAGAAAAATATTTTCAAGCTATAGGTGTTTTTTTCATATTCTCTCCATATTTCTTTCAGTGTCCATTCAATATTTATTTATTTGTTACCCTAAAGGAGTGTGTAAAGCTTCATTTTTTATTTTCATAACGCAAATAAGTGAACAAAAAACAAAAATAAACGAAAAAAAGAAAACAAAAATCCTGCTGAAATAAAATAAAGGATTCACTTGTTATTTCCTTTTTTTTGTTATTCGGAAAATTGTAAAGCAATTTGCAACAGATGTTGCATTACTCAGCTTTCTCTATATATGCATTATAAAATAAAGTAAATATTTTATGTTTTAAAATGCAAATATCGGTATTAAATGAAAAACAAATATTTTTGAGACAGTAGTACGAAATTAAAAAATGTATCAACTTCTTTGGTAGTTCTAAGAAATATAATTTCAACGAAATCGTGACGCAATCTTCATTAAGATAGTCAAAAAAATTTGTGCATTAAACTATAATATTAAAAGTTTAGTTTAAAAAAATTAAAATTCACCTCACAATAGTAATGAATTTATAAGAAAACCTTTAAAAATGACTTTAAAATTAATTAAAATCATTCAAAAACTAAAAATCTGAGTGTGGTGAGTTTTTTAACAAAACTCACCACACTTTATAAACGTTGTTATTGAACTTTAAACGCTTTAAAATTAGTTATCCTTTATTGAAATAATACATATAATGCGTGATTATAGCAAAAAAGTTGCTTAAAAGGTGCTGCAAAGAAAAATAAATAAAAACTTGCGTTTTTGGTAAGACAATGTAAAAAATTATTGAAAACTAGCAGACCTGATCGACCATGTGATTTTGTTATTGGATTTACATTTCAAATCACAAGAAATATCAAAGATTTTTATATAAATTTCGATTGGTCACATTGTTGTAGATTTATTCAATGAATTCCACGGAAAAGCATGATTAGACATTGACATGCTTTTTGAATGTCCAATTGTGCAAATAAAAATTTAACACACCGTACAAATATTGTATGTAATTCAGGGTTGAATTAAAACATTTTTAAATTATTATAAAAATGCTTAAAGCAAACAAAAAACTTACATTTGAAGTGTAGTGAATTTCTTTAAAAACTCACCACCCACTTAAATGTGTGCAATTGTACTTTTTTTCCGTTAAAAAAATTTTTTCAGCATATTTTTGCTTCCTAACAACTTTTATGTTCGACATAAAACGAACTAGTTGTATAAATACATATTCACCACACTCCAAAAATAATTGTTTTTAATAAAAACCTTGTAAAACTATTATAAGCTCTTTAAAATAAACGAAAACGTAAAAATCTAAGTGTGGTCAATTTCTAGAGAAACTCACCACACCCTATTTTTTTTATATTTTATATTGCCAATAAGTCGAAGTAAAAGCAGCCCCTTATAACAATATCTACTATAAACAGTGCTTTGTATGGAAAAATCAGTATGTAGAAATTAAGTTCTAAAATTCAGCAATTTTCGCTAAAGTATGAGAAGGTCTTGGGAATAATATACACATAAGCTGATTGCGAACCAATATTTAATTATATTACCAGCTTAATTTCAAAATTAATCAAGTTAATTTTCCATTTTAATTCTTTCTATAACACTGTACCTTTACAGGTACAAAATAAATCGAATGGCTATAAAATGAATTGTTTTTAAAAAAACCTCCTGCATTTATATTTGCCAGTTATTTTTGCTTTTATTTGAGCTTATGAAAAATTAAATTGTTTTTTTTCATCATAATTTTTAAAAGCAGTGTCAACAATATTTGTGACAGGCACTAACATAAAAATCATGTTTTTTTGATTTTATACCATGCTTAAACTCCTAAAACTATGCTTTTATAAGGTCATAATGTTAAAAAAAAATCCAATGTTACTACTCAGGGATCTATACATATATTTATGTAAGTATGTCTATATGACATGGAAGTCACCCACTTAAACATGTTTTTTATGACATTTATTTGCATTTTTGAGTAGTAGTTGGGTTTGCGTTTTTAGTTCTTTTTTTATGCTGCCGCTGCCATACATAAAGTGATTCTTGTCATACCTTCATACCTATTCCAGGTTTTCTTTTATTTTTGCTCCACTTATCTATGTTTAGTAGTACGTGACACCTATCTTTACTTAATTCTAAAGCATTTTCTGTTTATACGTTTGCCTGTGTATTCCACCGATTGTATGTCGGTGTAAGCTAACTTTTTTTTTGTTAAAAGTAGTTTTATATTTCAAAAAAATGCCGGAAGTGCTGACATATTTACTGCATTTTATAAGAGACTGACAACTGCATCACTTATTTTACATATGAATGTATGAGTTAGGATGAATGAATGTGTAAGGAAGTTGGGAAAAGGACTGTATAGACCATAAGGCCTTAACTAAACTAGTAAAAGAATAGTTAAAATTTTGGAAAAAAAAAGATGGTCACCAAAAAATCTGACGACAATGGTTTTTAAGAGGGATTAAAAGTCACAATACATATATGGTTCGCTTTTCGAGATATCAATAGATTTAATTTCATGAATACTTTAAATATTGTTAAAAAATTCTTAACAAATTCTATAAATTCAAAATTCGCGTGTTCAATTTTTCGTTCGGAGAGCACTACTTTAAATACTACTTTAAAGTATTACTAACCGACAAATATTTGGACCTAAAAAAAATTCACCACACCCTAAAAGTAATGTATTAATATTAAAACCTTGTTAAATCACTGTAAAATGTATTAAAAGCAACAAATAAATAAAAACTCAAGTGAGGTGAATTTCTACCAAAACTCACCACACTCTAAAAACATTACATTTTGGCTTTAAGTTCTCCAATTTATCGTAATCTTTTAAAAATATTGAAATAAATGCCATCGAAAAGCATTTTATTTCCTTAAAGATCGATGTTTTTTTAGAAAGAATGTCATAAATTTAGTGGATTATATTGATGGACTATATAACCCAAAAAATCTGGCATTTTTTATTTTAAAAACTTATAATATTACTATAAAATACATTCAAATCAACGAAAATCTTAAAATTTAAGGTTGGTTAATTTCTGTAAAAACTCACCACTTTTACTTGCTTAAAATTTTTCAAGTCATCATAAAAATATATGAAATATTATAAAGTAAATCCAAACAAACTAAGTTTGTATTTAAAATAGGGGTCTTGCTTGAATGGCATTGGTAAAATTACTATAAAATTCACTAAAATCATCGAAATAAAAATATAAGTGTGGTAAATTTTAATCAAAACTCAACATTCTATAAAAACATTATAATTTTGGTTAAAATTTGATAAATCTATAAACTTAAAACAATTGGGCCCCCTTTTACCTGTCTCATTTATATATTCATCTTTACCTAGTCTCTCCATCCATTCTTTTCATTAGTATTTTGGGAATGCCTGAGAATATTTTTGGGAATACATATGTCAGTTTTACTGCCTGTTGAAGCAAACATTTTTTATGTTTTCAAATCATTTTCAAGGCACGTTTTTGCATATGATGCAAATTTAATGTTGATTTTATGTTTCCTTATTTTTCAAATATTATTTGTCCCCAAAATCAAATCGTTATGATTTTCTAAAAAAAATAAAAATAGCAAATCTCTTCGTTATCATTGAAAAAAACTATGATGAGGTACTAGATTGAGAGTGTGTGCATAACATTTTTTTATGGATATTGACTAGAATGTGGGTGATATATGTCTATATTTATATCTATTTTCTGAAAGATTTTCATGCTTGTGGGTAAATAGATTTCTGATGTCAAAAAAAAATTGTGTTAGAAGTTAAATTTAACATTACTAAAGATGCATATTAGCACAATTTGATTGAAAGTGCATAAAGTAATCAGGTTTAAGGCAGAAATTTTGATTAAAAATAAATATATAAAAATGAAACATGATAAGAAATTGTAAATGGTTTAGACCGCAGTAAATAAAATAAACAGGAACATTTTTAAAATCACTTAAACAATATAAAATTCAAAACTATCTAAAGAAAATTAGCTTACGTTGCAATATCATTAAATTCATAGCAATTAATGAAAAACTTAAAATCAAAGAGGGTCCTCACACTATTTGAGTTCTTTATTAAAATTATAAATACAATATCTTTAAATATTCGAAAATAGCAAAAATAAAAGTGTGGTGAATTTCAATTGTACAAATAAAAATTTGTAAAATAGTCAAACCAAATTAGAATCCTTTTAAATATGAAAAAATACTGAATTCAACAAAATTAATTAAATTAAACAAAAATCCAGCTGTGGTGGTCCTCACACTATTTGAGTTCTTTATTAAAATTATAAATACAATATCTTTAAATATTCGAAAATAGCTAAAATAAAAGTGTGCTGAATTTCAATTGTACAAATAAAAATTTGTAAAATAGTCAAACCAAATTAGAATCCTTTTAAATATGAAAAAATACTGAATTCAACAAAATTAATTAAATTTAACAAAAATCCAGTTGTCATGAATTTCTAACAACTCACCACCCTTAAAAATTGTTGAAATTGCACTGCATGCTTTAAAAAGTGTAAAATCATCGAAATATTCAATAAATAGGTGTGAAAATTTAATTTATAAATACAATACATATCTTAAAATATTCGAAAATAGCTAAAATATATCTATGGTGATTTTCAATTGTAAAAAATTTCACCACATCCTTAAAATAGTTAAACCACGTTAAAATCCTTATTAATGATATAAAATTAATTTAATTCAACAAAAATTGCAAAATCTAGGCGTGGGAGTAGAAGGGAACGAGAAGGCTGATAAGCTTGCAAAACTGGGTGCAGATGGGGTAGGGGACTTTGTTCATATTGATCCCCCAATGCAGTACTACAGATCGAGAAGTGATTGTCAGTGTATTTCCATGGCGAACAGGAAATGGCGAGAGTTAAGTACAAGCAGAATTACCAGAATAATCTGGCCGCGTTACGACCTCAAAAGAACTCGCTACCTACTTTCTCTCAACAGAAGAGAATGTCGTTTACTCACGGGAGTGGTCACGGGACACTGCCTAATTGCTTTCCACGCAAGAACAATTGGACTCATCTCTGATTCCAATTGTAGAAGATGTGATGAACCGAATACGGATGAAACAGTTGAACATATCCTGTGCCAATGCCCCGCATTGGCCAGGCATCGCAAACAAATTTTAGGCAAAGCTGAACTCGAGAATCTGGAGGAAATCGCAGTTATGGACCTTATGCGCGTTAAATTGTTTGCAACATGGACTAACGCGTTTTATCCACGTCGTTGAAGGAACATGTGGTATTGCTATGGACCAGCCGGTCTATGCGAGGAGTTCAAAATTTTGAGCTCCGCCACCCCTAACCTAACCTAACCTAGGCGTGGTGAATTTCTAACAACACTTTTTAGAACTAGTTATTGTACTAGAAATGTTTAATTATTTAGCAATTGTTAAAAATATTTCAAAAAAAAGTGTAAAATCATAAAAATAAAATATCTAGGTCTAGTGAATTTCTAACAACTCACTACGCTAAATAAATGTTGTAATTGTACAAAAATGTTAAAAAACGTGGAAATGTCCTTAAATGTCTTGAAAATCAGTGTTAAATCATCAACATAGTCAATATATAGGTGTGGTGAATTTCCAACAAAACTCACCACACTTAACAAATGTTGCAAATATACTTAAAATGATAAAAAACATGATAATTTTTATAAATATATTAAAAATATGTGTAAAAATCATCAACAAATGTAAAATCCGGTAGTGGTGAATTTCTGACAAAACTCACCATGCATAAAAATTACTCTTATTTCACTAGAATCTTTTAAAGCATTACAATTTTTATGAATTAAGCTAAAATAGATCTAAAATACCTTAAAAATTTGTCAAACTAAATTTAATTTTTTTTTTTTTTTAAACAGTTGAAACCCAGAGATATGGGGTTTCAGTTCCTGATGCTGATAATATGAATTTAGTAAAATAAAAATGGTTTCTAAAGCCGCCCAAAATCGTGAATATAGTCAAATAGCCAAAGGCCTCTTAGCAGCAGAAACAAGACAACCAAAAAAGCTACCAGGGCAATTTACGCCTGCCAAAGGCTATTTGGAAGGACATGGGGGCTTAAGCCTCACATGATATATTGGTCATTTCTTACGATCGTAAGACCAATGATCACCTATGCA